>OZ026511.1:7779646-8508396 GCA_964019985.1 Aurelia sp. 4 Dawson et al 2005 | reverse complement strand
CTACTTCAAATTACAAAACTTCGGTAGCGATCGCAAGCGCCCGCAATGGGGGTTGAACTTGCTCCTGCTCCCAAAACGCCCAAAAATCGGTCGCTTGCGGTCAGGTTGATTGCTAAAGTTTTATCAACTGCGCATACTCCTATTTGGTCGCAGCGCCCTCGTGCTCAAACACTGGATACAGAGTACAGCTTTAAACATATCATATCATATCATATCATATCATATCATATCATATCATATCATATCATATCATATCATATCATATCATATCAATCATATCATATCATATCATATCATATCATATCATATCATATCATATCATATCATATCATATCATATCATATCATATCATATCATATCATATCATATCATATCATATCATATCATATCATATCATATCATATCATATCATATCATATCATATCATATCATATCATATCATCAGTTATTTAAGCATGGTAGCCCATTCAACAAAGTTGGTTTACAAGGGGCCATGCAAAAACAGCCGTGAGTTAGTTAAATATTCGGCAGATTTTGGTCAAACATCGTTGCAACGTCATTGCCATTTTTCATCAAATCGTGACAAAGAGGCTAGCAGCGATTACCAAGCAGGAAACAATTGGTGGCCTCGCTTTCGCTGAGCGTGACACAGCTTCTTTGCTCTAAATATGACGTCCTTGTCCTCTGGTCGCTCATTTGAATACTCAATTTAGCAGAGAAAAGACGAGAAATGATGGGAAAAGTACGATATAACATCCATAACAGTATAATCTTGTGTTTTATCATGAATCATACCAACCCCGTGCTTGTTGTTTGACTACGATACAGACCATGGGTCGCAGGAAACGAGATGCAAGAAACCACGATAAAGACACAGATATGTTTGCGTTTACATTTTTAGCAAAAACTTCGTTTCCTGAGCCCCATGTACAGACACCCAAAAGCCAAGTATCATTTTCTAATCTTAAGCGTTTTTTCCCAGCGATAAAATCTATACGTTCTCCTGCATCGTTCATTTCACCACGAGCTCCAGCGTCTTCTCCTGTAAACATACGATGGTGGTGGTGGTGGTGGCTGACGGACACGAAAGAATGGGTCTGAGGATATTTTCTGCTCTGCTGCTGCAATGGAAAACGTGCTGCTTTCAA
The DNA here is from genome assembly GCA_964019985.1 of Aurelia sp. 4 Dawson et al 2005. NCBI lineage: Eukaryota > Metazoa > Cnidaria > Scyphozoa > Semaeostomeae > Ulmaridae > Aurelia > Aurelia sp. 4 Dawson et al 2005. The sequence continues at coordinate 8,507,248 of OZ026511.1, read as the reverse complement.
GAAATTATGCGCACAAATTTCTGTTGTGAATACATCATTGTAAACTGTTTCGCTGCAATAGGGGCAAAGAACAAATGGCAGGAAAACTTTTTGCGGATGATTGAAACTTTAAGTTGAACCTATCGGAAGATTGTTCTCTATGCCGCCAAAATATGGCTCCCGTACAGGGACGCAAGAACCTGGAAGCAATTGGAGTAAGTGCCCCCCCAAAGATTTTGCAATAAACGAAAAAGTTCTCTTTTTTCAGGAATTGTCTTATAGCTTAAAGAAACGATGAATGTTTATTGTTGTGCCTCATGTTTAAGATAATTCCTATGGCCCCTTCCCGTCCCCTGCCCAAATAGGGAACTTGCATCTTAGAATGGGAGCTTCGTTTTAACGGCACAAAGGAAAACCCTTAGACTCTTAGATTTTCGACGTTGTTCGGGATTCTGCTAATTCCCTTTTTCGTAAATTACAAAGGAAAAGAAGTTAACTCTGAATGGCTTGCTGGTCAATGGGACGAGCGAAGCGTTTTGGGACATGCGCTAATTCACAAAGGAAGGATAAAGGGCGATGACCCTGAGATCGATACTGCGCAGACACCAAAGCCCTTGGACGGGTGTCTGGCTCTTCTGGAGAAAATCCGAAAAAACTTTCACTGATAGTTTCCCAAACAAGACGGTATTTGTCCGAGTGATAGTCCGTGCGTCGAACAGATGCCAACACATTTTTGATGGAGAAGGGGAGATGCTTTAAGCCATTATACTTTAAAATGGACGAGTACTATACACCAAGCGTCCCAGAACCACCTTTGAAAATTCAAAAAGCTTTCTGCTGCAAGTGAATTCCAGCATATTCAACTCAGATATTCCTATTTGCTGCTTTCAATCCACTTAATAAAACTAAAACAATTACTACATATTGAAACCCATTCTTGTCTATGTTCCCACTGTAAATTAATGTCTTTGCCAGTTCCATAACCTCCTCCTTGGGCTTAGAGCAGGAAATCATGACCAGAAAATGAAGGTACCAGGAGAACATTAGACTAGGCCACTAGTAGAAGATCAGAAGCGTATAAACTACCGTCTTGGGGGTATACTAGAGGCTCTGATAAGAGTTTTTAGCAGCAGAGGAGCAGGATCTAATAGGGCTTGGGGCTAGGAAGCATGACCAGAAGAATCTTCCCAGGAAAGGCAATAGAAGAGAGAGGAGTTGAAAATTTTCAGCGTAGCTATAAAAGACTTTTTGGGGGCATACAAGCGGCCTGATGGGGGGTTTTCCGAAGCATGGAAGCAGCATCTAATAGGGCTTTGAGGAAGGAAGCATGTCCTGCAAAACAGAGTTACTACAAAGAGAACAAGAAGCGCGCAAATTGTTGGGAATGAGCAAAAAGATGAAATTGTGTCAGCTTCCAAAAGATGCAGTGATGGCTTGGAAAACGAAGCGAATCACGCAGGCTTGCGAATTCGCTCATTTTTTCATGAGGTAGAGACCGCGGTAGAGACAATTTTTATTTCTTATTGCAAGTTTTCATTTCCCACTGACTTCCTAAAAGGTTTCTGCCATATACAAATCCCTTCAAAGAGGCTTCATACTTCCTATCGCACGCTCTAAATTGAATGGCTTGTCCCCCAAGTGCCCTTTAACTCCAGGCCCATCTTCTTCTCCTGTAATTCGGTGGGGGTGGTGGTGGTTGATATGCTCTTCTTTGGTTTACGGGTGATTTCTGCCCTTCTGAAGCTGAAAATGAATGCGTCATGTGAAAACAAACGAGCAGACAGTCAATAGTCATCGCACTTTCGCTTTTTTGCCTGAACAGGTATATCTACAGGGTGGCCCTAAAAAGGTACTCTTTTCTAAGAAATCACCACGAAAAATCGCAACGACATCTTAACACAATTCTATCGCCCAGTCACGTCCTTTGCTATCCCAGATTGGTTTCTGCCATTTTCTTCTGTAATATCTAAGATACCCTTACTTGAAGCGATTACAACAACCGTTAAAGACTTATTGCTATAACCACGATCCTTCATGGCACCAAAGTCGACTTTCGTGCCAGAGTGATTACCTAAGTCACTTGTAACCTGCAGTAAACATTGTTCAACAGGACCAAAACGACATCATTAAATCACAGAATACGGGGGAAACTAGGGACTACAGGTAATAAGTCTACCTTCGTACTACTTGAGGGGCTACTGCCTATGTGGCCTGAAAGGGGGTCCTGTCAGGGTCAAAGAGGGTCAACGCAAAAATTTTGAAGTACACCCTCAAATGGTAGTATCTTTTCTTAGAAACTGCCCCCCCCCCAAATGATAGTTCGTGGACGGAAATTGGGTCATTTGGTAGAATTTAGCAGCAAAATTTTCTGCAATTTTCCATTATTTCATATCGTGAAAACTGTTCGAGCAAACCAAGAAAACTTCCAAATTCAACGATGATTATTGTCTCAACGACTGTATTGCTATGTGCATGAGCATTGTTAGTTGAAATCTTAGAATGCACCTTTTCGACCACACGGCCTCGTTTAGGATTTTTTCAAAATTTCTTCAGCTTGCGTCTTATGAAATTTCTGACCGCAGATTCAAGTTCAACCCCCAAATTATAGTCTGATTGGAAATTTTCGTAACCTTACTCTTAACGATTTTAATTTTTTTATGGGTAACAAGTTTAAAAATTTAAGGGATTAGACCGTGAATAGTGACTGAGGGTATAAAGTTACACCCCGAACGGCGATTTTGACGGTCAAATCCCATATAAATTCTCAAATTTGTCGTCACCATAAAGTTGAAATTGCAAACTCTAGGAATATAAATTTGCCATTAGACTAAACTTGGGATGCTGAATCTACATCTGTGGTCAGAAATTTAATTGCAAGTGTCACGAAGAACAGTTTCATTTTTGACCGTCAGTATGACATGGTGAAAGAATAAGCAAGTCGGTGGCAAATTATTCGAAATTTGAATTTGAAAAGGTAGTATGCATTTAACAAATTGGGCAGTTTGGTAGCAATTTAGGAAGACCCTCAAACCTACTGGACCCCCCCCCCCACTGTTAGGCCATGATGGAAGTACCCCTAGGGCTGTCTGTTTTTCTTCGGTGCCCAAAGGATCGTGGTGGACAATGGGCCAGTGACTTTTTCATCTGTGCCAAGCTTCACCTTCCTAATGTCTCATTTACCCCAACTCCACCGTCTTCTGTAGTAAGCGGGAGGAGGTGGCTGGTATGTTCGCAGCGTCCCCCTACGCCTAGTAAGTCTTTTATCAATAGGGTCTTGCTTTTCTTGTGCTGAAAATGAATTCGATTACATGTATTTTTTATAGGAAGCTGCTGATAAGAAACTCAACTCTCAGGTCGCTAGAAAGTTAAGATAAGAAACTCCAGTACTGGGGAAATATTGCATTTGTAAAGGAATCCTTGACATCTTTTTACTTTTATTTCCACTTGTTTCTTGTATCACATTACTTGTAAGGTACTTGAGTATAGTCTAAAAGGCTCCAAAAAACTTTTTTTGAAAAGTTCTTGATGTACCAGGTGGTGGGAATGAAGAGAAGCTCGTAAGAATTTCTGAGTACTCAAAATCTGATAATTTTACGAAACTTTCAGCACTGGCTCAAATACTTAATTTCTTACAACAAAATTACGCGTAATGCTTTCCAATATAAGCATGCATCCAACAGCTTGACTTTCCAACATTTTTGGCTAAAGTCATGAGCAACAGAACACTACGCTATGGCAGCCATTACATGAAACCCGTAGCGATTTTCAGCCGTAGTTAAATCAGGTTTGAAACATAGGCGTTACATCTTTATAAACCATTGCACAAATGATCTTTCGTATCTCCCGCCTGACTGAATGGCTTGTAAGCAACTTCGAGTACAGTGCCCCGCGGAACATTTTTTAACGAAGTTTTATGAAGCCTTTTCAATTTTTAGACATTTACTCAAGTAACTTTCGAGTAAAACAGAGAAAAAGTAAAGATACAGTAAAACTATGAGGACTTCCGACTTACTTTGTCAAAATAAAGAGTTTCTTAAGTTATATTATCCCAGTGCAGGAGTTTCTTAAGTTTTTGGCAATCTGAGAGTACAAGCAGTTTCCCATAAATGAAATACGTGTACTTTCGTGTAAGGGAAGTGTCATTGATTCTTGCTGGGGAGGGGTTGGAAAACTTTTACAAATATTGGATTTAATTTTCGTACCCCTCTCCGCTTTCCCTGAAAATTTCATTCCCTCCTCCATCCTTGAGGAAAATATTTTCAGTCCCCACCCCCAGGAAACAGTAACAGTGTCCTTGATTTCAAGTGTGTGAAGATTTACATCGTCACAAAAGCACATGAAGGAAGAAAACCATTTCAGATATGATGAGAAAGGAGAAGTCTAGTTCAAGAATTACTTTAAAGTGAACAAGTGTTAGAAGTGAACTTACTTCCTGCGGGACAAGCTTAAGAAATTTACGGGAATTATCTCAAAGCTTTTTCATACCCCTCCCTAAAATTTGCTTTATTTTCTGCCCCCCTTAAGAAGATCGAATTTTGATAGCCCCTCCCATCTATCTTCCACCCCAGCCGGGCAAGACATAATGACCTGTCCCACCAATCTCTGAAATAATCAAGACATCAATAAGCTCCATTACAATTGAAGCAAAATACCCCCCAAGTTCCTTCCAAGCCATTAAGTCAGATGGGAAGTGCATTTACCATTTAAGCAATCTATTTGATATTTTAAAAGGAGTACAAAGACCAGAGCGGTTGCCATCGTTTGTCTTTGTTTTTGTGAATTTCGCACAGTCAGTTATCTGGGAGCTGTGCAGAGCAGGTTGTTGACTTCGTGCAAAGCATGCTGGTCTTTGTACTCCATTTAGAGAGTTAACGCCAGTGCTGGTTTTGGTATATCCGAACATACTGTTCACAGGCCAATTTTTCTAAGTTCTGAAGATGAATTTAACCCGAACTTATAGTTGGTTCGCTTTTCCGACGCAAGCCATTGCCATGAATACCTAAAATTCGCTGCGAAGTCAAATCTAGAAGTCGGTCGCAAATCCTTTCACCTGAAAATGCCCGCGAATAAAGAGTTAAAGAAATATTCTGTGGCGCAGGAGTAATCGGAGTAATAATTATGCGTTATCGCAAGTCTTACATGACATCTAATTTGAGGCAGACATCAGGCCCAGCGTATACTATACCGTTTCCATTACGTATGGAACTGGCCTTCTCTTTACACCAGAACGTACCAATCCGATATACTCAATACCGCTTTTATTTGCGTTTCAAATGAAAACACTGTGAAAGTAGCATGACACAAATCCGATAAAGTGTACACTGTCGAATCTGGTATCAACTCAATGCGGAACCTCACCAGTTGTTCTACAAGCCTCTCATTCATATGGAACACTGCGCTGTGGGTGTCAAACAAAGGTGAGACTCGGGCAGCACACAGCACAGCGTTTCACTTCAATCCAGCTAGAGATCAAAGGGTATCGTGTAAAAAGGGCATCAGACTTCCATTGATAGATCAAGGCAAGAATGATTTAAATCTGTGAATTACATCCCATTCACACTTGCAAGTAAAACCAGTTTAAGCTAAACCAGGTGATCGAATGGACCCTTCTGATTGGACAATCGAACAAATCGAAAGCATCTGATTGGCTGAAATTTAGCCTGGTTTAGATAAAGCTGGTTTAACTGTGTCAGTGTCAATGTGGTATTAGATTTATTTCTACAATTAAGAGTTGCGACTTGTCCAAACTTACCCCTATCTTAAAATCATTCAACCTGGTTCCGAGGGCCAGTTTCCCACGTCGAGGTTGGCGTAGACTCCTTTTGGGGAATGGGGACGAGGTTGAAAATCATTCAATTTCGAAACATTAAACATACCATTTTCGAAGTCATCCTCAGGCAAGTCGCCGTCACCATCATCATGTAAATCATCATTCATGTCTGTTTCAAAATCTTCAGCCTCAGTTTCATCCCTGTAACGTGTTTCGGCAGTTGTTTTCTCCTCAGGACCAGCTACATTATCATCCTCGTTTTCATCCTTGTCCAGTTTCTCAGCTGGCTCCTCCTGAGGACTAGCTAGTTGATCATCCTCTTTTTCATCGCTTTCTTCCGGTCCGTCCCCTGCTCCGTAATGTCTAGGTGTATTTTCAATGTTTTGTTCTTCAAGGCCTATTTCCTCCAGACCTAAACAACAACAGGGTGTTAATAGTAGGGGTTGTGGGGGCTGACGGTTACCTGATATTTAGCCTTTTGCAGTCTCTTTCTCTCAGACAGTTTGAAGATTTCTATACGAAATATGATTTGAGAAGACAAATTGTTTCAAAATTTGAGAAGCATATTGCTCGAATCTTGCAAAACTTTAAACCCAAATGCTGTTGCATAATTCTTTCAACTGAATGGACTGAGGGGAATTTTAGGTCGTTTGCCATAATTCCAGAAAGATCTGTTTGATATCATCATTATCTCTGGAATCACGGCATTTTAAGTTTTATGAAAAGATGCACGAGGGGAGGTATCAGAAGCTTTGACCAAAGTTAAAAGTCTAGGGAGGTATACTCTGGTTTCTTTTGTGGTAAGAAATTTGCAGTTATTTTTTGGGTTCCTGAAATTCTGGATTACTTTTTTGGTGGGAAATATTGGAAGAAGTAAAAAACTTGGGGAAAAAGCATATTTTACTAACAAAATTAAAATCAAGTAATTATATTAAAATCAAAATATTCAAATATCTAAAAGGATTATGAGAAAACAAATTAGTTAGGGCACTCTCCTACAAATAATTTTTTGTCCATTTTCATGCAGGAAATTTTGCTTTTGGGTAAATGCTATGCACCTCAAGCCCGAGTACCCTATCCGAAATATACTTGAATACTCCCTGGAATTAAAAGCACCACGGATTATAAACTCGTCGAGGAAAGTCGAGATGACCAAGGCGAACAATGCTCGGATTTTTTCGAAGATCTACAATCATGGGTCGCAGGAAACGAAGCAATTTTTAAAAATGTAAACGCAAACATACCTGTGTCTGTATCGTGACTTCTTCTGCCTTTCTTGGCTTTCCTTTGCTTCCCTGCCCACAAACCGCAAACGAGGGAAGCCTCGCTTTTGCAGAGATACTGAATTAGGCCATTGCATACTTGAATCGATGGATTGAGCTGAGGCAGGGAAGCAAAGGAAAGCCAAGAAAGGCAGAAGAAACCACGATAAAGACACAGGTATGTTTGCGTTTACATTTTTAACAATTACTTCGTTTCCTGTGACCCATGCTACAATATGGTAGCGAGGAAAAGTTTGCAGCTTTTAAATGGTTTACGATTTAGCAATTTGATGACGTCACAACTTCAAAACTAGTAAAAATTTTAAAGATGGTGTTGCAACGCTGAAAATGATGGGATATCAAAAATGAACTTTCAAGAATTTTGCGAACGACATAAAGTTCGCTTGGATTCGATCAGTTGAAAGAATTAAGCAATAACAATCTGCACATTTGGTTTTAGAGTTTTGCGAAGATTCTTGCCTCAGCGACGAAAAGTATCCAGCTGGCAAGTAATGATTTGTCTCACGTATTATGATCCAATCAACAACCAAATTCCTTCCAAATAACTTTCGAATTCCTTAAGGTGGTTGTCTACCATTACAGGCCAATTTTTGACAAAAATAAAATTCAAGTTAAGAATATAGTCTGAAGACTGGAGAATATGTGGGTGAAAACCTTATTCCCGTGCTTTACTTCCTTTCCATGCTATTGGCAATTGTTTCAACTGAGGTATTGATACTTTTGCTTAGCAACGCCTTAGCAACCACTTTTGCTCTTTTTTCAAAAAAATATGTGCTTATTTTAGGGGCTATGAGAACCCCTGAATCACCAAGGTGCTTGAATTTAAGTTTATGTTTATTATTATGAATATGTCTCGTTCTGATGATGCTTGGTTTTGCCGGCAATTGAGGCCAGACAGCAGGTTCTCTGTCATTTTAGGCCATCTTGTTTGCTGTGAAACATTTCATTTGCAATCGTGAAGGAGTTTTGTTCAAATAATTATACAATCAAGGTTTTCTAAGCTTTAATGTTATGGGGAATAAAAAGAACAAGAACAGAGCATCTGCGAAGTCATTTCGTGGCAACCAATATGCATCTGGCAACAAAAAGAAGGGTCGAAAGCAGAAGCAAGAAGACCAAACTACACCTCATCGTCAGGAAAAACGAAAGGCTGACGATGGTACTCCACTCTCAAGGAGTGCAAAAAAGATCAGATTAGAGGATGGAGACATAGAAGGAAACGATAATTTTTTCTTTCTGATGAATTTCTCGATTCTCAAATATGTTATTGAAGTAGTTTCCAAGCATTGTGCAACTTGCAGGGCAAAGAATCCCAATGTTGTTCTTCAGCATCTTGACAATGAAAGAATGGGCTTTTCCCAGAAATTCAAGATTTCTTGCAGCAGCTGTTTGTGGTGTATTAACACCTATACATCACCAAAGATAGAAAAAAATGATTCTCCTGGTCAAAACAGACACACTGTGAACACCTTAGCTACTATTGCTTTTCGGGAAATTGGTAAGGGGCATGAGGCAATGAAAATGTTTAATTCCTGTATGAATATGCCCCCGCCAATGGCAAAGAAAGCATTTGCCTCAATCTCTGATGATCTATTTGGAGCTTATGAAGATGTTGCCAATAAGAGCATGGCTAGAGCTGCTGATGAGGTAAAGGAAGATAAGAGTGCTGAAATCAATGACTGTCAAGTTACAATTGATGGTACATGGCAGAAGAGAGGCTATGCATCATTGAATGGTGCTGTTATTGCTGCATCAAAAGAAGGAAAAGTGATAGATTTTCAAATTATGTCAAAGCATTGCATGGGTTGTAGGATTTGGAAGAGTAGAGAAGGCACCCCTGCATATGATGAATGGAAGCTAAACCACAAGTGCAGTATCAATCATAAAAAGTCTGCTGGTGCCATGGAGGCAGATGGTGCTGTGGCCATGTTTCAAAGATCAGTTGAGACACACAATCTTCGTTATCGCTGGTATATTGGGGATGGTGACACAGAAGCTTTTTCAAAAGTAAAGAATTCAAATCCTTATGGTGATATGGTTCCACAGAAACTTGAGTGTGTGGGACACGTACAGAAACGACTTGGCACCAGGCTACGTTTATTGCGAAACAACCACAGAGGGAAAGTATTAGAAGATGGAAAGAAGATTCTTGGAAAAGGAAGGCTAACTGACAAGGCCATCAATACCTTGCAGAATTATTATGGCATGGCCATCAGGCAAAATACCCATTCTCTTTTTAGTATGAAAAAGGCAGTGGGTGCAGTGCTATACCACTGTAGTGATATTACAAAGGAAGAGGTCCGCCACCAATTTTGTCCCAGAGAGCCAGAGGGCTGGTGCAAATGGCAATCAGACAAACTAAAGGGTACATCTCTGTACAAGAAAAAGCTGAATTTGCCAGTATGTATCAAAAGATTATTGGAGCCAATTTTCAGGGACCTTAGTGCTGATGAACTTTTAGGAAAATGCCTCCACGGCCAGACGCAAAATGCTAATGAGGCATTTAATGCAGTTTTATGGCAGAAATGCCCAAAGGAAATCTTCGTGGGCAGAGAGACATTGCAGCTTGCAACAAATTCAGCTGTTATTGCATATAATGATGGTTCTTTGAGACTTGGTGATGTTTACAAGAAGTTAGACATACCAGTTGGCAAATACTTTATGTTAGGCGCAACCCAGAGAGACAAGAAGCGCATTGATAGCAGTGACAAAAAGTCTTCTGAAATAGGCAAAAAGAGAAGGAAGATGTTGAGGGCCACCAAAAAGGGTTACATTGATGCTGAGAAGGAAGCAGAGGGAGGGGATTCATATTCTGCAGGCAGTTTTGCTTCAGAATAACACAAGAATGGAAACACAATTTTTAAACTCAGTTTTCTCAAAAATCAATTTTGGAGGTATTTTCAAATTTTGAACAAATACTGGTCAAAAACAACTTAAGATTTCACAGTGAGAGTTTCACATCATGTTAAGCATACATTTGGGCAGAGTAAGCACCAAAAAATATTTCAGAATTATGCATACCCATGTAATTATTCCAAAATTTATGTTTGCCGCAGCAACATTTTTTGTCAGTATCAACATTTACCTATGTACAGCTACCACCTTAAGAGATTTGTCAAAAGAAAAATTGGTGGATGCCATGCCTAAATCATTAGACATTGCCTCTCCATAGTTTTCAAGAGGTTATTTGAAACAGTCTAGCAACAGTATTTGTTTAAAGTTTGGAAGCTTTAAGTTAATTATGCTAATTTATGCGGAATTGCTCATGCATGAAATTCTGTATATATGAAATATGAGTGGCCAAGAAACAAAATATGTTACTAGAATTGCTCCCAAGATAGCAGATTTTAAGAAAATGACAAAAGTTTTTAATGGTAGACAACCACCTTAAAAACGAAAACAACGTCTTTCTCAAAATACCTGGATGCATAAATGAAAGGGATTAAGTTGGTTTCTGGATATTGAAAGTTCCCCAGTAAGCAGACATTCCTGTCCTTTCTACGGTTGCCGTTCACTGTTACTTAGAAACATGTTTGTTATACAAACAGGAACCGTTGCTATGCTAAAAACCAGGGCGAGGCTCTGAAATCGAAATTTCTGGTCATATCGACTTGCAAGAAGCAAGAAAGTAAGCAACAGTCCATTCTTTGACGCTAACTGAAAGCTGGGTTTCATGCAACTCTAAAGCTAATTTGGGCATGCGGTTTGTGTCACCCTCCGAGGTACCTCAGAGTTTGGTATAAAACTACTCGTGCATATGCCTCTTGCGTACACAATTTCCAAACGTGGCCATAGTCTTTGTATGATTTTGGAACGTTTTGTGAGAACGTTGATTTTTGATACCTTGGCCATGTTTTTGTCAGATCATACGGATTATCACATATGGAAGCAGACTTCTGTTGTTAAATGTTTCATTCGCATTATTTTGCAGAAGATTTTCATACTTTTGGTGTATGCACGGTGTATCCTTGGTATGTCGAATTTCATCGTTTCAAACATACATCGCTTTCTTTGCCATGCTTTAATGACGCATATTGCAGAATTTAGCGAAAAACCCTCTTCACAAATCACTGAAAATATCCGTGGGCAGAGGTCAAACTTATTGTTCGGAAAAAAGTCTGATAGAAAGTTTGGAACATGCCTGCCCATGGATGTCACAAAGGAACTATTGAAAAAATTTTTTCCCGCATTCTTTAAAAAGAGGTTTGTCTTTCTGCATGTACAAGCCCTTGCTCGTTCATTAGCATTCCAGAGCTTCATGCCTTCCAAAATATTGATTTAAATTGTAAAACCTCTATCTGAAGAGTATGGAAGTTTTCTTCTGGAGCAGTGTAAACGCTTCTGCACAACAACATAACTCTGTCTATTGATTCTGTGAAGTGATACGGTGCCCTCGTTCGTAATAGGTTAGGTTCCCCTTCAATCTTAAAACGTCTTAAAAGATGCCCTTACGAGAATAGATAAAAAGTTTGTATTTGAGTGAAATGGCCTTAATGGTACATGTGTTTTTTATAAGAAACTTGGATCAGCCCATTGAACTAAAAGTTTCTTAATTAAACATAAAATTTTGTCCATTTTAGTACTAAAAGTTTCTTAATTGGTTTCTTACTTTTTGAATGCATGAATTGTCAATGTGGTCGCTGATACTGCTGCAAAAATGCTACATTTGAAATATCATATACAACAGTTTTCTGTCATGATGAAAACACAAATGGTTAGTTGATATTACAAAAGAATAAAGGTTCGACGATCTATTTGCTATAAAATCATGCTCCAAACTTTGAAGTTTCTTAATACTTCTCAGACATAGTACTAGAGTTTCTTATGATTTTACCATCTTAGTACTAGTTTCTTATAAACCAGTTTCTTATTTAAAAAACTGTAATAAACTTTACTTTACTTACCAGTTATAAAAACTAGGCCAACAATAACGAGCAACAGCTTGAGCAGATTTCCATCCATTTTCGTCACTCTGCACTATTCACTGATGAAAAGATTCTCGACACAAATGCCTGAAGTTCCTGGTAGTGAACGTATTTATACTCGCCTTTTCAAGGCTAATCACTGAGAGGGGGCGTCTTTGTTCTAAATACCTGTTTGTTCAGAACAGAGGCGCAGCCGTCGTTCGAATCACCTCTGGCAGCATGGTAAATCCCGGGTGTCTCAGAACAACGCACAGGTAGCAAGGTATAGTTGTAGTAATTGTAAAAGTAAAATTGGGAACCAAACTTTGTTTTGTTCGATATGGTTGTTCTGTTTGTTGCGATGTTCGGATGTTCGTGTTGTCCTCTAACTCCCTCCATCAAACCACTAGGCCCAAGGCCCATCAACAGACCCAGTCCCCAAACGAGAATCCATCTCGTTTGGGGGCAGGGCCCATTTTTATAGTTCAATGGCAGGGCCTAGTGTTTTGATGGAGGAAGTTAGAGGACAGGACAACACGAACATCACAACAAAGTTACTCACAACAAACAGAACAACGATAAGGAAGAAAACAAAGGTTGGTTTGCAATTGTTGTTTTACAATTACTACAACCATACATTGCTACCTGTGAACAAGGACTACAGATTTGGTCGAATTCAACGATGCAAGTTTAGCTTAAATGAGTCATGCCCTGTTGAACTATTGAATTTGAGCGTTGTTCGGTGGGTTCCATTTGGGATGTTCAAACGCTCTAAAAATATTAGACTCAGCATTTGTTAGGCCACTGAACTGAACATGAGTGCACACATAAATTCTAGATTCACACTTGATCCCGAATATGATTCTAGTGCGCTTGCGCTGACTGGACATTGTAGGGATGTTAAAACGCTCTTAACGTCGCTCAACAACACCTGAGAAACTTTGAGTCGACCCTCTGGACATTTTCTTCTTTCTTCCTTCTAATTCCACTCAAAATCACAGAACAAATTGTAAGGTTATAGCCTGTGATTTTTTGCAAAACATGGAGGTTCCCCACAAATCTCCTTTTTAGGGCCAAACAGTAAGGCTAAACAGTAAGGCCTTTGATTTTTTGAAAAATGGGGGTTCTCCAAAAATCAAACTTCAGGGAAAAACGTAAGGAAAAACGTATAGCCTTTGATTTTTCGGAAAAATGGGGGTTCCTCAAAAATCCCTTTTTTGGGGCCAAAAAGTAAGACTATAGCCTTTGATTTTTTCGAATAATGGGGGTTCCCCAAAAATCCTATTTTCAGGGAAAAAAGTAAGGTTATAGCCTTTGATTTTTCGGAAAAAATGGGGGTTCCTCAAAAATCCCTTTTTGGGGCCAAAAAGTAAGGCTATAGCCTTTGATTTTTCGGAAAAATGGCGGTTCCCCAAAAATCAAATTTCAGGGAAAAACGTACGGTTATATATAGCCTTTGATTTTTCGGAAAAATGGGGGTTCCTCAAAAATCCCTTTTTTAGGGCCAAAAAGTAAGGCTATAGCCTTTGATTTTTTCGAATAATGGGGGTTCCCCAAAAATCCTATTTTCAGGGAAAAAAGTAAGGTTATAGCCTTTGATTTTTTGGAAAAAATGGGGGTTCCTCAAAAATCCCTTTTTGGGGCCAAAAAGTAAGGCTATAGCCTTTGATTTTTCGGAAAAATGGCGGTTCCCCAAAAATCAAATTTCAGGGAAAAACGTACGGTTATATATAGCCTTTGATTTTTCGGAAAAATGGGGGTTCCTCAAAAATCCCTTTTTTAGGGCCAAAAAGTAAGGCTATAGCCTTTGATTTTTTCGAATAATGGGGGTTCCCCAAAAATCCTATTTTCAGGGAAAAAAGTAAGGTTATAGCCTTTGATTTTTTGGAAAAAATGGGGGTTCCTCAAAAATCCCTTTTTTAGGGCCAAAAAGTAAGGCTATAGCCTTTGATTTTTTCGAATAATGGGGGTTCCCCAAAAATCCTATTTTCAGGGAAAAAAGTAAGGTTATAGCCTTTGATTTTTTGGAAAAAATGGGGGTTCCTCAAAAATCCCTTTTTGGGGCCAAAAAGTAAGGCTATAGCCTTTGATTTTTCGGAAAAATGGGGGTTCCCCAAAATCCCATTTTCAGGGAAAAAAGTAAGGTTATATCCTTTGATTTTTCGGGAAAATGGGGGTTCCCCTAAAATCCTTTTTTTCGGGCCAAAAAGCAAGGCTATAGCCTTTGATTTTGTCGAAAATGAGGGTTCCCCAAAAGTCCCTTTTTACGGCCAAAAAGTAAGGCTATAGCCTTTGATTTTTTTCGAATAATGGGGGTTCCCCAAAAATCCTATTTTCAGGGAAAAAAGTAAGGTTATAGCCTTTGATTTTTCGGAAAAAATGGGGGTTCCTCAAAAATCCCTTTTTGGGGCCAAAAAGTAAGGCTACAGCCTTTGATTTTTCGGAAAAATGGGGGTTCCCCAAAATCCCATTTTCAGGGAAAAAAGTAAGGTTATAGCCTTTGATTTTTCAGAAAAATGGGGGTTCCCCAAATCCCATTTTCAGGGAAAAAAGTAAGGTTATAGCCTTTGATTTTTCGGAAAAATGGGGGTTCCTCAAAAATCCCTTTTTTGGGGCCAAAAAGTAAGGCTATAGCCTTTGATTTTTTGGAAAAATGGGGGTTCCCCAAAATCCCATTTTCAGGGAAAAAAGTAAGGTTATAGCCTTTGATTTTTCGGAAAAATGGGGGTTCCTCAAAAATCCCCTTTTTGGGGCCAAAAAGTAAGGCTATAGCCTTTGATTTTTTGGAAAAATGGGGGTTCCGCAAAGATCCAATTTTAGTGCCAAAAAGTAAGGCTATAGCTTTTGATTTTTTGGAAAAATGGGGGTTCCCCAAAAATCCCTATTTTAGGGCCAAAAGTAAGACGATAGCCTTTGATTTTGTCGAAAAATGGGGGTTCCCCAAAAATCCCTATTTTAGGGCCAAAAGTAAGACGATAGCCTTTGATTTTTTCGAAAAATGGGGGTTCCCCAAAAATCCCTTTTTGAGGCCAAAAACTAAGGCTATAGTCTTTGATTTTTAGGAAAGATGGGGGTTCCCTAAAAAACCCAATTTCAGGGAAAAAAGTAAGGTTATATCCTTTGATTTTTCGGGAAAATGGGGGTTCCCCTAAAATCCTTTTTTTCGGGCCAAAAAGTAAGGCTATAGCCTTTGATTTTGTCGAAAATGAGGGTTCCCCAAAAGTCCCTTTTTAGGGCCAAAAAGTAAGGCTATAGCCTTTGATTTTTTCGAATAATGGGGGTTCCCCAAAAATCCTATTTTCAGGGAAAAAAGTAAGGTTATAGCCTTTGATTTTTTGGAATAAATGGGGGTTCCTCAAAAATCCCTTTTTGGGGCCAAAAAGTAAGGCTATAGCCTTTGATTTTTCGGAAAAATGGGGGTTCCCCAAAATCCCATTTTCAGGGAAAAAAGTAAGGTTATATCCTTTGATTTTTCGGGAAAATGGGGGTTCCCCTAAAATCCTTTTTTTCGGGCCAAAAAGTAAGGCTATAGCCTTTGATTTTGTCGAAAATGAGGGTTCCCCAAAAGTCCCTTTTTAGGGCCAAAAAGTAAGGCTATAGCCTTTGATTTTTTCGAATAATGGGGGTTCCCCAAAAATCCTATTTTCAGGGAAAAAAGTAAGGATATAGCCTTTGATTTTTCGGAAAAAGTAGGGGTTCCTCAAAAATCCCTTTTTGGGGCCAAAAAGTAAGGCTATAGCCTTTGATTTTTCGGAAAAATGGGGGTTCCTCAAAAATCCCTTTTTTGGGGCCAAAAAGTAAGGCTATAGCCTTTGATTTTTTCGAATAATGGGGGTTCCCCAAAAATCCTATTTTCAGGGAAAAAAGTAAGGTTATAGCCTTTGATTTTTCGGAAAAAATGGGGGTTCCTCAAAAATCCCTTTTTGGGGCCAAAAAGTAAGGCTATAGCCTTTGATTTTTCGGAAAAATGGGGGTTCCTCAAAAATCCCTTTTTTGGGCCAAAAAGTAAGGCTATAGCCTTTGATTTTTTCGAATAATGGGGGTTCCCCAAAAATCCTATTTTCAGGGAAAAAAGTAAGGTTATAGCCTTTGATTTTTCGGAAAAAATGGGGGTTCCTCAAAAATCCCTTTTTGGGGCCAAAAAGTAAGGCTATAGCCTTTGATTTTTCGGAAAAATGGGGGTTCCTCAAAAATCCCTTTTTTGGGCCAAAAAGTAAGGCTATAGCCTTTGATTTTTTCGAATAATGGGGGTTCCCCAAAAATCCTATTTTCAGGGAAAAAAGTAAGGTTATAGCCTTTGATTTTTCGGAAAAAATGGTGGTTCCTCAAAAATCCCTTTTTGGGGCCAAAAAGTAAGGCTATAGCCTTTGATTTTTCGGAAAAATGGGGGTTCCTCAAAAATCCCTTTTTTGGGGCCAAAAAGTAAGGCTATAGCCTTTGATTTTTTCGAATAATGGGGGTTCCCCAAAAATCCTATTTTCAGGGAAAAAAGTAAGGTTATAGCCTTTGATTTTTCGGAAAAAATGGGGGTTCCTCAAAAATCCCTTTTTGGGGCCAAAAAGTAAGGCTATAGCCTTTGATTTTTCGGAAAAATGGGGGTTCCCCAAAATCCCATTTTCAGGGAAAAAAGTAAGGTTATAGCCTTTGATTTTTCGGAAAAATGGCGGTTCCTCAAAAATCCCTTTTTTGGGGCCAAAAAGTAAGGCTATAGCCTTCGATTTTTTGGAAAAATGGGGGTTCCTCAAAAATCCCTTTCTTGGGGCCAAAAAGTAAGGCTATAGCCTTTGATTTTTTTGAAAAATGAGGGTTCCCCAAAAGTCCCTTTTTAGGGTCAAAAAGTAAGGCTATAGCCTTTGATTTTTTCGAATAATGGGGGTTCCCCAAAAATCCTATTTTCAGGGAAAAAAGTAAGGTTATAGCCTTTGATTTTTCGGAAAAAATAGGGGTTCCTCAAAAATCCCTTTTTGGGGCCAAAAAGTAAGGCTATAGCCTTTGATTTTTCGGAAAAATGGGGGTTCCTCAAAAATCCCTTTTTTGGGGCCAAAAAGTAAGGCTATAGCCTTTGATTTTTTCGAATAATGGGGGTTCCCCAAAAATCCTATTTTCAGGGAAAAAAGTAAGGTTATAGCCTTTGATTTTTCGGAAAAAATGGGGGTTCTTAAAAAATCCCTTTTTGGGGCCAAAAAGTAAGGCTATAGCCTTTGATTTTTCGGAAAAATGGGGGTTCCTCAAAAATCCCTTTTTTGGGCCAAAAAGTAAGGCTATAGCCTTTGATTTTTCGGAAAAAGGGGGTTTCCTCAAAAATCCCTTTTTTGGGGCCAAAAAGTAAGGCTATAGCCTTTGATTTTTTCGAATAATGTTGGTTCCCCAAAAATCCTATTTTCAGGGAAAAAAGTAAGGTTATAGCCTTTGATTTTTCGGAAAAAATGGGGGTTCCTCAAAAATCCCTTTTTGGGGCCAAAAAGTAAGGCTATAGCCTTTGATTTTTCGGAAAAATGGGGGTTCCTCAAAAATCCCTTTTTTGGGCCAAAAAGTAAGGCTATAGCCTTTGATTTTTCGGAAAAATTGGGGTTCCCCAAAATCCCATTTTCAGGGAAAAAAGTAAGGTTATAGCCTTTGATTTTTCAGAAAAATGGGGGTTCCCCAAAATCCCATTTTCAGGGAAAAAAGTAAGGTTATAGCCTTTGATTTTTCGGAAAAATGGGGTTTCCTCAAAAATCCCTTTCTTTGGGCCAAAAAGTAAGGCTATAGCCTTTGATTTGTTCGAAAAATAGGGGTTTCCTTAAAATTCCTTTTTAGGGCCAAAAGTAGGGCTATAGCCTTTGATTTTTTCGAATAATGGGGGTTCCCCAAAAATCCTATTTTCAGGGAAAAAAGTAAGGTTATAGCCTTTGATTTTTCGAAAAAATGGGGGTTCCTCAAAAATCCCTTTTTGGGGCCAAAAAGTAAGGCTATAGCCTTTGATTTTTCGGAAAAATGGGGGTTCCCCAAAATCCCATTTTCAGGGAAAAAAGTAAGGTTATAGCCTTTGATTTTTCGGAAAAATGGCGGTTCCTCAAAAATCCCTTTTTTGGGGCCAAAAAGTAAGGCTATAGCCTTCGATTTTTTGGAAAAATGGGGGTTCCTCAAAAATCCCTTTCTTGGGGCCAAAAAGTAAGGCTATAGCCTTTGATTTTTTTGAAAAATGAGGGTTCCCCAAAAGTCCCTTTTTAGGGTCAAAAAGTAAGGCTATAGCCTTTGATTTTTTCGAATAATGGGGGTTCCCCAAAAATCCTATTTTCAGGGAAAAAAGTAAAGTTATAGGCTTTGATTTTTCGGAAAAAATAGGGGTTCCTCAAAAATCCCTTTCTTGGGCCAAAAAGTAAGGCTATAGCCTTTGATTTTTCGGAAAAATGGGGGTTCCTCAAAAATCCCTTTTTTGGGGCCAAAAAGTAAGGCTATAGCCTTTGATTTTTTCGAATAATGGGGGTTCCCCAAAAATCCTATTTTCAGGGAAAAAAGTAAGGTTATAGCCTTTGATTTTTCGGAAAAATGGGGTTTCCTCAAAAATCCCTTTCTTTGGGCCAAAAAGTAAGGCTATAGCCTTTGATTTGTTCGAAAAATAGGGGTTTCCATAAAATTCCTTTTTAGGGCCAAAAGTAGGGCTATAGCCTTTGATTTTTTGGAAAAATGGGGTTCCCCAAAAATTCCTATTTTAGGGCCAAAAAGTAAGGCTATAGCCATTGATTTTTTGGAGAAATGGGGGTTCCCCTAAAATCCCCTTTTTTTGGGCCGAAAAGTAAGGCTATAGCCTTTGATTTTTTGTTGAAATGGGGGTTCCCCAAAAATTCCTATTTTAGGGCCGAAAAGTAAGGCTATAGCCTTTGATTTTTTGGAAAAATGGGGGTTCCCCAAAAATCCCTTTCTTGGGGCCAAAAAGTAAGGCTATAGCCTTTGATTTTTTGGAAAAATGGGGGTTCCCCAAAAGTCCCTTTTTGGGGCCAAAAAGTAAGGCTATAGCCTTTGATTTTTTCGAAAAATGGGGGTTCCCCAAAAATCCCTTTTTGGGGCCAAAAAGTAAGGCTATAGCCTTTGATTTTTTGGAAAGATTGGGGTTCCCTAAAAACCCAATTTCATGGAAAAAATAAGGTTATAGCCTTTGATTTTTCGGGACGATGGGTGTTCTTCTAAAATCACTATTTTAGGGCTAAAAAGTAAGTCTATAGCCTTTGATTTTTTGGAAAAATGGGGTTTCCTGGAAAATCCCTTTCTTCGGGCCAAAAAGTAAGGCTATAGCCTTTGATTTTTTGGAAAATGGGGGTTCCCCAAAAATTCCTATTTTAGTTCCAAAAAGTAAGGCTTTATCCTTTCGTTTTTTTGGAAAAATAAGGGTTCCCCAAAATCCCTTTTTTAGGGTCAAAAGTAAGGTATAGCCTTTGATTTTTTCGAACAATTGGGGTTCCCCAAAAGTCCCATTTTTGGGGCCAAAAAGTAAGGCTATAGCCTTTGATTTTTTGGAAAAATGGGGGTTCCCCAAAAGTCCCTTTTTTGGGGCCAAAAAGTAAGGCTATAGCCTTTGATTTTTTCGAAAAATGGGGGTTCCGCAAAGATCCAATTTTTAGTGCCAAAAAGTAAGGCTATAGCCTTTGATTTTTTGGACAATGGGGGTTGCCCAAAAATCCCTATTTTAGGGCCAAAAGTAAGGCTATATCCTTTCGTTTTTTTGGAAAAATAGGGGTTCCCCAAAATCCCTTTTTTAGGGCCAAAAGTAAGGTATAGCCTTTGATTTTTTCGAACAATTGGGGTTCCCCAAAAGTTCCTTTTTAGGGCCAAAAAGTAAGGCTATAGCCTTTGATTTTGTGGAAAAATGGGGGCTCCCCAAAATCCCATTTTCAGGGAAAAAAGTAAGGTTATAGCCTTTGATTTTTCGGAAAAATGGGGGTTCCTCAAAAATCCCTTTTTTGGGGCCAAAAAGTAAGGCTATAGTCTTTGATTTGTTGGAGAAATGGGGCTTCCCCAGAAATCCCTTTTCGGGTCAAGAAGTAAGGTAATAAATAGCCTTTGGTTTTTGGACTGGGTTTTTCACTGTTTCATTTCGAGTCCCTCTTGAGCAAGGTTTACCGCAGGGATACAAGGGACTCATCGTCATACGTGTATACTATGGGCTCATTTGTTTTTCCTTGATTGAGAAACATTCATGAAAAGATTCTTTGATCAAGGAAAACAATTTTATAAACAGGAAAGCATCATATCTTTACATGTGCGTAGAAAAGTTGTGTAGAAAGTTAAGCAACACATCCTTTTTAATGATAAAAAGTTAATGTACGATTGAAAATAATGATATAAACTAACGAAAAAGTTAATGAAAAGTAAATAATAAAAACAGATCAAAGGCCCCAGGCAACTGGCATGTATTGCGATCGTTTGTTTGTTTCTTATTTTTTTCAAGAAGTGATTCTGCGGTTGGCACTGATTTACTGAGTAGTCATGAGTCCAGGAGCAACTACAGTGGTGAGAGCTGTTTCCAAATTTTGCGAAGGTCACGGTCCGCCTTCTAACTCAAGGTTTATGTTCATTACACTTCAAGATCCCTCCCTCTGCCAACAGAAGGAGACTTTTCGTGTTGCATATCGATTGTTTTGATTTGGTGTCAAAGGCTTTGATTTTTGGCAGCTGTTGATTCAGTTCAGCCAATCGGGCGCTTGGGTATTACTGACATGAGCTTTTTTGGATTTTATCTTGTTCATCTGGTGTTAAAGTACCCTACTTTTAACGTATATTTGTTCATTGCATGAACCCAACTGACAAGGGTGCGACGAAACGCGTTTTTGTTATTCAACGGTGTTCTTTATTGCAATTTCTAACTGATTTCTTTCCTTTTAGCGTTTAAGATCAATTCGTATTTTTCTCTTCCAGAATGCTGCAGTTTTCTATCTAGTTACTGGCTTATTTTGATTGTCCTTGTTTACAGAAGCTAACAGTTCTCTTTTTTAAAAAATTACAGTGTTTCGTTGTGTTTATGGGTTTTGTACGATGCGTCTATCATTCAATGTTATTTTCAAATTATCATTTCATTAATGGAGTTATACCGTTTTCAGAGAGTCTGCAAAAGGCGGTATTACCATTCCAAGAGGTCTTTGTAACTTGCGCTACTTCACAAGATTTTTTCATGCTGCATGGCATTGAGCACCTTTACAAATAAGGCTGCGATGCATGTATGATGCTAAAGAGCCTCTAATGTACAATGTTCAAGCAAGACGTGAGCAAGTGCGCTAGGAGCATCTACGTTTGTATTCCCTGAGCTCTCAGTATTGCCTGGGCAATTTTTCTACCTTTTTTTGTCGTATCTCGAGCAGGAGTTGCGCCACTTGCTCCAAAGGCATCATTGGTATCATAGTACATAACCCACTAACCAGGATCTCATAATGAAAATTTACCTTTGTTAAGAGGGAAAAAAAGTTTCAAATTTCAAGAGATTTTACTTGAGTACGAATCCTGAGCATAATTCCTTTATTTGAAAAGAAATAGCTGTATCATATCCTAAAAGACCCCCTCTGTATCATAGAGGGGGAGTAACTCCTACTAGAATCATGGTAGACATCTGCTTCTTAATGGATTATGAAGGAAAGTTCCCAATATTTGCTCCAGTAAGGACGTATAGGCATTCTTGACAAAATTTTTATGGACAGGCCTACAGCAATTTTGAGATTTCCAAACAGTAAGATAGTTATCCAAAATCAAACAGACATATTTCAAAGACATGGACTGAAGTTTACCAAATATTCAATAGGTTGAACAAGATAATGTAGCATACAGCTCCCGGACAAACAAAACAAAGAGGATGCCAACGACAATGCTTCTAACCAAAATTTACTACTCGTAAATGGCGTGAAGCAGCCATTTTATAAGTCTGCATCCTTGAATTATCATATCAAACCGCTATCCTCAGCCTCTCTTCCAATTATCGAAATATTCAATTTCGCAAGAACGTTGTCTTCACGCCCTCTATGTGATGGCACCGAGAAAAGGGGCTGAACCAGGGATACAGATCCAGGCAGCGACGAACATATTACTGCGTATATTTAATGAAGTGACTACAGCACACGAACTAAGTCTCTGAAAGCTTACAAGATCGATTGTCATCCAAGGTTTTTGCGGGCATGCTATTAAAATTCTACCTCTACCCCAAGGAGGGGTCATTTGAGTTTCTAAGATACAGGGTTGTGCCATCCAAATCGTAGAAGTACCATCTATATAAATCCAGAAAATTTCTTAAAGTAAACCTATAAATCTGGAAACTTTTAAGGAAATCATACCCATAAATCCAGAAATGCCGAAAAAGCTCACAAATAAATGAATTTTTACAAAAAACCATACCCATTAATCCGGAAAATTTAAAAACTGTTGAAATCCATGTCCATAAATACGGACTCTATCATGAACAAGGTACCTTTAAAAATTGGCACAACCCCATACCATGGAGAAGTTAAGTTACTCGCCCCCCCCCCTCGCCCACGCGGGATCTCGGCAGAAACTACAGAGCCACAGAGCAGCAGTTGAACTGCAGTAGTAGAACAGTCCAAGCAAAGAAAGAGTATTTTGTTTTTCTATTAAATCAACCAATGCATGATTTCTGTCCAGGCCAAATTTCAGCGTACCCGCAGGGGACCCTGGGTAAATATTGCTCTTTAAGACTAACAACAACATTGCACAAAAGGAATATTACATTTAAAACTTACTTAAAACAAAACTGCACCCTAGAATATACTTAATAGATGAATATAAACTCTTAGGTATTTGAAAAAGTAACTAACGCTTCTTCAGTGCCTCGGCTGCTTGCACAGTTTTAGTTCAACGGTCTGATACTTGTCTTCGCGTAAGGTAACTACCACCACGTTTGGTAAGCAAAATCATTGTTACCTGAAATGTCTTCTCTCTAATCTTTACATCGTATTTCACCGAGCTATGAAGAGAAATGATACAGTTAGCAATGTAGTTAGCTGCAATTGATTCCTATCATCTAGTGACTAAACGTTAAAGGACAACTCCCGAGGTTGATTATATCGTTGTTAAAAAGCAGCTTTACCAACTGCTGAACACTAACCGTAAGTTCTTTCCAAGTTTTGATGCCTCCAATTTTCATAATTTGGTTAATGAATCTTCGTAAGTTAGGCCAAATATCGTCACCATTTTGTATTTTGTACAAGTGTGCGAAGGCGCGATAAGGAGGCTAGCAATGTTAGTGGTATAATCCTTGCGTTCCTTTGGCGATCAAAACGATCAAGATTTCATTCAAAGCCAGCCAGCTGGATCTAATTGCTTTGAAACGAAACAATGTCAAAATGTCAAACAATACAATCATGATTGTTTTGATTGCCAAAGGAACGCAAGGAATATCAACCCATTCGGCAGCCTCGTTCAGATCAACGTGAAGTGACGCCATATAAATTAACGTCATTTCGCACTTCTTAGCAGATTGAAATATGTAGTTTCGCAGATTAAAAGAGAAAAAAATTGAAAAAAGTGCCACACACCATTCACAACAGTCTAATCCCTCCCTTGAATAATCAACAATGAGAACAACCGCGGACTTGTGCCTTAAAACCTTCCTAGCATAGATCCCAAATTTTTTGAAAAGGTCGGTGTCTGATTCAATGACCTATTTCTTTGAACTGAGTGGCTTCAAAAAGCTTTGGCTACTTTACTATAATTCTGCCGCTGGATATTTCTGAAATCTTCAATATATATTTTCAGAATTAGAGTGTTTTTGTCCTTTTTCAAGAATTCAAGGGGGCTTTTAAAAAATTAAAGCTATCACAATTTCTAAAGTGTTTGATGCAGCATGAAATAATTTCCACGAATAACATAGTTTATGGATGTCTGCAATATGGCATCAATATGTCTGTCACTTCTGATGCTTATGATTTAGGAGTTTGATGACGTCATATCCTCAAGGGCTGAAATGTAAAATATGCTGCTATTCAAGAAATTTTCAAAATTTCCGAAAAGTCCCTCGACGGAATGATGGTTGGTTGGTTAGAATTTTTAGAGCCATTCAGATGGAGAAATATATCATACAATTTTACAGTCACCTTTTTACGCTGATTTACAGATTTGGAACTTGTGCCAACTTTCGTAACTTCACTACCTCTTTATCAAATTGCTGATTATCAGTGTGTGATTAATATGTTGACTTAGATAGTGAAATCTAGTCCGTTAGAATAAGTCAGTATTCTCTCGAGAAGCTAGTGATTTAATAAAAGTGTTCATCGCAAAGCATAGTGAGGAGAGTTGCGGAGAGTTGTCAGCTCTCTGAAATTCTAGGCCGAAGAAATCACGAGGTTTGGTCATATCGAGAGAAAGGACCAGGACACTGCTTAGTGTTAAAAAATTACCTGGCGTATGGTAAAAATAAAAGGAGAAGAGCAAGCTCTGTTCTGAGAGGCTGATCTCCGTCTGCAGATGCCAAAGGCATGAAAGCTTCAATATTGTCTAGAAAGGTGTACCAAATCAAATCTTTGCCACTGTGATCTGACACAAGTCACTCAAGCATTGTACACATTTATAGTTTGTTTTGCTTTCCAAAAAGGCCTCCATCGTCGTCACCGTGCTGGAGCTGTAAGCTGGAAGCAATTTTTCGTGGTAAGCAAAGAGATAGATCTAACTTCATACCTGACAAATGCAATGCTGTCCATTTTCTATTTTCCAAACTTCGTTGTTTTTCCTTCGAACACCATTCACCTCTTTGCAGTTTCGATCCTCGGGTGCCGTTGTCTTACTAGATTTTTTCGGCTTTTCTGATTTCCTGTTCTTCATAGACATTTTGATATCACTTAGCTATGAATATGAGAAAAAAGAGAAATCACGGAAATTTTTCAGTTGTCAGCTAATATGAAGATGAAGTATTGACAAAAGGAGCATAGGCTTCAGGTTTTTAGAAGCGGTATTTATCAAACTTCGAGATCCTCCCTTTCTGCCGACAGAAGAAGTTTGTTTCAGGTTCTAATTAATTTGGGTTGGCACCACAAGTGTTGATCTTTGGCGGCTGTTGCTCAAGCTTAGCCAATGAATGGCTTAGATTTTGCTGACATGAGATTTTCAAGTATCTATTGTTTGAATGGAAATAAAGCCGCCTGTTTGCGTCGTTATTTTGTTCTTCGCAAGAAGCGACCTGAAAAGAAGGTGACGAAACGCGTTTTTGGTTATTCATCGTTACTCTTCATTGCAGTTATTGGTGAGTTATTAACTTATTTTTTCTTGCCCTTCAGGTTTTAATATAAATTTTCTTTTCTCATGCAGGATTCAGCAGTTTTCTCCATAGTCACAGATTTATTCTGGCTGGTGTTCTTTTACAGGAGCTAGCAGCGGTTCTTTCTAAGATAACAGTGTTTCCGCTGCGTTTATGGATTTATCATGATGAATCCATTATCTAAGTTAATCTTCGATCATTTCATTAGTATCAATCACATGCTGCAAGTTGGAAAGAGGATATTCTTTTTGAGACGCCCGGTCGACTTCCTCTTTTCTTAAATTTATAGTATATTTTTTCAATGTCATTCTACACCTACGAAATTGAAAAAGCTAAAATTTACTCACAAAAACACAGCATAATTTCCAAGAAAGCCATATTCGTGAATTTGTACAATAAGGTATCAAGCACCAGTCTTCAGCTATTTAAAGCATCAAATGTGCTATTTACTGTGTTAAACATGGAGAATCAGCCTATACAGTTCCGTATTTTGGTAGGTGCGGAGATTTACTGTACGAGACATACCTCACTTTGTAAGTGACCAAGACTTTCTGTGATATCAGCTAATACATTCTCCAATCGATCGACTCTCTCTTCAACTGTTTTTCGACTTTCAATTTCTTTCTCCGTAGTAGGTACAGTCACATTCTCCTCATCCTCTCCAACTTCTTTTTCTATTTCTAACTTGCTAAGCGATTCATTTGGCCCATCTTCCTCAACTGAACGTCTTGTACGCTCATTTCCGCCAGATGACAAGAAATTTGATAGCGTGAATGAATTGTCTTTGCTTGCACATGAATCTAGGAGTCAATATATTCTTTTGTTGACATAGCAAGGAAGAAGGGGGGGCAATGAGCTTTGCAAATCTCGCTAAAACTATTGAAACAGCTCTTGAAAAGCTTGGAACAATTTTGCATAATCAGGTATTAGAACTAACTTCTTAAGTCATGACATGGGTTCGAATAATCTCTAAGCCATGGCATGGGCTCGAATATCTTACCCTGGGTACCAGAGCCTAATAAAAATTTTTATAAATTTTACCCAGGGTAGAATATTTTGCAATTTGATATGTCAAATACATCGGCATTGTCAGTCTATAGGATTCAGATGAGAGCTTTAGGCTTAAAGAACAAGAACGGGGTTGATAAAATTATTGTTAAAAGCAATATTACCAACTGGTGAACACCAACCGCGAGTTCTTTCCAAGTTTTGATGCCTCCAACTTTCATAAATTGGTTAATGAATCTTCGTAAGTTGGGCCAAATATCGCCGCCATTTTGTATTTTATTCGAGTGTGCAAAGGCGCGATAAGGAGGCTAGCAATGTGAGTGGTATAATATCAACGCATTCGGCAGCCTCGTTCAGGTCAAAGTGAAATGACGTCATATAAAATGACGTCATTTCGCAATTCTTAGAAGATTGAAATGTATAGTTTCGCAGATTAACAGAGAAAAAATTTTAAAAAGTACTAAACACCATTCACAACAGTGTAATCTCTTGAATAATCACTAATTATAACAACCCTGGACTTCCCCTTTAAAAGTCTAAACATTTTTGACGCACACGATATCAAGAAACATTAACATGAATAAATCAAACTTTAAGCCTGAAATAGTACCATTACTTGTAATTATAAATCAAAGGAATATACCTTTCCCATCACAGCATTCTTTCCAGAACCTAAGATCCAAACTGGGTATACTAGAGCATGGCACGTATTCGGCATGACTTTGAACCCTCTTGAAGACGTCTCTTTGAACGTGCTTTATATCATCACTGTTGTCACAAATGATCCTAGCCAATGATACCTAACAAAATAAAATATCAGTCGTTTACTAGATGCGTACAGGCTCTCAGACAAGAAGGAAACAAGGAGGACAACTCGACTCTGCGCAACTGATCCACTTTTCTTGTTCCCGCATTCCCATGAATCAAGGTATGAGATTTGATTCATTTGGGGGAATTCTATTTTCTTCCTTTGTTTCCAAGTGGTCTCTTGGAAGCAAACAATGGTGTATGTAACTTATCAGGAAATTTTTGACAAAGAATTGTATGCAATGCATTTTGTAGAAGGAGTAAACCTGTGGTGAAATAAATGCTTATGTCAGCAAGCAAGGAAAGTGGATCAGTTGCGCAGACTCTATTTTTTCCTGCTTTTTTATACCTTCTATATGAGTCTGCACGCAGGCTTGACCATTACAATTACTAGAACTGAAACGCACAAAGAAATTCAAAACGACGCCCTAAAGAGTATTTTAAAATTGAATCCATAGACGAAAATTAGTTCGAACCTGTTTCAGCTGTGTTAATTGCTCCGGTTTAAAAATTCCTGGATTCTGGTACCAAAATCGATCGCCATCTCTCGTTCTCTTGAATTGCTGTGAAATCAAACACATAAAAACCGGGCCAAGCCTCGTACCTTCGATCGGATCCTCTACCATTCCACCAACGAACAAATCAATATTATCAGGATGGAGATATAATTTCTTTAATTTTTCTCTAATTTCCTCATTTCTGATTTCATTACTCAAGTCATCAAATGTTGATGCAATAGGGAGATTGCAATACTGGCGCCAATTGTTGTAACCGGGTAAGGCGTGGTCGCGTCCACGCTGAATATTCAACGCGGCCAAATCCAACGCGATGTCATGTGCCATTTGAAACAACCTGTTAGTCAGTTCTGTGTTCATGACCTGCGACGTATCGTATCGACTCTTGGCAGACGTAGCAAACAACCCACGTATCAACGGATCAACGCCACCTTCATGCAGCAAGCGGTGCGGTGAGAAAAATGCTTTGTGTAGCGGCAAATTTCCTTCAGGAGTTTCCATGAACGATGCGTTAAGCCTTGTTAGGAATGGCTGGATTAAAGAATGCCCAAATCTGAAAGCGGCTGTTGCGAATGAATTGAAAACTGACGCATCAACCGTTGGATCATAGCGCTCATAATCACCCATCCGCTTCATTCCTTCTTTACCAAGTATCTTCGGCAACCACTCTTTATATGTAATATGTTGCATTTCAGCTCCCGCTATCTTCCGCGCAGTGTGATATATCTCATCTCCGTCCCAATGTTTATTCAAGATTTTCAACTCATGCGCGATGCGGTTGTGTTCACGCATCCAAAGTGTGTGCATAGACAACAAACCAAGCTGTTCGTTCGCACGGTGGTCTCCAGCTAAAAAGCACGGAATTGTCGTTTCCGATCTGTTTACTTGACAATCTACTGGCAGATCTGTGTTATATGGTAAATAAGGCTTTCCACTTGCAGCTAAGGAACCAACTTTCAAGAACCCACGGTTGTTGCTTAAATCACGCAGTTCCATTGCTTCGTGTTTCGTGGAGCCGTATACGTTTGACGCATCGATGTATGAGGTGATCTGGTTTATCTGTTGACGTGGAGTAATAACATCAAAGAATACCGATGTAGAACCACTGCCGCATACGGCACTTGACCGCGTGAAGTCCATACACTTGTAACGCTTGCTACGTGGATCATTTGGCGGGATTTGAATAGGGAAACAAGGATGCTCATTCTTGCAGTGAACATCACAACGCCCGCCTTCAATAAAGCGTGCGGTGTTTGGACTTGTGACTTGGAACGTAAGATCATGGTCGATGAATTGACCCCATTGCATTCCCATGTGTGTTAATTCAGTATCATTGGAAACGTTCATTGATGACATAACTGTCATGGAAATCAGCCTCGCACTCGGTTTTCCTTCAGTGTTGTTCCAACCGACAGGAGTATTGAATCCATTTTCATAGATAGGACTAAGAAGTCTTGCGAAAGGTGTAAGTGCGGCGCCCCACATTGAGTGCTTTAGATTATTACATGAACTGTCATAACTTCGAAACTTCATATGAAAACAGAGATCAGAGCAGTTAGCTGGATGTTGATGTGCAGTACATCCCGATAAATTTGCCAGCATCGTAATCTGTTCTGGAGAAACAAGATTATTCAGATTCGAGTGCAAGTCGCCTTCTTGTTCGATGGAAATGCGTTTCAAGTCAATCTGCTCTTGGATAAAATTCAAAGCTGTTTCGAAAATTTCAGCAGCTCTGCCAAGACGAACAGCCTCGGGTGAAGGGAATCTGAACAGGGCAACGAGATCACCAGCAGTCCTTGGAACGAAGTTCGTGAGTTTAAGCTTTGTTTGTTCAATAGCATTATCGATTTCAATACGAGCTCGCTCGACTGAGTTTTTGACGAACTCATCTCCTCGATAGTTACCATCTCGAAGACCTAAAGAAAGAAATATTCGATAGCCGAGTGTCGTAAATACAAATTCCAAAGGGTTGACTGGATAGTGTGAAGTAGAGAAGAGCCATTTAGAGCAATACACGGAGAGGCAGAGCAAATGAACTTGATCAACAGCACTGGTAAGAGCTTTTCTGTAAAGTAGAGCGGAGCGAAGAAAAGAACAAGTACAGCTGAGAAAAATAGAGCGTATCAATCGGAAGTGAGGAGAAGAGGAAAACAGCTGCGAGAACATAGTAATGGAGACAAAATGTGATGAAGGACAGGACAAAAAGGAAAGAAAAATCAATCTGTACGAGTGGCCTTCGTTTCTCGTCTTTTCTCTCTGTTCAGTCTCAACAGAGAGAAACGACGAGAAACGAAAGCAATTCGTATCAAAGACAGTTGAAGTTTTAAAAAGAGACATGGTTAAATCCATTATTGTAGAACATTTAGCCAGCCTTTGAGGTATTATCATAGATGGTTTTCCTACTAAAAGGGATGCAAAAGTGGGTCAAGAAATCATTGGCAAGTCTAAATAAATGTTGAAACAGGATCGAGGTAGACAGATACATACTGACTAAAGGCTTGAAACTAACTATTGCCTTATATCTCCTTAAAGCGGACTGAGTCATGTAAAGTAAACAGACTTCTTTCAAAATGATGATTTTGCAATATCACACAGACTGTCCAAAGTTCTTCTAGAAATCAAAGTATTATTTTGAAAATGGATTTCTGAACTTTGCAGAGAAACAAACGAAACATTCATAGCTTGTAAGATTGCAAAAGTATCGGTGCATTTCTAGAAGTAACTTTATCGTGGATTTACCCCATCCACAAAATTTATGCAGAACACAATGGAAACATGTATGATATGATACTGATAAGAGATAATAGATTTGTTTACGGTCCCATGGTCTAGGCCCTTTTTGGAAAAAAGATCTGAAAATAATTTACCTATCACTCTCAGCTCGAACACCTCTGATGCGAAACCAATGCTATTTCTTGCGGCGCATTCCCATCTTCCTTCATCTTCTTTTCCAATATCCCTGATCTCTAGTACCCCTGTGCTTGAGTTGACAAGGAATCGGGTACCACTTGAGACCTGCACGCCGTTCTTTATCCAACTGATCACTGGTTTCGGTGCCCCTGTGGCTTCGCATTGAAAGAAGATAGTGTTGCCAGATCGTACAGTAGTATCGTCCGGTTTTGCGTTGATCTTTGGAGGAACTGTGAAGTAAGCTTAGCATAATAAACTGGGTGCCCCAAGTAAGTACGCGGGATTAGTTGGCTTTAACGATGTAAATGTAGCTTTAATCAATAGCTGATCTCTTTCAAAATGCTCCTTGATAGCTAACTTGAACATAAGTACCTTGTTTGTTGGCATCGTCACTTCCAGAGCAGAGCAGAAATATTAATCTTGAAAGCTCAAAATATGAGGCCAGCTCCAAATCGCTCCAAACCAGAGCATTGGCATTTTACTAGACTTATGCCTCTTCGTCCTTCCTTTCCCTGTGTTCTTTGATTTGCTGATGTCACTTGGTTAACAGGGACTCGTAATATTACACATAGAAAGTGGGCCCAATTTAGGCCCACTAAGAGTGATTCCGTATTCACCAATCAATTTGCTAGAATTTGGCTTTCAACCAATCAGGAGGCACTTAGCCTGTGAACAGGCCTTTTGGAAATTAGGTCTTTTGGAAATTTTGGAAAAGAGGAATTTTATTTTTTTGCCTGATCTCAGGCTAGGAGGCACTAGCTGTTGATGTTACATTCGAAAAACCGTTATGAGTTTCTGTTGAAAGAAGCCCCATCACGAAGTCAAAGAGTACTGGGAAGCAAGGAACTCCAGGTCATAAGTCTAGGAGCAGAGGCCATTCAAACATAGTCAAACTATGATTCAAAGGAGAATGGCTATATTTACTCACCCAGTGGTCTGTATAGCTTGAATTATTTACATCAAATATTCTGACTCTCTGCCAAACTCAACTAATCTTTCTATTTTGAAATTAGATCAGTAACATATCACACATTGATACAGTCATGGGAGCACCAAAATATCCAAGACCAAAAGATAAATTTGAAATATTTAAAGATAAACTTCAAATTTTATTAGCCGAAAACCTCAGATAACAGACCACAGTCTTTAATCAACACACTGATACTATGGGCAGTGACGTACTTGCTTATGTAACTTTTGAAAATTTCGAATGGATACTGTTTTCAAGTGTTTTTCAATTCAATGTTTTCATCACCCAGTAATAAGGTCTGGCAGTTGGCAGCAACATTGTATTTACTAATACATCGCTAACTGCGAATTCACCAAGACCAATAACAGCATAGCATAATCTAATGTGAGGTTATCAATTGCTATCACTGTACAGCGTCGAAACATGTTGAGTGACCTGGGAAAATCAAAGCTGCAAAATATAAAAGTTTCTTACCCTATTCACTTCAGGAAGCGTAGTTTCTTAAATTCTGTAAAATTGAACCTACCCCCTCTTACAATCTGTTTCCAACAAAATATCATTGATATCATTTCATTTTATTTTTTATTTTAAAAATGTTTACCCTGGGATACAATTCAGTTAAAAAAATAGATTAAGCAACTGCTTTCCAATTGTCCCAGCAAAAAAAATAAATTAAAAGCTAATGAGAAATAAACCTATTTATCATAAAAGAGGAACACAAATTTCATACCTCTGTTGGACACCCTGAGTCTTGCAAATGTGCTGTTGACACCAATAACATTAATTGCTTGACACTGATATGTCCCTTCGTTTGCTTTGTTTACATAAAGGATTCTTAGTGTGCCGGACGGCAACACGATATGTCGTCCGTCTGATGGAAGTCGGTCCCGATCTTTGTACCAGGCAATTGCAGGCGCAGGGAATCCTTTCACACGACAATCCATTGTCACCGTTTCACCATCCAGGACGGTTAAATCTCTCGGGCTTTTGATGAATGATGGAGGTGCTGTTGGAGAGAATATGTGCTTATATGTGCTTGCAGTCAAAATATCCCGTTTTAACTGTTAACTGTACTAGTAAGCATGGGTTCCAAATCTTTAAATCAGTGTAGAAAGAGGGTGGTAAATGGTATTTCGGGAAACGTGATCTGCCATTTTTTAGGCTATATGTAACGTGAAAGCGCTAGACGTGAAATTCAAAATTTATTTCCGCGATTGGTGATCCGGAGCCCCTTTTAACACCCTTTAAAAACGTGGGTGTAAAATTCTATGACCCATTTCTTCCAGCCGAATAGCTTAAAAGAAACTTTAGCTTGCTATCCATAATTCTACCATTGGATTTTTAAGAAATTTTGAATTTTTTCGAAACTACAGGATATTTCATATTTCAGCTCATTTGAGAAGTGACGTTTCTTATGACTTGAACAGAAACATTCTCGAATTGACCTTGCATTTCATTCACGAAACTGGTCGGTTTGACTAAGATCTGTTGAAACTTCAGTTACGTACAAAGCAGCCACTAAGTCCTTCAATGTAATGTTCTTTTTCTTTGTAAATTTCTGTTTTACATTAAGTGTCAGGTCATTTTTTCACTACCAACACCACACGAAATGCGCTCGTGACATTTTAAGAATTATCGCAACCTGACACCTAATGTAATACAGAATCTAGTACAGTATCCATTAGTTTTTAAATCGTTCGTATTTTGTTGTGTGTAGGTAGATTAACTTGCTTGTCTTTATATATTGGCCATGGGGTAGTCATTGTCTTTCGCTCCCCATGGTGTCGTCCCCGTAGTGTTGTAAAGTAATTAGGGAAGTTTTGTAGAATGTAAGATATGTTGTAAGATTTATATGAATAAAAAAAAGTGACGTCATCATGTTGCTAAATCATAAATCACAAAAGTGAAATGTTGTAGACATACATAAACTATAGTTTTCTTGAAAATTATTTCATGTTGCGTCAAACAGTTTAGAAATTACGATGGCTTTAAGTTGTTTTGAATATTTTTCTTGAATTCCTGAAAAAGAGGGAAACACTCGTGTTCTGAAAATATAGAAGATTTCAGAAGAGTCCAACGGTAGAATTACGGTAAAATAGCGAAATTTTCTTTGAAGTCATTCCGTTCAGAGAAGTAGGTCATTGAATTTTACACCCACCTATTTAAAGATGTGAAACCTATACTGCACCTGTTGAACTCTTGATCTGTAACAAACGTGTAACGGATCAACCTACCGCAATCTGGAACTGTTTTATTCCCCAGAACTGTGGTGTCTAACCACCCAAGAGTTAAGTGACGAAACGGTCTAAAAAGCCCCTCCCCTTTCCTACTTGGAAGTGCAGCAGTAAAAAGAGTTGAGAACAGAAATCTTTCTATTTATTGGAAAGGCGAGGTCAAAACAGAATCAAGAAATATCGAACTTCCTTGATTCTTGTTTCAGTCTGTTTTAATAACAAACGTTTATGGCATGTTATGTATTTCTTCAAACTTGTTAGCATTTCAAATTGCGGCGAAGCCTCATTATTTTTCGAACTGAATTAAAAAGCTGCGATGTTCAGATGTGGTGATATCTTCCAACCTCGATTCTGTCCGCTGAAAGGCTACAAAAAGGGTAAAACGAAATTTTTGCAAACAACCTATTATGATCAGCCACGAACGTCAAACGTAGTTGTAACAAACTTCTTTTAATCTATCGTTTTCTGTCGTTTCGAATTGCCTGATGTCAAATGTCAATTGATGTCAATTGTCAATTGATGTCAATTAAGAAACGGCTTTCATGGGCGATTGAAGTAGCTGGATGATTCACAAGACGAGAGGGGGAGACAGGCATCAATCTTTTTATGAAAACAAATGTGAATGCAAGAACCAGCGGCTGCACGACAGGCATCGATTTCCAGATTCCGTTATGCCAACAGATCGAAAAAAGCCTATCAACTATTTCCATATGTTGGTTCAGATAGTTTTCAATTCCCCAAACGCCACACTCGATGACAAATGTTAATTCTAGTTAAAGACCCATTGCTAACCACGATCCTTTGTGCGCCGAACGAAAAGCAAGACAAAGGCAATTTAGGCCAAAAAGGACTTGTAGATAACACGAAAGTCGACTTTGGTGCCACCAAGGATCACGGTTAGCAATGGGTCTTTAACTATTTCATAATTTTCTGTTGCTGTGAACCAACAGATCACTCATTTGGGGACCACTTCATATGAAAACTTCAATATGGATTGAAAATCAACTACGTAGAATGGAATTTGTGAGGTAAACATCAACAAACCTTTGACGACAACTGTAGCGGTATGTGAAATGCTGCCAATCGAATTCCTCCCTTCACACGTGTAGTAACCATGATCTTCTTGTCTCACAGGATTTATTTCTAAGTCTCCATGTGCTAATATCTTGTGTCGTCGAGTTGCAGTTAATAAGTAGCCATCTTTCTTCCAAACAATCTTCGGTCTGGGGAATCCACTAGCCCTGCACATAAGCCGCACTACGTTACCTGATATGGCCTCGGCGTTCTCTGATGTTTTCGTGAACCTTGGGCGAACTGGAGAAGAAAAATCCGTTTGAGTAAACAAAGAAGGAAATAAGCAAACAAGCAGGCAAGCAATGTTTATTTAATGATGCGAGTTAAGTTTCTGGCAGTTGTACAACTGATGTGGGTCTGTAGCAAAACGGCTTGTGCCTTCAGAGTTATCTGAATACCCATTTACCGAAGCTCAGAATATACTAAACGGAAGTAGATCTTGCTACTGCAAAGACACTATGTCTTCCGATCTAAATATTACTAACATATCTCGTGGGTTGCCTTCAGAGACGCAAGCGCTTGTGTGACTTGGGGGGGGGGAAGCGAAAACCTTCAAGTCAGGCTTTCAATAGATTCTCGTGTTTTTCCATGGATTGTAGGATTTTGCGTAAAGGCCTAAGTCTACACTTTGCGATTGGAAGATTCGATGGGCTACCCACTTTACTGCTCAGATGCTCAGACATTACCCGTGGTGGGGCTGAATAACTCCAAGGCAAAAAATAACGTTCTTTGGAAACCTTTGCCGCTAATGAGTTGATATAATCTGTTCTTAGCTCTTTCGAGCCACAAACAACTTGAATAAAATGATGTGAATAGTTACAAAGCTCACAGGATACAAAAAGAAATAAATCATACATAACGGTGTCTTCAATAATCGACTCTTATGATCTTTTCACCACTCGGTTTCTGGGTGGCTCGTTTCACTTAATTAAACGAGGCTATTGTTATCAGTAATAATAGTGTCTTTAGATGATGTATTGCTGTTGAGTGGCTTCTTCTGGCACTAGAAACCAGACAAG
This sequence comes from Aurelia sp. 4 Dawson et al 2005, assembly GCA_964019985.1. Taxonomy (NCBI): domain Eukaryota; kingdom Metazoa; phylum Cnidaria; class Scyphozoa; order Semaeostomeae; family Ulmaridae; genus Aurelia; species Aurelia sp. 4 Dawson et al 2005. Next base: position 8,471,547 of record OZ026511.1, on the reverse strand, counting down.
AAAGCTTCTATCAAATGCCTCAAACATGTGTCGACTAGCCAGTGAATGACAAGAACTTGGAAAATCGCCAGATGCTGATCATGATACTGACTACATGAAACTGGATTACAAACCTTTTTTTAGATGGCAAAACTTTGTTTGGTAAAATCAAACATCTTTAAGACCCAACAATAATCAAAGTGCTTGTAAGGGGTTTATGGGAATCGGGAATTCCACATTCCATTCAGGTCCATGATTTATGTGGCACTAAAGTGTACATTGTCAGTTTAAGATGCTGAATTCGAATTTCAATAGAAGGTAAATCATGGACCAGAATGGAATATTGAATTTTTGTTCCCAAACATGCCCTTTGCCAGAATTTCACTAATTTCTGGATCTGTAAGATGCGGGATACTACCAAATAAAATTTTCTCATTTAAGTTGACCTTTGACTGATAGATGAACAATTCATTTTTGAATATAAATCACACACTTTTTATTCCACAGCCCTCCGAATGCCTAAACTTTTTTGACGCACCTGGTAGTTTGTGTAGTTTTTTTTTGGGTCACCCGGTATAAAAACGTACTTCCAACATCCGACAAACTAAAGTGCAAAGTCAGCATACCTTCGTGTTCAACCAGATTTAGCTTCACTTTCATTGTTCTTCTTCCAAGAGAATTCTCAACCATGCATTCATATGTTCCAATATCAACTTGACTGACAGAAAGAATGTTCAAAGTTCCGTCATTATTGACGCTAAATCTTCCATTTCGGGGTAAGCCGTTCCCATCTTTTCTCCATTGCGCAATTCGTCTTGTTGTTATCCCTTTTACTGTGCACGGGATTGCAACTTGCTCGCCTGATGCAGCTAAGACGTCATTAACCACGTGGTTTTGGCTTGGTAGTGCTAGGATTGAAGAATAAATTAAGTTAGGGGCAATATAAGGGCCTGTTTATATGAGGAAAAACACCTCACTTGCCAGACCCGGGGCTGAGAGGTGAAATTCCACCTTCTAAATAGAATCCTTTGTTTTTTCATTTCGCGTTTATATGACGAACGCAACACCACCGGTATAGTGAAGTCCCGCCTCACTAGAGGTGGAATCTCATCTGGGTGAGGTGAAATTTTTCCATATAAACGAAACTCCACCGGTATGGTGAGGTGAAGTGGAATTATTCGTCGATTCTCATTGGTTAGTTCATTCTGATTTCACGGAAGAGGGACTTTACTCCACCTCCCCTCTCAGCTCCGAGGCTGACAGGTGAGGTTAAAAATCTCATATAAACAGTGAATGAAATTCACCTCGCCTGTCAGCCCTGGGTCTGGCAGGTGAGGTGTTTTTCCCCATATAAACAGGGTCTAAGAGCTATCAGCCCGGGTGAAATCTTAACCCTGTTAGCCGAAGTGAAGTTGCCTTGCTACTTGTTGTTGTTGTTGTTGTTGTTGTTGTTCATTTATTTCAATTCAATATTCGCATAGCTAACAATGTATACAATATATACAAAGTTAACGAATCTAAATCGAATAAAACTACCATGACTTACTACCATGACATATGCCAGCCAGGGGGCTTTAAAATCACCAGTTTTCCATTGAAAACATTTTGTAATTTCATTTGCGACCCAATCTTTGTGAGAATCTTTAGTGTTACTTTGTTTTGATGCGAATGGTATTCAAACTGCATGAGCGCGCACCAAGTAAATAGACCTTTTAGCTATTCTACAAAAGAGCCTGGATCGAGCGATATTTTTATACAATTTTATACGCGAGGTTCGATAGAGTGGCGTTACAGCTTCGATCACAATTGTGCACATTCGAAAATTCTACAAATCGTAATGAAATATCGTTCGATCCACATTCGTTTTCAGAATAGCTAAAAGGTCTATTCTCAGCCCGGACTGGAAAAGCTGCAATAGACCTTTTAGCTATTCTGAAAAAGAATCTCAATCGAACGATACTTTGCTACATTTTGTAGAATTTTCGAATGTGCACAATAGTGATAGAAGCTCTAACGCCACTCGGTCGAATCTCGTATATAAAAATGTATAAAAACAACGCTCGATCCAGGCTCTTTTGCTGAATAGCTAAAAGGTCTATTACACGATAAAGCTCAGCGCGTCTATCACAAGAAGGCTGCTATCCTAGCGCGGACTGCGACCTTTTCATGTAATCGAAAGCTCAGTTTTATGAATAGATGACTGGAGGGCAAGGCTGAGTTTTCAGCCTGATTATCAGGCCGAAAATGACCCGGGCTGAAAACGCTCATATAAATTGCTTCATAGACGAAATTCACTTTACCTGGTGGTGAGTGCAAAATGATTCCGTCAACACATCATTTTTCATGTTTTTAAGACCAAAACAAACCAGAAAAATTTTCAACTACCCCCCGCAGCAGATTCTTTCAACATCCGGTCAACTGCATCATTCGAGCTGAAAATTTGACAGCATTGTTCTTTGCCTAATCTCTCGTCTAAATGGCAATCTAGAAATCGCGGAGTTTGGGGCTAAACAGGGCCAGGTTTTTCAGGGTAATAATATGAGTCTCTGTTGACCGAAGCGCCATAATCAAGTAAACAACACAGGGAAACAAGAGACTTATTGTCATAAGTCTAGCTCTCTGTACCAGGCTAAATGAATCATGAGGTGTGGTAACATGGAGAGGTTGGGCCGGTACAGTGCTTCGACAAGCTTGGCTTCTCATTGTCCTACGACTATATTCGAATACTAGTCAGAATGAAAAACAAACACTCACAGCAGTTGAAATCTTTGAGCTTTATCGTTGAAATCATTCTTCCCCTGAGACTGCGCGGGCTGAAACATGTAGCAACAGCGGGACGATTGAAATGTTTTTGTTTGTACGCTTCTAGCGTCAGCAATAGGTCACAGTTACACTTCAGCCTGTTGTTATCCAAACGTCTATGGCAAAAAATACATACAAGGATTAGCAAACTGTTTGAAAACCAGAAAAACGAGACGCATGCAGCAATTTTTTTAATTTTCAAATCAATTACGTCACAGACACTTAAATTTTAAAACGGTGACTGAAAAAGATTCCCCTGTGTTTGAAAAGTCATCCAAGCGACTTGTTCACACTGTTACCGTCTAAATTGATAAAGGTGGTAGGTACAAGATTAAATCATTTTTTGTAATTTGTTTGAAATTTTCAAAGTGATAGTCTCTCAGTAAATTCGAAAGATTCAATACATCAATCAGTCTTGCAAAACAGCTGGAAGGCTTAAGATGCATGAAGGAACGTTTTTCGATGAAAAAGAAGCAGAACTCGGTTTAGTTTCTTTCACTTTATCAATCCAATATTTAAATGGATTTCAAATCATTTGAAAGATCATGCACTTTGGGCGAGGCCATCTTCCAACTGTTCTGAGAGATTGCTTTCAAGAATCTCTCAAATTCAACAGGCGAACATTATTTCAAAGATCACCAAAACATACAAAACGACTTCTGATTTTTTACCTCTGAAAAAGTTGATTTAGATTTTCATGGCGCTAATGTGTTCGTTATAGAATGACTTATTAAAGAGGGGACAATTTTAGCCTCCAAATTTCGAATATCTGTGAACTTGTAAACACCTGCAATTTACCGCAGTGAACTTACAATTCTTTGAGATTTGTTAGTGGTTCCAGTACTTCTTCCTTTATTTCTTTAATTCTGTTGCTCCAAAGAAACCTAGCGAGAAAAAAATTGCTCTGAAAAGCAAAACCATAAACTAAGAACATGATTCTTTGTTTTCACTACAATCTTCATTGATTTCAAGTTGCCTGCTCATTTAATCAAAAACCCCGAACGAGTGGCCCTAAATGTTTTCCAGGGGACGATCATTTTCGATGATATGCTCAGATAGAAGCTATAAGAAACTAATCAGGGTGCGGTCATTTTTAATTCTGGGTACCGGGGTGGAGGATTTATGACAAGGGTATGAAGATCTTTTTCTATTACTTTGTGGGGGTACGGAAATGTCAAGGGATATTTTCATGGGGTGCAAAACTATTTTGCTTTAAAAATGTTTGCATGAAGTAATCAGTCAATACTGCAAAGTAAAATTAATAAACATACGGAAATGATGAATTACCTACCTGTCAAGTATGATAACCGTCTGGAAAAACTTGGTATGTGTGCATAAATATTTAAAATGGCTTCAAAGACTTCTGAATGGGGGTACCAAACAACTTTGTTGACAGATGAAATGGGAAAAATTTTTCTTCGATATTCAATATGGGATAAACTATGATATGGGATATGAAATTTTATCTTACAGTGTAAAATTATCCCCCCCCCGGTACCTAGGATAAAAAATGACCGCTCCTTTGCTTGACCGAAGTTTGAATTTGATTGTTGTGTTTGTTTCTTAATTTCAAATCGATGATATTGCTGTTATTATTTCATAGTAAGATCAAAGAGTTTGCAGGGTTAATGTTTGCAGTTGCAAAGTGCAAAAATATCTTCAGTCTATGAAATAGTAATAGCTGCACAAAAGCGATATTAGTTTCGTTACATCAAAATCGGTACTTACAAGCGTTTAAGCTTTCCAAGGTCCAGAAATGCATACTTTGCTACATTCTCAATTCGATTTCGATAAATGTAACTGCAAAATAAAGATGGAGAATCACAGATCAACTCTACCGAGATTCTTCTACCGAGTGTTCCGAAAGAAACGCAACGGATCTAAAAGCTGTGACACAAGCTGTTCAAATTAATAATCAAGTAACTATTTTTCTCTGACTCTGCAATGATTAGTTTAAACTTTGATATATTTTTCAGAATTTTTGGTTACTTGGTTGCAGAGTTATAAATCAGAAAAACTTTAAATTTACTGCTAACATTGGTGTAAAGTATACTGCAAAAACTACATTATCTACAACTTCACAGCCAAGCACACAATAGACCTTTTAGCTTTTCTGAAAAAGAATCTCAATCGAATGATACTTTGCAACATTTTGTAGAATTTTCAAATGTGCACAATAGTGATAGAAGCTCTAAAGCCACTCGATCGAATCTCGTGTATAAAAATGTATAAAAATAATGCTCAATCCAGGCTCTTTTGCTGAATAGCTAAAAGGTCTATTTGATAAGGAAACTGTAAAAAAGTGATCCCTTGCTGATTCATGAGCTATCTAGTATCAAGGGAGCTTTCAGTCTTCATTTCAAGTTGAAAGTATAACTCTAATAATGGCCCAGTCATTTTAGGAAAAGCAACTGTGTCTTGACCGAATTGAAATTATAATTCACTGTTTCTAATGCACAAGCTCTGGTTTAATCTTGGGGAAATTTGAAATTTGATGATTTTTAATGAATTTCAAGTTTCTTCAAAGAAAAAGAAAAAGTACTGCTGTCTTCATGTTACAGTTAGAAACAACAGCACAATAAATTGTTTCAATAATGCTACCTAGGCCCCATACTAAGCGATTGGGCCTCCTGTGGCTACACTTCCAGAATTCATTACTTTCTCTCTCCAATACAGATTAGATCTGGAATAGAAAGTCATGCATTTTTTGGAAGTTTAGCTTGTACATCTCATTCAAAGCTCCTATGCTATTCCACAACAACATTGAAAGTGAAAGGATCGAGACTTGAAAGAATAACTTACAGATATTCTAAATTGAAAAGTCCAGCAAATATATCGACTGTTATATTTCGTAGGTCATTGTCGTACAAATATCTGAAAAATAAAAGATAACAAAACATGAATACTTTGCAATATTTCCACTCAAAACATATTTGCAATTCCTTTAAAAAGCATAGAACTCGAACCTTTTTGGCGAACGATGTAACAGCAAATAGTTACTGCGAAGGAGCATGCGGACGCAAACGAAAATAACGTACCACAAGGTAAGCATGGATGAGCTAGTCTTACAAACGTTTGAGATTGTTTTATAAAATTTTAGTTTGGCTCGTGATTTTACATTGATAATCACCCAAGACGAATTTTATTTTGAAATTCCTTGGAACGCGGCTGGAAAGAAGGGGTTTCAACATATCTTCCAAAAAATGGTTAAAATGTTTACATCATGCTTGAAAGGAACTATAGACTAACTACCGTTGTCCCAGTTTTCATTTCGTTCACTGAATTGGATTAGTCTAGGAACTATACATAGTTTGTTATTGTCATTCAAACTTGCACATTATTGCCAAATTACACAACTGTGTAAATATATACTCACAAATGCTTTAAATTCTTCAAAGGTGAGAATGCTCCTGGCTCGATATATCGTATTTTGTTATTATTCAGATACCTGCAAAGATGAAAAGATTCCCTTTCAGAAACCAGTTATACAATGATATTTCCAACATTTAACACTAAGGCTAGGTTCACATCAGGCCTTTGGGTCGTCCGGGTCGGGAAGAAAGACTGAAAAGACAAAGAACTTAAGTTCCGAGTCTTTGCGGGGTCTTTTGCCTTAGTCTTTTGGGGTTTTCTGCATAACCCTAAGGCCCAAAAAGACTTACGTGAACCAGGCTTTGAGGCTGATTTCCACGCCGAAGAATTTTCCGAGCAGACGGGAATTTACACTACAAAATGGTTGTCAAGAGTAACATTCTATAAAATGTTAAAGTAACATTTTCTGTCATAAACACAATATTTCCAGTCCACTCAGAAAATTCGGCTGAGTGGAAACCACCCTACTTTTTCGAAACAAAACTAATCCGATATTTTTCTTTCTTAATGTATCATAGTCCACAGAGCAGTTTGAGCTGTGTCATTCCCATATTTGCTGATAAACATCTGTTTATCATTGATTCATATATGGATTGGAATAACTCCAAAATTAACCTTAAAATAACTTGTGGGAAGAGCTTGGCTTGGCGTAGCGATACGATATCAATAAATCCTCCCGAAAACTGGTAAAAGATACTAAAAGATATGGCAATTAAGATGTATTAGCTGAAACATTTTAATCGGGAGTTATCTCAAATCAGGTTCTAGGGTATTTGAAAAATTCATTTTTTGGAAAAACCATAATCATAATCATATACTTATTCATACAGGATGTTTCAGAAAAAAAGCAATCCATCTCTAATTTGAAATCTTAAAAACTTGCCAAAATTTGAGTACATGTATTGTATACCATCTCAGTGGCGGTTTAGGGGTGTAGTTGGGGGCAACTGCCCCCTTTATGATGAAAACTCAGCTTGGCGCCCCATTTTCGGCAAGAAGGGCCCCCCTTATCCTGACCCAAATGCACCAATTTTTCGTGTTTCGTTCTGAATTTGGGAAACATATAAATTAAGGCGTTAGAAAATGGAAGCAAGGCTCGATTACTCATGAATATTAATTTTTCATTCATTTTCATTCATTTTCACTTATTTATCCACGGTTACCCCGTCAATCGAAGATTGCTTTTGAGGGGGCCGTGCTTAAAATCTAAAAAGAAATTTTTTTATCGTTTAAAAACCCTATCCTAATTACAATAATGCATAAAATAAATAAGTAAATAAATGAATAATAAAAAGAAACAGCAAAATAAATCATCTTTTTACAGCGTCTTTAAATGCTTTGAGCATGCCAAGTATTACAAGTCTCTCTCGCTTTTATTCCTTCTCCCGTTTTTGTCGCGAGAGAGACTTGTAACAAGTCCAGCAAAAGCAAAATCAACCCCCAATTGGTGTTTTTACAGATATGAAGATTATGTAACTTCGCGTACTCTCGAGAACCGAATAATCGTCCCCCCCCCGCTTATTAATTTTTGAAAAATTTTCCAATCCCCCGCTCTTATTCCAACCCCCTCTTGTATTATTTTTGGAAAAGTGAAATGATACTAGACATAATTTCTGAATAAACGTAAGAAAAAGTCTAAAGAAGTTCATTCAACAGAACCAGAGATCAAAAGTAAATGTATCAGTAACATCACTGTTCACTTAAATATATAACAGATACGTGTTTGCCTAAGAAAAAGACTATATTCTATTTCTCCAAGCACCCCCCGATTATTCCAGCCCCCCGATTATTGTTATATGGAACAATTTCCAACCCTCCCCCCGATTATTCTCACCCCCCCCCCGTTTATTCGGTACTCGAGAGTACGTTACAGTTTAAATCTAAGCCTTTAAACACCTCCTATAAAGTAGTAGACTTACAATTTCTTGAGCTTTGGCAAATTCTTGAAATCATCTTTCTTGATTTTTCGAATCTTATTGTCACGCAGATCTCTATAAATGAAGAAAAATAATTTAGGCCTACATCGGATCTCACTCCGTTCTATCCAGTGGTTCATTCTGATTCAAAATTACACGGTTTCTGCCCGAAAGATTAGAATCCCGCAAATTTAAAATAATTTCGCGAATCTAATTTATATCTCAGCCATAATTCCAAAAACCATGAAACATTTCCTGTACTTCCTGTAAATTTGCTAAATTACCTCCATTACTCCGTTTTCAAATGTCTCCGTTTTCATATCGCTCCGTATTCGGATGATCTTGAACCGTTTCCATTACTCCGTTTTCGCCAAGAGCGCCTGGTACGAAAACGGGGGTGTTTCCATTACTCTGTTTTCGTTAATTTTCATTTCCTTTGTTCGCACTCGTTTTGAAACCGAGGATGCTGTATAGATTGTTGTTGTAGCGTTTTCGAATGACTCCGATTTTCGGTGTTTCCATTGAAAACGATGCGTTTTCAAATATGTCCGTTTTCAAATCACTCCACTTTGAACAGCGTTTTCAAATGTGTCCGTTTTCGATCATTTTCAATGGAAACACCAACCCAAAAACGGAGACATTCCACTCCAATTTTCATACGAAAACGGAGTAATGGAAACGGGGCCATAATTCTGCAAAATTTCTGGAAAGGATGCGCATAATTCCGTAAAATGTCTGTAATAATACAAAAAAATAATACAATTTATTTACAGTTGGCTAAAAGAGTATCTAGTAAATGCTAATAAAGGCCAACTCTACCCTATTTACAATGCTTGAATTATGTTCTATGCAATCTAAAATATGCATATGCGGCGGCAGTTACATCCAGATCCCTTCCAACTTTTGATTTTCATTATGAACTAATCACAGCTTTTTTTGTCTGACAGAGATACTCAAAATTCAGTTAAACTTTAAAAAAGAACCCCTCAAGAATGGCACGTCGCAGTGGCACAAAAGATTCGAGATACTCCTGAGAGGGTTCTTTGTAGCCAGCATACCATTCACCTGACATATGTTTGTTGTTGGCCAGTTCAGTGAGCCATTAAAATGGCGACAACAAAGAAACAACAAAAGGTACGTTTTCACAACAAGCTTGTCCGTTGCAAAGGCCCCCTTCAACATTCATTGAATCTGAATTTATCATTTTGCTATGAGTCCTACAATGCCTAGCCTGTATGAAAATATATTTGCATGTTACCAGGTATAAGCATCTCTGTAAGAACCATACTGGCAAGATAGACTGATTGCATGTTCGTAGTTGTCGCTACTGCTAGACTGATGGATACTCAAACTACGACTCATGGACTTTCACATTTAAAACTGGGACGAAGCTTTCCCCCTTGATTTCACGACTAGACATGGAAACCATAGCGACACTGTACGAACTCCTAGTAATGGCAGATGGACCAAACTCTACTTGGATCGATTCCACCTAACAAAGAGAACATGAAAGTTCACCCCGGGGGAGGTACTTCACTATAAATTCATACGGGGGTGTGCGCCTCAAGGATTTCTACTACGACCCAATCCCAGAAATTTGGTCCGATATTGATACCCAATCCCAAAATTTTTGTCAAATATTGATACCCAATCCCAGAATTTTGAACAAGTGACAAAAACAATTCGACGTAGAAGGGATAAGGGATCGAGGGCAGGGAACGAGAATTTTTGTCCCAAGTGGCCATTGGAACGAAGTTCTGATCTGAGCACGTTTTTAAACACAACAAAATCCTTGAAATCTGTTCACCTGAAATTGACCAAGTGTTGCTCGAAGAATTATCCAGTTGTACTTTCATTCAGCACCCATAACCAGAATTTTGAGTATAACAGTAAACCCCAATCCTAGAAAATTCCAAGTGAAAATATACCCCAATCACAGAAATTTTCCAGTAAAAGCATCTCCCAATCCCAGAATTTTGAGGCCAAAAACTACCCAGAACTGGCGCACATCCCTGTCTTACCCCATAGTGAAGTACCCCTCCCCCCGAGAAGTCCACATATCATTAAAACTTTGGTCGCACACACTATAGCATATTTCATTATGTGGTTTGACAAAATTTACATTAACAGCTCTCAAAGTCGCAAATAAAGTAGGTATGAACCCAAGATTTGGAGCGCTACCAAAAAAGATTATTGTATAATATTGAAGATGATGTGTTATTCTACAAATGTGCTATTAAACTCTTGAGTCATGGGCGTTATAACTGTGAATGTCCTAAACGAGGCGAGCAAAATCTAGAATCTTTTTGCGACAATGTGACACAAATCGTTATCTTTAAAAGGGAAGCCAAATATTTCAGGTCAGTCCTGTCTGTAACGAGTGAGTGAAAAAATTTGCTACGTTTGGTGGCCTGTGGAATAACAAGTACGCAGAGCTGATATCTATCAGTCAAAGGCGCGCTTATGAAAATAATTACCTCTGCGGTGGCGAAGACTACGAAGAGGATGCTGCAAGGAATAATTAATGAGAAGAAAACAGACAACCTCGTTCCCAGGGTGTTCGTATGCCATACCCTGACGATGAAGCCGAATGAACACCCTAGTGCACCTCGATCAAATCTGCCCAGGAAATGGCTGATTAACAGCCATGCCATTGTGGATTTGCAATTTGCTGGGCAACAGGGCAACACTAATTACGTGATCTCGATTCCAAACACCAAAACAGTATTGCAATGATTGTTGCTTAGTGACGAGAAAAATGCTCACATCTGGTACTTTTGATTCCACAGCCCGCCAAACATGTTAGCTTTTCTTACTCATTCAGAAAGAAGGATTGTGAATTTATTTAAAACGTTGTAGGGAACGTACTTTTGTCGGAAGGAACTAAACATTTGAGCTAGTGCTGAAAGTGCTGGAAACAAAACCTACCGTCGGATGGTGACTGACTTATACAAAACAAGTTATAACTCAAATTAGGCATTTCTCAAGGGTAGCCATGAGAAAGTAGCCATCTCCATTTGGTTGAACCTGGAAAAACGGCTGTTAACTAAAAGCTGACGCAAAACCTTTTTGCAGAAGTTAAGAATGATTTTACCAATTTTCAGGCTTGCTGGGAGGCTGAAAAGTAAGCCTAAGGCTGCGGCGCAGTGGTTTAATCCTCTGATTTTGCAGCAAGAACAGTCAGGCGGAGTGGGTTCGATACCTGGTACGACCCCCATCACTTTAGTGTCATGACAAGGAGTCGCAGACACGATTAGTGCTTAGCTACTTCTGTTATCGCAGCGCTAGGTGTTAACAACCACAACTTCATCTTCAATTCCTTTTCAACGAAGCCTATATAAAGTAGTTTGTTCTATCTTAATGGAAAATGGGCTAAAGGTCACTTAAAACACACAGTATGGCGAAATTTAATCAACGCAAATGTTACAGTTTTGTCAAATATCGGTATCTTTTGCAGTAATCTTAAAATGAAACATACAAATCTCTTTGATTCAAAGTCAATCTCCCAAGATCAAACGATTTGGATCAACCGTTACACAGAAGAACAAAATCTGGATAATGTTACGTATAAAAGAATAGAGTTAAACGAATAGAGTTCTGCTAAAAGTGCACCATTGATAGGCAAATTCATGGAACATTACCCAAAGTAAATTCAACCAAGTCTACTAATTCATTACGTGGAAAATCCTTTCCGCATTTAACTTTTAAAAGTTTCTTAATACTTCTCAGATATAGCACAAGAATTTCTTAACATTTTGGCTATCTTAGTACTAGTTTCTTATGAAACAGTTTGTCATAGAAAAAACCCGTATCCTGATTAATATCATCTAAGATAATTTCATTCGGCATAGCTATATCGACTTGCCATTATAAAGAGGCCGAAGAAAAGCCCGGCTTCCACACAGCCATGAGTGGCGGGTCCATTGCTTCGATTTTTTCATTTTTGATTGAAGCACTTAGGCTGGATTTATACGTCGCATAATAGTCGTGTCGAATTAAATTGCTGGTCAAAAAAATGACTAAGTATGAATTAAATGCGACTATTATGCGACGTATAAAGCCAATTTTGTATTCCATTCGACTCAGAGTCGAATATGCGACTCATCCAGTCGAATATGCGACCATTATGCGACTTGGCTTTAGACGTCGCATTAAATTCAATTTCAGTCGACTTAAATGCCAATGTTTGCTGTGTGTTTGGTATTGTTCTTTGCACGTTTCCATTGTTTTAGTCGAAGATGAAAGATTGTGCGCCAATATTTATCATAAAGAGAGGTAAGGCAGGCTGCGTATCAAACAGTGGTAGTGAGTAAAGCTCTGGAATTTATTACAGCAATAGTTTAGACAGGTCTGGTAGATGAATTTGATGAAAGAAGTGCAGGTACAATTAGCATGGTTGAGATGGCGAAGAGAGTGCAAACAGCAAGGAGACTAACTTGGCAGTGGATCCAGACGAAGAAATCTTAAGAAGAAGTTAGTGACATGAAATGCTGCTGTAAAATTTGAACCACATGTTTTCTTGTAGCCATCTTGGGATGTTGCTTTTATTTCCTGTGACTAGAGTCTCAACCAAGCATGCGCACTGAATTATGTTCGACTGAAAAATGAATTAAATGCTACGTCTAAAGTCAAGTCGCATAATGGTCGCATTTAATAGCATTTTTAGTCGACTCAAATTGAATTTTATTCGACGCGACTATTATGCGATGTATAAATCCAGCCTTACTTACGGCGGTTCTACTGTGGCTGCGATGGTTGCGCTACCACGGTAGAGCCAACGTAAAAGCTGAATTTGGTTTAAATTTCCCGGCCGTTATGACACTCCTGCCACGAGAAAGTTTAATGGGGACATACGTTGCAGCAGTGGTACAGCCGTGTCTCAGCACTGGCCCCGCCAGTAATGGTTATATGGAAGCCAAGCTTTACGTCCACCATGAAATGTCACATGTCAAAATCGTCAAATAAAACAGATTATGTTTTAACATGGCCCTAGTCAGCGTCTAACCACGTCGATTCTTTTTTATTTGTCAAAAGTTTCTTGTATTCCATCATAAAAAGGATAACACCTTAACCCCAAATTCTACGCATTTGTCACCTCACCTGCAGCCTAAAGCAAATCCCAACCTTTTCTCTATGCCCTGTTTATTACAGATCAAGGGCCTTTTTCTGCAACTGAAACATGCCAGCATTCTCACTCTGCTGGATCGTGGGAACAATGAAATTAATTCAAAAATAAAAGAGTTACAATATACTTTATCACATTCATCAGCGACCACAACATCAACAGTGGTTTCAATTTAGACCATGGGTTTTGGGAAACGTTGAAGTTCTCATTATATTAATTTTCAATTTAGACCATGGGTTTTGGGACACGTTGAAGTTCTCATTATATTAATTTTCAATTTAGACCATGGGTTTTGGGAAACGTGGAAGTTCTCATTATACCAATTTTCAATTTAGACCATGGGTTTTGGGAAACGTGGAAGTTCTCATTATATTAATTTTCAATTTAGACCATGGGTTTTGGGAAACGTTGAAGTTCTCATTATATTAATTTTCAATTTAGACCATGGGTTTTGGGAAACGTGGAAGTTCTCATTATATTAATTTTCAATTTAGACCATGGGTTTTGGGAAACGTTGAAGTTCTCATTATATTAATTTTCAATTTAGACCATGGGTTTTGGGAAACGTGGAAGTTCTCATTATATTAATTTTCAATTTAGACCATGGGTTTTGGGAAACTTGGAAGTTCTCATTATATTAATTTTCAATTTAGACCATGGGTTTTGGGAAACGTTGAAGTTCTCATTATATTAATTTTCAATTTAGACCATGGGTTTTGGGAAACGTTGAAGTTCTCATTATATTAATTTTCAATTTAGACCATGGGTTTTGGGAAACGTTGAAGTTCTCATTATATTAATTTTCAATTTAGACCATGGGTTTTGGGAAACGTGGAAGTTCTCATTATATTAATTATCAATTTAGACCATGGGTTTTGGGAAACGTTGAAGTTCTCATTATATTAATTTTCAATTTAGACCATGGGTTTTGGGAAACGTGGAAGTTCTCATTATATTAATTTTCAATTTAGACCATGGGTTTTGGGAAACGTTGAAGTTCTCATTATATTAATTTTCAATTTAGACCATGGGTTTTGGGAAACGTGGAAGTTCTCATTATATTGATTTTCAATTTAGACCATGGGTTTTGGGAAACGTTGAAGTTCTCATTATATTAATTATCGTTGTAAAGAAAACTGTCAGGCCTACCTTTGTATGCTCTTTGTTTTCCCATCCTCTCCGTTGTACTGTAATGTCGATTTAGCATTTTCAGTTGCTGTCAATTGTCATTCACCTTTCTGATCGCGCTATCTTGTTTTCAATGTTTTGAAAAAAACCTCATTTTGGTCTGTGAGCTCCTTCAATGGGGAGAGTGCGGAGCCACAGTGGATCGAACGAGCGAAAAAAAACGACTGGAGAGAACAACTTCGCTTGCTCGTTCGCTCCGCTGTGGCTCCGCACTATTCCTACCCATTGAAGGAGTTCACAGACCGAAATGTGGCTGTTGAAAAATGGCGCGATCAGGAGGAAGGTGAATGACAATTGACAGCAACTGAAAATGCTAAATCGACAAGACAACGGAGAGGACCGGAAAACGAAGAGCGCACAAAGGTTGGCCTGACAGTTCTGATTCTTTACAACGATAATCAATCTAATGAGGACTTCCATGTTTCCCTACACCCATGTTTAGACGGACAGGTTGTCGGCTGAGAGTCTAAAAGTCGAAAACAATAGTTTCAAGTCTCCTTAATCCAATTACGATGGCATGTGTGACTTTGGGCAAAACAATCTTTGCCAGAAGGCGTTCCAAATCGATGGCCAATGAAACAAGATCGATTACAGAAACTTAGATGAAATTTTTATCTTTGCTCGTCAAAATGAGATTGTTATCCTTTCGCGAATTGCTACGCTTTCAAACCATTGTGATCTGTTTGTGTGGCTGTTGTGGAGGAGCTGTGGCTTTACCTGCCTCGGCTTTTACATTGTTGCATAAGTCAAAGGAGGCGGAGAATGGTTCAGTAATACTTGGCACGATTCAGTAACACTTACAAATGTTCGAAAATTCAATCATACCTGCCAGTTAACTGTGTTAAATTTCTCTTGAATCCTTTATCAGTGACACAGACTCCCCTCTGCAAAATCAACACAACCGCAACAACACAACACAATGTATGGCCTAACATGTAGACAGGAGTCTGTGTGATTGAGGATTTTATTTCATTAAACCATTATTCTATTTACTGAACCATTCTCCGCCACCTGTGATGTAATGCGAACAGCGCATTCGCATTCGACAGCAGAATTATCTTTCGGGCCTAACTGGTAAGCCAAGCATGATCCAGCTTTTTCTCCTTTTTATTCGGAAAACAAAGTTTCAAGGTTGACAACGGGCCTTTGAAAGTCAATGTTTACCTGGTTGACCCTCTCTTGACATATAACCAGTGTTACATAACTTTAGTTGTTATGACTGAAACAACCCAATAAAAGTTTAAAGGCCTTAGGGGTGACATGTAATAGCTTCTGGTCTTGACTGAAATAATATTCGTGACAATCTCGAACCAGTCAATCCCTATCAAAAGGTCCTGGGAACGAATATAACATGACATCTAATACGTATTGACAATAAGATCTTTGTTCTTTGATCGTCTTGCGTTACCAGTGGTAGACGGCGTGTTCGAAATAACTCTACCATGAGCTATGGGTTAAAGGACATTGCGTGAATAAATCATACACTAACTGGGCAACGAACACGCATTGACAATACGATATCTATTCTTTGATAGAAGTTCGTCTTAGATAACTAGTGGTAGTGGAGTCGGTATGACGTTTATTTAGTGTGTATGAAATAATTCTACAAGAAGTAATGAATAAATTGCACCCTTTCTGGGCATTGGGGACTAAAATAGCCCCATACCATGCTAGCCTGTGTGAAACTACTTTTGCTAGCTGCAATTGCAATAGACTTAGGTAAATGACATGATTCCTTGCGTTTCAGTTCTTAGTGTCTTTCAAAAAAGGTATGCGTGTGAATGAAATGAACACTATTTGCACAGGTAGAAGGGAGGGGGTGCCAGAATTGCCACCTGCACAGTTGGAAAAGCCTTACAACATGATTCCGTGTATTCGTTCAATTTTCCTTATCTAACAATTTCGCTTTCTCTCATATAAAAGTTTGAAGCCACGACTATTCAGTTCAATCCAGATAACTGAGACCCGTGTAGTCAATCTGTAACTGGCCTAACGAGTCCAGGCTTTGTCAAGACGTTCGTGGAAAACTGTATGATATCATGCAGATGATTCGTAACAGGCACGGCCTTGGATGTTTATGGTCAAGTTTCTTTTTAAAGGATTCATGAAATGACACATAGGTAATGTTTTGAGTCTGTGGCTCTGGTTGGCGAGAAAATGAAAAGATAACATCGATGATGACTTAAAATTAATTCCCAAGCTTGCGACAAAGTAACCATTCATGATAAGGCATAATCAAAAAGTCATCTCAAACGAAAAATTTGTGATAAAAATCAGATGGCTGACCTCTCATTCATGAAGGGCAGATCGGTTATTTTCAGCACAGTGATTTTCAGCCTCGTTCACAACCTTAGTTACACTGTCATAAATGGGATGAATGGGTAGACTGATTGCATGGCCGCAGTTTCAATGGGATCATTCTGAACACATGTCTATTTCGCATAGGAACCAAATCTTGAATGGCTGATACGTCATAATCACGTTTTCTGATCAGAATTCTTCAATGGTTCTACCCTGGGTACCAGACTCTTTTCCTTTTTGAGAGAGTCTGGTACCTAGGGTACAATGGTACGAAAGACTATTAGATTTTTAACAATAATTCTAATGTAAAAATATTCTCAAGAATTGTCCAGGAATTCTCAAAGCGTTTATAGAGATCTTGTGCTTAAAACAGTATTTATGTGAGCAAGATGAGTACCGTATGTAAGAACCTCTTCAAGAGCCTTGCAAGCTGGAATTTGTGATAAAAGCCTATTCAGGCTGCCCAAGCAAAACCTAGGTTCTTTTATGCGGCCTTCTACTATAGTATACAGAAACGACCCCGCTGCGAGAGATCAAGGTCATGAACTGCAAAACGAAAAAGCCGTTGGCAAAATTATTTAGAGACGATAAGTCTGAATTCCTGAAGCAACCAAAACAATAGTCGGAGACAATTACAATGAATCCAACATAGAACTGCGAATGAATAAATCGCCAGGGTCGGAAATCGAATGGGAAAGGATATGTAATATTGTTTGAAGTCGTACAGCTTGAAAACAAGTTTCGATGACGAGCTAGAAAAACAATGCAAATATATAAACAAGTTTCGAAGCTCTTCGAAGCATGATCATAGAGAATGAAAAACACCTCCATTGTGTAAACAAGTTTTATCACAAAACTGAGTCAGTAATAAGAGTGAAAAAAGAGCTTAGACCTCACGTAATACTGTGATTCACTAATTGAATTTAGCTATGTTCAAGAAGGTCTAGGAATACAGTAAGGCCCCCACTTCTAAGAAACCACTTAAAGAAATTTTTTGGGTGCTGAAAAAAAATTAACTCCTCTACTGATAAGAAACTCTTTTAAGGCTGACAACCAATATAAAGTTTCTTATATTTTAATCGATTCTAGGTCCTTGTCTGATTTTTTGGTAGCATTCCACTTCAAGCAGGGGTCATCAAAATCGCTGGAATCACTGACCAAGACATCCTAGGTTTAACAGGTCTTTATTTACCTAAATTCTAACGGATGTTCTTTACAATCATTGATAACATACACATGGCTAGTATATCTAATAATAACCTCATTCTGTTGTAACTCATTTTCCAGGACTTTCCAGGAAATGAATTAGGAAGTTAAGAAACTTCAGCCCAAGAAATAAGAAGTGTCATAGATATAAGAAACATTTTAGGCGAATGATAAAAAAATCTTCTTGCAGCGTGCAGTGCCATAATACAAAGATAAGCAAGCAAATATAACATGAATAGAAGCCCTTTGATGCAGAGTTTCGAGCATAGCCCGTTATCAAGCCAGTAACGGGAAATGCTCGAAACGACGCTTCTTTCATGTCGCATCAAAGTGCTTATATTTGTTGTTATTTACTTCTTTATTCTAGGCTAATGTTTGAAAAAAGTGGTTTCTTAAATGCGGGGCCTTACTGCAGGGCACTGGATCATAGCAACTTGGCGTTCAGTCTATGTCTGATTGTAAATGGAATGTTCAATCTTGCGTATACCACAGCTATGACCCTTAAAATGAATCGAAAACCCCTTTCAAGCATAACGAAGATTTAGCCGAAATTATCTAAGTTTTACTCAGCAGCAAGAACTGTAATGAAAAACAATATCTAGGCCAAGTTGGCACAGCAGCCAAGCACACATTGAATCAATGAAAGATTTTAAGCCGAGGTCAAGATGGCAGGCATGCAGGGGGGCATTGCAATCAATTTTTGCTATTTTTTGCGATTGGTAATGTTTAGGTTGGCCTTTCGTTGGCTTGAACAAATTTTCAAAGCCGTGATGAAACGGGATGATATTTCGCATTGTTCATCGAGAATTTTGTTGTCATGTTTGTTAAAACGAAGGGCAATTTTGCGGCTTTAAACGTTTTCCTACACATAGACAACTTCGAACTTTTCTGAATGCAAATGTTTTGCCCGTGCAATGGTTCTACTGTGTGTTTGTGAATGGCCGTAAAAATCAATGTAATTCCATATCTTGGCATTAAAATTCTGTGCAATCTCAAATCAACACATTGCATGCTCGGTAAATACTGATAAACAAATTTGTAGCTACATCGTTAGATTTTTTACTTGTAAATCTCTGAATATTTTCCTACACAAGAAAATCTATGAGATCAGTTAAAACTATTGTCTAAACAATAAATTGAACAAGAAGCCAACATTATACAATAAAAATATGAGACCGTTTACTTTGAAAATAGATGATACGCTGTCATGTTATTCCAACCATCTATGTTTTCGTTGATATAAGATAAACAAAAAATATTTACTCATGTAAATCAGAAATTTGCGAGTAAACAAAAAATTTTAGGGTACTTACAAAGCTGTCGTGCTGCGGGCCAGGCCATCTCTTGGGACACGAGTTAACCCCTCTTGTCCTTCTTTTGGGAGACATCTAATTATGTTCAAATAACATCGACAGTTCTGGGGGCAGGATAACCCAGATGTGATAAAATCCAGCGTGAGAAACAAAAACACAAGCAGCTTCATAATTGCGTCCTTTCAGTGGTTACTTCGTGCACTTAAAATCAAAGCCACTATGAGATTCCGGCATGGAACTGTAATCCGCCACAATTATTGGCTTACTCGTCAGCTCCCAATACAAACCAATGTTACCATACAAATTCTGTAGTCTTTGACTTGCAGTTGATACTCAAGCCGTCTTCGAGGGGCTTCTCAGGCCTCGCTTAGCCAAACGAAACGAAGCGATCGTGGCCAAAACGTAATCAAAACCAACATTGATAAAGCCCTTTTCACTTCTGTGCCGTGGTAACTCCTGATCATTGTGGCAAGAACAGCCTTCTATCAAGGACAGAGTGGACCAATGGCTGGCCAGGGCCAGGCTTCCATACATGCGGAAAGAAACAGCTGTGGCAGCTCGCAGGAGATATGTCAGGGGGTTGGATAAAGTGTGTGAAGATGCTGGAAACAAATTTCATGCTGGAGTGTCGGCATGCTAGGCCGTTTGGGTGCCTCACTCAGGTTTCGCTAAGCCACACAACATATTGAATTTGAAGGCTGTGCTCTGACAGTGAGGATTCGTCCAGGCCAAGGAGCCTTCAAGTGGGAAAGATAGATCGAAATTTACTTGCTGCATGGTGAGTATGAGTAACCTGAGGCTGCGAATCGAGGACATGACAAATTCAGAGGTTCCTACCATGTCGTTAAAAAGCTGGCAGCACGCCTTGACTTATTAACATACATTGGAATAAAAAATTTGAAGAAACATGCGGTCTCTTGTGCTGTTTTCTGTTAGATATTCTTGTGACACAGAGTCAGCTGAGCATTGTACTGATTTCATTAAAGTGCATCAGGCCTAGTCTAGCTAGGCCTTGAAACCTCAATCTAAGGCCAAGGGTACCATCGTTCGGTTTTTGTTCACTGTTTTAAACAATGTCTAGTTGTTTAGTGTGGGAAAGAAGATGCAGAAGTCATCTTCTTGTTCCTTATGTCCCATTTGTAGATGGCTAGATGCTATCAGGTAAAAAAGTGTACTCAGAGTGTTGAACTCAGATGTCTCTGGACTCTGCCTGAGAGCTACATGTTTTGTGTTGCAGTATTTTTTATTGTTTTAGCCAGCCTGTTTTCAATTAGGTGCTTTTACCTGATAGAATCTAACCATTTGTAGATGGTTAGATGCTATCAGGTAAAAAAGTGTACTCAGAGTGTTGAAATCAGACGTCTCTGGGCTCTGCCTGAGAGCTACATGTTTTGTGTTGCAGTATTTTTTATTTTTTTAGCCAGCCTGTTTTCAGTGTGTAAACTTCATGGCTTCTATGGTTTTTGGTTTTCAGAGTGTTTGTTGGTGGACTCACTGCCAACTCAAGAATTCTCCATCTTAGAGATTTGCTGAGATTTGGAAGGCCATTAAGGTTCTAATGGAAACAATTGGAATGGATACTTTTAATTATTGTTGGTGGATTTTGCAATCATTGTAAACGTTCCTCTGTTGGATCAAAATAATCTCACAAATAGATTATATCTTTTTCTTTCCTAAGCTTTGAACTTCATTGTAACTGCACTGAGTCATGCTATACTGTATACTTGAGATGTTATACATGTATGTATAGGTATGTTGAAACAATAGATCCCTTGTTTATTGGTGTTGTGGAAGTTGCTGTACACACAATACTATGTACCAGTTTTTGTAATATAAAAATGGGCCTTGTGCAGCATTTCGCATGTCTTGGTTAGTTTGGGCGTGCGATGGTGTGCGATACTAAAGTGGTGATTTTTTCATAATGATTACCATTATTGTTTCCCATTCTTGTTTTCAAGAAATATGAGGTGGTGCTGTCAAGATGACCTTTCGTATTGTAAACTAATGGAAATTAAGAAAATTGATTGAGAAAATTGATTGAGAAACCTTAAACAGAGGCCTAATCTTTTGAGTAAGGTCTGCAAATCGATGATGACTTGTGTTGATGTTCTTGCTCTTGCACAAATATGCTAATTCATAGACCCTACAGTTGGTTTAAGTTTGCCATTCGAGGTCTTTGCAGACTTTTCGGAAAGAAAGTCCTCCTACATGAACTCAATGAACTTCTGTGGTACAAAGTTGCAAAAATGTTTTCTCGTTGTGTTTGTTTGCATTCTCTTTCGCACTCCATTTTCAAGTTGGAGAAAATCAAAACAGTTACGCCATCCAGTCTCCCGTTTTCTCGTTTTATGAAGTGTGAAGGTCAATTGAAACCAAATGAAGGTTACACAGAAGTTATTAACAGATTTGAGAAGGAGATGAGAGTTGAGAGTCCACGCTGTTGAAATAAAACCAAACTTTGTAAAATTACCGGAAGATAACGAAAACTTGTAGTGGCCCTACTCCAGAGATACACCCTATAAAGGTTTTGTGCCAGTCAAATTAATGTGAGTATTATTGATCATTCTCCGTTGTCACTCCCTGATCTCTCACAACCGTATTTCAACAAGGAACATCAACGAAGAAGAAAGAAAGATAGATGAACGGCTATGAAGAAACTTCTGTCGGAAAATACAACACTTTGTAAATCTTTTAAAGACAAATTCATTCTCCACATCTTTGAGTTCTTTTTTAGGTTTCTTGTTGCATCCATTGCTAAGACAAATGAATAAATATCTAAACGTTCGTAATGTTGCATCTTGCTTGTTTCGCCAATGAGCTGACCTTTGCAACAAATGGTTTCCTATTGTGAAGAACTCAAAACGCTATCAGCAGCAAAATTGTAGGAACATCGAGGGATAAATAAAGGAGCATCTTACTTCCAATTCTACTGCGCAAGTTATGTCTCTGCAAAATTTTTGATTGAAATTTTTGTGAAATTCGGAAAATTTCCGATTTGCCTATGCAACATTTCGCACGCCTTGGACAATTTAGGCGTGTGCGGAGGCGTGCGCGTGCGATCGCACGCCTCATATTAGGAAGACTGTATGTACAGGCTGTGAAAACCTGAAGTCTGGGTTTACCCGCCATAAACCTGACAAAATATTCCACCCAGTCAAGTAGAGTCAAATAACACATAGGTATCAGTTTTCATTAAGCCTCCTAATTCGTAAACGATATCCTGGCCAAAATTACCTTGGCCCAAAATGTGAAAGGCATCAACTTGAAATCTAACAAACAATATCAGCCATGTTTAAACATAAGATGAGTGAAATTTCTTTCCACAATGTACAGGGGGAGGAAGATGAGCTATATGTGTACTGCTGAGACCTTGTATCCTCTTTAAAGCACTCATGGTTTGATTGAACCCTACCAATTTTATTTTTATCCAAATGCATTTAAAAATCTAAAATGATTTTTATTTCTGTCCCCCAACAATTTCTATGTATGTACAGTATGTGTGCATGTATCTATTTGCCACAATAAAAGATTTACAAGTTGTTATAATACAAATAAAAAATAGATATATACATTTATAATTTACTGTATAAAAGCAAGAAACATAAAGGAAAACACCCCTAATTAAAGTGGCAGGGATAGCATTAAAGGGTCATGCTGACCTTATTTCCATAATGGTCCCCCTAGAGGTGCTGGTACAACAATAAAAAATGAAAGAAAAGAAAGTAGGAAGGAGCTGTAGTTGTTTTTGCAGTTTCCATTACCATGTATCCTATTCTTGCCACTACAGTTAAGAGGATTTTTCAGGTTAGATAGAAAATTGATTTGATCATGTTTTTTGTTTTATTTGTTTTTTTTGGTTGGCGCTGTCTTGTCTCATTAGCCTCCCATTGTAGATGTTTTGAATATTACAAAACAATACTTCATAGTTATAAAAACATCTACAGGCCCTACAGAAGAGCAAATAACAGCCATTCTCAAATTCTTTAGGGCAGGGGCGGCTGGCCCTGCTATTAGTGCTATTAGTCTTATAGCAGTTTTTTTCCAAAGATTGCACAATGTATTTGTCCATATTCACTTGGCTGTGTTGTAGGACCTTTACAATCAGTTACAAACAAATGATCTCAACGCTTTCAATTGGTTATTGTTGGTCTCCTTTAAGACAAAATTCCTGTTAACAATACCAATGACTTACGATGTTCCCAAAGAGTTCTCGTATTGTTGTCATTGAATCAAATTGGCCACAGCTATTAGTTTTCTGATGCTAATAGCAGCAAGCTCCTATCAAAGATACCGCAGAGAAGTAATCCCTTGTTTTCATCTGTCAGTCAAATCTTTCAACAATGCCTCAACGCAGCCATGCTATTAGTTTTCCGAATCTAATCGCACAGGCAAATCCAGTTGCAGGCCTTCCAAAGTTCGCACAAAAATTATGAAAACCTGTGAATTTATGTGCTGTTTTGTCGCTAAACTCAACAGGTCTTCCCTTTGCTAAGAATTTTAATTTCTTTGAACAAGAGAAAAGTATCAAGGTGGAAGGCATGAAAAGAGTTGAAACTATGTTTACAAGTGTTAAACTGAAAACCAGTATGCAAAATCTTCGCTGGAAGTCATGATGATTGAGAGGATAGCACCTAATTTTGCTAGCTGGGTTTGTTGTGGCTGGTAGCTCGAAAGAATAATGTGATTAAAGACCTCTTTCCAGATGAAGAGCAAAAGCCGATCTTGGTTGGCATATGATCTTGGTCGCTTCGCTTTGACCGTTCATGCCATTTGCTACCAGAATCGCAATTCTAATAGCACGGCGGCTCTCCTAAAGGCCGAAAGCCGCAAATGATTGATTCAATCTACTGCCGGATTTTAGCTCCCAGCCCTTCAAGATATCACCACAAGCCGCACTGTCTCAATTCTGTGATACCCACATTCAATCAAAGAGCGGAAGGGAACTTTGGAACTATGTGACTCAGAACATTCATTATTTCATCAATCCTACCATACCCCTTGAATTTTCACTGAACTATTGCAGTAAGTATCTTTTGTACCAGGGCTAAACATGGTTCAATTTGCACAAAAACAAACACGCTTCAAAAACCTTTTCCTAGAAAAAGGGTGTTTCTCCGGGAGACCGAGGGGCGTAGCCTAAAAAATTTTTCCTGGGCCACGCCCCCGAACCCTCCTGAGTCTGCTTGGCCCACAATTAATAGCAACTTGTTCTTGCTCCCAGCCGCCCCTGCTTTAGGGAATTAAGCAGATTATTACCTTCAACAAGCATCACTGCCTGTGTAGATGGTCATTTTTGGCCACTTCTCATGAGCATCATTTTAAGAACACATGAAAGAAGCCTTTTGGCCTAGTTGAGCTCCTCAATGCTCTTATTTCTATTGTTTCACTAATCCTTGCCTGTCATGATGAATTAGATTTCCTACAAAAACGTATGCAGCACTGAGTGTGCCTTTTTTTCACACGTGAAGGAAAATGTTACATGAGGAATTCTTCATGTTTCTTCTTATTTCTTTCTTTGAGTGAAGTACAGTAGTGAAATCAGAATGCATGGCTTTATGGTATTTGCTACTAGCATGTTTATTACAAAAAAATCATGTTACAACTTGTTTTGTGATTATTACAAAGTATTTTGGAAGTCCTTCCAACAAAACATACTATCTACAGTATGCGCATAAGGTATTAACTAGAATTCCAAAACATAGGAAACTTCATGTTGAATGGGTGATCTTCATCCAAGGGTAGCCAAGAGGGAGTCCTCAGAGCAGCAGCTACCCCCATTTTATAGACTTTCATTGATTACCTAGCCATTTCAGACGGTACCAAGACCAAGGACACATTTTTTAAACCATCAGCTCCCCTTTTCAAATTCTTTGGTAAACAAGAGTTTTATTGATGAGGATCACCAGTCAATACATCTCGCAAAGTTTGCTATATTCATAATTCTTGTTCATGTTTTGCCTGTGTTGAATTGGAGTTTGTGACATAACAGTAAAATTTAAGAGCCTGGCTCCCAATCCCAAAGCCAAGTTTCTCATAAGAAATATATTCACAAAGAAAATTGAGTGTTTCAGCATCATAAAGCACAGAGAATTGGGATTATGGATGCATTATTTTAGACCAACACAGCACTTTTTTTGCTTTTCCAGCACCAGGTTCACTCAGGTTACACACATGTTTTTTTTATAAAAGAACCGCTTATAAAAAACTCAGACTCGCAGATCGCCAAAATAATAAGAAACTACTCTTGGGTGCCTAATACAAAGGGGGACGCTCATTAATTTTCAACAATTTTATCCACCCCCCGGCCCTTATTAAGATCCACCCGTTTATTAATTTTGGCATAATTCAAATGTTTTCTTTTAGAAAAGAAGTCATTGCAGTGCACTTCGTAAGCTAATTCGAATGTCTTCTTTTGGGAGAAGAAGTCATTGCAGTGCACTCGTAAACTAATTCGAATGTTTTCTTTCAAAAACAATTGAAGAAAGAGTTATTTGATAATGTAAAAACCCGGTTTTTGCGCATTTCTGTCCCCCCCCCATTTATTATTGTTTATTAGTTTCTTTGAGGGGCTCCCACCCCCCCCCATTTATTAAGACCCCCCTTGAATTAGGCACCCAAGAGTAGCGTGTTCTTACTTTATTCTCACTTGTTACCTGTATTATATTACTTTGAATGTAATTGAGTAATGTCTAAGCATTAGAAAGACTTCAAAACACTTTGTTATGAAATGTTCAGGAGAACACAGATCTGATAATCTCAAGAAACTTTCAGTGCTTTCAAAAATTCTTAATTTCTCATAAAAAGAAATACATTTAAGACTAATCTATCTCATTTTTTCTTGCAGGTATGATAACATTGAATAAAGCAGATGCATAGTAAGCATTGTCAATAAATACAAACTTATAGACCTTGGATCATAAGAATTTTTCTGTATATATAATTTGAAACTTAGATATACTGATCATTAGTGATTATGAGCTACCTTTTTTGCAGAAAGGCTACATGTAAAATTTAAGACATTGCCATTAGAAAGATTTCATTCACTACTATAAGTTGCATTGTCAGTGAAAACCACTGATTCCAGGTGTTACTATGCACAATATAGGAAACATAAATTATTATCCCTTCAATTCTTGGCAATTACTTCGAATCCTTAGAGCTCAGAATATGACTAGAGCTGCATGCTGTCATTACACCATATTTTGTCAGACAGAAATCTTTGCCTCTAACCCGGGGGGAGGGGGAACTTACCATGTCCATGGTACGTGGGTTGTGCCATTTTCTAAGGGTACCTTTTTCATGATAGACGCCAGATTTATGGATATGTTTTTCAACAATTTTCAACATTTTCCAAATTTATGGGTATGGTTTTTTTTGTAAAACTGCATTTATTGGTGAGCATTTTCAGGA
This sequence comes from Aurelia sp. 4 Dawson et al 2005, assembly GCA_964019985.1. Taxonomy (NCBI): domain Eukaryota; kingdom Metazoa; phylum Cnidaria; class Scyphozoa; order Semaeostomeae; family Ulmaridae; genus Aurelia; species Aurelia sp. 4 Dawson et al 2005. Next base: position 8,444,935 of record OZ026511.1, on the reverse strand, counting down.
TTTCCAGATTTATGGGTTTATGGATTTATGATTTTCAGAAAATTTTCCGGATTTATGGCTATACTTCTCAGGAATTTGTCCGGATTTATGGGTGGTATTTTTACGATTTGAATGGCACTACCCCGTATCTTGGAAACTCAAGTGACCCCCCCCCTCCCGGGGCCACTAATTTGCCAATGACTTGAAGGCAACAAGGACAGATTTTGTAAGAAAATAGCATCGGTTGCTTTTATTGACACCTAAATTCAAAGAGATTTGCGATTGCAGACAAGGGAAATTCTCTCAAGCGCAAATTCAAAACAAACGAAGGCGCAGAGGTAGCTATCTCGCTTGTTGTGCATTCAAGAAATGGTTTTTAAGAGCAAACACGAGCGTATATTGAAAGAAGAAGAATATATCTAGATATTTACCATGGGCATTTTACTTGTTTGGTACAGGAACCGATTTGGAGGTGATTCAAATCTCTTATTTTTTTTGGTGCCATCAAAGCACTTAAAAAAAGACCTTAAAAAAGACCCCAGGGGGACACTCAGCATATATGCATGGGGTCAGTACGAGAACTTTTCAAGCAGCCAAAAAATACCAGTTCAGCTTCACTGCAACCCAAATGTATCAGTTCATTGCATACTTGAAAACAAGTACGTGATTTTGAAATGTCATGAAATGATGCAAATAAATATCAGCGTTGCAGTTTGGACGCAAAATGTCACTTTCGGCAATATTCTAACTTTTTGGTTTCTTTATCCAATCTAGTTGTTTTTGTCCGTCGTCTTTTTCATATTTGCATGCTCTAGATTCCACTGTCGGTACCTTTGTTAGATTCTTACCATTCCGGATTTGTTAGCACCATATAGAAGGTGGAAGGTAGAGACGAGTAATTAGTGACATTAAGCCCTTGGTGCAGCATCCTATACGGTAATCAGCCACTATCACGTCAGGTAATATTGCTTTCCAATATCCACCGACAGGATTAGCCCCTTAAGCTTCGAGTACCTTGAAATGCCGAGTCATCCGGCACTGGCAGTTTAATTTCATTGGCTCTTAACTTAAAAAGAAATGTAGCGCTATGATTGTATCCTGGATCTAGATTTAGCACCTTCATTACATGATTGTGTTAGTCACAACATTTATCATTTATTTTTGAGAGAGCCTTGAAGGGATTTCGATCCATTTTCCTATTCATGTTTATTCAGGAAATCACGGAACCATTTTCATAGAATACAGGTATACTTTATGGCAAGGTTTTAGGCAAATTTTGTACTCCATTTTACATCCTACAGGACAGTCATTTTACTATTTTTGTCGTTGTAGAGCTACATTTTTGGATCCAAACTGATTTGACGCTACATCAAAAGCACTGTGTTACAGAAAATTGAACTGGTAACTTAAGTACGTCAAAAAGTAAAAAATTCTCCAAGCCCTCTCCAAGATCAATTCGAAACCTTATCGATGCAAGCTGGGAAGTGTTTAAACAAAACTGAAATTTGCAAAGAATATGATATTCATTTATGGCTTTGTTCTGTCTTCCAATTCTCTTTGCTGACAGCTATAACAGCGGTCCTCTGTGAACTGCGACAAAATTGTAAGATATTTTTATGAAACCCTAAGAGCTCTGCAGGAAACTTTTGATGCAAGAACTGGACTGCAACAGCACTACGAAGTTGAGAGCCAAGTTCCTCACAAAGAATTAGTGTAATTGGTTCTTTAAGAAATTCATTTCAGGTTTCTGCTTCACGAGGCCCCTATAGGCCCCTCTAGTGCCCTGGATCATCCAATCAACTTTTCCAACCTTCGCCGACCAGTCTCAGACTGCTGCGAACAAGGTTAAAAAAACTCCATAAAAAGCCCCAAACTTCTCAAATCGTATAAATCTTTGCGAAACAAGGTGACAAACACTATTAGATCCTCTATAAGATTACACTACCACTCTTTGATTAATGAAAACAAGGACAATCCCAAAAACATGTGGAGAATCATAAATAAGGTGCTAGATAAGGCCCCTAATTCAACAACTATTATGCAAGTCAGGGATGGCAGCAAAACAGTTTCTGATTCAACGCAAATTGCCAATGTCCTAAATGGCCACTTTGTTAATGTCGTTCCGAGACTTGCTCATAGAATTTTAAGTTAAACCGGGCGATGATCCTCTCTGTCATCTTAATAATCCTACAGAAGAAACAGTCTTCCAGTTCAAACAAGTAAATGAGAGAACAGTTCTGAAATATATCCAAAATCTACAACAACGAAAATCTGCTGGTCCTGACAAAATACCAACGGCAATTTTGAAAGACGCTGCTGAATTTCTTTGTAAACCACTAACGATGATCTTTAACAGTTCTTTAAGGCTAGGGACTTTCCCCGACCGTTGGAAAATAGCACGAATTACACCAATTTATAAATCAGGTGCCAAAGATGATACGAATGACTATAGGCCAATTTCAATTTTGTCAGTGCTATCTAAGTTATTTGAAAAGATTGCACATGACCAACTTATTGATTTCCTCCAATCTAACAAAAAACTAACGCAGAATCAGTTCGCTTTCCGTAAGCTTCATTCTACAATTACCTCACTGATTGGTGTCTCAGATCATTGGTATTCAAGTATCGACAACAACAAAGCTAACTTTGCTCTTTTTCTCGACTTGAAAAAGGCATTTGATACCGTGGATCATGAGATACTCATCAGTAAATTAGCAAAATATGGAATAACAGGTATTGAGAACAACTGGTTTAAATCCTATTTAACTAACAGAAGCCAGTACTGTTCCATTGATGGTCAAGTATCTGATATTATGGAAATAGATTGTGGGATCCCCCAAGGTTCATGCTTGGGACCGCTGCTCTTTATCATTTATTTAAATGATTTTGAGCACTGTCTCGAACACTCAAGAGCCAACATGTACGCAGATGATACTGAGATAACAATATCCTCAAACAACCAAGTAGAGCTTATAGAAAAAGCACAAGCTGAGTTATTAAACATCGCAGAATGGGTGAGGATTAACAAACTCAGTCTCAATCCCACCAAAACAGAATACATGATACTAGATCATCCTCGTAGAAGGAAAAATAGAGAATTATTACCGCAAGTATTCATAAATCGCGAAAAAATTAAGCAGGTTGACAAAACAAAATATCTTGGGGTAATAGTTGACGATACTTTAAGTTGGGAAGAACAGTATGAATCAGTTAAGAAAAAGGTTGCTGGGGGCCTTGCAGCAATGAAGAAACTTAAGGGCATCCTCCCACAATCAATGCTTTTTCAAGTGTACAAAGCGCTTGTTGAGAGTCATCTTCGCTATGCTGACGTAGTATGGGGGAGCTTATCGGAAACTAAAATAACAGCCCTTCAGAGACTGCAAAATCGTGCATTTGAAATCATTCAAGGATCGAAAATAAAGGACTCTTTGATTCGACCCACATTTAGCATCGACCAGATGTTTCAATTTGACCGGTCGGTTCTGATGTATAAGATAATTAACAAGATATGTCCTGAGAGCCTGCACGATAAATTTGCTGAGAGATCCTCGATAAGCAAGTATGATACAAGAAATAAAACTGATCTCCAAATCCCAAGGCTAAATCTAGACTTCAGTAGAAAAAGTTTCAATTATACTGGTCTAAAAACTTGGAATTCTATTCCAACACACATAAGAGAGTCTGGCACACTCACCCGGTTTAAGAATGGGCTAAAAAGTCATTTTCTAAGCTGAGGAAAAATATGTTTTCGCACGAATCCATGGAAGAACAGTACTGGCTTTTACATCTATTATTAAGCATACTATTTTTTGTTATACTTTTTTATACTGAATGGATGTCGTGATTAAATAAGAAATAAGAAGAAGAAGAAGAAGAAGGTTCGAGCCCTATGCTGTTGGCAGGCAGTTCCTCAAAATTTAGGGCTATTTTGCAACCAAAAATTTTACCAGTTTCTTATCAGGGCTTGCAAAATACTTGGTGAGATCTCAAAACATGTTACACTCTTTGGACCCTGTGCCGACCTTCACTCGGTCAACTGGGGAAATGGCCTGCAAGTGAACAACTAGAAAAGATTTGCATTGTACCATAATCGAGGATGGAATGCTCTGAATAGGAGGCCAATGAAATATGGTCTTCAGAGAACTTGGCGGCAAATTGCTAATAATAATGCTGATGTGCATCGCCCTCAAAGATGGCCAGCCTCGAGTAAACGCAAAGCCATATCAACCAAACATGTGCACGGAACAGCTACGCAGACAAACATTCGGCCGGCCATGTACTCGAGCGGCCCAGTTAAAAACTCGGGCTAAGAACATATTTAAGCTCAAAACGATAGTTTCTTAAACAATATTGAAGCTGGACAAAACTTCCCCAAATCTATAGTATTCTGATAAAGAATGAATGTATAGCATTATTAGCACATGAAGCAATTACAAGACATTTACTTTTAGTGTACAGTGTTGGAACATGTTCAAATCAGCTGGGAGAATTAAAGCTGCCAACCAAACATTATATAAATTGACACTTCATTTCCCTCTAAACGGCTTCTTATAAACAATTTGTTTGAATGGAAAATAGGGGGACTTCAGATTTGAATGAAACGTGCGAGATTGCTTGTAAATATGATAACTGCAAATAGTTAAATTCTAAAGCTACATTTACCATAAATGCATACTTTTTCGCACAACCATTGACTTAAATTAAAACAGTCAAGATCAAGGGTTACTGAAGCTATGATAAACGGCTCCTTAAAGCCAAGAAACGCTTAGGAGGCTAAGAAAGTTTTGTAATTAGTGCCTTTGATTTTCCCAAGTTACTCGGAAATGTTTCGACACTGCAGAGTAAAGAAAATCTAGTGGATTGGTAAAGTGTGAGTTGCGAGTCATCAGTTGTGAGTTACGAGTTGCGAGTGTTTTGCGAGTTGCGAGTTAGTAGAGAAATATGCAAGTTGGTACATTCAAAATGCGAGCTGCGAGTTCCCGAAAAAAACTTTAAATTTCCATCTTTTGTAGCTAAACAAATGCGATTTTTGGACAGCCTTTATAAAATCACGGATTTACAGAAGAGTTTCTTAATGTTCATCATATCGAATTTCAGAATTTAGCATTATTCCCAAAGGGCTAATGTAGGTTTTTGCTTTCAACCTCAGAGAATTACTGGGAAGAACCAAATCATGATGAAATCATATAAGCAAATTGTTTTCTTTAATATTGTATGAGCTGGTTACGTGCTTTATGTTCAAAGCAATCCACAACACATAACCAAGGGTATTGACAAAGTTTCTTAACTTCGAATTGACCTCTAATCTCTTCTTGGAGTTTCTTATTTTTCATGATTACTAGTGTGTATATAGTTTCTTATGAGGGCACTTCTTTGACTGAAGTAAATGCAACAAATCACGCTGAAACTATTTCGGACAGGATGGCAACAATACCAACAATTTTTGAGCTCAACAATTAGCATTGACTTGCACAAGTCGTCTTGAACGACAACGAATTCGCCTTCGATTTTCTTTCAAGACAACTCTCAAGCAAGTTCCCAGAGCATTACGGTAATATTTTTGAACAACTGGGAGGGGGGGGGAGAAAAGGTTGCAAATTGTAAAAGTTTCTTAACATTTGAAGAATAGGCCTTAGAATCTTATAAGTGGCTTCTTATAAAGAAAGTTACCACGGCCTAAATATACTTTTTCTAGAAGAAAACTCACAAAAAGTTGCAAATTGAATTGCAGCTTTAGAATACCTTTTTATTTGACGAAAAAGGCCTTTTTTCAAAGGAAAACAGGCAACTCGCAATTTTGGTTTCAACTCGCACTTTTGAGTTTCCAATTCGCAACTTTCGTTCCACTCGCAACTCGCAACTCGCATAATAAGTGCAACTCGCAATTCGTAACTCGCACAATAAGTGCAACTCGTAACTCTTAGCTCCCACAATAAGTTCAACTCGTAGCTAACTCGCAAAATATAAGCAACTCGCAACTCGCATTTGCAACTCACAACGCACTTTACCATATCACAAAATCTTTTGACATTGTGTTAAAGGCGAATTATGTCACGAGTTGAAGGTCTTGAGAGCCATTCTGACCAAGCTTTATTAGCTCCACAATTTGCCCATTAAACTGATAGAAAACTGATAAGAATACTTTGGCAGCAAATTGACCCTGAATTCCAAGAAACTGCCTACCAACCCTGTGGACACAAGCTTCTTTTAAAAATTACTTGCATGCGTCGAAAGATTTATCTGTGGGCCTTGAGTTGTCCGAGGGGCAAATCACTTCTCAAAGTAGCGTACGTGACTTTTTTATTTTCAAATCACGTGATTTTTCTGTGATTTTTGTTCTTGTAATTATTTTTTGGCGATTTTCAGTAATTTTTCAGTGATTAGTGATTTTTGTCCTTTTTGCTTGTGATCTTTTTTGTTACCTCGTGATCCTTCTATGTGGTTTTTTTTTGTGATTTCAAGGAAGTAGTACGAAAAGAAAATCAGTGATTTACTACAACTTCGAATCCATCTCGCACTAAGAAATGTAGTAAATCACGAACTTGCTAAGAAATAGACAGCATCCAGGCAAATACACCTATTTTTTGTGCAAATACACGTGTTTGTTTGTAAAAAGAAACCATGAAGCTGGGCCTGTACTGAAAGTTTCTTTACATCATCAGATTATAAGTTCTGGTAGCTTCTTACGAGTTTCTTTAAGGTTCCATTATTATTCATGTTCAATACATTTCTCTTCATGGGCAGTTCAAAACAAGGTTTTTGAAGCCTTTCGTATGTTAGATACTACTCGAGTATCTCTTGATATGATACAGGGAAGGTTTGTGCAAGGCTTTAAGCCTGCATTTGCACAGAGCAGAAAGATCTAAAGTAGCCCATCGAAATTGATGGCCTACACTCGTTGCTAATAGTCGATAGCTGAAGAAACAATGCTGTGTTTGCCCATTTTCTTTGTTTTATTTATTGAGCAGCCTATTTCTTACTGCACAAGCACACTCCCTTTAAAACTAAGGTTATGTCAAAGTAAATAGTGTTACGTTAAATTTTCCTAGCACCAAGCCTTCTTAAATCTTTTGGCGATTGCGTTTCGTTTGCGTTTTGTTGCGTTTCTTATGAGCAGTTGCTAATGCAAAATACGTGTCTATATTTAAATCTCTGCTTCAAAATATTTACAATATAACACAACAATGATACACATATTCTAGAGCATGTCAACGTAATTTCAAAATTAAAGTAACTTCAAATCAGCATACCTGTGAAAGCGATGTTCTTTTGCTGTAGTACTGGAAGTTTGTGTCACAGTGAACCACTTCGTCGAGATTCCAATAGTAACTCAAGTAAAAAAATTTTCTTGAGAGCTATTTATACAGGTGAATTGGCTAACTATAAGACGGTCTTTACCCCCCGTTTTAAAAATGCAGAGCATTTTCCGTTGCAAGTCCCTATGCATCCTGTGCTGTCAATCACTGTTAGTCGTGAAACCTGATTGGCCAAGCATATGTGATGACGTAACCAGCAAGACTTGCAACGCAAGCAAGACTTGCCATGCTACACACTTCGATGAGACCAACCGGAAGTATCCCTTGCCAAATAAAGTCAATTGTTTCCGGTTTAATTCAATTGTTCATTGCGGTAGGAAGCCGACCTTTCTCATCCACAGCGATTCCTCCTCCACACAACCAGAAATGCTGCGTTGTTTACTCCACTTCAAGCTCAGCCGCTTAGCTGTCAGCTGCAAAAGACATGCAAACTTGAACCACTTGAACACATAGGCCCTGAAGGATTCCTGCATGGCAAGACGAAATACTGGTATCATATGAACTCATATGAATTCCTAGTTTCGCACACATTCGCTGCTGTTCTTTGTCGTGTTGCGGTGTTCCTGCTTTCAAACATGTAGACTTATTCCAGCCGTCCTAATGTTTCTAACATGCCACTAAAGAATAACATTGATATAGCATTGAATGAATAGACAAAATTGGTTAAGGTTTAACCGGCTTCTTCTGCAGGGCTTGGACGGAAACGAATATGACAAAATGCCCCTGGGGGAGGACGTTGAGGTGTTTTTTACTCATCTCAAGTTTGTTGCATTCAACGCGCACTGTCATGGCATTGGCATGCCCTTTGTTGTTTCATGTGAATTGGAATGGATGGTGTAAACAAACCTTGGCCAATTTTGTCTGTTCCCAATTCGTTCCAACCTAAAACGATGTTGTTGTTGTTGTTGTTGTTGTTAGTGTCGTTACAAAATAGCAACAATTAAAGTCCGTCTTAAATTATACCCCATTCACACTGCAAGTTAAACCTGCTTGAAATAAACCAGGTTTTTGAATGAGGCCTTCTGATTGGTAAATTCAACAAATCCAGTCATTTGATTGGTTAAAACTTAAACTGGTCTAAATAGATCTGGTTTAACTGTGTCAGTGTGAATGCAGTATAAAGATGATAGCAAGTGTGCAAGAAAAACAAACTTAAAATGTTTCGTACTATCTTTTTGTGTTATCGCAGATCTCACCTGATCTGATATGATTCGAGACAGACTTTTGGGCTCCGTAATGAGTGTACTGCTGTGTAGCGGCATCAGTTTGGTAACCTGTTTTGAAAATACCGGGGGAGCAAGAAAAAGTTCCCATTTTTGAAAATTCATAGCACCACTAGAACTTCAAAGATTTGAATGATTTTGATTTTAGTTAAAAGTCGAAAGAAAGAAGTATTTTGTGTTTGTCTCGCTGTTTCACGCGCACTAGAAATAAAGGTAAATTCAACTTTACAAAAATTAAATGTTTGCAGAATGACAGGAAAATGACCTAAAACATTGATCAAATCATATTGCACCAATAAGGAAAGTATAATTGTTCATGTGTGAGAGGTATCCACACATATATAGCCATGGGACTAAAAATCTTCAGTACTTGTTTGAAAACTTATGTCGTATAGCTATTGAGAGAGGTGAAACACCCTTTGCGTATTGTTCTACAATTTGATAAATGTTTAGACCCTTTTTCAGTCATTTTGCAACCCGAAATTTTTATAAAGCTGAATTTACCTAGTGCCGGTAAGGCAGCCAGAAAAATCACATAAATGCTTCAGTCTTTCATCTTTTAACAGGACTTTGAATTATTTAAATCTTTTTTCTGGCTCACCCGGTACTACAACATAGAAGGTGGCACCAAACAAAGGCTCCAAAGAATATCCGCCAATTAATTAGTGGTACGACCATAAAAATTCTCTCTTATACCAGCGGCAGTGTCTAATTTGACAATTTCTGGCTCGGTAACTTGTTATAATTAGTTGAAACCATTTAACGGTTTGCGGGCTTCTTTCATTCGTAATATAAATACCACAGCCTACATTGATATCATGTGTTAGTGTTTTCAAATTTGATATTTCCAATAAATTCCACTTTAATAGAGCTCACAGTCTTCACAAAATTACATTTACGAGGCCATATCGTTGGTACGCTTAAGTCGAAGTTGCGGTTTTTAGCGCTAAAAAAGTCCTGGATTCACAGCGATTAAGCCATGGGCGATATGAAACGTGGTACACGTATTTTTTCGTAAGAAACTGCTCATAAGAAACTCAACTCTCAGATCACGAAAAAATTAAGAAACTCTAGTAGGACCTGGTGGTGGGAGAATCAATAACTGAAATTCCTGTATCATATTACTCTCGAAGCTAAATGTTCAGCAGAGCACAGGCAGTGTACATAGAGATTGCTATGTAACTTTTAAGAAACTTGTAAGAAACTACGAGTACTCAAAATCTGATAATTCTAAGAAAAGTTCAGTTCTGGCGCAAATTTTTAGCTACTTATTAAAAATGCGTGTAGTTATTCCTCCCTGTTTCCTGCTACTGCGCATGAGCTTTAACCCACTGCACGGGGGGAGGGGGGGGGACAAATTTCCTCGGACAAAGCCTATCTCGTCTCCACAACATATTTTTCGCAAAGGACCCTGGGTAACCGTTGCTCATTTAAAAACCATGGGATTTGGAAAATTTAAGTGTACAGTTGATCATGCAAAGATTTAGTCAAAGGTAAGATGAAGCGCAGCTTTCAAAAAAATTGTGCAAGGGAAACGAGAATTGTACCATCTAACACTTGGCTATGAGGCATTGTTGAGCATAGCCAATGACATTACGAGACTTTGAAACTGTATTCCTAGATTAAATAACTTTCACAAAATAAAGAATTTGAGTTGATGGGCATTTCCATCAAATTACAAAGCTAGATGCATCCGAGGCGTATATCACTCCTCCAGAAATTCGTATGAGATCTTAGGCGTTTGCAGGGATTTTCTCGAAAAGAACACGATAACTTTCACAAAATAAAGAACTTGAGTTGATGGGCATTTCCATCACATTACAAAGCTAGATATATCCGAGGCGTATATCACTCCTCCAGAAATTCGTATGAGATCTTAGGCATTTTCAGGGATTTTGTCGCAAAGAACAGGATTGTCTCCAAAGCCGTATGAGATTTTTAAAGAGGGACGTGTCCCTCGAATGTATGCACTGTTGCCTTCGTTTTTGCACATACAAATGACCAACATAGGCCACTATTTTTGCCTGAGGCAATCAAAACCACATATATATCTATTTCAATAATTCACTTTCACCTAGTCAAAATATAGTTTGAAAGCAATGCGGTTCATGTTATCGCAACTCCAATGCCCTTTCTAGAAATCTAACACTTTTAATGTAATTTTCTAAGTCAGCCTATGTTTCGGGTTCCCACGGTTGAAAATGATTTTCTACCAGGGTGGCGAATATTACAGACAAAAAGCAATAATTCTACTCTCTCTGCAAGATCAATTGATAACTTTGGATTTAACTGGTTTAAGATCCTGAGTTTTCATTTGATGTCTTCGAAAAGCAAGATCGAAGGATACTGGTCAAAAAAGGCCAACGAAGCGGCAGGGCAGATGTGATGTTTTCTCATAAAAGGCTTTGCCGAAGAAAGTCCAGGGGCGGATCCAGACCGATGCAACCGATGCAAATGCATCGGTCAATTTCACATGATCGATTATCTGGAAGTCTGTGCAGCAGAATTTTTATTAGACTCAAAGCATTTGAGGTCTTTCGAAATGCCCCCTTCTTTCTGGTGCACTGCTCCCAGAAGTAACCTCGTAGCTTCAGACTCGGACACGAAAGCCATGGCCGACCATTAGAACATTAGACCCATTATTATCAAAAGAATAAGTGTCCTCAAACAACTACGGTAAATCCCATTATTATTCTAATCCTCTATTCAATTGATGTGTGACGCGCGTCTCGACAAGGCAACGAAAGCCAACAGGAGAACCTTGCGTAATCATTTTGATGAGTGCATCGGTGTCAATCATAGCAGCTTTGACAGCTCCTTTCTTCTCAACAAACGATCGCAAAAATGCATCGGTCCCCAGACCCCTGAGTGGAGAAAAATCAGCGTTTTGCACCGGTTGACCGATGCAGTCCAAAGGTTACTATTGAGCAATAGATTGCCCTCTACTATTGTTGTTGTTCACCGTTCGGTTGTCTCGCCTCCTCTCGCCTGAAAGGAAAGTACAGCGTACAGTGCACTTAAGCGCTTCTTCAAAGTGTTAGAGGACCTAATTGTGGTTGACTGAATAAAGTAGTCCGTGGAGGGGAACTTTCCTGGCAACACCAAATCAGCAAACAACGAAATTGGGCCTGTCTGGGCCAAGATGTAAACAGCACTTCGAAAAGCACTGGCTTGAATAGATCTGACTTGAGGTAAATGTGCATATCCTTGTACCTGAAATAATGTTCGAAGTAAGGTCTTCCAGCTAAAACAAAATTGAAAAAGGGCGTTGCCCATGTTTTCCGAGAGTTTGAAGGGCGTGGTCACTCAAAAATTTTCTGGGGGCTTCGCCCCCAGACCCCCTTATTCGCATCGGTCACTCAAATATCTGGATCCGCCCCTGAGAAAGTCCTTCAAATCTATAAAACAGTGAATGCAAATTCTATTACATTTTTCTTCGAATTTAATAGCTTAACAGGAACTCGGGGAATTTTTCTACAAATCTGGTATGGATATTGTTTGACCATGAGCACTTGGGACACTGTTGTTGTTATTCCCGAACTGTCCATGGTATAGCCAGGGGGGGTACTTAGTATATCTGTCCGACGGGGATGTGCCGTTTTTCAGGGTATCGTTTTCGCCTATTTTTTCTAGAACAGGGTATCAAAAGAAGGCAAATTTTCTGGAGCAGGTTGTCAAAACATGTCAAAAGAGGAAATTTTGTTACAAAGGGTTATTATTTAGTCAAATTTTTGTGTTTTTGAGTATACTTTTCACTGATTTTTCTAGAACAGGGTATCATTTGAAGGCAAAAATTCTGGAGCAGGGTGAAAAAAGTTTTTTTCGTGGGCACATCCCCGTACAAATTTAGGTCAAGTACCCCCCCCCCCGGGGGTATAGCAAAGTAACGAGATGATTTACATAACAGCTACCAAGCTAAATGAAGCCAAATGTTGTTTGTTTATTAGTGTCTTTGCTATATGGTTGCAAAAAGGTGGGCTTGGGCTAGCCTGCGTGCAGACCCTACAGTAAGTGCGGAGGAGCGAAAAGGAGAAGACAGCTCCCTGTAGAGTCTGCGCAACGGCGACCAATTCTGTGTTTTGAGTTCTCAGATTTTGTGGAACCGTCTGGCATTGGCTGGACGATTTGACTGTTATTTTCACTTGCGTTCAGCGTGATCTACTTGTATCAAGTTTTAGAATAATGTTCGTTACATGCAATGTACGCTCTGAACACAAGTGAAGATAATAGTCAAATCCTCCAGCCAATGCCAGACGGTTCCACAAAATCTGAGAACTCAAAACACAGAATTGGTCGCCGTTGCGCAGACTCTACAGGGAGCATATTCTTCTCCTTTTCGCTCCTCCGCACTGACTGTAGAGTCTGCACGCAGGCTAGCTTGGGCCCAAAGATCAGATTCTGATGTCATTGCAGGGGCAGTTCGTTTGGGTTAGTTTGGAAGACGGAATGTTGTTGCTGCTCTGCCTTTCAGAATCTGATCTTTGGGCCTAAACCAACTTTGCAACCACAACGCAAAGAAGTAAATAAACAAACATTTGGCTTGCTTTGGCTTGGTAACTTATAAGTAAAGATCTCATCACTTTACTGTATCATGGACACTTCGTGAATCACAACAACAGTGTCCGAACTGCCCATGCTTTGACATCTTGCTTCGAATCAAAAAGGAGGCAATTTTACATTTGTTGATAGAGTTCGTGGAAAATTTTGAAAAATTGATTTCGTCATAAATCCTACATCAACAGCGGAAAATAATACAGTCTTCAAAAAAACCATAGTTTACGAAGTTCTAAAATGCACGGGCAAGCAGAAGTCAGTCAGAATTTTGATGACTTCAAAGCCTCGAATACAACAAATGCTGTCATTTTGAAAATAATCAAGATATCAAAAAATTTCCACACAACTAGCAACGCACCCTAAGTTCCCTTGAAGCCATTTTAGTTTTAAAAAAATGTACTAGAATTTACAACCACCGTATCAAAAATTTATTGAAACATGAGCTCAGTATGTACAGGCCTGCCGGGGAAGTGGCAGATTGCACCATGACATGGCTTCAGAGGGGCACCTAAAAAGTTATAATCGAGAACAAGCTACAAAGAGTGCTTCACATGTGGGCATGATGAATCAACGACTTAAAAGCGTGATGAAAAAAGAGGGCAGATCCCCATTAACTGTTCAATCCATTTCTGTTTTTCCAGTGGTCAATGTCTGGCTATCGGACCCAGGCCCCAGATAGTTTCGTGGTGAGCCGGATTCCAGGCTTCAAAGATTACGATATAATCATATATGAAAGCCACAAGTCGAAATGGTATGGCCTTGTGCAGTAAGACACATGTTTATGTCAATGATTATGTCAATGATAGATCTAGGCTAAATCACTGGGAGAGTCTTATGTTGAAATTGGTGTACCAAATTTCACAGCAAAGTTTCTCAGAGCATAAACGCTTGGAAATCCGGCAGTGATGACCAGTTTATTTCCTAATATTATCATTTTTTAAATAAATACTAACATACTAGTACGAAATACCCGTACTGGGGTCTGTACTGTAATTTTTAGATTAGATCAGATGAAAAAAGTTAAAGTTTCGGGAAACTTTTGAAAAGAGGCCCTTCATAAAAGGATCATTCTTCTACCATGGAAACTTCAGAAGGTAATTCACCCTTCATGAAGACCAACAAAGGACTCATTGTTCTTTCACTGAACAGCTCTGGATTTGAAAAGTGTCAACGAAATCACATCCTGGTCTGTGACGGGAAAATGACATGATTTGTATGCAGAGGTGAGGTGTGACCAAACAAAATTCTCCAGCATCCTTTACGAACTAAAATAGCACAGAGTTTCCAAAAATACCATCATGCACACTCCGTGGGCTAAGAAGCCCCAGTTGCTGCTTCCTACTAGTTTCCTGATAGCCTTACGGCATAGTCCCAGATATTGCAACAGCAACAACAATAATAACACAACAACAACAACATTTTTTATTTTTGCTCAATCTGGGCCTTATGGACTTTGATATAAAATTTGAGACGGAGATGAACACATTTACGTGAGCCCTCTGGAACGAGGCTGCAGTGTAGTCCCAGAAGAGAGGCAAGCGGCCTTCGACAGTTGGAAATTCTCATGGAAGTTCATGGAAGCTAATTGGCCTTAAAAATGAGGAACCCCTGGTTCACAGTGAAAGATTTGTTGATTCTTGGATTGAGGAAACATTTGTATGGATGCTCGTGGCTTTTGTTCATGGCTTTTAACATTGGAGGTTCGAGCTGGCAACCCTCCCTTTGCGTCTGCCATCCCTTGCATCTCTGTGCTCTGTAGACACTGATGCAGCAACAACAAGCTGCATGCGTGCGAGGACACAGGCAAGAACAGCCTGCTTCAGGAAACAACCGAGAATCCTGAAGTGACAACTCAGTTTCCTGAATGAAGGAATAATCTTTAGCATAATTGGTATTCAGCTTGATATTTCATAGTTGCGTCCTAAAATTTGGTAGAAACAATTCACTTTTCAATCAATGACCAACATTACATTTGGGTGTTCCAAAAATTGCTTCCCATTTATGCAACTGCTGTGGAGGAGTTGTAACTACAATGGTCCTGTTTTATACATCAGCCACAGCTGAGACTTCGAGAATTCGTTTGAAACGATCTACCATCTGGTTGCCGATTGACGGTATAGGGAAGTAGAAATAAATGGTTGCTTCCAACAAGCAGTTGCTTTGTCCTCCAATGCTCGTATTTTCATTCTAAGAAACTAAGGTCCGTGGCTGGTAGTTAGTTTCTCAAACTTTTGGGCCATTTTTGTACCAAATAATTTTCTACATGTTTCTTATACTTTAAGTGCCGGAAGTGTAGATAGAGTTCATTCAGCTTTGTTAAAAGGGCTCCGGAATTACATTGTAAGATTTCAAAGTAAGTAAATGACATTATTCGTACTAAAATAGTGTCCAAATGGTGGCTATTACTGGACAGTATCAAAACACTTTTGAGTGACCTGGGATGGGAAAATCAAAACTGCATTACAGAAGTTTTTTAGCATTTTAAGGGCAGATAGGGTTGTTTCTTCACTTTCGAAAACATTAGCCTACCGTATATTATAAGTCGTTGCTTATAAAATATATATGTGTAATTCAAAATCATTTCTTTGGCCAACAGTGAATATTGCCAAAGAAGGCTCTGAAATTTTATCCAAATTTTCTACATTATCAATAGAATTGACAATGTTGTTTATCTAGGAAACAAAAATCTCCGACAAAACCTTCTCCAAGCAAACTGCCATTGGCCTTTGACCTGTCAAGGGGGATGTGAAGTGCACAGTTCCATTCTTCCAAGTCCCTTCCAAATAGTGAGATGACCCCAAGAAGAACAAGTGCTCCACAAGACAAGTATGAGTTCAAATTTGGCCTAATCTACATCGTCGATACAAGGCTTGGACTAGCAAATTTAACAAAAATGACGTGAAAATCTTCAAGAAAGCCCGCGTCTGATGGTTTATTGGACTATGCTATCAAAATTATCAAAGAGCAATTTCTACGCCATGTAGTTGCGTACACCGTAACCACGACAAAATTCCAC
The DNA here is from genome assembly GCA_964019985.1 of Aurelia sp. 4 Dawson et al 2005. Lineage (NCBI taxonomy): Eukaryota > Metazoa > Cnidaria > Scyphozoa > Semaeostomeae > Ulmaridae > Aurelia > Aurelia sp. 4 Dawson et al 2005. The sequence continues at coordinate 8,428,847 of OZ026511.1, read as the reverse complement.
CTTGTCAGTGGTAAAAGAAAGTTACACATGCCCGTACACTTCTTTATTATTTTGGCGACAGTAAACCATAACCTAACAAGCTATACGATCCATCCAATTACGGCACCAAATTGAAATACTGAAAGAAAATGATTCATCATTCTTGTGTGACCAGGTTACATAACAACACTTCAAAACAACTACTGTACAAGACTGAATAACAGAAATGATTTTGCTGTAGGACGTTTGTGTAAGAAAACTGCCGCAAATCTAGGCCATTTCGAAGTTATGCTTTTACTCCACGGCACTGCAAGAAGACATTGAAAAGATTGTTTTTCCTTTGGTCTTGCATCCTGAAAACTTGGCAGGAACGCCGCTATTACTCAAATAGAATTCAAACAGTTTCTTGTCCTTAAGCTCCTGCACAGCGTTGCTTCCCCTTTTAAGGGCTATATAAAGGCTACATTATTTACCGTAAAAGATCTATTAAGCCTCCCTCCCTGTGGAGACACCATCTAAGAAGCCGCTTCCTTCTCGCCCTAAAATTTTATCTAAGCCCCACCTCTCTATCGAGCATCGCCGGCCGCATTTTTCTCAAATACCAAAGGTTATCGATGGCTTTCAATTTATCTAGCTAAAAAGTTTGCATGCTTATCATGACACAGAGCGAAAAAAAGTGTGAATTTTGCATATCTGACACGTACAATTTATGTTGACTCAGCAAAATATAGAGTAAAACAGATTACACGCTACCATTCATATCCTGGTCGCTTATTTTCCTAAACGAGCCCCCTCTCTAATTAGCCCCTCCTCTGAAGCCTTCAACATTAAATAAGAGCCCTCCCCCGGGCCCCAATGGAGCGTTCAAGGTATACATGATTTAAGGTGCATCGCTGCCATGATTTTGGCAATGATTGCTGATAAGCCAACAGCTCACCTAAATATTTTCCTCCTACATCAATGCTCCTTTTTACAGCTCACCACAATCTGAAAAAGATATTAGTCTCATACATAATTGTACTTGCATTGTAACGACGTCTAACACCGCATTCAATATTAAGCATATTATCCACGTATCTGACCACAGACTCATCACAATGTCGTTGCGTATAATGAGTCTTAAGCATCTTAAGTGTGCAACAGATATATTATAATAATTCACTTCGATTACTGTTCATTTCAATTTACTGACACTGATATCCCTCTTTTATTCGTAAACCAGAAGAATTTCCTTGTGACATGTCCATACGTCAGTCCTTGTCTCTGTTTCTCTCTGTTATGCAGCGAGGGACCATTGTAATACCCTCTATTCAACGGTCCTTATATTCTGTAGCTCTCTGTTGTGCAACCAAAGTTCTGGATGGATCTTTCTATCTTTCAACTGTTATAGTCAAAATTTTCATTGCAACACTTGTTTTGTGCCTCACTGCAGTGCAACAAGGTGACTTATATTTGTATGATTTCTGTGCATCTGACCTTGTTTTTTGTCTCTCTCCTTTGTGCAACGAAAAGGCCCAGAGGGATGACTTTACTTGTCTCTCCGTCAACTGTCAACGGACAAGTTTTCTTTGTTATATATCCAAACATCAATTCCTGTTTCAGTGCCTCTCTGCTGAGTAACGAAAAAAGGCCTAGAAGCTTCTATTTGCAATATTTCTATGCAACAGTTCTTGTAATCAGTGTAGCTCCGTCAGCCAACGTAAGATGCGTAGGGATTTGTCTCTCTTTCAATTGTTACAGCCCAAATTTTCTTTAAAATACCGCGTGAGTCAATAAAAACGCCCGCCGTTTGAAAAAATCATGATCCCTGAATACCAAAGCAATGATGTTGAAAACTATCTTGTTTTATCCCCGATGTTTCAAATTATGTTTAGTAATTTATCTAGCTTTGGTAAAAATCTTATCGGCTATCGTTTCTGCTATTTCTCGATTCGTTCAGGGCGAACCAAAGTGACTTTGAACAGGTTTTCGATAACCTAACTGTCAAGCATATAGATGCTTTGAGTTTTGAACAAGTCGATGATGTTTTGAACCACTGTTTTTGGACATATGCAAAGTTAAATGATCGCGAGGGTTAAATTACTTTGGAGCTCCCATTTGGTTTGCTCTGATATCAACGAGATGTATGACATCAGACAAGCTTCTTTGACTTTGGTCTTCGACGTGTTTTGCATTACAAGTAAGCTGGGGTTCTCTGGTTTCTGCTATCGCATATTTTTTATCTTTGAAATCTCGCAACTCAGTGAATTTTCAACCGATTTGCAAGATTCTGGTCCTCAAGATGATTTCATAATCTTAGGAAAAGGGTTATCGTCCTATGACTCTGTTCATGTTATCGTTATTTTTCAATATTCAATCGAACGTCGAACCTTTTTTTGAAACACCCTGCATATTTATACTTCTTAAAACTTTACAACAAAACATCCTGTACCCAGTTCACTAAATGACAAATATTGCCGCCTAATTATAAACAAACGAAGTGAACTAAACTTAAATAAGCTCCATTTAAGCATGGGCAATATGAAGATAGTAGTATAGGCCTAAAGCCCAGAAATCAACCTACCTTCAGTGCGTTGTTGCCTTTAAAGCATTCTTTAAATCAGTTTGTTATCAAATCAAAAGTATATGTTATTTCTGTGCGATAGCCCCACTGGCATTCCAAACTTAGGCCTAAGCTTGATAATTGGAGAGAGGTGTTCGCAGTACTGTGACAATTTGGATACAGTAAGGTCCCGCATTTATGAAACCACCTCAAAGAAACCTTTAAGCTACTGAAAATGATAGGTCCCCCTACTTACAAGGAATTCTTGAGGCTGATACCCAATGAGCAGTTTCTTGTATTTCAAGTGCCATCAAGTACTGGTCTGATATTTTTGGGAGCATTACAATTTATAAGTGATTCACAAGAAGTCGCTAGCAAGATATCTTGGATTTAACAGATATTTACCTAAACCTTAATTGATGCTCTTGACAATCACTGATAACAGATAAATAGATAAATGTCGCTAGTATATCTATAGATATCCCTACTTTGTTGTAGCTTGTTATGCTATGAGTCTCCAGCAAAGAAAGTTAGAAACTTAAGAAACGTGAGCCTAAAACATGAGAAGTATCATATATATAAGAAACATTTTAGGGTAAGGTTTGAAAAGTTGGTCTCTTAAATGAGGGGCCTTACTGTATGGGAGCAGAGCAGGTGCCGATGATGAGAATAACAACAAGTCTTCCTGCCTTGACATCAAATACAAAGACTGCCTTAAAGCCAACAAAAGGAATGGAGACATGTGGATAAGAGGGCTGGGCCTACATTTCTGTCTTCATATAGTCCATGGTTTAAATTATTGACACAAATAAATCTCATTAAAACGGCAAATAATTCAATTCAAAAGCACAAATATCACCTTCATATTCTTTAGAATAACAAAATTCGTTTCTCAATTGGTTTCCTACACATTGGGCATTCTGTAACTCTGTCTCCGCAGAACTGGCAAGCACCATGTCCACACATAAAGATCAAATTTCGGCGACGATCCATACACACAGGGCACAGCGTCTGTCAATTGAGAACAAAGATCCTTGAGATAAATCTAAAATCTAAATCACGATACAAGTGATTCGAAAATTCTACAGAATAAAAAATGATATCTTCTAATTTTTTGGATCCTCGATTTTCGGCCGGTGACTCAAAAATGTCTAAATTATTACTGCAAAAAGTCAATTTTGCAGTTCTCTCTACAGTCGTAGGAATTAATTGTTGTAACAGCTACAGAACTGAAATATTTGTCACACTTTTGACAATTTTCAAAACAGCAGCTCCTCGGTAAACTTGAAGATTAAAAGAATCAGTGAAACCGAACAGCCAGACAATGACCCAAAATACTGGGTGACTCAAAGAAGTTCCCCTGTTCGAAAATCATTGCAGAGAATTTATTTGCGCTATGATCACCAAAATTAATTTCTCTAATACAGTAGAAACCCGCATAAAAGAACCTATTTTTATAAGAACTTCAAGGCTGAGATTCGATATTTTAAACCCCCTAAATAAGAGGCTCACACTGGGGGAAGTTCTTATATAACAGGTTTCATGTCTTCAGAATTCCTCAGAATTTTCAAGAATTCTTGATATTCTGGTCGGAATTCTTCAGTGGTACAAGACTATCAGATCTTTAAGAATAATTCTAAACTAAAAATTTCCTCAAGAATTCTCAAGGAATTCTCAAAAATTCTTCAGATTCTTTGTGCTAAGGTGGTGCTAATGTGTGCAAGGTGAGCACTGTATACCTTTTAGAACCTCTTTAAGCACCTTGCAGGCTGGAATTTAGAATAACAGCCACTTCATTACGAACAAGTTTTTTGTGCCCAACAAAAACCTAGGTTCTTTTATGAGGGTTTCTACTGTAGCTGTAAAATTTAAGCATTTTTTGTAACTTTTGGTAATTTTCAAGATATTAGTCCTGTGGTATATTCAAAAGATCCAAAAATTGGTCTTGCATAACATTCAGAAAATTGCCTAAAATCGCTTCATAAAAGGCATCTCAGAATAACAGAACATAGCCTGTCAGTTTCTACCATTTTCAGTGATTCTTTTTAAAGGACAAGTCCGGGGTTGATATAATTGTTTATTATTCAAGAGATTACACTGCTGTGAAAGGTGTGCAGTTCTTTTTTCAATTTTTCTCCTTTAATCTGCGAAACTATGTATTTCAATCTGATAAGATGTGCGAAATGACGCCATTTTATATGACGTCAATTCACGTTTACCTGACATAGGCTGCCACATGTGTTAATATTATTTTAATATCATACCACTCACATGCTAGCCTTCTTATCGCGCCTTCGAGCACTCGTACAAAATACAAAATGGTGACGATATTTGGCCTAACATACGAAAATTCACTAACAAATTCATGAAAGTTGGAGGCATCAAAACTTGGAAAGAACTCACGATTGGTGTTCAGCAGCTGTTAAGGTTGCTTTTTAACAATGATTCTATCAACCCAGGACTTGTCTTTGAAGAGCCGTAAGATATCAATTTAAGTTTCTGTCTCATTTTCAGTTTATCAGTTTGTTGATCATGTTACAGTAATTCTCAAAAGGATTTTGAACAGATTTCAGACGATCTGGAAGATCTGATAGCAAATTTAGGCCATTTCTCTGCAGTGAAGCTGTTGGAGGTGCTGTAGCGCTGTAATGCAATCCTCTGCCTTTCCAGCCAGAACAGTCAGGCGGAGTAGTTCGATACCCGGTAGGACCCACCACTTGAAGGTCATGACAAGGGGTCGTGGAGACCATGGAAGAAGAACGATGAATTTGGCACATTAAAAAGTTTTGAAGGCCGTCATCAGTTCACCAAGGCATTTTCTACTTTCCCAGAGAGGCAAAGTCACATGACAAATTCTAGTTTCAAACAGCACTAAAGGGGAACGATACCATGGGGAGCAAAAGACAAGGACTACTCCATGGCCAAAATGAAAAGACACGCTGGCAATAAATGTGCAGAGGGCATCTCTTACCCATGAAAAATTAGATTCTCTTTAATGATGAGTCCTTTATGATTTGATCAAGTATTTTAGGCCTTTTTTCAGTCAGTTTGCAACCATGAAGTTTAGTGCTCGTATGAAAGCGACAAAAATCACAAAATTACTTTGATCTTTTGGTTTTTAAACAGAATTTGAATTATTCAAATATGTGAAGTAATCTTGATGCTATGAATTTTCAAAAGGGGGAACTTTTTTCCGGTTCACCCGGTAGCGAAACTAAAAAGCTGCATTTCTCTTATTCTGAGATGCCTCTGATCTATATAATCTACCAATTTCAACGGCCAGCCGTTTTTTACCCAACCAGTAGAAACATGAAATTATCTTAATCTAATCAAAAGTCTATGAACTATGATTTCAAATATTTTTCGCAGAAATACAACAGCCTATTTTCAAATTATTATTATTATTATATGGCATAAATGAGCATATCCACTATAACTGTGGCTCTTCAACTCTAAGAATTAAAAACAAGTCTATTTTACAACGTTAAAGCAATTACATAAAACAATGAGAATATTACAACGTCAAGTTCATAAATAAAAAGATTTTAGTTCTAAGAGTCCTTCGCTTTCTTCATCAAGAATGTTTTAACATCCGCGCAAAATTTATTAGAATTAGACTGTTGTTTGATATCACTAGGAAGAGCATTGAAGCTACTTGCAGCGGCATCTTGAAAAGTGTTTCGGATCATCGAAGGTCTTATACGGATCTCACTACTACTGCGTAATGTTCTACTACAAGTTTGGATGTCAAGTTTGTTCATTTCGGGCCAGTTTCTATCATTGATCGCTTTGAAGGCCAGTTTCAAGATGTTAAATTCGCGTCTCTCAGCAATGGGTAACCATCCAATTTTCAATATATCTTCTGTGTGCGCGTAACGTTTTATAACAAAGCTTGCAGTTGCTTTTTGCAGTCGCTGAAGTTTCTTCAGTTGACACTGCGTCAAAGGTGAATAAACGTAATCGTTAAAATCAATCTTTGGCAGGATCAATGATTGCGCAAGCATTTTCCGTGCTGAAAATGATGTAAAATTTTTCATTTTGCGGAGTACAGACAGCTTACCGTAGCAAGTGGATAAGACGTGTTTTATATGCTTTCCCCAGTCCAGATGTTGGTCAAGGTATATTCCCAAATAACGCGGCTCTTTGTCGAGTTGCAGCTCCGTAGAACCTAATTTAAGGTTGATTTCCTTAAATTAAATCAAATCAAATTAAATCGTACAGCAAAATCGAAAGGTTGGGGAGATTTACCTGCTCTTTGATATCCTTCAACTGCAGCTTTAGCTGATTGACTTCATCATTAGTAACATTGCTATCTTTTCCCAAGTTGTTGACTTTATCTGTTGTGTTCGATTCTAAAAGATAAACATAAGAGATGAGTGAAGAATAATACCGCATACACACTGGCATAGTCAACCAGCTTCATAAAAACCAGGCTAAATTTCAACCAATCAACTGCATTCCACTTGTGTATATAATATATAATAATAAATAATTTATTTTAAGTTGGCTTACAACTCTAATAGCTATGAAAAGCTAATTAATGCCAACTATCTATCATACATATAAATAATGTTCAGAAAGAATTTTAAAGAAAAAATGCTAAATAAAACCTAAACTCGAAATGAATGTCTTACACAATCTACAGTCACACTCTATTGTGCAGGTTCTTAATTCTTTTTTAAAAGCAGTCAGTGATTGGGACTCTCTAACACTGTGAGGTAATGTTTGCCACAGCTTTTGACCCAAATATCTCATAGTTTCTATGCCATAAGAAGTTGTCTTGGCATTAGGAATGCCAAGAGTATTCTTATTTCGCAAGTCATATTGTACATCTCTTGCCTCAAAAATCTCACTCATGAAACTAGGATTCAGGCTCTTTTTGGTTTTGTATATTTCTATCATCAAGTACTGTAGATTGCGTTGGTGAATGGATACTGTGATAATGATAAAGATAAATGATAAGGGAATTTTCATTGCGCCATGTCTCCTCAGGGCTCATAGGCGCATTACATACTTTACTACTAAAAACAAAATTTGATATAACATTCCACTTGTGTGGCTGACCAATTAGAAGCAGCCATTCAATAAACCGGTTTAGGCTAAAGTGGTTTAGCTCGCCAGTGAGAATAGGGTATAACTCTGCATATGCATTTTCTGTAGATTCTTTAAAATCATCCTTTTAAACACGTGGAAAGGAGAGACTAACCAAGATTGGTTAGAAAGGCACTAAATCTTCAAATAACACTAAACTAAAATCTGCCAACTTTTGATTTCAATTTTAGCAGTGGTGCAAATCAGTGCTAATTATCTTAAAGGGTTCTCAGTGTTTTCTATTCAAAATACAGCATTTCTACCTTTGGAAACATAAAGTGAAAATTTTAATACGCAGCTAGAACCCTTTCATTGAAAACGTACTTTTGATTGACATTACTGGAGAACAATTGAAGTGCTGTGTTCGAAGCAACCACTTATTTTGCATCTTTTTCTCTACCATAAATCAGGAACCACGTGTCAGATTGACTGAAACAAGTTCTCAAACTCTAAGTTGAAGCCTGACCGATGCAACTTTGTAAAGATCGAGATAATTGAATCTACAGCTCCTCCACAGTAGCCACACAAACATGGCGCACTTTTTTGGGATACCTACTGTATAAAAATCTTCAGAAAGCCCAGTTTAAATGGCTCCTATTTCCATGTCTGGAATAAATTGCTCGTAAGAATTTAGAAGTTGCTTCCCATATTCTATCATTGGACTTTCTTATCGTAGTAAAGCGTGTAAACAACAAAGAAGAATGTAGTCTGTCTCATTGTGTCATTTAGCATGATTCGCCCTCCCTAAATGGCACTGAGAACTGATTTAAATAGTAAAGATTATATAACCTTTTGTGATAATATAACCTTTTGTACAAAAGTAGACTTACGACGATGAGTCACTGGTATCCCTACAATAAACCTTGCTCGACAGGGACTCATAACGAAACAGTGAAAAAGCTGACCCTATTTTCTGCATTAGATCGATCGAATCATGATCGAAAGACTACTTTAGCTCTGTTCAGCGGTCACTCCTCAGAACGAAAATGCAATAACAACTCCATGTTACTTAGACGTTTAATCAACCAAACTTGGTAAAAATCTGAAGAAAGAACTTCACTTTAGCGGGTGAAAGCCAGATGAGTCTTTCACTGCTGCATTTTCCATGTTTTTAAGACAAAAACAGACTAGAGAAATCTTCAATTACCTGCTGCAGCAACTTCGTTCAAAATTTAGTCAATTGCAGCATTCAAATTGAAAATCTGACAGCATTGTTCTTTGCCAAATCTCGCAATCTGACTGGTACTCTAGGACTTGCAGAGTTTGAGCCTAAACAGGGCCAGGTTTTTCAGAGTAATGCCATGAGTCTCTGTTGACCAAAGTTCCATCATTTTCAACGTAATATTATGAGTCTCTGTTGACCAAAGTCAAAGAGCACCAGGAACCAAGAGACTTTAGGTCATAAGTCTAGTAAAAAAGATTGTAAAATAGTTAATGTATCTTTCGTCTGATGTAAAGCCTAATTTTCATCAAATCGTAATTCATCGCCGATACTGTCTTAGACCATTGCTGATCATCACCGATGTTGCAATAATCAATGATCGGCGATGAATTATGATTTCATGAAAATCAAGCTGAATTGCTCGACAGGAACTTCAGATACTTCGTTAGAATCGAATTCGGAAAGCTTTTGATATCTTGATTAATTCTAGAGTCACAGCTTTTCATATATGTATTGGCGTTTTTATATACCTTTGAAGCCACAAAGCCGAGTGTATGTAACAGCTTGCTCTATTGGTAGTCTACACTGGACACATTTCTTCATTAACTGAGAACATCCTGTGGAAAGAGGTAAATATCTACAATATAAATGGAAACAAAGTGAGCTTTCATTATCCCATAGATTTACGAGCTTAGTCTATTCCGGATGGACTATTTCTACCTTTAAATTTGCTAATATTTGACTAAAAGATTTCAAGGAGGCTTCACAATTTGTAAATTTTTCAAGAAAGTTGACATCTAATACAGCCACCGTTTGCATAACCGAACATAGCTTTGCCACAAAAATCTGGTCAACTGACACTACTCTTCTGTCAACCGAATGATAATCTACACAAAGGACTTCAACCTCAAACATTCCTCCGTTCAGCAGGGTAAAAATCGATGCTGTGGAACAACCAAGCTCTGTCTTCGTCTTCTGTCTAGTTCCCGCCTTCCTCTTCAGGCTCTCGCATCAACGATAAGAAATTTGGCATCGCCCAAGAGTAATTCTTGTTATAACACAAATAAATTCATCAGCAGTCAAGCGTCTATGTATAACATTGCGTCGATATTCAGTTGCATATCCTTATGTGATGGCCATCAAACAGTCACTTTCCTTTGCCCTATGGTATCATCCTCGTATTCTTGTAAAGAAACTCGTATGTCGTGTCTTCTTGTGAAAGTTTTTAATTGATATGACAAGAGAAATAACCGACCTTTGATGCATCATATCCGGCAACAGAAATTGCAACCGATTTCATTAAGTTATGGCTCGGGCTACAAGTTTTAGTCTTGAAGAGTGGACTCTTTAAATTTGGTTGTCTGCAGATTTGAAAAGTGCACCTTCTTGCAACGATGAAACCAGAATTCCCATGCATGGATGCAACATGTATAGTCGGCCTGAATAGTCTCAGTTTCAGTTTCATACATTTTAAAATCTACTTCATACAATTTTTATACAATCTACTGTGCTAACAAATTACTAAACTACAAGGAAATAAAACACTATTACAGAAAATTGATACATTAAAGCATAGAGCTCAAATATTTTAAAAAGGTGGGTGTAAAATTCTATTACATTTTTCTTTGAATTAAAGTGCTTGAAAGGAACTTCGGGTAATTCGCAATAAATTTGCCGTGGCAATTTCTTGATACCTTGACTACTTTCAAAATGGTGGCACTTATTAATTTTGAGGCTGTGACGTCATCAAATTTCTAAATCCTTAACCAGAAGAGCAACAGATTTCTGCTTGCAACCATGTTGTAGACCTTCATAAAGTATGGTTATCTTGAAGATTGTATCAATTTCTCTTGATTGATTTAAGATTTACGATGATTTTAATTTCTTCAAAATTTTCGATGATTTTTTGCAAAATAAGTCAAAATGCCGCCATTTTCAAAATAATCAATATATCAAAAAATTGCCACGGTAGATTTACAGCAAATTACCCAATGTTTCTTTCAAGCGCAAGAATTCAAAGAAAAATGTGATACAATTTTACACCCACCTTTTTAAAGATTTGAAAGATTTGAGCCGTATGCTATACATTAATAAGATATGAACACAATATAGCGATGGAGAGAAACAGGATCAATTACATGGCGGGAATAACTTAAAGTAGTAGCTCTCTGAATAGGTAATCTAATGCCTGGTTTCCATTAAATCGCAGAGTGTCGCAAAGTGTCGCAGAGTGTCGCATAATTTTGATTTTTTCCGTTGGTCGGAGAATGTTGCAGAATTTTGGAGCCATGATTCAATGACAATAACATCACGTGCGCACAGTTAGAAAGATGTCAAGTGACTCTATTGTACTGGGATCGCAACTGGTCGCAGAATATTAGGACAAGTGCTTCCATTGATCGCAAGGTGTCGCAGAGTGTTGCAAAATGTCGCAGAGATAGAAAATTTTCTATCTCTGCGACACCGATCGCAGAGTGTCGCAGAGTGTCGCAGCATTTTAGTACAGCAGTTCCCATTCGACGCAAAGTGTTGCAGAACCAAAATTCTGCGACACTCTGCGACACTTGCGACATTTCGCGACACTTTGCGATTTAATGGAAACCAGGCTTAATCGAGGAGAGAGCCCCTTCTAATCCTACGGTAATCTGAGGTAATTATCTGTAATATAAGAAATATTTCCCGCCTGCTTAGAATAAAGAAATGAAAGTTGATTGTTCAGCGTTAAATGAGTGAAATCTCCGGCCTCCCTTCCTCTGTGTTCAAAACAAAACGAAATCTGCAAAGCCGAGTAACCAGTCGACTTACCATTACAAGCACAAATATGGCCACACGGTTTGAAGAGAACACTTGCTTTCTTGTCAGAGCAAACAACGCATTCTTCAACCTACGCAAAAACAAGGAGCATTTGAATCTAATATTATTCAATATAAAGGCTCATGGGCAACAGCATACATTGCAGCCCTATTTGTATACGTGGCCTTTATCTTGTGCAGCATGAAAAATTCAATTGACTAGCAAATATGAAAAGTTAATCTTACCCTAATTCTCGACTGAACATGCCCTTTGCAAATCAAGCACTTCTTAACTAGTGAAAACGCAGCAATGTCTTCAATGAAGAGTTTGCAATTATAGTGTCACAAGCAAGTATTAGAAGCTTAACTTACTTTTATCCTGGACTCAACATGCTCTTTACAAATCAAGCATTTCTTGGCCCTTAGCAAAATCAGTGAGCATGCAGCAGTGCACCCAGTCAAGCAATATATCCATTCAAGCATGCCAGTTGACGTAAAATGTGACCAGCAAACATTATTTTGATTCTTTGCAAATCAAAAACTTCTTAGCTCTCGGCGAACCCAGTTAAGATGAAGTAATATATTCACTTATGCGATCCACTTAATCACCTGAGAAAGTCATAATATAACCAGCAAATATTATCAGTTAAACTTACTTTTATCCTTGATTGAACATGCTCTTTACAAATCAAACATTTCTTAACTCTTGGTGAACATAGTGAACATGTAGCAATGTGATTACAAGGTATGAATAAAATATCACGAGGCATATCAGTGCAAACAATGCATTCAGCTGCGGAATCTGGTGACAATGCATTAGAGTTCTTGTTGGTTGGTTTTTCTTCATCGAGCCTGCAAAGAGGATTTAAATGATGTAAGTGATAGTAGGAATGAGAAAAAAATACACTCCCATTTGACAGACTCTAATAAAAGGTGAGTCAATGAAGAGGTTGATTGCTAAACTTTGTTTGCAGTTTGCAAAACCACTATTTCCTGAATATCGAGGTGGTACTATTGGAAAAATACCATCTAACTGCAGACATGTAACTGCAGAAATCATAAGGGATTTTCTCCAGAAAGCCCTTTCCAGAAATCTTCAACACAGGCTCCAAACAGCGTCAAAGATTTCCTGAAGTCCCTGCCTTGTCTCAATGAGCTCAATACATTCTAACATGTTTTGTCGTCTTGGGAAGATCAAATTGCTCGAAATAATGTTGTTTTGTACTATGGGATGATGTTTTCATCCTCCCAAAGAAATAAAACCTGCGTATAAGTCATTTTCATAGAGCATAGAATGCGACAAATTTGGTCGTGACCCATGCAGCCTCTTTTGTTTCTTGTATGGGCTTTCTCGAGAAAATCTCTTTTAATTGAAAACAACTATTCCATGATGTTTGAATATTTTTAGATCATTCATCAAAGAGATCAAAGAGAAAGTTTTTAGACAAGTTTCAAATGTTGGTGATTTGAAACGGGAGTACTTTTTTGGGACAACCGGGCAGCAGAATGATACACAGTCCAAGCCATGTAACATTTCCTATTCTATTTAGCTCTTTGGTAAGTGCTAAAATACCTTGGTCTTGCCACGTGACATTTCCCAAGTGCTTTACATAGATTAGGGTCTGGACATAGATCTAATGGCGTCTGATCTTTCTTATTTTTCAGCGTTAAGTCCGCACCATGGGCAGCCAAGAAACAAGCGATTGATGCACTGCTTTTCTTCTCTGAACCTGGCATTCCGAATCCCATGAGAAGCTGCAAGATATCATTTAGCATGGAATTAGAATATGGCACAAAGACATCAGAGAAATCCTGTTGTCAACGACATAATCACCAGCAAACCTCTCGTTCTTCACTGGACTAAAATATTCGCAAATGAATAGTTCAGGATGTTCACTTTCTGACAGCTCACATCGACAGCATGTACTAAAGTTGAAATTCATTCAACCAATGTTTTCAACGACTTAAACAGTATATTGCTTCGATTTTAAATCTTAAGGCCGGTGCAAAAGAGAAACAATCGTTGCATAAACATCGATTCTCAAAATTGCTCGTGATGTTGCTTGAGCGAGCAAACTTATAGATGAAAAACATCTTGGTTTGCTGCAAGGGTGTGTAAACCAGGAAAAGTTTATTCAGGATACAAATAAGATGAATGAGCTATCAAAACTGAGCATGTGCTAAACTGCACTAAGGGAGACAGCATGGTTGCCAAGGCCAGCAAGCGAGGCAAACCCACTGGTATACACAAAACTGCATCGAGGAAGCAAGAAATGCTTTGAACAAAGCTCGAGAACAGAAAAAAATTTTGACGGTTCATGGCATTCCGATCTGATTGTCATGCAAGTATACATCAGACAGCTGTGGGTGTTAACTCAGGAAAGACGATCCATTTTGCGCCATTTCAGTCTTACTGTCGTGATTTTAACACATGTCAGTCTTCTTTCTGAGAATCACAATCCCAGCTAGCAAAGAAGTTCATGATTGGAGACCCGACAAGACAATCTTTTTTTAGGTGCCCTCAGATCGATACTCTATCCATCTTACCTTCCCGACATCCTTTACGTCTTGAAGTTGCTTCAATTGCAGAAGCGTATGGTAGCGAAGTGCCTCATGTAATGGACTATCTCCATCTTTATCTGTGACGTCAAGATGTGCACCTTCTCTCACTAACAGCTGAAGGGAAATAAAGAATGCCTTCATGCACCAGCAATGGCCAAAATGTACATATCAAAGTTTAAAGATTCCTCCGTTTAACACGTCAAGATTATAGAGTGAAACTGAAGGAAAATCTTAGTTTTGGATGGTTTCAGCTTGTCTTATGTTTTGAGCAATAGACCTTTTATTTATTCTGAGAAAGAATCTCAATCGAACGATACTTTGCTACATTTTGTAGAATTTTCGAATGTGCACAATTGTGGTAGAAGCTCTTACGCCACTCGATCGAATCTCGTGTATAAAAATGTATAAAAATAACGCTCGATCCAGGCTCTTTAGCTGAATAGCTAAAAGGTCTATTGACATCAGCAGGAAATTGTTTGACGAGAACGTCAAGAGTTGCCACGTCAAAAGTTGCCATGTTATGGCACTCCTTGCAGCCTTCAGTAGTCTTAGGGTTTATTTCCAAAAGCGGCATTTTGCGAGCAAGCACAATGATGCACAATGAAAAGTCACTCAGCCGTAACTTTTTTTCAATTCAAAAATATGCTCGCGAGCATTTGCCACTCAAGCGGAGAATGCAGCTCTATGGAAAAAAGGGTTTATGCCGGTTCTGGTTTGGGGCTAAGAACAAATTTTACGTTTAGAATTATAACTCCACAACCAAGTTACTGAAGTGGGAAAAGATACCAAAATATTATTTAGACATGGAGGGGTAAGATACAAATAGCCTTCGGATGATTCGTGTCAACCGTTAGGGTCAGGGTTTTTCCAACTCCTGTATTTTATGTGGGACATCTAACATATGCAGTTCCTGCAAATTGATATAAAATTCAGAACACACTTACTCTGACTATCTGGGTATGCTGCCTTTGAACGGCAAGGTGTAACGGCGTTTGCATATTTGAATTCTGAACATCTTTGTCAGCTTTTCCCTGGAAATCAACAATATAGGTTTAGAACTGGAATTCACAGAAAACGTTCTGTTATAGAATGCTAGAGAAGAAATTGCGAAAATTTGTAACATTGAGCGCCCTAGCCCCCTGCAACAGATCTCCAAATAAAGCAATATTTGACAATGTCATCTGTAGACTCTGAACTCTCGATCCATTATCTCAAAAAGCTTATGCAGTCACACACTTCCTTTAGTCAGAATGCGCAATCACGGACGTAGGAAGCATATAAAACTTGGGGGTAGGACGCTTCGAGCGCATTTTTTCCCTAAGACTAAGGGGCATTTTCTGAAAATGAAAACGACACTTAAGCTACTGCTTCCTGGACATCAAAACAATGATAAACATTTAAATTCTCATTGAAAGCCACACAGTTCAATAATTTTTGTGATTTCTCCTGGCAGAAATCGGTCACCTCGTTCTAATTTTGTAAGGGTTTTCCTCGAGAAAACCCCCTTGAAAAACATCGAACGAAGGCCTACAGTCACGATCAAATGTCCCCAACATCTCTGCTTTACAGCTATGACTTGTACATATTTTAGCACCCGTTATCCCCTTGGGAAAATCAAAATGTCACACCCCTGGTGGTGTCGCAAACTGACTGGAGAGCGGCAATCATCCAAAAAATTCATGTCGTTGCTGCTGTTAGGTAAAAATGAGGGAAACATGGTCACGACTTTATTACGCTTTCTAAGGCTTCTCAAAGGATTTTCTCGAGCAAATCCTTGTAAAATCTGAACGTAGCGACCGGTTTGGCACTGGAAAATTTCTAGAAATAATTGACTGTGTCCATTTTTGAATGGTATATTTGCAAATAACATCGTCTTGATATCTAAGATGCTGTAGCCTTTAAAAGGGAATTAATTTCATTAATTCACTAGAGAAACATTCATTTTAGAGAAACAGGTAACAATATTTCATTACGTGACTGAATTTTCAAAAATGAGGCAATACAGAATCTCGCCACGTCCATTGATTAATCGCACATTTCCCGCGGGTTTCCAGTAGCCTTGAATAATACGATAAAAGGACGCATTTTTGTCGCCAAAGCAACTGATTTAGGCCTGAGAGATTTACAATAAGCTCAAACGAAATGACAGTAACAAAATGTGTTTGACTAAAGGATACGAGTCAAAATTAGACGCTGTCATGTAATAAAACTAATACAAACCAGTGTTTTGTCGTTGTACAGGAAATTAAAAAGCCCTTGGTCTCAATGCACAGGCCTCGCAAACTCGGGTATATACTTTTAAGCCTTTGGGCTTAAATTTTCTTGTAAGGCACAAAGCCGACTAGTTTGCGCATAACACCGCCTTTATAAAGATTTTAAGCCTAAGCTCTCGTTTCGTACCTGTTGGATAAGGACTTCAGCAACCTCAACATGATTATTTAATGATGCAAGATGCAAAGCAGTGTAACCATCATCCTTCTTTTCGTTTATTATCCATGGATGAGGCTTAGTAGCTAACATCGCTCTAACCGCCCTATAGGATAACAAAATATTGATTTTAAAATGCTGCAGAAAACAGCATAGTTTCCAAGTCTTTAAGAAGGTGGGTGTAAAATTCAATGAACAATTTCTTTACACTGAATGGTTTCAAAGAAACTTAAGCAATTTTGCAATATTTCTGCCGTTGGTTTTTTCTGAAATCTTCAATCTTCTCAGAGTTAAGAGTATTTTTCTTCTTTTTGAGAATAGAAGAAGACTTTTCAAAAAATCTAAACCGTTTGACGCAATATGGAATAACCTACAAGAAAACGACAGCTTTGTGGATCTCCACAATATGGTATCAAAAAACGCTTGTCACTCGTCTGGTTTACGATCTAGAAATTTGATGACGTCACATTCTCAAATGAACTGAAATGGAGAATACATGACGCTGTAAAATATCATATAATGCTAAAGGTTTCTAAACATTCCAACGGTAGAAATATAGCAATACAGCTGGAGTTTCTCTTAAGCCAATCATTTAGAAGAACCAGATCACAGAATTTTACACACAACCTCTTTACATCGATGTAAAGATTTAGAACCTATGCTGCAGAAAACGAGTACGAGGCAATAGACCTTTTAGCTATTCTGCAAAAGAGTCTGGATCGAGCGATATTTTTATACATTTTTATACACGAGGCTCGATTGAGTGGCGCTAGAGCTTCTATCAGTACTGTTTACATTCGAAAATTCTACTAAAAGTAATGAAATATCGTTCGATCCAGATTCTTTTTCAGAATGGCTAAAAGGTCTATCAATGCACCCAAATGTTGTTTCTAATGGTAATGTACCAACGAAAGGGTCTAGAAGGTAGGTTGCCAACACTTCATATGATGCAACAAAGCGATATTATAGCTGCTATGGATTGTTGCAACGCTGCTTTAAAAGTAGATTTGAACGTAAAACGCCTCAACTTACCCAGAATTACCTCTTAATGCAGCATGGTGAAGACAATTGAAACCATTGTTATTAGCCAATGCAATTTCAGCTTTGAAATCAAGGAGCAGTTTCACCATATCTTCACGCCTCTTTGTAATTGCATCATGAAGAGGGGTATCACCTTCAGAGTCCTAACAAGAAAACAACAGAGTTTACTCAATCATACGGCAGCATCGTGATTAAGAAATGCTAGATGTTGAAAACACTGTCATTTGAGAAAAGCTGAAAATTGATGAAGTTTACATCAAGATAGAAATTTTCTGAACTTCAAATTACAAGGCTATGGAAAATAACTTTTTAGGTCTTTTAGCTCATATTTTGCGGAATCAGCATACAATTTCATGAGTCAACTATATAGATTAAAGGGGGGGGGGGTTGACAAGGTTGAAAAAGTGGGGAATAAACAGAGCTTTCACAGCATCTTAACAGTTGGTAGAGAAGTTTGACTACAATTTTCCGACAGCCTTCAAATGGAAACAGCCGAGTAGTGCGCTCAGCAGCAGTAGCTAAGTTGTAGCACACTTGACTATCTAATGGGTGTCTATTAAGTAGCACGAAAAGAGCTGATAAAGTCGTAATTCTAGACTGAAGTAATCACTAGGTGTGTTCACATCGAGAGGAAGGACTAGGAAGCTGCTTCAATAAGCTTAGCACCTCAATTTGCCCTACACATAACTTACCGGGTAAGCGAAAAAAAGTTTACACGTTTGACGGGCTATGGAATAAAAGGTATGCTGGTGATAATCGAAACTAAAAAGATAATCTTCCAGTCAAAGGCAAACTCGTTGAAAACGTAAACAATTTCCTTTAGCAAAACCAATCATATTTAGGAACCAAAAATTAGAAAATTCTGACAAGTGATTTGTGTAGGAATCGAGAATTCCACCTTCCATTCTGTTCCATGATTTACCTGGCATTGACATTTAAATTCGATGCAATTGTCAGTTTCAGAAATAGAACTTTAATTTCAATAGAGACTAAATCATGGACGAGAACCGAACGTGGAATCTTCGTTCCAATACATGCTCCTTGCATACATTGTCTAATTTTGGGGTCTTAAAGATGAGTGATTTTACCACAGAAAATTTTCTCATCTAAGTTAGCCTTTGACTGATAGATTTCATTTTAGTTTTGAACATCGGCTTCAAATTTTTTATTCCACAGTCTGCTAAACGCATAAATTCATTTTGACTCACCCAGTAAAACAAAACACAAATATTCATTGGATTCCGTAAACTTTACGAAGGAATTACCTGTAAACACGGATGACATTTAAGATTCAATAAACATTTAACAGCTCCAGCATGACCTTTGTTAATAGCAACATGTAGGGGTGACTGTCCTCTTTTGTTTCTTGCATTCAAATCTGCCCCCGCTTGTTTTAATATTTCTAAAACTGTGATTTCATCTCCAAATGCAGCATGGTGAATGGCTCTGTCTCCATCCTTATCCTACAAGAAAGGGAACAGAGTTGCAGTGAGGAACAATTTATGTTGCTACTCGAATAAACGAAGACCAGGAATGTTACATGAATAGCATAGAGCTCTGCCTATAAGTTTCAAAAGCCCCACGCTCATCCAGCTGATCAGTCTCTTTCACCTTGCTTGGCGTTTATTCTGCCAAACGGGAAGAATGGCGAACACTTTACTGCCAAGCGCCAAAGCCGTTTGATTCGAGGTCTGGCCTAGATGGAGAGCGTCCCTCTATTACTACGAGGCCTATGGGTCAAAAAACAGGCTTTCAGTTACATTTTCGTAAATCCTTTCCATAGTTTAACCATGAATTTGAAAAAATCGACAGATATTGAGAACTCAATTTATCATTTGCGAAACCCCTGTGAAAGCAATTTTCCGGGAAAATATCGTTCGCCCGCACGCTTTTCTTACTATCGAAATGGTCTATTTACTCTCAAAGCTGCTAGCATGGACACTACAGTTAAACTTCGTCGAGCAGTCGCGACAACTGATGTCAAAGTGGCAACCTTTGGCAGTTTATGAAACCTTTGATTTGAAAAAAAACAAGAATAGCTGTGTATTTCTAACTTCTGTAAAGAACAGAGTGACAAAAATTCTATATCTTTATTCATGTTTCATCAAATTAGGTCACGATGTGAGTCCCTTTGTTGAGACGGATACATAACTTGAGGATCGATTGTGGCCTTCCATTCTACGTATTTTATTGATTTCTTATGCCATCTTCCAAAAAAAGTATATTCATAAAATTTTGCGAAAAAAGTTCCACTTAGAAAAGAAACACACTCGTACCCTTAACCTTTCTTGTACGGTCCGGCCAGGTCCTTCTTACAAAGAATCCAGCTAACCCCCTCACTCAGAACATGAGATGCTAAAACTCTACACAAACCTCGGTCTCCAAATCAGCATGATGTCTGATGAGTAACCGAACGACATCAACTCCGCCATTTTGACTGGCTGCTTGTAAAGCTGTGTGGCCTGCAAAGACGCCATTTACCTGAAATTGCGACATGTTATTACAGAAAATAACCGGCTATCACATGTAAACGAGTCACACTAAAAATCCACCAACGACTGCTGAAACGTGAAGTTGCGAAACAAACTGTGATATAAGTAACGCAAGGCAATCTGAGTGTCATGCAAGATTTCTGAGCAAAAGAGTATCAACAAAAACTCTTAGACACAGCAAGGAAACCCATCTTGAACCAGCTTTAGAAGGAGGAACTTTCCAGAGCACTGCAATGAGTTTATTTAATTCTTTGTATGTTATTTTAACAAAGGAAAATAGCTTTAATTCATATGCTAAAGAATCGTCTAAGAATCCTAAAGAAAAGGCCGCTAGGCAATAGATACCTGATGAAACCATTTACAGCCCCTCTATTTTCCTTTTACACAATTTTTGGCTAAATTCTAACTTCCAAGATTTCTATATGTAGAGCCAGACTGTGGATAAGCTGGAAATCATTCATTATTGCAGCATCGGTTGTATGATATTTCAGAAGAATCAGGAAGCTGCGATATCTGTCTTTCATTCTTTCTTTCTTTCTTTCAGTCGGTTTGTGGAAACATCGCAACCCTGCAATTCGCGTTGCTTTATGACACAGTAATGAAAACGTCAGAGGCGGTGTCATCAAGCCGTCTTAATTGCCTCTTATTCTATGGAAAGAATGTGTGTTTGTCTGACTTCGTCTTTTCTTCACACAGTGGGCTGGGAGACAGGCAGTCATTTTGTGACAACAGAACTGAACTGACTGCAAGAATGAGGGGTTGCAAGACAGGGAGGGGGATGAAGGTATCTTGTAATGTCAACAGAATGAGAAAGGCCTATTACTTGTATTCCATTCCTTATGATAGTGAAAATTCCCAAAACGCTGCATTCACTGACTAATGTTATTGCTAGTTGGTATTGCACTATCATCATTATCAAGTTATTTGAAAGCATAAAAGCTGATTTACAACACTAAATTTAGTTCCAAAGGTCTGCTGTAGCGTTGTAGAATTACTGGTGACTTTTAACAAGCTAGATGGGAAAAATATTTACCGGTAGCTCCCTGTTGCTCAGAAGCTCTTCGACTTTCTGCACATCACTCTCGGCAGCTGCTTTAACCAATTCTTCCGTCGGATCTCGAGATATGTGAGATTCAAATAATTTCTTCAGTAGCACTGAGACGTGTTCTGATGGAAAGAAGACATATAGATTCTAAGAAAGGAAACAAACAAATTTCCCTAAAAAAGGAAACAAAAAGAGGCAAATCACTCGAAAAATCTTGTACACTCTCCTGAAAATCCTAAAAAGTCTTTAAAAATCCCAGAAATTTCGAAAATCCTAGCAGTCTAAAAAATGTTTACAAAAATCTTAAAATCCCGATTAAAATCCTGAATATCTTTGAAAATCTCAAACACTCCGCATTTTTACACTAAAATTATACAAATCCTCAAAAATAAATTTTTCAACATTTCTTTGACTATCTCACAAATCGCTTAAATCTTCAACCATGCAAAGATTACACCAAAGAAGAAATATAATAGATCTATGAATTTTGGTAAATGTTTGTTACAATCATTTCTTCTTTAGCACTAAGCAATATTTTGATAAAGAAAACATCTTGCTTCAAATTTTTCAAATCTTTCTCTAATCTGAAAAAGGGGAAGCAGACGATAAATTTTAGTTACTGCTACTACCGGGTGAGCAAAAAATGTTTACGTGTTTGGCAGGCTATGGAAGGTATGTGATCGATATCCTAAACCGAAATGTTAATCTTTCAGTCAAAGGCTTACATAGATGAGAAAGTTTGTTTGGTAAAATCACACATCTCCAAGACCCAACAACTAGAAAAATGTCTGTAAGAGGCTTGTATGGGAATCGAAAATTCCACGTTTCCATTCTGGTCCATGAATTACATGGAACAGCAGTTATATTGCCAGTTTCAGAAATATAATTTAAATTTCAATAGCAGGTAAATTATGGACAAGAATGGAAAGTGGGATCCTTGTTCTCAAACATACCCCTATCCAGCATTTTCTTAATTTCGGGGTCTAAACATGAGTGCTTTTACCAAACAAAATTTTCTTATCTAAGTTAGCCTTTGACTGAAAGTAGCAAGATAGTTGGCTAAATTTGGTCATGAGTCATGGTTGGAGCATTTATCAGTCTCGTGGGAGAGTATAATATCTAGACTGGTATAGCCATTACCTGAAGAATTGTCATCTGCACTGATTTTTGAAACACACAGAGGATTGTACGTCCAACTTGCACCAGTAACTTCAATCTAAAATTGATAACAAGATATTCAAGATTTTTAAACACTTCGCGACTTTATCGTGACAGACTTACAACATGCTTGCCGGTAGTAATACTATAACCGTGATGGAAACTTATAATCCTAGCAAGAAAAACAGAATTGATGTATCTGCTTTAAGAAAATATGTTTCAATGACTTTTGGGAGGCATTGCATTCTAATCAAGACTCAAGAACGTTCTTGGGACGATCTGTTGGCACAAAGCTTTGAAAACTCTAAAATCGAATATTGACAAAACTTCAAAAGACGAATATTGAAGAGGTATTAAAGCTAATATCAAACTTGTTGAAGAAACATACCTTCAAATCATTATCGTGGTAAATTTGCTGCACTCGTCCAATTTTACCGAGAGTCTGTAAAAGAATAAACAAAGTGAGCGTCAGAAGACAGCCATATGTAACATTATCATGCACTGTAAATATTTGGTAACACACCAGAAATAAACAAGCATAAGTCCAAAACCTTAAGCGCAGGAAACCGAAATTTGAAATTTCATTGTTTTTCTTATCATTCCAGAACAAAGCTCTATATTGTGGCAAAAATGGCAAACTTTTAGGATGGTTTTCTAGATAATTCATGCTTTCTCAAAATGGCAAGGAACTTATTTTTTTATCGAGAGGGAACCAATTTCTAATTCTTACTTTCCAAAGCAAAAAAGAGCGGTTGATCTTAATAACTTCGCTATCAGAAAAAAGATTGAATTTCAATTTCAATAAGTAGGCGTCTAAATTAATTGAAGGAGTCAATATTTCACAATGAAAGTATCATTTAAGCAGCTTTTAAAAGATTTTGCTCAGTTAAGGAACATTTTTGCTCTTATTTTCATTGAAATCAATTAGTGGAAGTCATCTTGGAAAGTCTTTTTACAAATTTGATGAACAGGGAGATGTCGTTCTGGCACAAGAGGAAAGACAATCTTAGTGTTAACAAAATACGAAGGAAAGTAACTTACTTAAAGCGGTGTGATTTTGAACAAAATTTTTAGCTTAACCCTCATAAATTGAAATATTCTTAGATTTGCCCCAGCAAAGATTCTCCACAACATAAGATAAAGTTACCGGAATCATAGCCTCTGTCCATTCTCCATGACCACGTTGTAAAACTTTCACTCTCTCCAGATCACTCGATATCTGTACTAAACAACCGACTTGAAACGGCAACGATTCAGAGAGAGCTGAGTTTGATTCTGATGGCGAATTCGATGTGTATATGTTAGCCATGGCAGTTGCATTTCGGCTGTCAGTGTCAGATGATATGTTATGTAAAGAATCGGCTGGCGCTACCTCGGTTTCCTGCATTGTCAAGGCTGCTGGGTTAAACGTCCACCTTTTAAAAAGAATAGAGATGATATTATTTATCACTATTAACGATGGTCACAGCATCAACTCTGTTATGCAAGCAGACTGGCTGCAAACATACGACACAAATATTGTGCTTCATTGTTTTCAAGGCAATATCTAAGCCTGAGGACGTTTACAGAACGAAGAAAGTCAGTCAAGATGGAGAATCAAAAGTATATATTCACTAAAAAACCATTTTTATCAATAATGATCAAAAACAAAAATATCAAAAGTATATGGAGTCTTATTCAAGGGTGAGGACTCATTTTGTAACAATATATTTTTGGGTTGAGCTTATTTCGGGGGGGGGGGCTTATTCGAGGGTGAGGACTCATATTGCAACAAAAAAATTTTAGATGGAGCTTACTTGCGGGAGGGGAGCCTTATTCGATGGTGAGGGCTTATTTGATGACTTAACAGTATACACCGTGGCACCAAGATGGAAAAAATGCGAAAACGCGAGAAGATATCGTCGTTGAATGTCAAAAAGGGGGACAGGGCAACAAGAATCTGGTAGATTTGGCACATCTCTGTAGCTTTGGAGAGAAACATGAGGGGCAACCAACCTGTTTCCACCTTGATAAGCGACAATGACATCACCATCCTCATCAAACCCGGCAATAGTTCCAGTTGTGCATAGGGCCTGAAAAAAAACAAGAAACATGGAATGAAGTCTTTTGATGGGCAATTCGGCTGAATGAAATATTGTAGCTGAATATCACACTTTCAGCAGTTTACACACAATAAGCGAAGAAACTTCATACAGAGAAGTACTAAAATTCTATGCCGAAGAAGACTATGCAAAAGACACCGTCCTTGAAAAATCATTGCAATCCTGTTAACGATGATTCACACTAGAAACTCTTATTTCAATCTCATGATCAAAACTTCAATCTCATGATCAAAGTAGCTTCATAGTGGGACTTCACCACGGCCGAATAGACCTTAGAGAATCGCAGAACGGAGTGAAACCCACTGCGGTGCGGTGGTAGCATGTAAACGGAAAAGAATCTTTAACCGCAAACGATGATGATTACGGCTACGATACTGTTTACATTGCACCAGTACTACACTTGATCCATAGCATAAACTAAGGACATCAGCCGCTCAATTACACAGTTCCTATCTAATCCGTAACACTGTTCTTCTTCCTCCAGTCTGCATATAGTCTCTCATAGTTTTGTTCTGGAACAGTGCAAATCCTCTTGAATATAGGCATCATTGTAAGAGATCAAAACTATACCAGTACAGTGTTAATGTGGTGTTAATCTCTCTACTGGTTTCAGGCAAGAACTCCCTTATAATAGACCATTTTACTTTTAAAAAAAGTAGCTTGGATCGAGCTTCCACATCTGTTAAATTTGCAAAGGAAAACAGAAGCAAAACCCCCCTTGTCATTATAACGATACCAGCTGTGATAGGAAGTTGCTTCGGGGGTTGCTTCGGATTTCAGAACACTTTTTAGAGAGTCAACTTTGCTCAATGCGAGCTAGAAATGATCTAGTTCGCAGACAGGGAAGCTTCGTTTGCCTCCTAGCCTTGTTTCTCATTGTTTTCGTTCATTGTTACCTGATTTTGTGGTGTAGAAGTTACGGCTCAAAAGTGTGAGGATGTAGGGTTTCATTTTGCAAGAGGGTTTTAGCGTTTTATTTAGCGAGTTGCAGATTTGCTGCTTTCAGCCACTGTTATTCAATTGCAAGAAAAATTAGCTAACAATGAATGACAACAACGAGAAACAAACCAAAGAGACCAATAACACTTGTCTCTGTGAAAACTGAACCATTGCCGACTCATTTTGTGCAAATTTGTTGACAATAAACTTGCTGTGAAGTGTTCTGAAATCCGAAGCAAGTTCTTGCCAGAGCTAGCAGTGTTTATACCGAAAACAGGGGTCATATTTTGGTTTTCTTTCACAAATTTACCAGATTTGGACGCTCGATCCAAGCCTTTTTCTAAATAAGTTAAACGATCTACTACTTTTGCCATCCCTACCTCATACATTCCATACGTCCATCCTCCATGTCCTTGTTGTAAGGACTGCACGACCTCCAAATCCAAATCTATCTTAACTCTGTCACCAATTGCCCATCTTGTATTTCTGCCAGGCAAATCAGCGAGAGGAAGACCAAGAACTGGCAAATGATCACGATAGAAAGAATAGCCTTTAGCTTCATTACACGCCTTTATGTCAACCTGCAACAAAAGACAAGCAATTGGGAACTGGTTAGCCTATATGAAGACTTGACTGTGACTGGGTTTCAAGCAAATCAATCTAGTCTAGGTACCAGGTACTGGGTGCGGACTAGGTAACAGTATTGTACATAGAGGAAAATATCACGTTGCCGCGCGATTGAGAGGAAAATATCATGTCGACACGTGACTTGTTAACAGCCTTCTGTTTCTTGGTATGATCTTGATTGATATTACTTTGCCTTTCTGCTACAAAAGTGATGAAAATCTAAAAAGGAAACTGGGGAAAAGGGTCTTCACAGTATAGCCTCGTGCACTTTGACACTGTTGTCTAATAGTTGTTAAGAATTCATAAGAAATCTTACAAGTTCTTGAGGACGCTTCAGACGTCTTACAATTTCTTGTGTGTGTGCACCAAAATTTCTTCACTTCTGCCAGTCAAAACCAAATCAAAGATTAGGTGAATCTAGAAGATTTGAAAATCTAATCCTATATCAAGAGGAAGTCATGCCTCCATCCTTACCATTCCCTCAAATCCAACTCTGTAAAGATTCTTTGTACCACCATCCCACAAAACATATGCTGCGCTCCTTGGACTTGATGTGCTCCAGTCTTGAATTTCTGTTATCTTCCCTCTGCGGCCTGGTTCTCCTGAAAAATTGCAGTATACACATCTTAGGGGCCATCAACTTTAGACTTCAATATCATTGTGACATTCAGCCATTAAAACGAGAGGGAGTTTGGTGCTGGGCTGCCAAGAAATGAGGAACAACTCCATAACAAAAGTTTTACCTGACCAATTTGTTTATCATAATGTTGACGTATTTGAAGGTAGAGCGTTTTCTCATGCAGAAAATATCTTCCTTGCTTTAGATACAAAATAAGATGACATGCAATCGAAGATGAAACTCTTGATATGGTACTTGCGGGGAGGGAGTTTGCATCAAGAATTATTCTTTTCCAAGAGATACAGACAGGTGTGGAAAATAACTTTGCAAAATCAATGATTTTTCATAAGATTTAGTCCCTGTCTAGAATGCATTTGGTTGTGAGTCCTTGTGTGAGTGAAAATACAACATCAGATTAAAAGCATTGAGCTGATTTCAAGGAATCACGTTGTCAGTCTACTTATTGGACTGCCTACCGCAAACAGAGTAACCTGATAAATTTACAATGCATAGATGTTCAAATTTCCATGACTTTTATCATAAAAAATCTTAGTTGACATTAATCTTAGCTTACCATCTTGACCCTCCCACTGCCAGTCAACACCTCTTACTACACGTGCACCTGGAAATAAACCACGAGCAGAAATCTTCTTACTTTTTCTTCTGGGCTCTACCAATGTCCTATGAAATGAAATTGTGTATCTAAATATCAAGAAGAAACCCAAATCAATCCTTTACTTTTCCACTAATACACTGAAGCAAAGCATAATGTTAACACTTGCATGCAGTATAAGGCTCAATGCATTTTACTCAACAAAGCAGCTGCCTGTCTGAATGAACCATAATGTTTACCTCACAAAGAGGAAAAAGCTGGAGCATCTTGAGGAAAACAGGAGTTCAAGATTTTATGCTGTTGCTATCACATTATCAAGAGATCTCAAAGAGCTGGATTTAAAT
The DNA here is from genome assembly GCA_964019985.1 of Aurelia sp. 4 Dawson et al 2005. NCBI lineage: Eukaryota > Metazoa > Cnidaria > Scyphozoa > Semaeostomeae > Ulmaridae > Aurelia > Aurelia sp. 4 Dawson et al 2005. Next base: position 8,401,312 of record OZ026511.1, on the reverse strand, counting down.
TATAAGGTCAAAGCATGGGTAGCAGGAAATGAAGTAATAGTTGTAATGTAAACGCAAACATACCTGTGTCTTTATTGTGATTTCTTCTGCCTTTGTTGGCCTTCCTCTGCTTCCCTCCCACAGCTCATTTCATTGATTCAAGTTTGTACTGGCCTAATTCAGTTTCTCTGTGAAAGTGAGGCTGCCCTCATTTGCCGTTTTGTGATTCAGTGGCGGGAAGCAAAGGAAGGCCAAAAAAGGCAGAAGAAACCATGATAAAGACAAAGGTATGTTTGCATTTACATTTTCAACTATTACTTTGCTTCCTGCAACTCATGGATAAGGTAAGTATAGGTAACCTGAAAATAGAATGAAGAAATGCCTAATGCATATGCTACTGTTCCTCTACCTAAACAATATGCATGCACATGTCAACAAAATCAAACGCAATAGGCTAAGTTTTGACCTGCATTAATTCATCTCTGTCAACTGATTATAATAAATCCTTTTTACCTTCAGTTGAAAAGTTGCTTGCTTAACCCATAAAGATTATTATGGTGAAACTCCAGAAGAGATCAAATGCCTCATAAAAAAGAGTGAAACGAAGAGATCTCTCAGGGACAATTTAAAAATCGAGTTACCAAGATCTAGGACAAAACTGGGGAAAAGGTCATTTAAACATCACGCTGCAATCATTTGGAATTCTCTTCCCACTGAGATGAAAAGATCTAGTAGTATGTACTCTTTCAAGAATTGGATCAAGGAAAACTCTCTTGCATTGGACAGAATTAATTTCGGATCAACAGTGACACTATGTAACAAAGACATAAGCACATTTTTTTATTATTAATTAGTTGATTAAAGGATTTGTAAAAACTTTTTTATGCCAAAATTTTGTATCCACTTTAAATATGTGTAGTTATTTAAATAGTAGGACCACATCAGCCTTGTGCTGCCATAAAATTGTCCTGCTTTATCAAAAAAATAATGTATGTACACGTTTTTTTTATAAGAAACATAGGATCAGGCCATAGTACTAAAAGTTTCTTAATTTTGCATGAAATTTTGTCCATTTCAGTACTAAAAGTTTCTTAATTGGTTTCTTATTTTTGAATGCAGAATTAGCAATGTGGTTGCTAACACTGCGGCAGATCTTGACATTTAAAACATCATAAATGAATAAACAGTGTTCTGTTATATCGAAAACACAAATTTTTAGATAATATTGCTCAAGAATAAAGGTTCAACGATCTATTTGCTATAATATCCATACTTTTAACTTTGAAAAGTTTCTTAGTACTTCTCAGACATAGTACTAGAGTTTCTTAAAATTTTGGCCATCTTAGTACTAGTTTCTTATAAACCAGTTTCTTATAAAAAAAACGTGTATGCATGTACGTACGTATGTATGTATGTATGTATGTATGTATGTATGTATGTATGTATGTATGTATGTATGTATGTATGTATGTATGTATGTAAAAGCCAGAAGTAACTTTACCTGTTCCTACCAGGAGCTGCAATTCTGAAGAACTTGTGACGTAAATGATGTTTATCTCCATGGTAGCAAGTTGAGCATAGCTGATAGCTGACACATTCTGAGCACTCCCATCTATTACCAAATATGGGCTGCATTCTGCATCCTTCACACATTGAACCTTCATGTTTTATTCCTGTAAACAAATATAAGCATGCCAAGAATTTGTAAGCACATTGTTATGTACAACTATTTTGAACAGCAGCAGAAAGCTGAGAGATATCACAGACATGCCAGTCTGGCTGGAATGTATGGCATCAGCACACTCAATATTTCCAAATGAGAATCACCAAATGGCACCTGAAATTCCACGCAAAATTAAAAACCAATTGAGAAAACAACTGATGAATGAATTTGAAAACCAGACAGAAGTTTGGTACACACTGTAGATAAGAGGCAGTGATAGCAAATCTTCAAGCAACTTTAGGATTCCTGTTCCTGCAATGCCTACTGTACTTTGAAAGTTCTTTTGGCCACACCATAGGTTTACACCACACCTTTCAAAACAAGAGACCTATCGTTCTACCATTGTTTTCATGTTGCTCCATGCCAGAGATCTCTGGTGTAATACACTGTATTCCAGAATGGCGGCTACAATGGTCGGATGCCCTGGTTCCAGCCATATAAAACTTTTAAAGCTAAACTCTGCTAAAACCAGGGATAAGAATATTTATCATTCTCTCTTGCATGGTTTGCATGCCATCTCTGCCTACTTCCTAACTAAGCCCTAAGTGTGGAAAGTTATTTCCAGTTGCAGCCTGCTGCCTGTCTAGACTTAATGCTATGGAACCTTATCCAGCATGCTCAATTGCATTGCATGCAATATTTACATGATAATTACCAGCAGGCCCACTGTCAAGTATCCTTAAGTCATGTGCTCCATTACATCTATAATTTGCAGCAGTGCCATTATCCCAAACAACGACAACCTCCTCCGAACTTTCAAAATTTCTCACAGTTCCCAAATGCCCCTCTCCTCCATCTTGCTTTCCCCATTTCCAATCAGGCCCTCGAATTACACGAGCTCCAACGAACGGTTGAAGAAACTGGTCTCCTGACGCCATAAAGAAGATCGCAGTTTCAACTTGTCGTGTTATATCTTCATCTATGGGATATTCGTTGAGATCAAGACTGGAGAAGACGTGGAATGATTTTCTTCTTGGTCAGACAACATCCTCCATCTTTGATTCTTCCAAAACTGGACGCTGAAATGTTATTGTTGTTGTGGTTTACGTATGCTCCTGCGCAGGGATTAAGGATTGCCTTCTCTGTCACACAGCACAACACATGCAGACACAAGATAATGGATATAAAGGCAAATATTTTATTGTCGGCAGTTCTCCGTCGAGCCTTTTGAGTGAAGAAGCAGTTCATTCTACCATTTATTTTCAATGCTTTTTGAACAAGTTGATGACTGGCGAGGAAACTAAACTAACACAAAGTTTGTTGTAGGAAACATTCCATTTATGACACTCCATTTTGACGCTTGGCTTGCAAATATCGCACCATAACTGTAGACTTTTTGTAAACTCCAGTTGTAAATTCTAATTGCAAAATAGATATTCCTCTTTCTAAATGTTGTTCTGCATCAAGATTATTCTCATTGATCTTAGAAAACTACAAAGGACTGGGCTACAATTTGAAACAATTAGATTTTAGAGCTGTAAATTTTCAAGTTGTTCTTATGTTATAGATTAGCATTTGCTTTTTGTAATTTTGTATTCTCTAATCTGAAAGTTTATTTTAATTCATTTTTGATGAGTTTTTAGATCCCTCTGTATCAATGCCATGTGGCTTGCAAAGTACTTCTATAGATGAAGCTGTAGTAGATGAAGCTAGATGTAGCTAGATGTAGTTTATGTACTTACATAGACATGGAGAAATCAGCTACAAGAAAGTTTGCTACCAACAGGGACTTTCTGCGATTCTGTTTTGTGTCTGCAAATCTGACAAAAGAGTTTCTTAGCTGCCACAAATCCCTTGTTGCCCTGTGGACGGTGGACAAACAATAACACACATAAGGTGGCTCGATCATTCTCTCTCAAGCGGCTATGGCCGCAAGCTGCAGCGCGGGAGAAGAAGTCGCAAATATAGTCAACTATTCCAAGCGATCGAAAAGAAGTAAACGGATCCTTGCCGCTCGAGCATTTTTAAAAAGCATAACACTTGATGGGGGACTGTTGCAAGAGGAGTCACAAGCCGCAAGACCTGAAAGTTTAGGCGATATTCCGCCGGTACAAAATGGGCCTAACATAAGAGCTAGCCGGACAGACCACAGTATTGACGATGATCGAGCACTTATTTCAGCTTTACCTTCGAAAGGGAAGGCCCAGCTGCACCATAGCATATCGATAGCAAGCACAAATTTGTTTGAAGAGGGTTCATATGCACGGGTCGTTGATGATGGAAAAGTGCCCAAGAGCCGATCGTATGCTGACACCTCCTCAGTGTCTTCAAAAGACAGACAAATTCAAAGGCTGATCAGTCCAAGAATACATGTATATGAAGCACAGCAATATCACGCAAGATCTACGAAACATATGCTTGGCAAAAGGTCAGTTCTGTGTGATTTACTTGGAAGAAATGAGTAGGTTCTCAAACCACACTGGCAAGTTTGTAAAGAAAGTCTGGAAGAAAGTTTGTACTGAACAGGCAATATCTTGCACACACAGGAACATAATACAGTTTTGGGTTCGGGAACATGGGTAATTTTGACTATGCATAATAATGGAAAAGATTGGAAGGTGCAAGCTATGAGTAGACTTTTGAAAAGCTGCGAGAGAAGCAAAATTAGATCTTTCATTATCTCATACGAGAACCTTTGCGAGTTGCAAGTTTGATACAGTTTCATAGTTGTGAGTGAATGCAAGTGTTCTAACCTGGTGTGGTCTTCAACTTGAGCCACAAAGTTGATTGGAAATAAAGAAAGGATCTATTGTTTTAATCTATTGTTGTCAACGGTGAATTTTCCATGCAGTCTTACTTAGGTCATCTCAACTTGCCAGCACAAGATAAAAGCTTCCCAGTCTGGGTCTCAAACCCATTATATGGGCATTCCATGGTATGTCCAAAATAGACCAGTCTTGTCCTTCACTACATGTTTGGTTTTGTGGCATTGCTTGTTTTATGGACAGTACCATGGTTTCGATGACTTTTGCAGATCTACAGTAAATGTAATCTCTCATGGAGTCTTTTAGGCTTCTAGGAGCTCTTCAAAGCTGCTCGTGTAACCACAGCAAGAATGGATATCGTAATGAAATTGCTTTTCTGTGAACTTATTATATTGTGAAATGCTGATCTACTTTTTAGAACTTTGATGACCAGTTGCAATGCAATACCATTGGGATCAATGTCTATCATACCCTACAAAAAAGAGTCTCAATCGTAAGTTCTCCTTTATATTACATGATGTTATCTTCTCTAGTCACAAAAGTCTGCCAGTAGACTTACTACTTCAGTCCCAGTTTCCGCTTCGTTCATTGAATTGGATGCCGCCACTGTGCTGCACTTGCGATTATCAGCCTATCAAGGAGCGAAACTATGACGATTTTCGTAAGTCTAGTCTACCAGATGTTGCAAGGTGCATTCCATTTCATCTCTATTCTGGATTTTTATCAAATATTTTTCAACAAGCCAGCTACCACTGTGTATTCCATCATGTAATTCCAAATATATCTGGTGTGGGGCTCGCTACAGACTGTACTTCCAAGATCCCTCAGCAAAATATTGAGTATGTTTGGAGCATGCTTCAAGCTTGATACTAACTTGTTTTGAGTATGATTTGGATTTGAAAGCTTGATGCAAATAAGAATTTGCACCGCTTGCACTAGCTTGTAGCATGTATCTTTAGCTTGATTTTAGTATGTTTGAGAATGACTTCAGCTTGTGATTATTGTCAAGCTTGATCAAACTCTAATCATATGTGCAAACTGGCCAAAATTGCGTCAACACATTCATTTCAAGCTCCTTCAAGCGAAAATCATGTTCCTTTGAAGCTTGTTGCGAGCTTTTTTTATGGGATGCACTCTAATGCTTTATGATACCAGTAGAAAGCTGTGGCAGTTTGATTATATACCTGTCAGTTACCAGTAACATTTACAGTATGAGCTAAATTGTCATGCCTACTGTACAGTGTAGCTACTCACTATGTAGAAATTACAAATAAAATTGCCAAAACAACTTGCCACCTTATCAAAAAGAATTCCATGTCATAAATGGTTCATTTACGCCATTGCACCTAGAAAAGGTGGTTTACACCAGCACGCCAAAGTTCTCTGGCAACTTTCTGATGCATTCAGGCCTATATAACTACATGGGATGCACCCTGGTAGATGGCAGTATGCACATAATTGTGTAACTATCGTCAACTTTCCTTTAACACCAGTACTGAGGATGGCTTTAAAATTTTGTTCAAATGAAATAAAAGAAAGTAAATTGGCCTCTGCAAAATGTGAAGCTGGCAGGAATCTCAGTGAAAGGATGAGTAACACTCTAGGAACTGCCTGTATTTTGTAAAAAATTTTGTTAGTAATTCCCAATACCTACAACCCAGAGAAGTGCTTCAACTCTCATATCATAAGCTATATGTGTCTCAAATAAATTTCTTTGATCTTATTTTGGTCATAGGCTACTGTAAGGAATCTTCAGTAACTGAATAAAAAGGTATAGACAGTATTAGCTTTGTGCATATTAACATGGGATGAATTTCGTCCAACAATATTTCTGATGAACAACTGTAGAAATCATTAAGCAATAGTTCTTGAAACCTTAAAATATTCTTAAGAATTTGTGGACAGGAAAACTGGTACAGTCTTTAATTTAGAACCAACAATCCACATTTTAAAAGGCTGAGAGAAATTTGAAACTCATCAGATTCTGTTAAGTTGATCTGAGATTCTTGGTGGCCATTTATGTATTCTGTATGCCATTGCATTCATCCCTGAATTCTTCAGGCTAATGGTGTCCTGTATGTGTGGGCTAAGGCAAGGTTCATGACTTTCAGTTTTATTTGTAGATCAAAAGAAAAGAGAATATCAGGAAGCTTGCAACAAGTGCACAGTCATTCAGTTATGATTGAAGGAGTGGAGATTGGAGATGGAAAAACGGTGCTAATTACATTTACAACTACTGTATTTCATTGCCCACACCGAAGTGGGGCTTTGTAGTACTTCATGCACAAATGATATACAGAGAAACCATGTCAATGTTTCTGTTTACTTTTGTCTCTTGTTTAAACCGGCGGTTTTTGATCATGAAGTAGACAACTCTGTAGAACCAATTCAAAATAGTAGCTGTAAGTGATTTGCCAAAGACAACAGACCAGAAAGGAGCGATAGATGTAAAATTTGATTTTTCATGTGAAACAAACTGTGATGTCAGTCATGAGTGGCAGACTGGCGTATGATATAAGCACGCTCTGCAACACTCCCATACAGGTACAATTGATATCAAATGCCACACAACATGCTATGGAACAAAATATGTAATACACTGTATCATTCCAGTGTCTGCAGCCCTATGTTGTCAATACTAAAATGCACCCGCAATATGCAATGAAATATGTCATCCTCAGTAGCATTTCTGGCATTTATAGCATTGCAATTTTAGGTAGTGAAGTACTCTAGTGAGACTCTAATTTTGGGCATACTCGTTTGCATAGGGGCAAGACAGTTCCATAAGCAAGAACTTTCTCCTTGCACAGTGCTACAATGGAGGAAGGGGCATTTAGTGTTTACTATTGCTAGTTAGGATAGTAATTATGTATGTATAAAGATTTTGCTACAAAAAGCTGCATGATATGAAAATGAACATCTTTTCCAAAATGCTGTATGGTACTATACTGTAATTTTGTGCCACTTTTCAACAGATTGCCCTTTTTTGAGATTGTGACAAATGAATTCATCTTTGCAATTAGCACTGGGGAGAATTTTGCTGCATTGTGAAATTTGAGATGCTTATCCTGGTATTGAAATAAATTTGTGTTTCAACAGACAGTTTCATACAGTCATATGTTGGTGCCAGCATACTTCAAAAGAAGGAAAAGAACACGACATAGTCAAGACCACGATAACTTTCTCTACGGCGCTAGAGGTACTGCTTGTAAAATATTTTGACTTTCTGTATTTCTTGGGCCCTGGCCAATTGTGTGAATATTATAATTCAAACCATGGGCTGTGAGACACTGAAGTTATGTTCCTCTATACCTGATGTTCCAAAAAAAGTATACTGATTTGGTCAACCCTAGCAACTAGAATATAATGTGAATCGATCCAAAATAGTTGTCAAAACATACCTTGATAGCTAACTTGAGCATTGATTCCTCGTTTGTTAATATCGATGCATTGAGAGTGAAGGTATTAGTCTTCAATGGACAAATTTGCCTCCACCTCCAAACCAGAGCTTTGACGTTTTTAGCCTACGCAAATTCCTGGCGCAAAGTGAATAAAATCAACAAAATTTAAAGAAGGCACAGCAGATGTGTTCTACAGAATACCATTTATGTGAGGCTTATCATCAAGGGAGCTCCGAAATCAGCTTCATTTATGTCTAAATATCGAAAATTTATTGACAGATACTGTTCATCGGTGTTGGTCATAATATTGACAGACAACATTTCCTTTGCAAAAATGTTCAAATTGTATTTTTGTTCGATTTGAAGTTCATAAGACAAGTTATTAATTGCAATGCCTGGATGCAAACTATCTTGAAACCAAACTGTCAGTAACTTAGCTTAGTTCAAATATTTTTATTTTCGTTTGACTTATATAGCTGAACTTTTCATTGCAGATCATGCAGAATCAGTCTTTGAACCATATGATCCATTCTTATTGGATGATCCTGAACTCACATCTGGAAAACATCGGAAAGTTTTAAATCTAAAGTCGTATACGGTAAGCCTGTTGTTTTTAAATGTTTACCGTATATTTGTTTTAGGCAACCGTCAGCTGTATTGACAGGGTAAATATCAAAACGTACAATGGAAAATTTGTTCAAGGTTTGATCAAGCTGACAGCCTTGCAAAGAATCTGGAACCTAACTTACGACCAAGAAATTGATTTGGTTTACCACTTTGCTTTGTAAAGGATAGAAACAGTACTGTATATAAGCTGACGGAATGACATTTCAGCAGCGTTCAAAATGCCACACCAATTTGTTTTGGGAGTGAATGCTTAGAAAATTTCTTAATTATTTTGTAAGAAATCTTCAAAAAGTTGCATAAAATTTCTCTTTTATTAGAGTTCAGGTAGCAATTGTCATGAATAAATTAATGAAGTAAGTGCAAGAATTAGCTATTCTTGAAAGCAAACCTTACAGTTGGCCTAATAAAGCTTTGAGAAACTTGCCTTTGCGTGCGACGATGATTTTGTGAACAGTGCCACAAACCCCATCAGCTGTAAGTTGCTAGTTGCTCCTTTGAATCCCGGCCTCGTTTTCGACGTTTGTCTTATTATCCACAAAAGTTTTTGAATTATTTGAGCAATTTATAAGCTTCGCGAATCATGCTATTTTTACTATATTTATCTTTCCTTGATAAATAAACGACATACTGTTAAACTGCCAATGTCATGCTGTTTTGAAATGGTTTCGTTTGCCCAAAATCTGAAAACAAGCAAGCTGTATGAATGAAGATATGTAAATAAAACTCCTTGTCCTAGCCTCATTAACTAACATTTGTTTGTGAAGAAATATCATTTCACTTCTCATTTATTAACGTTCTAACATGACGTAATGCTTTTTTCCCAGGTTTCTGTCATTCAGTATGCCAAGCCTTCGGAAATCAAGAAAGATATCAATGAAAGATTCAAAGAGAAATTTCCAAATGCTAACATTACGCTCTCTAAACTTCGAAGGTAGGATTCTCAAATTTTTAGCTGCATGGGAAAAACATTTCCAATAGTCAACGATACCTAATGTATCTCAATTTCTTGATGGCTCTTAGCTTATCCTGGCTCTACCAAAAGGCAGCTGTATAGAGTAAAAGCACACATAATTACTGGATTGTCGATTTTGTTTTCTACTGGATTTGTCGTCTTTTCCGTCATGTCATCCTGAGTATCCTGAGAATTAATTAAATGAAACCATGAAACTGTTCGTCGTGACACTTGCAATAATATTTATATTTTGGCTGCGATTCCCTAAACACATTAAAAACCAATCATTGAAAGACCTGCAATCGTGGAATCCTATATATAGGTGAATTTGGAGTAGATAGGTGCATTTTTGTCAGCACTAGATTCACTATACTCGACAATGTTCTCAGCACACAATTCATAGTTTCTAAGAAAGTAGAGCTTGAAAGAGATATTTCTTTGTTCCAAGCTTAGAAAAGGGGATTTTGCTCTCAGCAGTCCTTGGACCTTGCGTTCGAAATAACCTTTAGCTTCTTTGTTATCTGAAGTTCCATGTCTGCGTTATTTCTTGACTTCTCTTCTATCAAATGTTTGCATTAACATTGCAAATTTATTTCAGCATCAAAACGGATATGCTTGAGATGGGTGTAAAGGTTCGTAGCATGTTTTCCTTCGCTTTTCTGACTTTACAACAGCTTTGTAATTCCTTTAATGTAACTAGATCACCATTTGTTCTCCAACGATTATTTTCATAGACAACTACAGCTGTGCCTTTCCATACTTCCTGACGTCTCCCGCTTTAATCTGTGTTTATTGTGCTTAGTGCTTTGCTATTCATGCTCCTTCATTTACACGCTAAGAAACCCTTTAACCAAATCACATTTGGTATGGTACAGAATACATTCCTGCTTGCCCAAATTGTTCATTCGGCTTGCGTTTCAGTGTAAAGGTTTACGTAATGCCTTGTGGGCAGTTCCAACTCTTTGCATATGACATTTATTTTTCATTTGTGTTTGAATTTCAGTGTGGAATCGATAGAGCAACAATTTCTTGTGCTCATATTTACTTCGAAAAACTTGTCTTAAAGGTTTGTTGCTATTTCTCATTGTAAAGGGTGGCCAAAGTCTGTTTGGGTGCGATCGGTTTTTGTTAAAGGTGGTTTACGATCACTTTGCGCTACAGGGTGTTTCACAAAAAAATGCAACCCACTTCATCCTAGTTTCTTCACGAAATGATAGAATTTGAATCAATATGAGGCATACCATCTGAAAGTAAAATCTATCTGCTTCCCAAAGAGATCCAGGTTAGGTTCATTAATTGAAATTTTCATTGCTTAATTGACGTTTTCGTAAGTATGGCCTATTCTAGATGTTGGTAATATACAGTTAGGAAGCTTGTAAAAGTTAGAAAACTTTGGTAGTGTCGAAATAACAACTCTAATTTCCAAGCTACAAACACGGTGCCTTATTGCCCGTGATACGCTGCCAATTTATGCGAATTTCCTACCAACAAGGTTTAATCCGTAGTTTGTACATGTTTTAGGAGAAAATCACAAAAGCTAATCGAAAATATTGTGCAGGTAAGCGTGTCTCTGCATATATGTGGATTGTGGCTAGAGCAAGGATATTTGTAATGACCATGACCTTAAATGGATTCTTTGGGGCTGAAGCTTGTCAACAGTGTCAAAAGCATAGGGACAATAAATTACCTAATTCGTTGTCATAAGAGTGTAAAGTGGCCAGTGCATTTTGAAAGAGAAAAAATCATGTGAAACTGACTATCCCTGAATGTTTTCAAATGTGAATTTCAACCAGAGGCTTAGATATAGGGGGAGGGGTGATATTGATTTATTGAATTTGCTTAGATGTCTTACACAAGAATGAACAAAGAATGCAGCCCAGTTCGACCTTTCCAAGACAGGCAAAAGCTACTGTGCTCAAATGTCACAACAGCAATGGAAACATGGAGATGATTGCAAGTCAGGATATCCCTAAGAAGATATGTTTTTGGCATATATGGCTCTATGACTTTAAACATGCAGTGCATCATATGAAAATGTAGACATATGGCTGCTGTATTGCAGATCGACTATCTTCGTATATGCAAGTCTCTACACGCTGTGATCTCTATAAATCAGGTTTACATTCACAACTCATAGCGCTGAACGTTCATATTTTCATCGATTTTCGTCCGCAGGTGCTTGTTTGCTGCTAGCTGCTAAATTCTATGAAGATATCAAAAAGGGAAATTTTTCCTCGATCATTGAGGTAAGTGAAAATTTCATTACGTCAGGTTTAGTTTTTCTTAATCGGTTCTGGTTATTTCCAAATATTTTCTAGCCCCCCCCCCCTGGGAGTGGATATTTAGTAAAGTTGTCCAGCTGCAATGTGAAATTTCTGACAGCAGTGTTTCCGCCTCTTTTTCTAACGCTGAATGTGTAAGGAATTCATTGTTTCCAAAGCCGTTTGTGAGCAGGGGTATTTTGTCAGCGCAATTTGTTATGTCAGTGTTTGATATCATCAGGTGCTCTGTTCCTGAACAGATCTGCAAAGGTTTAATTTTTTCCATAGTCCTCTACTTTCTGCCATCTTCTTTAAATCTTGAAACTTCATTTTCCATGATGTCATCTACACGTTTTTTTTTATATAAGAAACTTGGATCAGGCCATAGAACTAAAAGTTTCTTAATTTCACATGGAATTTTGTCCATTTTAGTACTAAAAGTTTCTTAATTGGTTTCTTTTTTTTCTGAATGCAGAATTAGCAATGTGGTCGCTAACACTGCGGCAGATATGTTTCTTGATATTTAAAACATCATAAGGGAATAAACTGTGCTCTGCTATGTTGACAACACAAATGGTTAGATAATATTGCTCAAGAATGAAGGTTCAACGATCTATTCGCTATAAAATCCATGCTTTCAACTTTGAAAAGTTTCTTAGTACTTCTCAGCCATAGTACTAGAGTTTCTTAAAATTTTGGCCATCTTAGTACTAGTTTCTTATAAACCAGTTTCTTATAAAAAAATCGTGTAGCAATTTCCTTCTGTTCTTGCCACTTAGTGGTTTTCCTGCAAATATTCTGTTGTGGCGCCGCGGTGTAATCCTCTGACTATGCAGCCAGAACAGTCAAATGTAGTGGGTTCGATACCCGTTAGGACCCATCACTTGAGCGTCATGACAAGGGTTTACAGACTCGATTAGGTCTGCTCTATTTCTGCAGTCTGAGCGCTTGGCGCTGAGAACGCAGCTTCACCTTCACTTCACCTTCACATTCTTTAAAAACCAGTCCTTGCTGAGCCTTCACTTCTTTAGATATATCCAAACCATCCAAATTTTCTCAAAGCTCTGGACTTTCGTCGTTATTGCCGCATCCAGTTGCAATCTGGTGGCGCAAAACTGATGCAAATCTTGATGTGTAAGAGTTAGACCAACTGCATGGTTTGGTATGGAACTGTCTATTCCTCTTCTCTTCTTGTTACCATCTGTATACTGTCTTTTGTTCCTTATTTCATTTGTTATTCTTGAAGTTGGACTTGTGAAGTTGTAAGTTTCCTTGTTGATTGAGATCAGATGACCTTGTGTCTTACTATGCAAACAACGGTACAGTATTCATAGATTTATATCAATTTCAAATTATTGTGAATAGAAAAAAATATGTACATATATATATACGTAATACGTCTTTGTAAGACGTATACGTAATTATACGTAATACGTGTACGTCTACGTAATACGTCACGTTATACGTAATACGTGTACGTCTACGTAATACGTCACGTTATACGTAATACGTGTACGTCTACGTAATACGTCACGTTATACGTAATACGTGTACGTCTTTGTAATTTCGATATCTTTATGTATGCTCCGTCTGATTTTGAACAGTTATTACTGATGAAGGCTTTGGCCGAAACGTTTAAACGAATGTGTTCTTTCTGAGTGTCTATATATACGTATATATATATATTGGGTGAGTCAAAAAAACCTTCACGCGCTCGGCAGGCTGCGGAATGAAAAGTGTGAGACCGATATTCAAAACTGAAATGTTACCCCTATCAGTCAAAGGCTAACTTAGATGTGAACATTTTGTTTGGTAAACGTAACGAATCCTTTAGACCCAGAAATTTAAAAAAAATTCTGGTAAGGGGCATGTTTGGGAACAAGGACTCCTCATTCCATTCTTGTCTATGATTTATTCGCAATTGAAATTGAAATTCAGTTTCTTACATTCACATTTTGAACTTCAATGTTTCATAAATCATGGACCAGATTGGAACGTGGAATCTTCGATTCCAATACAAACCCCTCACAGAAATTTTTCTAATGGTTGGTTCTTTAAAGGCGTGTGATTTTACCAAACAAAATTTTCTCATCTAAGCTAGCCTTTGACTGATAGATTAACACTTTAGTTTTGAATATGGGTAACTTACTTTTTATTCCATAGTCCGCCGAACGCGTGAACTTTTTTCTGACTCACCCGTTATATCCAAGCCATGTCTTTTACCTTGCCTGTATGGTTTCAATGACCTTTCTTTTCTTTCCAGCCAAGCTGAGCACAGCTTCATAAGTTACTCTGTCTTTCCAGCTCATTCTTTCCATTCTCCACCATATCTGCATGACAAAACTCATAGAGTCCTTGATAGTATTGATATACTTTTTAGGTTATTCTCGACCGATTCCGGTTACATCTCAAGGACCTCTTGGCTTGTGAACTACTTGTTTTAATTGCCCTGGAATTCTCATTATGTTTGCCTACCGAAGAAGTAAACCCTATGTATAAGCGACTAGAGAATAAAAAAGTCGTTACCAAATCGAAAGACACAAAACAAAATACTCATAATCATAAAAGAACTCGGCGTATAACTCAGAATAGCAAAGAGAAAAAGTAGTAACAAAGTTTGTTGAAGTTTATCGTTACAATAAATCTCCGAATACATGTATTTTTTTAATCAAGAAACTAAGAATTTTGGCCAGTACTGAAAGTTTCTTGAAATAATCAGATTTTCAGTACTTGCAGTTTCTTAGCAGCCTTCGTGTTCACTTCCTATTCCCCCATGAACATTTCAAAATGATATTTTGAAGCTTTTCCAATGTTTACATATTACTCAAGTACCTTCCGGGTAATATTACAAAGGAAACAAGCACCGGAGATCTGAGAGTTGAGTTTCTCATTAGCAGTTTCTTATGAAAAAAATACGTGTATAAGAACCTACGAAATAGAACCTACCGGCTGTTTTTCTTGGGTCTGGGCAGTTTTGCAGGTGTTTCGGTAGGCCTTACCACGTTGATGTTCTACTATTTTTCTCAAAATGAAAGAGTTATTTCAAAGATTCACCTCTGAATTTGGTGCATTGCCTTCTTTAATCGAATTCATATAGAATCGTTAAAGATTCGCAATAAGAATGCAGTGCATTAGACTTATTACGTTGAGTCCTAGTAATCGCTACCACCCACCCACCCCCTCCTCATAGTATGAGTGGGGGGGGGGGGGTTGGTGGTAGCGATTACTAGGACTCAACGTGAAGCTTTATACCCCGAGCTTCATCTAATTACCTTCAGAATAAGAACCTAATGCAGCCTTCTCTAAGAAGGTTTAAATTCATATATGCGGAGATTTACTGTATTTGGGTAGATGTATCTCTCCATGATTAAGATGTGTAGGCCTAGCCCAAGTGATGACAGTGTATTCTAGTTGCATGCAATGAGTGACTGTAGTGCCTACACCGTATTATTGCCGTTGAAGTCAACAATATTTGCTCATTTTGGTAGCTCAAAAGAAAAGTAAAAAAGAGATTTTTGAAATGGTACTAGATGACCACTCTACTGGGTGAGTGAAAAAAAGTTTACGCGTCTGGAGGACTGTGGAATAGAAGGTATTTGACTGATAGTTAAAACGAAAATGTTAATCCATCTGTCAAAGCCTAACTTAGATGAGAAAATTTTGTTTGGTAAAATCATTAATCCCATAGATTCAGAATTTAGGAAAATACTGTGAAGGGCTTTGTATAGGAATCAAGATTCCACATTTCATTCTGGATTTACTTCCTATTTAAAGACAAATGACAGAGATATAAGGTGACTTAAATCAGAGGCCTGGGCAATCTAAATATAGTCTATTGTATTCAATTATATTTGATGATCTCGAGAGATTATCAAAACAATTGGACAAATGATGGCAGGCGCCCATCTTTTGTTCTATTTTTAAACTAGACGCTATATATCCGTCATTTGACTTTAAATCGAAACTTATTTCTGAAATTGACCATGGCTTTGACTTTGAATTTCAATGCCAAATAAATCATTGAGCGTGGAATTCTCGATTCCCATGCAAACCCCCTACAAGCATTTTTCTACTTTTTGGGTCTTAAAGATGAGTGATTTTACCAAATAAATTTTTTTTCATCTAACTTAGCCTTTGACTGTTGATTAACATTTCAGTTGTGAATATGGGCCACATACTTTTTATTCCATATCCCGCCAAACGCATCAACTTTTTTGACTCACCCGGTAAATTTTCTAGATTTTGAAGAAATACCAAATCAGATTATCGTACTGATCTTTAAATAAATCATATTGGTTGTTCTAGAAAAACACCCCACGTTTGAAAATTTGTAATGGGGACCTTCAGCAGCCTGGACGGCAACGCTAACCAGAACGTCAACTTATATGATACAAACTAGTTTCCCACGTTACCTTCACATGCTCTAAAATAAGACGAGGCAAAATCTCCTTCTTCATCTAAATACTTCGGAACGCTCTGTTTCCTTGATAATTGACATTTAAAATTATTGAGTTTCACTTTGAAGATCCAGATCTGAAGAACAGCACGTTAGAAATAGGATTCCCAAGTTGTGCAATTGAAAAGGACAACTTCACAGACTCTCAAGGGAACTAAATTCGAACGGAAAACAAAGAGTCTTTTCAAGCCGAAGTTCGGAAACAAAGGGCACATTTGCGTTGTCGTTGCAGTCGCCGTCCTAGTTGCTAAAGGTCCCTAATAGCAACTAAAGTGGTGGATAGAGTCGAGGAAATAAAATTCAGCTTCATAGGCTAGCGACTGAAGTATCTTTGTCATTTTTGTTGCTTTTATGAGCGCTTAAAACAAAGGTAATTTCGGCTCTACGAAAATTTCTATGTTGCGAAAGCCCTGCAAAGGGGCCTACAATATTGATCAAATCATAAAGAAACTCCTTGAAGAGAACAAGATCCATTTCATCCCTCTTGGGAATCATAAGAAACAGATTTTGCAACAAGTATATATTGACGATCTCGCTGACGATTATCGATTTGATTGCAATAAATGTGTAGACGATATTTCTTTACTATCAAAAATTTTATTTTCTTTTATTGCTCTCTGCCAGGAGCTTCCTTAGGCTCGATTGCATGTTGTGGCTTCGCTTTTTGCCTTACCTGATAACGCTACAACCACGACTCATTTCCTCACGCTTGCAGAAATGGTAAAGCTCAGTACTGATTCTATAGACTCGATTACATGTCGTAGTTTCGCTCTTTGCCTGAACTGATAACGCTACAACTATGACTCATTTCCCTACGCTTGTAGAAACGGTAAAGCTCCGTACTGATTCTATAGACTCGATTACATGTCGTAGTTTCGCTTTTTGCCTGAACTGATAACACTACAACTACGACTCATTTCCCTTCACTTGTAGAAACGGTAAAGCTCCGTACTGATTCTATAGACTCGATTACATGCCGTAGTTTCTCTTTTTGCCTGAACTGATAACGCTACAACTACGACTCATTTCCCTACGTTTGCAGAAACGGTAAAGCTCCATGCTGATTCTATAGACTCGATTACATGTCGTAGTTTCGCTCTTTGCCTGAACTGATAACGCTGCAACTATGACTCATTTCCCTACGCTTGTAGAAACGGTAAAGCTCCGTACTGATTCTATAGATTCGATTACATGTCGTAGTTTCGCTCTTTGCCTGAACTGATAACGCTGCAACTACGACTCATTTCCCTACGTTTGCAGAAACGGTAAAGCTCCATGCTGATTCTATAGACTCGATTACATGTCGTAGTTTCGCTCTTTGCCTGAACTGATAACGCTGCAACTACGACTCATTTCCCTACGTTTGCAGAAACGGTAAAGCTCCATGCTGATTCTATAGACTCGATTACATGTCGTAGTTTCGCTCTTTGCCTGAACTGATAACGCTGCAACTACGACTCATTTCCCTACGCTTGTAGAAACGGTGCCGTACTGAAATCTTTTGGTATCCGGATCCGGATCTTTTTGAAAACGCATCTTGTTTTATCCGTATAAAAGAATATCCGCGTCCACACGAGGAGCGTTTTCGAAAATATCCCCGTCCACACGAAGACGCAGCTACTTTCAAACTCCGCTGTTCGAGCTTCGATAAAAGAAAACAGACAAGCAAAATGCCCTCGTGTGATCCCCAAAGATCGGTGCGCATGCTCTGGTACGTCGCAAATCGATGCTTTGACGTCAGCGTTTTCGAAAAGCTCCGTTTTCACCTGTCCACACGACAACATGAAAACGGTGTTTTCAAAAAGATCCACTCTGGAGAGCATTTTCGAAAAGCTTCGTTTTCGGTGACCGAAAACGCCGTCTCCGTGTGGACGCTAACCTAAAACGGATAAAAAAAGATGCGTTTTCAAAAAGATCCGGATACGTGTGGACGGGGGCTAAAACAAGCTTGATTCAGTGACATTGGAGCTTCTATCACTATTGTGTACATTCGAACTGTGTAAAACTATCGTTCGGCTCGGATTCTTTTTTATAATTTAGCAGTTGGGCCTAAAAATCACCTGCTACTGTTTTCTCATGTGCACCAGGTCTGAAATTTCTCAAAAATAAGCTTTCTAGGACCGCTTTACCGCAAAACTGGGTATCATTGCTTTGGTAAAGGATTATTCTTGCCATAATCGCAAAGTGTACCTTTCTCTAAGTCACATTCTGACCAGCAGATGACGGGGCAACAGAAACTCGTTGACGAGACAAGGCCCTCAGTGGAGTAGGGAGACAAGGCCCTCAGTGGAGCGACAACAACAGCAACAATCCAACTCGACTAGAGTCTCCTTGCGCTTTTACCAAATGTTTTAGGCCTTTTTCAGACATTTTACCCAACGACCAGATTTTAGTGAAGTTGAATTTATCTTCATTTCATTTGCTCATAAAAATTCAAGAAAAATTGTAATATTATATCTGCCTCTCGGCTATAAAGCTGAATTTTATATATTACAGTCTAGCAACTGCTCTTGGTTCTATGAATTTGGAAAAATGGGAACTCTTTTCTGGCTCACCCTGTATATAGCTAAATCTATTTAGCATCGAAAATTGTAAAGGGTTGTGGCGTTTAGTGTGATTGTTTCAATTGGCTTAAAAACGAATAAATGCTAAGATTCAAATCAAAAAGGCATTTGTAAATAGATGGATCGATAAATATTGTAGATATAATTTTGTATGTTGCAAATTTGGTAGATGATAGTAGAAGACTCGTTGCATACGAGGTTATAAGTTGCAAAACCCTCTGGTATCTTAGTTTCTCCCTCTGAGCGTTCTTGAAGTTGGATCACTGCTTTAGACAGCATTGCTCAACCTCGTTCCAAGGGTGTTTTTCCTTATACGCTGATCCCGAAGTCGAACGAACACCTTGGTACACTTCGATCAAATTTGCCCAGAAAATAGGCAAATTTGGAAGCCATTATGGATTTCACCGTTGGTTAGGCAACGCCAAGCGACGGAAAATGGCTGTTGCTCTGGTGCTAATTCTGCAGAAGATAAATGGAGAAATTGAAAACAAACACTTTGAGGGCCTTATTTGAACCTTTTTGCAGGTATTTAAACAATAATCTGGGGTCGGCAAGTGTGTTTAATGTGAACATAAACTCGGTTTGTTTGGAGCGAAAATGGGCCTAAGTTGCAATACGTGCCTGCATGGCGTGAACGCAGTCATAGGTGAACGCAGTCATAGTTGGGATGAGAACAATCGTAGGCTTACGAGTCAGGGGGCTGGAAGGGAGGCAACCGCCCCCAATGTTGAGAAAATTTGCCAAAAGCTATCCTTTTTCAGACAAGAATTGATCAGACAAAGATTTTTGTAAACGATGGACTTTCGGGATTTTTCATAACGCACCCCTCCCCCTCAAGATTTTGGCATCCCGTACACTGATGAGAGCACTGAAACAGTGACTCGTTAAAGTTACACTAATGACATCAGTTATTTGTACTGGAACCCATAGTGGTTTCCCTTTTATGTCAATCCTATCATCATGTTATCATCAACTATTTATTTACCCCCTTCCCTGCAATCTGAATGAACCATAATACCTTGTGTTAGATTGACTCCGACTTTAAATAATGATTACTATGATGATAAACACGATTAGCCATCTCTCGTCGTAAACTCAAAGAGCTATAAATACGTAAAGTCGTAAAATCATTAAGTTTCAAACTTGAATGTGCCATGCTTGTAACGTACTGGCAATGTGCTGGTAACCTGCTGGTAACGTGCATTGGCAATGGAGAATGGCGTGCTACGAGCTGTCTTACTGCGAGCTGTCTTAATGCGAGCTGTCAAATTTAACAGTTTTGTGGTGTTAATCATTGTACATTCAGACGTAGACTTGCTCCAAGTCTATTCTGAGGTATATCAGCACTAAGGAACATAGTTACTTCTGCGGGGGCGTAAACCACGAAAAGGACGCTGCGAAGGAAAAGCGAATGCGAAATCTTGGAGCAAGTCTAATTCAGACGAGACTGACGACGTGATTCCTTGTATTCGTTCAACATTTATAATCTGATGTTTTAATTTCACTCATGCGAAGCGAACAACAACTGAAGCGACAACAACAACAAGAACAACAACAACAACAAGCGTAAGTTAGAGGGACTTATGTAATGTAGTCTATATTCAGACTTCCATGCCGTGTTGTGTTGCAGTGCACGGTGTCCCGTGGATAATCCTTCACTAATAATTGCCAATGATAAGAGGAACAAGTAGACATGTAGACAGAGTAACTCTTGTTAGCGCTACAAGCACTGTTGTCGAGAAGTGTCATGAATAGATGTGCTGGAGATATCATATAAAGGGAGAGAATAGGAAGAGAAGATGAAGTGGGGGAGAAAATTTATCTATGAGGCTAGCTAATGATCCACAAAATAGTAAAGAATAAAAGTTTGCTTTTTTGAACAATATCAATGACCGGAAACAGCCGGCCCACTGTCACCTCCACCACCGCGACTAGGTGCAAATCTGCTTATAGCCCAGTTATGTGAGCCATCAATACCTCCTCTTGTGCCGGGTCTTGAACCAATATTGATATTAAGAGAGCCACGCTCCCGTAGAGTACTTAGCGCATCTCTGATTGTGCGATTGAAAGAAAGATGGCTTCCTGAACCACCACCCCTTGTTGTGACACCACTTTCTTTATCACGACGATAGACTATGAGAATGCAGTTGTCTTTCATTTTGTGTATTGCGTAGAATCCTAAACCGATGCAACCGATTCCAATTATTAGTTCAGCGATCATGATAAGTTGATTTCCTTGATTGATTCAATTATTAGGTGATTGATTGATTGATTGTTTGATTGATTAATTGATTGATTGATCTATTCATTCATTGGTCTACTGATTGAGCTATTGATTCATTGATTCGAAATTGGTTGGTTTGCGTTCACTGACTAATTAAGCGATTGTCAGTTTCAATGACTTGTTGATTGGGTAATTGATTGAATCGCCTCGTTTGTGATTTGCAATGATCAGTTCGATGTGATTTCATTCGATGCGATGATTTATTGATTCATTGACTGTATAACTGACTGCTTAGCTAGTCGCAATACTCATCAACACTGACGTTGATCAAGATATTGTAGATTGATTCAATAGGATTTTTTGCATGCTAAACATTGCTGAAGAGCTGCCTTTTCTCTTCTTCAAGACTGAGTTACATTCCTATACAACGATGCCAGTAATAAAATGAAGTTGCATTTGGAGAGTTGTTCCTTCAAGTCTATATAAGATTCTCCGTGTGGCTCATTGCATAATGATCACGCGCACTTGCTCGATTTGTGGATTTGTCATAAAGTTGGCAAGTTATGATTTTGCAATCTTTAATGATTGACGTAAGGCTGATTCTTTTTGTATCAACAACTATTCTAAGACTCGACTCTTCATTTATGAAAAAGCTGGTGCTGGTTGGGTGTTGGTGTTACCAAAGCAATGTAACAGTATCACATCGATAGATTCCTGTTTCAGCTTTGAACGCGCAATTGAAAAGGCAACTAAATTCTATTTGCATCGATATTTAAGTATTTCTTTCCTTTCTTTATTTCTCGGTGTCAACACACTCCCTTCGATGCCCCACACCTTGTTTCTATCGTGATTTCTTGGTATTGTATTCCTTTAGGCCACTGTTGCAGTCATCTCTTCTGAGTAAATATCTGCACGATCATTTCTGAATACATCCTGCAAAGTTGTCGTGAAGCATTTGAAATGACAATCGACTTCATCCCACTACCGAACTGCCATTGTGCTTGGTTTGGAAATAATCATGCGTCTACTATTCCTATATACTGGCACTTCGTGACTTCATCTAATACCCAGATTTTGTAGCAGGATAGGGAAGCTTGAAACTTGCTCAAATTTCCCTACAAGTTTATAGGCTTTCATAGCTTCCCGATATTGTATGTGGCTGTATACAACACCAGTAGCAACCATTCTCGAAGTCTGATTCCTTGTAAACAGCTCCACCACAGCGGTCAGAAAACTGAGCTGGCTAAGCGCACCCAACGTACTTGAAACGAACGAAGACTTCAGAACTGGTGTTTCTCTCGTATAGCCTTGCATAGTGTTCCTTATAATCGCTTGAGTCAGAAAATTTTAAATTGATAAGTAAGTTAACCACCATAATCGCGCACAATCGCTCTTGATAAAAGGGTACAAGGAAAACTTTGATCCGTTGGAATTTCTTCGAGATCAAGAAGGGATGTTAAAAAAGAGTCCCATCCCCGGATGCTCCGTGTAACGTAGGCATAAATTAATTGTAAGGACGGAGGCTCTATTCAAAATAAAATAATTAAAGAATGAATGAATGAAAGAATGAATGAATGAATGAATGAACGAATGAATGAGCAATCAACTTGGGCGTTAATAAGCGTCTGTGACCATATAACTCAGGACTTAGAGACCAGATGCAATAAAGCTTTTGGTCGTGAATTCTAGTCACACCCTACCAGATCAATTCGATTGCTCGTATGTTTCTTTTCACTCCATAATGATAAGTTTAGAGCAAAGCTCACCTGTTGGGTTTCTAGTAAGAAGCAGGGCTAGAAATGTAAACAACACAGCGAGATCAAGAACCGGTTTTAATAAAATCGGGTTTTGCGGGTACTCTTGATGAAACCAGCCTATATGCTGCTATATCAACAGGTAAGAGAGATGAACCTGAATAAAAGCAGGATCATATTTTTGCGTCTATTATTCTGCATTGGCCTACATTCACTGCTCATTTTGATATTTCAACCGGCTATGCTCATAGGAAGCTCAGACAGTGGACAAATTTGTCGAGGGAAGAGGACGTGAGATCTCTCAAGGAAGCAGAAACAGTTCAGGACTTAGTGAGAGCGAGAAGGAGTAAACGACTATTCTTCAAAAGGCAGTAAAAGACCCGAGACTTCTCTAAGAGGCAGTAAACGGTTTGAGATCTTCCTGAGAGGCAACAAGACTCGATATTTCTCTGGAAGAAACGAACAAATTTCTCCGGGAAGCAGTAAAAGATTCGAGATTTCACTGAAGGAGGATTAAAGACTCCATAAAATTCTAGCAGACGCAGTATAAGGACTTTGGATTTCACAGAAAGGTGGTGAAAGACTTAAAAGTCACTAGGCAAGTAAAAGACCAATTCTGTGAAAGGTAAGATTTCATTCGGACGCAGTACAATCGAAGGACAGAAAAAACGCGAAACTGCTCTAGGAAGCGAGTGAAGAGGCAACAAAGACAAGAAAAGTCGCTTGGAGGCAGCCCAGGATTTTTGGTACATTTGAATTCACTGAAAGAATCTAGATTTCTTTGACACGTAATGAAAGAATTACGATCTCTCTCTTCAAGAGGCAACAAGGGTTCGAGTTTTTCCCTGGGAGGCACTTACGAATAGAATTCTCCTTAAAAAGCGCCAACAGACGCAAGTTTCTCCAAGAGGCTGTAAAACGCTACAAGCCAATAGAATTACCAGAAGATACACTCAATCAAAATGACGAACAAGGGAGATCTACAACCATCTGATATCCAGATCATAACATCTTCCAGGGTACGCAGTAACACCGTTGGTTCATCAAATGAACAACACTCGCCTAGGACACACAAAAGCCTTTCGATCACACGCAAAATAGGCCTACTTGGAGCATGGCGTTATGGAAAATGTGTTTCAAGAGTTGGGCACAAGCAGTGTCGCGTTTGATGTAGAATTGACTTAGATAAAGATGCATTAATGTTGCCTTGAGCTGCTATAGAATCGAGATTCTGGCATGCCTTGGTAAGAATGTTCCGAAGCGATCACTTTTGGAGGTATAAAATATATTGCTACAGTATCTCTGGAGCTTGGAGTGAGATATTATGTTCAAAGATATTTTATAAATTTGGGTACAGCATAAACATTTTGAAGCATTTGCAAGACGGCTCCATCTCCTAAACAGAGGTGGCTTTTCGCCAGGACTGTCTGCTTCTGTGAATACTTTGAATTCAAAGTGAATAAAATTTGAAATGAAGAAACACATTTGAAAATTATAGGAGATGATTAGATGGTGTATTTTGTGTATATTGTTAGCAAAACAATGGCTTCTGTGAATGATTGGCTGACAAATTTTACCAAATAAAGGCCCGGGGGGGGGGGGTACTTGACCAGATTTTGGACGGGGACGTGCCATCGAGGTTTCAAACACATACCCGTTCCTTATACCAATTTTTCCAAAATGTATACCCGACTTTATACCAATTTATCTAAAATATATACCGGACTTTATACCAATTTTCCGAAAATGCATACCCGACCCTATACCAATTGCGAAAATTGCGGAAATCGATACCGTTCCTTATACCAAAATCGTGAAAATCGATACCGTTCCTTATACCAAAATCGTGAAAATCGATACCCTTCCCGATGGCACGTCCCCGTACCCAAAATGTGTATAGTAGCCCCCCCGGGAATACAGGTTCTCTGCTTTTGACGACTTTACTGAGTTTTACAGTAACTTTGGTTTTGAATTAGTATGTACGAGTTTGTTTGCCGTTGTTTGTAAATCAATTTGTGGTAAAGGAGGCACTAGAACACTATGTTTGTTCATGTATCAGTAACTAATTCATTCGTTTGCAATACTGAATGATTTGAATTGCATTTAGTCAAGCCCAACCAACACAACACATGCAAAATGCAACAAAATAATCATAATCAAACTTAGGCGGGGCCTTTAGGGACTGTGCAAAGTTGATTCTAATAACATGGCCGGTGCAAAACGCAACGGGGCAACTACTTTTTTCAGCTTGTACACTTTTCAGTTTCCAGCGTGTACAGGGTCAACACTTTTTATTAAGCAACTGTGAACGGGCTTGAACCGGGCAGTATGTTTTTATGAGCTCAAGATAGAATGAACTTTTAAATACAAAATGGCTCACCTTAAGGTCACATTTGTGAATCGTCCAAGTTGAGAAATGCATGCAAAGATGTGTGTAAATGAAGCCAAATTTCCTTGTTAGTTTCTTGCAAGAAGAATTGATCAGTCATTGACAAAGATTCTTACAGAGATGAACTGCCTTTCTTATGGTATTTGGCTAATTCATCGGTGGTGCTATAGTACTATACATCTTTTGTTTGTGAATACGTGGCAGATGCATTTTTACGGAAAAGATAACTGGGAAGTTATATTTTGCAATGATTTCATATGGGGCGAGCAGATTGTTTTGCAGCAATTTTTCTTCACTGGCCATACAATATAACGAATTTTGCGCTGTGCCTTAGTACTTACTATTGATAGTTTAAATATTTGGAACGTACTCTCAAGTACCGAATAAACGGGGGGGTTAGAATAATCGGGGGGGGGGGGTTGGAAATGGTTCGACATAACAATGATCGGGGGGGTTAGAATAATCGGGGGGGCTGCTCGGAGAAATAGAAAACAGCCCTTTTCTTAGGTAAACACCTATCTGTTATATATTTATGTGAACAGTGATGTTACTGATACATTTACTTTTGAATTCTGGTTCTGTTGAATGCACTTCTTGAGACTTTTTCTTGCGTTTATTCAGAAATTATGTCTAATATCATTTCATTTTTCCAAAAATTAATAAAAGGGGGGGTTGGAATAAGAGCGGGGGGGGGTTGGAAAATTTTTCAAAAGTTAATAAGCGGGGGGGACGATTATTCGGTACTCGAGAGTATGCTCCTGAGCCCATTATTACGCAGTGTCATAGGAGAAATAAACAATCCTTAATACTCAGGAAGCACTCCAACTTTGACAAATACATAGAACATGTTTTGTGATATACATTTTAGAATATCTAACGTGAATAAATAACATTGATTCGTGTAAATATTGAATATTTTAAGATTTGATTTTAAATAAGGTAATATGTTGAATTCATATAGTTAGTAATTACAATACATATTTGACGAAAAACAAATAACCGCAGTCTTTGCCATCAATTGTTAAAAACGGTAAATTTTTGTGTGATTAATTTGCAGCTGCAGTTCTGAATTGTAAATTCTATGTACAACATAGTAGAGATATTTGAGTGAATTCGGATTGGAGGGTAAGAACTGCGACAATTAGAATCATATTATTGTAGTATTTCCATGTGACCAATCGAAGTGGCTAAGCTATCCATGCTACAGAAAGCAAGTAATGAATACCTCAAGGGCTAATATTGACACTAGAATCCTCGTGGCTGATTCTCTCTATTGCGTTCTGCACTGTTCATTGAACCTAATGTGGCAACAACAAATGCTTGGTGAATCAAGCACATATTTACGGGAAGCCCCTCTCAATAAGCCCCTCTCCTCTAAGCAAGAGAGTCTGAATAACCCCCCAGTTTATTAAGCCCCCCCCACATATATCAAATTCCAGAAAATACCAATGATTTTCCATATATTTCGCTAGGAAAGCTTGCATGTTAGTTTCGATAGGTTTGGGATGGAGAATATGTCGAATTTCATTACTTGATTCGCTAAATTGTATATTAAATCTGCAAAATATGGGGTTAAAGAACTGAAAAGATAAGATTACATATATCCTTGTCATTTGATTTTGTGAATATGCCCCCTCTCTAATAAGCCCCCTCTAGAGTGTCCGAAATTGAGTATTTACACCCTCAGGGCTTAATAGAGTTTTTACGGTAGTTAGAACGTTTCGAATCCAATCCAATCCAAACACGTGAATTCATTGGACAAAAATTTTTTCTTTCGAAAATATCTAAAGAAAGCGTGGAGGTGGATATGAATTTGCTACAAAAATGGTTTCAGTTGTAGGCAACAAAATAGGTAACATTACAGGTGAAGGTTACAGAACAGTGTCACTGACGACAGATCTTTTAGATATGCAAAAAAGCGACAAAGATTGCACGAAGTTTCGTTTAGAAATGATTGATCAGCAGAAGAAGAAAGGGAAATTCAATGTCAATAACATTGTCTGTCTGATCGGAGGAATGCATAGAGCCGCTGAAAAATCAAACTGCAACCCTTCAGGTACCCTGGGTACCAGAGCCTAAAAAGAGCCAGGGTACCCTTCAGGCCTTAAGTAAATCTTAATTCCTTTACATAAGGTGCCGTCAGGAATTTGGTTTGAATATATATTTCATACCAACTGTACATAAAAATTATGTTATCGTGCTTATCGTAAGAGTTTGGTAAGACAAGACTTCCGTGATTGAAACTTTAGTCACCTCCTATTGCAACTCAAAAAGTTGCTTTCGTACCAGAAACTATGTGACAGTTAAAGGTCTTAATGAGTCAGTGTCTATTTTTTTTGTAAAATTCGTCACTCAAATATCAGCTTGAAGATGTGTCCTTTGATTGCACTGCATTGCTATACGTAATCTGCAATTAAGTTACAGGTCCCATCCATTCAGTGAGAATATTGCAGTGTGCAGCCGAAAGAGTCCTCTAGACTGAGCAGACCTCTACAAGGTGCAATCGTCTACATAGTGCAGTCGGTGAACCAATCATCCACAGTTCTTTCAGATCTTGTCAAGGATGACATCGCTCGTAACCCTTCCCATACGCCATGCCCCCAGGCCATATTGGCCTATTCTACTTATCCCAGGTTTTGGGAATGCACCAACACGCCCCATCATTTTGCAGTCATTTCTGCAGCCATCTGGGGCACCACGCAGCTCAATCACGTCTGTATCTTTGCTCGCCTTTAGCTCCACGGATGTTTCCTCGTCAATCATCTTCGGGTCGGAATTCACCTTTATTCCCAGTCTGCAAACACAGGGGCATGAATTGGCAGACGGATCTGTATCCATTAGGGCCTTGTTTGAGACGAAGAAGCTTTCTTTTTCATGCAATAAAGTAAAGGTAAGGCAGAGTTGGCAGGCCTAGCGCAAGTTGTTTTTCCCAAATTTGTCGAAATTGACCAGGCTCTTCCAAACTGCACAGGATTTCAAGATATAACTTCTGACACACCGAAGCTAGAGCAACGAAGCTTTCTCTCTTATTCAGTGACGGGACGGTGAAGAGTTGCAATGCTTGGTGCAAGTTGTCTTTGCCAAAGTCAGAACGAAATGGCCAAAATCTTGCAAACTGTCAAAACTCCAAAAGACAATCTCTGGCACACCAATCTGCACCGTGAAGGTGTTTCTTTCGTTCGGTATATTAAAGGTAGAGGTCCTGTTTCAGTTTCATTGCAATTGCGCAGCTTAAATTGGTCCAAATCTTGAAAACTGCAGAAAATTTCATGAAACGACTTATGACAACATTTTCAAAATAATCACACGTGGTTTCACCTTCTTGCACGTTACTGGCCATCCATTATTGCCACCTGTTACATTCCACATGAAATATTAATTTTGGATGTAAATAGTCGATTGAGCTTGCTTCCACTGTTCATTGAAATGTGTCTAGTTACAATAAGCCCTAAATGAATGAAGGACGTAGTTAGGGAGGGAATTTCATCAAAATCCCGCCAAGGCTATAGTTTAATTAATACTTCTGCACTTGAGAACGCTACAGAAAGCAAGTAATGAATACCTCAAGGGCTAATATTGACACTAGAATCCTCGTGGCTAATTCTCTCTATTGCGTTCTGCACTGTTCATTGAACCTAATGTGGCAACAACAAATCCTTGGTGAATCAAGCACATATTTACGGGAAGCACTACGTAAAAAAACTTGATGAAATTCGTACTTTAATCAACACTTTGCCATTTTTGCAATTTACCAAGCAAGTGATAACAAAGTCGTGGGCTCGCATTGTCACTCCAGTCTGCATGGCCTGTCCGAATTTAGAATTTCGTTAAAAGTTCAAGACAAACCTGGTGCGAGTAAGACACCCACTTTGGGATGGTACGGCAAAAGACACAGTTGAAGTTTACATTTGAATCATTAGTTTTGCACTCAAAAAAGCTAGTTACAGGCTTGTTTACAAACGTGAACCTAATTCGAACACCAGGCTAGTCAAGCATTCAGATGTGCCCAACTATCACTATCAGAACGCTTGCCCGAGGGGTGCAATTGACCAGATTTTGGTCGAGGACGTGCCATCGAGACTTAAAAACATACCCGTTCCTTATACCAATTTTTTGAAAAAGTATACCCGACCTTATACCAATTTTTCGAAAAAGCATATCCGACCTTATATATTTCATATAAAAATCTTGAAAATAGGTACCGTTCCTTGTACCAAAATTGTGAAAAGAGATACCGTTCTTTATACCAATATCTGGAAAATAGATACCCTTCCCGATGGCACGTCCCCGTACCCGAAATATATGTAATGCACCCCCAGGGAACGCTTGTGCATTCAGTAAAGGCCAATCTTCATTTCTTTAAGCAAATTGTAGCGACTGGTTCGTGAGATTGCCAGTAAACCGCATGAAAATCGACCATCAATTGTTCGCTCAATTGCTAGCGAGACAATAGAAATTGAAATGGGAATTGAAATTGGAATAAATTTTGTAACTTCCACCGGCGATCACTGAAAAGTTCAAGCAACTTGAACTCTTGAACTCTAGGGCGAACTGCAGCGACCGGCCTTAAGGTGTGGACAAGTGAACAACGCATGCCTAAAATGTGGCAATCGTTGACAATCGCTGCGTTTAGAGTTGGCCTTAAGAATCAACGGCAAATCTATCGCAGCTTAGCTTCGACTGGACCTGAGCCAGTTGCCAAAAATTCTATCTTGGGTCCTTTCTAGGTACTTAACCCACCAACGAAACCCCATACAACAGTTCTTTGGACTTTCACGACTGCATCGGCTCGTGATTCCAAACAAGAAAGATTTTGTTAACAGCATAAATGGCGACAAATTGGTATTACATGGGATGTTGGGTGTCGTGACTGGCACAAAGAAGAACGAGTATGTCTCCAAGCTTACGAGGCACGTCTCCAACCAAAATGTGGCTAAGCCTCCTTTCGGAGTCAACAACAACTTTTCTACTTTTTCAATCAACAGCTGGTTGCAAGAAAGTTGTCCATTTCGCAAAACGTCAGATTTCAAGGATAGAAGAAGTGGCAGAAAACATTCAATCAACTATGAAGGAGTTAAATATTCTAGAAATATCTATTGCAATTTGTGTGAATTTTACAGCATTTGGAATCTATTTAGATGGAAGAAAATTTACCGACTGATACAAAAATAGATTTAGCTGATCTAGAAATGAAAATATCATCAATATATTTAAAAGAGACAAATTTTTAAATCCACTACCTTCTTGTAGAAGCCTTACTACTTACTAAGCCTCTGAGAAGGCCTTGTCTAACTTTGGAGAAACCGGGGGGCTTCAATAATGAGGAGGCTTATTAGAAAGGGGGGCTTATTTGCAAAGTCAAACGACAGGGATATGAATGATAGCCCCTAACCTTTTTTATTCCATATTTTGTGGAATCAGCATCCAATTAAGATCTATTGAATTTACTATTTGAAACATCTTTTCCCAAACCATATTAAAATAAACATGCAAGCTTTTTACCTAAATGAAATGAATGGAAAAACGTTGATAGCCTTTGGCATTGGCCTTAAGTAGTGGGTCTTGAGAGAAGGGTGTTTTCTAAGAACTTTCCTTCGAAGGAAGGGATTCATCAGAGAGCCCAGAGGGTACATGACTTGTGGATGGACAGGGGTCTGCCGCCCAGTTTTTAGAAAGGTACCCCCTTCTGATTACAAAAACTTGCTGTCATACCAAATTTTACAATGAATCTTGGCAGAAAACCACCCATTTTGACTATTTTTCACCAATTTCTGGATAACCCACCCATGTTTAAGGAAAATCTGCTGAAAAAGTAGATCATTTTTAGAGAATTTTGAGTCCAAAAACCCACCCATATGAGTGGCACATACCTGTGCCCTAAACACGCTATGTACCCCCATCCCCGCTTCAGGTAGAGAGGGACTTAATAGGGATGGGACTAAGATCAAGCTTATTCTGTACAGTTGGTGAAACTTGGCAGGATTTGTCAAGTTCTCTGTTCAGCTTGAATTCATTAATGGCCAGCGTCATACAATATATCAGAAATGGATGGCAGGAAAGTGTATTTTATCATTGTCTAGGTAAGATTTCCGCCACTAGGCACAAAGGGGCAGATTGCCCTAATCCCATAAAAGGTATGGCTGAGAAAATGAATGTTAAAAAGGGCATTTCTTATGTCCAAATATGATAATCGGCACTCAAAACGTCTCTTGGTGTTCTGCTTGCTGTCAATGTGGGCCCATAATTAGTTTTGCAAATATGCCAATTGGACCAAACAGCAAGTCAAGTTGGCAGATTTTTCACATTGTAATGCTATTAACTATTGACTGCTGCAAGAATTGCTGCAGTTACAGATTAGACAAAAAAATCTGCAGTTTTGGATATCAGAGCTAAAAGGATGCACTTATAGGGGCAATGGACACCCTAATGGACCCACATCTAAGATCTAGTCACTATTTATATTGCTAATACAAAGTCTAATATCTTAATCAGTTAGTGACACTTGATGTTCCACTGGAATAGAATCTAATAACCCTTTGGTAGCCAGCCACTTTTTACTGAACAACCTTGCAAAATATCTTTGACCTGTGTCACAAAGACATGTTACAATGGTATGTCCCGGTCCAAGTTCCCTAGCAACATCAACAGCAGCAGCAACATTGAGACCGGAGGAAGCCCCCACAAAAAAACCTTCCTCATGCAACAGCCAAAATGTCATCTGAACAGATTTGACATCTTCCATGTGCAAGGCAAAATCAACAGGTGCACCCTCCATATTATGTGTGACTCTTCCTTGACCAATACCCTCTGTGATGGAGCCATCCCCTGTTCTCTCAACCTTGCCAGTCTTGAAAAAGGAGTACAGAACACTTCCTTGGGGGTCAGCACACACAGCTTTGATCTTGGGGTTCCTCTCTTTCAAGAACATGCCACAGCCAGCTAATGTCCCACCAGTGCCTGTTCCAAATACAACTGCATCAACTTTACCATTTGTTTGCTCCCAAATTTCTGGACCTGTTGTCTCATAATGGGCCCTCCTGTTGGCACGGTTGTCAAATTGGTTTGTCCAAACAGCATTCTCAACTGTATCAGCATACGCCATTGCCATTTTGTTGAAATTCCTTGGATCTGCAAATGGGGCTCTTGGCACTGGTCTTAAATCTGCACCAACAACTTTGAGTGCATCCATTTTTTCTTGTGACTGATCATCAGGGATGAAAATGACACATTTATAGCCCAAGGCAAGACACATATGAGCAAGGCCTATTCCTGTATTCCCTGCAGTTCCCTCTACGATCGTCCCTCCAGGGGTAATAAGTCCCTTTTCTTCTGCATCTTTGATCAAGTAAAGAGCCGCTCTGTCCTTCACAGAGCCTCCAGGATTCATGAATTCTGCTTTGACCATAATATTGCATCCTGTCATTGCACTTAGCTTCTCTAACTTTATCAGTGGTGTATTCCCTACAGAGCTTTTGAAGCCATTGTAAACATTATCTCTAACGATATGATGATTTGAGATATTCCTAGCATACTTCCCTTGCATGAAGCATCTGCCAATGTGCTGCTTTAGAATGCTTTTGCTCCTGGCAAAGTTCGTGAACTGCTTCACCAAGGCCGCCATCTTGCTTGCATGTGCAACGAAAAGAAAACAATGGAATTTCAGGGTCAGCAAAAATGGAACTTTGACCTTGCACATAACTTGTATTTGCTACAGGGCTACAAGGCTTAGAGAACTTGATGGATCCAAAAGTTTTTCTTTGCCTTTCAAAATTTTCTGAATTTCATTTCTTATCAATTGTAATCAAAGCCATTATCATGAATTTTTCCGATCCTTGCAGTTGAGGGTAACGAATAAGACTCTTGACATATGTAACATAAACTATATAACTTAAGCAACAATTCAAGAACCCATTAACTTAATTCATCCAGAGCTCATACATTAACTTAAGCAACTATTAATAAAATAAGTCCTCAACATGGGTAACATATTCTTTCTTTACTTCCACTTGTTTCTTGTATAATAGTACTTCTTAGGTACTTGAGTGATGATGTGTAAACACTGGGCAGGTTTCAAAAGCAGTATTTTGACAGTCTCTTGAGGGAACAAGTATGTAGTGAACATGAAGATTGTTACGGAATCTTTAAGAAACTCGTAAGAAACTCTGAGCACTCAAAATTTGATAATGTTAACAAACTTTCGGTACTTGCCCAAATTCTTAATTTCTTATAAAAAATACACGTAGGTTCAAAGTAGCTAGCCTGTGTTCCAGACCATCACCAAGGAGGAGAGTGTTCCAGACCACTCTCCTCCTTGGTGATGGTCTGGAACACAGGCTAAAAGTAGCCTGATGACATGTTCGTAGTGATCGCTATTGATTAGACTTGCTCCAAGTCTATTCCGAGATATATCAGCACTAAGGAGCATAGTTACTTCTGCGGGGGCGTAAACTTCGTAGAGGACGCTGCGAAGGAAAAGCGAATGCGAATATTCCGTTTCCCTCTCCCTCGCTTTTCCTTCGCAGCGTCCTCTTCAAGGTTTACGCCCCCGCAGAAGTAACTATGTTCCTTAGTGCTGATATATCTCGGAATAGACTTGGAGCAAGTCTACAATTGATAGACTGATGGACGCTATAAAAATGTACTTGTTGTTGTTATCATTTATGTTGCTATTGCGATATCTGGGCCTATGTCGTGAGGCTAGATTCAACGTTTCTGCCTCTCTAGTTTTTGAATGCTCTGAAAGTAGAATCAATTTACTTTGTTAAAGAGGGGTTAAAGAGGCTTTTAAGGTAAAGTCTCAAAACAAGCATGTGCGGAACTAGACCAGCGTGTGCTCTGTGTGCTCCTTAGAGTTTAGAGATGCCCATCAGGAACAACAACAACAACAGCGATATAGAGGGACCAGTGGACCTAGTCTACACTTGCTCCTCAACTTCGCTGACTGATGGCCATTAGTATTGGTGACAAATCAGTTCTAAAGAGATTGTGTAGCCTGTAATAGAGCCAAAACATTGGTTGTTTAAGGTACACATGCTAGGGCAGCTGGACACCACAATTATGTTTCAGTGTATTTGCTTCTGCGGAGGAAGAACTTACGTTTCTACGGGAGATTTGCGCTAAAAAGAACAAAGTGGAAGCAATGAAAAAAATCGCGGTGTTTAAATCAATCATGGTTCAAAACATCGTCCTTGCCCGTGAACAGGCCTTTTGAAAAGCTATCCAGTGTCCGAACAGTGAGGCCTTTTGATTGACCACGGAAAAATGAAGATGCAAATTGCAAAAGTTTTTTATATATACACTATCTAAAAATTTACAATTTAACAAAACATATTTATATGAACGATATCATTAGGAGCATGATAGGCATTGCTACCCTAAATGATCACTGACAAAAAATCAATATGGATACTAAAGGCTATACCAAAATTCTGGTCCCTTCATAGGAAAAGTTTCTTAAGCCAGTTAGTATGGTCGCCTTATCTTTTAAGGACTGACACTAAAGTATCTTAAAAGCAGTTTCTTATTGGCTACCTAGCAACAATATGAATTAGCTAGACACTGCTCTTCCATGAATCCGTGTGCTGTGTGTGTATGAATGGACCTTGAAACTATTTTTTCTCATTTGCGTCAGGTGTCGAAATCGAAATCTAACTATTTATAGTTAGCTACCAAATGAATGGAGCAGAAAGCCCTTGGAATTTTGAAGCAATGGATTTATGCTCCTGGTTTTGATTAAGGGCCGCATTCAGATCGACTTTCTCGTTTCATTTGATTCCCTTACCCCCATACAAAACTTCCACGCTATAAATTTCGATTGAGGGGACATTTTGTTCGTAATATGTCAAAATCTAGCAGATGCTTAAGGCCTATACAGTTTATAAACGCAAACAGCGTTGCTGATCAAGAATATTTTTGAAAATGAGAGACAACGTATCTTCATAATACATCATTCTCTCCGATTAAAAATTTTCTATTTGAATTTGTCTAAGGCAAACCCTAAACATCTAAATGACGTAGAAAAAATTCGGGTGATCCCTTAGACAGATCCTACCTTGATCCATTCCCCTGGAATATAGACGTACTGGAATCCTACCAGAATTTTCTGAATTCTTCAACAGTCCATTGAAAACTTCCTTCTTTTCCGCTTTCAACTTGGATAATCAGGTGAATTGCACCTTGGTATCAAATCGATTCAATCAGTTACTTTCTTGCCCCTCACAGATGAACTGTGAAAGAACCTTTGCCCTTTGCCGAAGGTAAAACTTGAAGCAGGCTTTTCGAGATGAGGAGGGGGTTACCAGGGTCATTACAAGGGGGTCAAATGCCTTTCGGGTCTGCAAAAATGCAGGGGGTGCCTTTCTTTGATCTGAATGGGGTCTGAATTTACTTGAAAAATTCTCAGATTCATGAAATCGATGAATTCTCCATCAACAAACTGTGTTCTTGCAGGTGTATTGTGTATAGGAGATTGTTTCCATCTGAGATCAGCTTTTTAACGGTACGTAGGACAGCAGGACAGGGCCAAGCCTAATCCGCCCATCGATGTCCCTGACTGAAGGAAGGGGAAAGCTCGAGGATATTCACAGAAGAGAACAGATTTTTCAAACAGTCTATGTATTTTCTGACTCACCAAGACTCACCCATAAAAAACCAGGACGAACATCCCTGACGAGTCAATGTAAATTCGAATTATTAGTTACATGTGTGTCTGTGTCTGTAAACCGACAAGCCTAAACGAAAGATTGACGGTCTAAGGCGATACAACTGTGTCAAGTTATGCAGGAATAATCGCTTGATTCGAAATATTGTTGAAGGTCAATTCCAGTCAATGCTAGCTGAGTGATATGTTCAGGCAATTATACTGTAAATTACCGAGTTTACTTTTCGTAGTATACCATGTGATTTTCTGGAGAATTATTCCGATTGCGAATTGTGTCGACCAGCTATAAGTAGCAAACCTGTGTCTAATCTACAATCCTTGCTTGTCACAACTAAGCTTTTGAGAGCTTTTCCGAAGAAGGTCACGGTTTTACAATATAAGCCGGAACATTTGCCTAAATATTCTCCAACCTCCCCCAAGTCAATGCAATGGCAGCTACAAGGGGGCGGGACTGGGTGACTTGTCCCCCAAATCCTAAACGTCTGCAAGAAATTATCTAAGAAAAATGGCATGAAATTAGGTGGGTGTGCCTTTAGATTGAAAGATTACGTCAAAATCCCCCTAAAATTACGTCAAAATCTCCCATACTTCTCTCAGATTTTTCAGAGAGATGTAGTCGACATTGAATTTTAAGGAAATTGTATTTAGAAAAATACCCTTCCTTAGTATTTAGAAAAATGCTCGACATTGAATTTTGGGGCAAAGAGGGACATTTTCTTCTCACATGCACTTTTACCGTTTTGTAACAAGGACTTTGGCAAAGGATTGTGCGCGTACCATTAAATGCATCTATTATGACATGTAATGAAACGTATTACAGTGGGCAGGTTGCAAAGGCTAAAATTATCACCATAGTATAGAAACTTATGACCTGCTGTTTTCTTCAACTGTTCCGTATTCCTTTTGCTAATGCAGCTTAAAGCAACGCGTTTTCTTAAAAGAATCAAGTTTATAAGAGACTAGTACTAAGATGGCTAAAATCATAAGAAACTGTAGTACTATGTCTGGAAAGCATTAAGAAACTTTTAATAGTCACAATCATGGATATCATAGCAAATATATCGCTGAACCTTTCTTCTAGAGCAAAATTAAGTAACCATTTGTGTTTGCAAAGTAATAAAATATTGTTAAAGATGTTTTAAAAGTCAAGAAACATATCTGCAGCAGTGCTAATGACTACATGGATAATTCTGCATTCAAAAAATAAGAAACCAATTGAGAAATTTTTAATACTAAAATGGACAAAATTTCATGATAAATCAAGAAACTTTTAGTACTATCGCCTGATCCTAGTTTCTTATAAAAATGTATATTCTGCAACGCTCCAACCACTAAGAGGGAGACAGGGGAAATTGGTTTGTTCTTGCAAATGGTACCTTGGGTGCCAGAGCTTCAAAATGTTATTATTTGGCTCTGGTACCCAGGGTGATCAAACGGCTGCAACGGAGCTTCTAGCGAATATGAAATTCCCTCCACAAGACTGTTTGGAATCGCGCGGCATTGGGGTCAAAATTACAGTAAAAGCCCGCGCATAAGAACCTACAATTTTGCAAGTCAGCTTGATTAGGTTCTTATATATTGAGTATTTAGTGGGAAAATAGGCTGTTCAGGTTCTTAAATTGGTTCTTATTTCATTCCGAACTTTCAGGTATTTCTTTTGTTCAGATTGAAACTTCAAGCACATTGTTTACTGTCAGTTCAGAGGCACCTGAGTTCATGGGGCTTTATTCACAACAGCAGTGGTGAAAGAATCAGAAATTTTGCAGAATACAATAAAAAGTGCTCAAAGCATCTTTCTACCTCTTTGCAAGGTTCATATATGGCAGTATCAGTCCGTACAGGTTCAGTGACAAAGCAACTGGAGTTTTGATCTAATTTGATGAACTCTACAAGTAAGAACCTATTTCAAATTTCAGGCTGAATTGGTTCTTATACATTGGGGGGGGGGGGTCTAATGTCAGAATTTCAGCCTGTAGGTTCTTAAACACTGGGTTCTTATACGCGGGTCGTCGTGCTCCTAGTGGTATGGCCTTTGTACAGTAGCTTTGCAGAGTATTCATATATCGTATATTGTCCATTTTTAGTGATATGCATTTATTTTCATCTAATGATTTTTAATGGTGGCTTTCTAATTTTGCGCCAAGATACTTTCTTAAAAGACTTTTTTCAACATATCCGGAGGATTGCCAAGGATCAAGGGATTACTTGCCGCTATGGCTCACGCATGTAAATACTGTGGAGGAGATTACAGAAATGTCAACTGATGGTTTAGTGCTGTGATGAATGAAAGACATGAAACTATGATACAGGGGGTTACGTGACCATGACTTGACTCTGTCATCGAAGCATAGAATGAATGTTCTGTTTCAAAATCCTTGTCGTAAAGGATATTAAAAAATATTTGAAAATTCTGAAGGATGAAAAGATTGTGAAAATCCCAGCCACCTTCAAAGTCCCATAGAAAATCCTGATGATCTTCGAGAATCTTACTGAAATCCCGGAAATCTTCCCAAAAAATGATATAAATTCTCAAGAAATCCATCGATAATTTCTTTGAATATCTCAAACAGTTTTTTAAATCCTCAAAAACTTTGCAAAATCTTGTAGAATCCTGCAAGATCTAGAAATTCTCTGAAATCTCAATAATTTTTGAAAATCTCAAATTAGGGGGCTGTCATAAAGAATGAAACAGAGGGAGGGGGCGGAAAGGATTTCAAAGTTCGCCGTAACATTTAGTAGCCTAATGCAAAAAGCAGAGAAACTATCTGCATAGCCCCTAAAAATATGCAAAAATGACTTGATGGCCCCATGATTAGCTCCGTGGCTCAGAAGCTTCCCAAAAGAAATTTTCTGCTCTTTACAATTGAAGTTTCTTCCTATGAATCATGCTGTCAGAACCGTATTTAAGGGACCCAATATGACGTTTTAAACATACAGGGAGAACCTACAGATACCACTGTATTTGAAACTGAGAAGGAGGAATATATCAGTGATCAAGGGGGCAGCAAAAGTGACGCTGAGAGTGTTTAAAGAATTTGTAAAATATTGAAACAAATCCTAAAAAAATAGCTTCATGATCCATGTTTATTACTTGAAGTAGTTTGTTAGATTTTCGATTTCGATCCAATAACTTTGGTGACCCTGTTTTTTAAACATATTTACATTCAAACTAAAAATTTACATGACAAAATTACCCAATACTCTACTTTACAATACTACGACGACGGATCCAAGAGGAGCAAAATACGATGACAACCCGAGGCCTTAAAAAGAAAAAAAAAATAAAAAGAAAAAAATTTATTAGTTTATTAGTCTAGTAAGGAGCCTGTAGGCACATGTCCCAAAAACACGGTGTGCAATGCAAACACGATGATTTTGCACCCCCGTGGTCCAACAGCTTGTACTGAGGAGAGGACAAGTTACTCTTTCAATGAACTTATTCATATGCCACTAAAGATTGAATCGAAGGAAATCACCTCAAGAACTGTTTTTGATGCATCAATGGTGCTGTGACAAGAGGAAGTCAAACAAGGGCAACTTAGAACATCTATGGGGTGTTGTCATTGACGAGCTTGGGCATTCAGCTAGGAGCATTTGAGGATTGCATTGAGGATTGCTTTGAGGATTGCTTTGGTTTATGAAGAAAAGGAAGAGGAGCAGTGGTACACGAGAAAAGGTAGGTATTAGTAGGTATTAGTATCTTTTCAATTCATTCTTAGTAATCATAGTTATTATGTGCGGTGCAAGTACAAAACAGAATTTAAGTGACGTTATGGGTAAACTTGCTCCAAGTCTATTCCGTGGTATATCAATGGTGAGGACCCCCGCAGAAGTAACTATGTTCCTCAGTGCTGATATACCACGGAAATAGACTTGGCTGCATTAACTTATGAGTGGACGCAAAAATTCCCATGTCTCTCTTTGGGTCAGCATACATGATGGCCGGTACTGATGCAGCTTGTGTGCAGGTTCAACCATCGCTAGGAGGGCTGGGAGGGCGGTAGCCCCTCATCTTTAAGAAATCGACCTTTCTCAGGCAGAGGTCAGCCCTTACCGTAAAAGCTCCATTTAACCCCCATTTATATCACGCCCCCTCTCTGATAAGCCCATCTCCTTTGACCAAAATCATAAGCTCTACTCTCTCTTAAGCCCCCTTCACTTAACCAAATCACAGGAATTACCAAAGATTCTCCATTCATTTAGCTAGACAAGCTTGCATGTTGATTTGACAGGGTTTTAAGATAAAACTGTGTTGAATTTATGTCTTTGACTTTTAAAATTTGTATGTTGAGTTTGCAAAATATGAGATCAAAGAACTAAAAAGCTATTACATAAATCCTTGTCACTTGATTTTGCGAATGAGTCCCCTCTCTAATAAGCCCCTGGAGTGTTGGAGTGTGAAAATTTAAAAAAGCCCCCTCCCCCCAGAGCTTAGTAGAGCATTTAAGGTATTTTGGCAAAAACGTAACAATGGATTCTTTAGGGGGCAGCTCCTCCATACTTATTTTTTGTACACTGATGGCCTCACTCAGCAGAGGAGGATTGAGACTGTAATTTGTCTAATAGGAAGCAAGAAAGTAAACGGGTGAATGACAAGGGAACAAGAGATCATTCACCCCCTTTTGGACGGGCTCGCGGGGCATCACTTGCTGCTTTACCATATCGACAAGAACTCCAAATTTTTGAACAGGGACCAGGGATGTACCAAAAAGAAAACTGTAATGCTGAGCAAGTGATGCTCCTAAACAACAGGGGAGGCAGCTTTCATCTCGAAATTATCGCATGAACAGCCTTTCCATACACATGTTCAAGCAACATTTCAATCTAACCCCCCCCCCCCGAGCCCTCAACTATCTATCTCGCAACATAGAACTCTCGCTTGTCTTATTAGAAACGCATGTTTGCGATCAATCATAAGGTCATCAGGCAATGAGAAATGTTGTTTACTTTCTCCTTCTTGGGTCAATTTCTAAGTCACGTTTCACCATGCAATTTATATATCACAGATGAAATAAGCAAACATGTTGTAGCTGGCGACGCATCGGGAATTTGCTGGCGCAAAGAAACGGAAAATGGTGGTTTCTTTCAGAGCCCGCTTTGAAATGATTACGTGTCACTCACAAGCAAGTGTTATTTGGCCAGAACAAATATGGTTGCATTTGGCCTTCCAGAATTTAGCAAAACAGACCTAGTGGGCAAATTTGGAACTTTTACGTTAACTGCCATTTCGTTTCTCAATTTTCACTGCTGAATTTGCATCATGGGATAACTCCAAGTATTCTACGCCCTCATTAAGAGGACACATTAATGTTTATCAACGGACCTGCTAAACAACGTGTGATGCATATGTTTGATGTCTCCATATCAGTGTAAGACAATGCAGGCGCAAGACCCTATGGCCTATTTCATTGAACTGAATGGCTTGAAAAATTTTCAAATCTACTGTTGGATTTTTCAGGAATCTTGAAATTTCTCGAAATTACAACCTTACAACGGACTTAAACTTAACTCATCTGAAGGTGTGACGTCATCAAGTTCTTACTTGGTGAAACAGAAGACTGACAGAATTTTGCTTGATACCATATTGTATGTATCCAACAACGAAGTTTTCTAAAAGGATTATTTCATGTTTTGTTAAACTTTAGGATTTTAGATGGTTTAACTTTTTCAGTATCTACCTATGTTGGCCTGTCATCCACACCATGCAATTCAATCTGATGAATATTCATCCGGTAATTGTCTATCTGTATTCTAAAAGGCGGGGGCAGATTCAGCCTCCCCAAGAGGGTGCCCAAGGGGTAACGGAGAATAATCGCTCCAAAGGCGCGCGAAAATTTTTGGTATCCTGATTTGATTGAGAGAATGCATTGGTTTTCCTCTAAATAACGTCTTGATTTTTACTTCTGCCCCACAATCTGATGAAATTTTTGAGAAAAGAGTGCCTTAGGGTCACGACGTGGGGTGGACTTCTCGGCAGAAAAAGGGGGCACCAGGCTGGGTTGTCATAATGAAGGGGGTAGTTTCCCCACTTGCCCCCTTAAATCGTCACTATTCTAAGACTATTTTTCCATAAAACCGTTTTCAGATGTCTCCGTTTTCAAATGACTCTGCTTTCAGATGATATTGAACCGTTCACATATTACTCTGTAATGTTTTCACCAAGACGGCCTGGCCTAGCACATAAATGGAAGTGTTTCCATCATTCTGTTTTCATTTGTTTTCGTTTCCTGTGTTTGGACTATACGTCTGCTACTTTCCAAATGTCTCCGTTTTCGACCATCTCAAATACAAGGCCAAAACGGATGCGTTCCGCTCCGTTAACTTGTTCGGGATACTATCAGAGAAAGTCTTTTGGATTTTCTCCTGAAGAGCCAGACGCCAGTCGCCAGCGCATTACGATCTCAGGGTCATCGCCCCTCATCCCTCCTTTGTTAATATGCGTATGCCCAAAATGCTTCGCTCGTCCCATTGACCAGCAAGCCAATCAGAGTTAACGTCTTTTCATTTGTGATTTACAAAAGGGGGAATTCGCAGTATCCTGAACAATAACATACAAAAATGGCGAGCAATGGCAACGAGGCCTAACAAGGTACCTTTACACTTTAAGTGAAGTCGCCACGCATATGCCCATATTTGGAATGTGCTACCTTATATCGTTTCAACGGTTCAAACACCCAAGATCTTGAAGCGCTCTATTCGAAATAATGAAAGTGACTTCTTAATAATAATATATCAATATTTATACAGGTTTGCTTGGTCAGCTGAGAACAGCTGCTATAAATCAAGGACCTGTGTCCAACGAAAAGTAGTAAAAACTATTATTTACAATTTAAAGGTTTCTTAAAAGTTAAAATCAAAATCATTACATCCCTTCTTGAATCTCACAAACGAGCTCTCATTTTTCAGTTCAGGCGGCAATCTGTTGTATATTTTTACACCTTGATAACTAAATGCTTTCCGGGCGGTTTCTGTTCTTATGCGAGGCACCACGAGATTTGATTTGTTGCCTCGGGTGTCCTTTTGATGGTCCAGTCTCTTAAAATGTTCCTCTAATATCCTTGGCGCAAGGCCATTTAAACACTTGAAAACTTCAATAGCACATCGTTTATTTCTTACATGATTGATGGATGGAAGGCTAATTTTGCCATTATGTCCGTTGATGATCCTCGTTGCTCGATTTTGAAGTTTTTCGAGCTTAGATTTGTGTGAGTCTGAAATTCCAATGCTTATGTTGGATTCCGGCCCTTTATTAATAACGAGGTCTTAACTTAGACCTTGGGCTCTGAATGTAGAAATAATGAAATATTCTATTATCATTTCAATTAGGGATTTACTGTCAAAGCTTGTGGAAAGCCACGTCATAGACTTTAAGCTCTAAGTCAAGAAACATCAAATTGGCGAGACTGCGAACGAATTTGCGACAAAAAAGTAATACTGTACCGTAACATCTTATGACAACACGCGGAATCTTCTAAGTTCCGTTATTAATAAAGGGCCGGAATCCAGCATAGGAAAATTGAAACAATCATATAATAATGCTGATAGTAGTCATATTGTTACTATTTCAGAAATAACGCTGGCATGTGAGGGCGAGAAGATTATGAGAAAGATACAAGCGCAAGCGGCAAAGCGTAGTAAATGGGCAAAAAGAGGCTGAAGTGGTCATCGTGAACGCCGAGTAAGAGCTTCAAAAAGCCCTGCCAAGAGAACGTTACAAAGACAAAAGACTGAGGTATTTATCTGCAAGACCCGGGGGGGGGGTACTTGATTATTAGGCTGTTTCAGCAAGAAGAAGTTATTCAAGAAGACTTCAGGATAATTCTTTTGTTAGACAAAGACACAAAGTGAAATCAACCACAAAACTTTTGCAAGTCTCTTGAGACTTCGCGTAAGTTCCATTTCTGAAGCTGACAACCTGAAAAGTAGTTTTGAAGGTCGTCCCTCACGAAAAGAACGTCAAGAAGGGAAACTAAATAATGTGTGAGCATATTCGTAAGTGATAGAAGTGCCAGAATGCAAACCAGTTTTAAGGATTTGGTCTGTCTATAGCAACTTTCTGGGAAGGAAAAACAAGGTTCGGATGCTCCGAAAAGCTTACAAGCATTTGCATTTTCAAAGACGTCTGCGTCTTGCTGCTAAAACAGCATATTAATTGCTACAGGATGTGCCGCTCATGTGATTAGGTTTTCCGCATGAAATTCCGTACATATGGGTCTGCTTTTAACCTTAATTGTGCTAGATGGGTAACTTGTGTCCCAGTCCCTGGAACACAAAACACAGACTAGTAGATTGGTAGCTTTGTCAGAATTTCATTACAACTGAAGAAATTTGAATAGACCTTGGCTCCTCATATTGACAAAATTCATAGAAATAGTTATAAAAACCTCCTAAAATTCATGCCAAAAGGTTCCAGATTCTTGAAAAACTCTGTCATACAAATGGGTTCTTTTGTCAAAGTCTAGTTTCACGTCGAGTCATGGTCACAATCAAGTACATTCCCCTACCCCCCTCCCGGCAAGACCTTGATCCTTTGGCTGCCTTGGGGGGAGGGGTACCGTACCGTGTGTATGTTAGGTGCTGCTTACAGATGCCAATCGATGTCCCTTCATTTTGTTACGAGGACTAGCATCCATTTGCATACTAGACTTTTAGTACAAATAACAGATAAATGGGCTATTTTTTTTGAATGGCAAATAGTTGGGTATGCATCCTCGAAATATTAGCAGAGGAACGAGTATATTTTTCAATCTAACGTGGCTCGTCTCCATTTGAAATCTAGTCAAGTCCAGAGATCAACCGTTGCACAGCCAGCAGTCTTCAAAACGACAGTGTTAGGGCAGTGTTACTGCTGCGTTGCTCTGCAGTAGCTAAACAAGCCTTGACTGCTTTCTTCGTTCCTAATATGATTGGTATCGAACTAAAGTCTTGTTTATGCGAATTTTAGTTTCATTGCAACAGATCACTCAATTGATGGACATGCTCCAAATCTAATTTCTGCAATCTGTATTATGTTAGATGTCATGATAAAATGTCCGCGCGTTTCATTTCTATGTTATGCAAACTTTTGTACAGGGTGTTTCAGATAAAATGCAGCCCACTTGCATTCAAGATTCTCCAGGAACTGATAAGATTTGAATCAATTTATTAGAAGTCGAAAACTTTATGATTAACTCTTGCTCTACCCAGAGTTCAAG
The DNA here is from genome assembly GCA_964019985.1 of Aurelia sp. 4 Dawson et al 2005. Lineage (NCBI taxonomy): Eukaryota > Metazoa > Cnidaria > Scyphozoa > Semaeostomeae > Ulmaridae > Aurelia > Aurelia sp. 4 Dawson et al 2005. The sequence goes on along the minus strand of OZ026511.1, from coordinate 8,356,423 downwards.
ATTGGTATCCAGGCCCAGGGGGTACTCCATGCCACTATTTCTTTGCTGATCCATAAATATCAAGCCTGATATCTTGAAGACCCGCACCAAATTCCGCGATTCTTCCTTTTTTCAGATTTGTGGGCCCAAAGTATTGAATTTTTGTCCATGTTGTAATTGACAAACCCCAAATATTGATTTAACGTAAAATTTTGGACCCCAAATATAGACATGGACCCCACGGATTGAAAATCATGGAGTACCCCCCTGGGTATCCAGGGTACTCTTGCTCAAGCTGAGAGCTGTATTACTCTATTTTACCTAACTGAAGTTTCATAAACGAGTCAAAGCAGGAAAACCACTCAAGCAGCTTTCCTGTCTTCAAGAAACAAACAGATGTTTTAATGGAAAAAAATGCAACTGTAGGCTATGCAAAGTATATATACTGAAAGTTGGGTTCCTAAAGGGATAGATTTTTAACTCTCAGTCTTGTAATATATAATGGTTTATTGTACATTGTAAATCATTTAGATTGATTGTAAAAAGTAGGCTTTAATTAGCTGTGTGTAGCTATTTCATTTCTTAGCCTACTTTAAGTAGATGTTTGATGATGATGATGATGATGATGATGATGATGATGATGATGATGATGATGATGATGATGATGATGATGATGATGATGATGATGATGATGATGATGATGATGATGATGATGATGATGATGATGGTGGTGGTGGTGGTGATGACGATGATGATGATCTGAAATATAATTTTCTTTCCAGGTCAAAAAACCAAAGGAGTTCGGGGAAAGCCCATATGAAATATGCATTGGTTAATGTTCATCTTCTACTTCCTCTTGCATCTTATACAGGTAAGAAAAACTGAGGAAATTTAAAGCTGATACTGCTCTAGGAACAGACTGTTTGACACTTTCTAACAATTGATCATCTTTTGTGCCTTTCATCAGACTATATTTTGGAACTGTTGATTCACAGTGGAGAAGTTGAGGCTCAACTAAAGTAAGAAATATACTACTACCCTAAAGATAGCGGCGATGAAATCCTTAAAAAGAAGTATTGAGTTCCAGTTGTAAATCTTTAAGGATAGGAAATCGATTAAGAACGTAAAATACATCATGGTAAACGGTTCATCATCCAGGGGTGGTCATGTCCCTATGGGGACAGTGGTTCTAGGTCTGTCCCTAAAGTTGGCTTTTTTTCTCTGATTCAAGGCCAGCTCTGTCCCCAAAAGTTTGTTTTTATTGCTTTTAGAGAAGTTGGTTTTTTCCCTCCTATTTTTGGACGATCTGTCACTGGGCAAGGTTTGTCCCAAAAACCAGCTTGCATGAGCATTTGTTAGCACTGTTTTTTCTATTCGATTGCAAGACAAAGCTGAAATTCTTTGGCTTATTGGTTTATTTCTTGAGATCCACGGACAAAAAATTTGGTGCCATCGTTGGAAAATTTGGCTTTTTGGGGGTAAAATCCAGAAAATCTATGGACATCTGGCTTTGGATACTTAATTAACTAAGGACATTTCGAAATCACGTTCATTAGCGCATAACGAATGTAAGGAAATAAGAAGCATAAACAAGAAAATAATTCATAATAAGAGCAGAAGCCTTTATCAACATAAATTTATTATCAACATAAAATTAAACTATTAAACTACCTATTACAGTACAGGCCCCATACTGAACAAAAGCACCTAAAGAAACTCACTGAAAAATGACTAGCCCGCTTAAGATCAGAACAAAACGCTGAACAAAGAGTCAATTGGGTCAGGATAAGGGGCACTTTCCTTGCCTGAAAGCCTGAAAGGGGCGCCAAAGCTGAATTTTTATCATGAAGGGGGCAGTTGCCCCCATCTGCCCCCTCAATCCGCCATGGTATGTGCGAGTTGGTGACGAGACTTTGTGGTACGTGGCCTGGGGACGAGTTCTAGGCCTGGAGCCAAAATTTGAACAGCACAGCAATTCGTTGGCTTCGAGGAACAGCGTCCTGGTCAAACGAAGTTGCTGCAGACTGTAAGAACCACGCAAAGCTTGTGCTGCGAAATGTTGCGAAGAAAGTAAAGGTGAGACATGTAATTTTCTACGTAATTAGATTCCTGATGAATGGTGTAGCAATGGTAGGACGAAAAGGCATAAAAGTATGGTTCACCGTTGTTCACAGTAGTGCAAGTGGCGCCATCATCGGCCTATAGGCCTAGGCCTGCCCAAGCGCCTTAAACTTTATGCTTGTCTCGTTTAAATCTACAGAAATTTGCATGCTCAAAGTACCCTGACTTTTACATTCTCTTTTCTCTGAGTCTTACGTACAAAGGCTGGCCTGGTACGTGTGGTTCCTTCCCTTTACTCTAGGCCACAAGGGCCTTCGGGGGGCAAATGCATGCACTTTTGGCGGATAAGGGCGGACACAACTTAAGAAGGAAACTATGGAGGTTGAATTAAATTGTATTGTTACAACTAATTGCTAATAGATTTTCTAAACAATAGTGATAGAGATCCCAACATCTGATCGGATGATGCAGAATTTGAACAAGAGGATTTGTAGATTCCCCGCTAATTCAGTAGATATACTTTGATTGCATTTTTCCATCAAAAATCTAAAAATCTTGCAAAAGTCAAACACAGAGACATGCTGAAAATGTTTCTACTAAAGTGCAAGCTACTAGCTGGGCCTTGATAAATGCAAGAAAGACCTCAAATCAGCTCGGATTTGTTTAAGTCATCCTTTATCCCTACCACTTTCTCTTGAAACTGTCATTATTATGGGTTGACAAATTTTATCAATGACAGGATAAGTTTTGAATAGGCCAAATACTGCTCACTGACCTGACCTATCTGCAAAACAACGACCATATAATCTGATTACTTAGCACAATAAAATCTTGGTTACAGAATTTGTAGGAATATGGATACATACAGTATATATATAAATATATATACACATATATGAATGATGGAAGGATTTTGAAAGCCACCAGCTGTCCTCCATAAGAGCACCCAGAAATTTAGCTTTGAATGTAGGGATGGGAATGCCAGGGTGGAAAATTTGTATTTGCGGCACCAAAGCGCGTCAAAACACAGCACAGAAAGTGAGTCTGTCATAACTGTAATCAAGCAAAATCCTTACCACTGTGAATTAGAAAAATTGATAACAATGAGATTTGTTGTAACTACTGTATCAATCACAATCATTCATTTCTCTGGTAGCATACAGTAAATAAGTCTATCTGCATCAGAGTTTCTTCTTTCTTCTTAGATTGGTCCCTGGGCAGTGATACTAACTTGGCTGATGCTGCAATGATAAACTTGCTTTAGCACAAATGGATTGAAACATCTTGCTTTGATGATGTGCAAGGATGGTTCACATTATTCCCTGCCTTGAAAGATAAGTATGATGCAAATCAAAATTCTACATTATATATACATAATCTTCATAGACTTTGCTTTCATGATTAACATGAATGGTAGAACCATCATTAACAGACACCTCTACACAAGGAACACCTCTGAATAACAGGCAAAAAGTTTTGTTTCAAATACAGGAACTGAAAAAGTAACATACAAGCAAGAACAATCTGTTTAAGTCAAATGTTCAGTAGCATTTAAAGCCAATAACTGAGAGAGGTTTAACAGCTGGTGGGAAAGCATATTAAAGATAGTCTGTTCCCTTCAAAGAATGAACATAAACTCAATAAAGATCTCTATTGTATACTCTAGAGGTTTGTGCCAATGCACTTTATCAAGTGAAGTTAATTTCATTGAGACCCAGTGATGCATGAATTTAGCTCCAGTGTAAATAGTGAGGTAAATAAAGCTGTTACTAAGGTCAGCATAAAAGGCGCAGACTGCTTTGATGAATATATTTGAGACAAGCATTTCCTGGTGGACTGCATTTGGTGGAAAGCGAGAAGGATTTGTATGTCATAGGCTAAGTAACATTTAAAGATACATAATAACTGAGTGAATCATTGGGTGATGAAAAAGATTAATAAACATATGTAGGACAAGCATTTCCTGGTGGACTGCATTTGGTGCAAAGCGAGAAGGATTTGTTTGTCATTGGCTAAGTAACATTTAAAGAATGAGAGAATAATTGGGTGGTGAAGTAGATTAATAAACATATGTAGGACAAGCATTTCCTGGTGGACTGCATTTAGTGGAAAGCGAGAAGGATTTGTTTGTCATAGGCTAAGTAACATTTAAAGATATATAATAACTGAGGGAATCATTGGGTGGTGAAAAAGATTAATAAACATATGTAGGACAAGCATTTCCTGGTGGACTGCATTTGGTGGAAAGCGAGAAGGATTTGTTTGTCATAGGCTAAGTAACATTTAAAGATATATAATAACTGAGGGAATCATTGGGTGGTGAAAAAGATTAATAAACATATGTAGGACAAGCATTTCCTGGTGGACTGCATTTGGTGGAAAGCGAGAAGGATTTGTTTGTCATAGGCTTAGTAACATTTAAAGATATATAATAACTGAGGGAATCATTGGGTGGTGAAAAAGATTAATAAACATATGTAGGACAAGCATTTCCTGGTGGACTGCATTTGGTGGAAAGCGAGAAGGATTTGTTTGTCATAGGCTTAGTAACATTTAAAGATATATAATAACTGAGGGAATCATTGGGTGGTGAAAAAGATTAATAAACATATGTAGGACAAGCATTTCCTGGTGGACTGCATTTGGTGGAAAGCGAGAAGGATTTGTTTGTCATAGGTTAAAAACATGTAAAGATATATAATAACTGAGGGAATCATTGGGTGGTGAAAAAGGTTAATAAATATGTGTAGGACAAGCATTTCCTGGTGGACTGCATTTAGTGGAAAGCGAGAAGGATTTGTTTTTCATAGGCTAAGTAACATTTAAAGATATATAATAACTGAGGGAATCATTGGGTGGTGAAAAAGATTAATAAACATATGTAGGACAAGCATTTCCTGGTGGACTGCATTTGGTGGAAAGCGAGAACGATTTGTTTGTCATAGGCTAAAAACATGTAAAGATATATAATAGCAGAGAGAGTAATTGGGTGGTGAAGTAGATTAATAAACACATGTAGGACAAGCATTTCCTGGTGGACTGCATTTAGTGGAAAGCGAGAAGGATTTGTTTGTCATAGGCTTAGTAACATTTAAAGATATATAATAACTAAGGGAATCATTGGGTGGTGAAAAAGATTAATAAACATATGTAGGACAAGCATTTCCTGGTGGACTGCATTTGGTGCAAAGCGAGAAGGATTTGTTTGTCATTGGCTAAGTAACATTTAAAGAATGAGAGAATAATTGGGTGGTGAAGTAGATTAATAAATATATGTAGGACAAGCATTTCCTGGTGGACTGCATTTAGTGGAAAGCGAGAAGGATTTGTTTGTCATAGGCTAAGTAACATTTAAAGATATATAATAACTGAGGGAATCATTGGGTGGTGAAAAAGATTAATAAACATATGTAGGACAAGCATTTCCTGGTGGACTGCATTTGGTGGAAAGCGAGAAGGATTTGTTTGTCATAGGCTAAGTAACATTTAAAGATATATAATAACTGAGGGAATCATTGGGTGGTGAAAAAGATTAATAAACATATGTAGGACAAGCATTTCCTGGTGGACTGCATTTGGTGGAAAGCGAGAAGGATTTGTTTGTCATAGGTTAAAAACATGTAAAGATATATAATAACTGAGGGAATCATTGGGTGGTGAAAAAGGTTAATAAATATGTGTAGGACAAGCATTTCCTGGTGGACTGCATTTAGTGGAAAGCGAGAAGGATTTGTTTTTCATAGGCTAAGTAACATTTAAAGATATATAATAACTGAGGGAATCATTGGGTGGTGAAAAAGATTAATAAACATATGTAGGACAAGCATTTCCTGGTGGACTGCATTTGGTGGAAAGCGAGAACGATTTGTTTGTCATAGGCTAAAAACATGTAAAGATATATAATAGCAGAGAGAGTAATTGGGTGGTGAAGTAGATTAATAAACACATGTAGGACAAGCATTTCCTGGTGGACTGCATTTAGTGGAAAACGAGAAGGATTTGTTTGTCATAGGCTTAGTAACATTTAAAGATATATAATAACTAAGGGAATCATTGGGTGGTGAAAAAGATTAATAAACATATGTAGGACAAGCATTTCCTGGTGGACTGCATTTGGTGCAAAGCGAGAAGGATTTGTTTGTCATTGGCTAAGTAACATTTAAAGAATGAGAGAATAATTGGGTGGTGAAGTAGATTAATAAATATATGTAGGACAAGCATTTCCTGGTGGACTGCATTTAGTGGAAAGCGAGAAGGATTTGTTTGTCATAGGCTAAGTAACATTTAAAGATATATAATAACTGAGGGAATCATTGGGTGGTGAAAAAGATTAATAAACATATGTAGGACAAGCATTTCCTGGTGGACTGCATTTGGTGGAAAGCGAGAAGGATTTGTTTGTCATAGGCTAAGTAACATTTAAAGATATATAATAACTGAGGGAATCATTGGGTGGTGAAAAAGATTAATAAACATATGTAGGACAAGCATTTCCTGGTGGACTGCATTTGGTGCAAAGCGAGAAGGATTTGTTTGTCATAGGCTAAGTAACATTTACAGATATATAATAACTGAGGGAATCATTGGGTGGTGAAAAAGATTAATAAACATATGTAGGACAAGCATTTCCTGGTGGACTGCATTTGGTGGAAAGCGAGAAGGATTTGTTTGTCATAGGCTAAAAACATGTGAAGATATATAATAGCAGAGAGAGTAATTGGGTGGTGAAGTAGATTAATAAACACATGTAGGACAAGCATTTCCTGGTGGACTGCATTTAGTGGAAAGCGAGAAGGATTTGTTTGTCATAGGCTTAGTAACATTTAAAGATATATAATAACTGAGGGAATCATTGGGTGGTGAAAAAGATTAATAAACATATGTAGGACAAGCATTTCCTGGTGGACTGCATTTGGTGGAAAGCGAGAAGGATTTGTTTGTCATAGGCTAAGTAACATTTAAAGATATATATATAATACCTGAGAGAGTAATTGGGTGGTGAAGTAGATTAATAAAGACATGTAGGACAAGCATTTCCTGGTGGACTGCATTTGGTGGAAAGCGAGAAGGATTTGTTTGTCATAGGCTAAAAACATGTAAAGATATATAATAGCAGAGAGAGTAATTGGGTGGTGAAGTAGATTAATAAACACATGTAGGACAAGCATTTCCTGGTGGACTGCATTTAGTGGAAAGCGAGAAGGATTTGTTTGTCATAGGCTTAGTAACATTTAAAGATATATAATAACTGAGGGAATCATTGGGTGGTGAAAAAGATTAATAAACATATGTAGGACAAGCATTTCCTGGTGGACTGCATTTGGTGGAAAGCGAGAAGGATTTGTTTGTCATAGGCTAAAAACATGTAAAGATATATATATAATAGCTGAGAGAGTAATTGGGTGGTGAAGTAGATTAATAAACACATGTAGGACAAGCATTTCCTGGTGGACTGCATTTGGTGGAAAACGAGAAGGATTTGTTTGTCATAGGCTAAGTAACATTTAAAGATATATAATAACTGAGGGAATAATTGGGTGGTGAAGTAGATTAATAAACACATGTAGGACAAGCATTTCCTGGTGGACTGCATTTGGTGGAAAGCGAGAAGGATTTGTTTGTCATAGGCTAAAAACACGTAAAGATATATATATAATATCTGAGAGAGTAATTGGGTGGTGAAGTAGATTAATAAACACATGTAGGACAAGCATTTCCTGTTGGACTGCATTTGGTGGAAAGCGAGAAGGATTTGTTTGTCATAGGCTAAGTAACATTTAAAGATATATAATAACTGAGAGAATAATTGGGTGGTGAAGTAGATTGATAAACACATGTAGGACAAGCATTCCTGGCATAGACAGGCATCTTTAAGTTTATTATCGATTTACGTAACATTGAAATCTCTGAAAGTTTCTATTTAAATTTGCTCTCAAGTATATATGTCCCAAGATAAAAAAATGATTGACAATCAATTCACCTTCAACATTACTAAGCATGTTATAAGTGTCACCAAGGGCAACACCATTCTGTACAATCGCAGACAGTTGATACTTTCGTAGGAAAGAGTTGTTATTGGACAATGATGCCCTATCATAACGCAAAATTCTCCCAACTTAGCTTTTCAGATTGTGAAAGCTGCCTCGGTTACAGTTGACAGTGAGAAATGCGGTACAAGAGACAACAGCTAGGATTACTTTTACCAGTGCCTATACCTCTTTTCTTTCCAGGATAACTTCAATTGTCTCCTTTGATGCCCTTATGATGCAGAAAACCTGGGATTGAAAGAGGGATGAGAAATTACAACAGCATTACGAAGCTTGGGAGAAAACAGAAATTGTTTTGGAAAAACAAGTAACTTATCTAACAAGTACAGTATGCCTAGAGTAGGTTATTAATTGTAGAGTAGATACAGGTTGTCCAAAAAAGGTGTGGACAATTTCACAAATTACCGAAATTCGAAAAAAAGGTTCGTATTTTTGGTATTTCATCTGGCGACATGGATCTGTCGAAAGCTGCCTTTGACGCTTAATGTGAAAATGGATATATTATTAAAGTGGATAAATTAATTGGATAAAGTACAGTATTCCTTGGAGAGTGCAGTTCAGAACAAATGGTTTCAAGATTTACCATTTTATTACCTTTGAAGTGACTGATGATTGATAGAATGGGACAAAAAGTTGAATTCACGATAAAGATGATACTAAAGATGCCTATGTGTAACTGAGGTGTCAAAAATCGTAGCAGTCTTACCTCACTTTCATTGCTGTTCTGAGTCTTCTTATGCCATTTTAGTCTTAAGTTGACTTTCCCAACTGAAACAAATTCAGGTGTTGCTGATTTCTTTTTAACTTTCCGGAAATAACCTTCATGCAAATTATTATTATCAATACTTTATGTTAGTACTGATATTGATTGCTCTGTATACTTTTATCATTGCTCGAATTACCACATTGAATTAGTATATTTCTGTGTTTGTGAGAGTTTGCTACTACTTGCTTTGAAATCTAACTACTTATATACCTCGGAAGCCCTTTAAGGCTACTGTAACCCCTCAGACCAAAAATTCTCAATTGTCATTTTTGTCATAATCTGATATTTTTAGTATTTGAGTGTATACTGTTTAAACCAAATCGCTTCGAGAAATAGCCACAATTACCTAGAAGCTTGAGCATTTTAAAAGGAGCAATCCTGTTTCTCAAAAATTTCGGGAACAGGCATTAGCAGATTGAAGTACACGTTTTGTATAAAAACTAGGATCAGGCCATAGCACTAAAAGTTTCTTAAGTGCACATGAAATTTTGTCCATTTTAGTACTAAAAGTTTCTTAATTGGTTTCTTTATTTCCAGTTTTTCTGAATGCAGAATTTTCAATGTGGTCTCGAACACTGCTGCAGATATGTTTCTTGACATTTAAAACATCATATAGGAATAGACAGTGTTCTGTTATGTTAAAACACAAATGGTTAGTTAATATTGTGCAAGAATAAAGGTTCAACCATCTATTTGTTATAATATTCATGCCTCCAACTTTTAAAAGTTTCTTAGCACTTCTCAGACATAGTACCAGAATTTCGTAAGATTTTGGCAATCTTAGTACTAGTTCCTTGTAAACCAGTTTCTTGCAAAAAAACACGTGCAAGTTTACTTGACCTTGCAGCTGCATTCATAACATCTCGTGCTGCCATTTTATTGACATAATGCTTTTCTAAGACCGCACTTAAGCTTCATTGCTTGATCTTTGAGATTTTCTGTTTACACTGCCATGCATAATCATATATTTCTCCCTCATTTGTTGCTTTGTTTTGACAAAAACCTGATTTATTGAAACAGGATTCCAGAGTACTGGTGGGCACTAAAAATCTCCGTTTACCAAACACCCACCCGGCCAATCGAATCGCTTGAAACTTGGCACATATGGTCACGAAGCATACAACTATTAAACAGTGGCACCGATTTTGGATAGATCCACCGGTCCGATTTTCACAAAAGTCTGAAAGTTAAAAAGACAATTCAGACTTATACATTTCAAAATGGCATTACTTTGAAAAATTTGTGACATTGTTTTGAAGTTCATTATCTTTAAGTCTTTGGTAAACATATAGTCGTTGTCCAACAAAGATCGCTGGGGTACACAAAGATATTTTCGGAAGGGGATGGTTTCGCCTAAAGCCTGGAATGAATCATTTGTGCCTTTATCAAATCAATTGAATATATTTTTTCGATGATATTCTGCGTGTTTGGTATATTTTGACGAGCGGACAAGGTAAACAGAGTTTCTTATTCACTACCTGAAGGGTTTCAGTAACCTTAAAGACCCTGTACTCTCCAGGGTCCTTTGCGTGCACGCAAACCAGCCAAACCATCATACTGACGTAAACAACGTGCTTTGACAATTTTCAGGAATGTCTTTTGTTCGAATGACTGAAAAGGCAATACAGCCTGGCTATTGCTAGGCCAAAATCATTTTCATACAGCATTAAATTCGTTGTGAAACCAGGAAGAATCATTGGGAGCACATGATCTTCTAAGTCATTATCTAAAAAATTTAAGAAACACGTAAGACACTTTGGCAACAAAATGACCCAAAAATGGACTATCAACCCCCAGAACCCCTAATAAGGTATGTGCATTGTATCTGCAGCTGCACGGCTACTTTTATCAAAGTTGCCTCTGTACGCTTAGGACCCTCGATTCCCTTTGATAATAGTTAAATGCTACCATACCTTCCGAGAAAAGATGCAGAAGTTGCTTCTTGATTTCTCCTATTCCAAGTTGTCTTGTTGCGTCATTGAACGTTACCTTCATCCACAGCTTCTCCATCCTCAACTGTTGGGTTTCCTTTCCTCATCCCCTGATCGAATCTCTTAGCTTGATAGCACACAGATCCGTTAAATATTAAAAGTCGTGTTTCTTGTTTCAATGTTTCTCTCTTTCACTAGCGTTATCCTGGTTACCTGCATCGAAATCTACAAATGGTATCTAACATTTTTCCTTTAACTAGGATGGTTTTTAATTGTCTGTTGACCAATCTGATTGGCTGAAAATGTTTAAAAAGCTCTGCTTCTAACCACAATTGTGTCGAACAATAGTTCCAGCAGTTCAAACAGGAACGAGTGGCTCCATCTGCAATGCAATGGCTTCATGCGTCTGCAAGGCCTATGATCATCTTAGCTATACAGCGAGAGGCACATTATGGTGAATTCCACACGACTTTTCAATAAGAAACTGTAAGAAAAATCCGAATCTCTGATCACCAAAAGATTTGGAAGCTTCAATTCAGAAGCGCCGGGAAGGGGGGGCAAGGGGGGGCGGCCGCCCCTCCAATGTTCTCCAGGACCATGTTTCTAATTCTCCTAATTCCGGCGTAAAAATTTCGGGGGGGGGGGGTAAGGCCGATGATCTTGGCAATTATAATTTTTACGAGAACAAGATTCTACAATCTTGCCACCTCAATTGCATTTTCCCGCGATCTGTACGGCATTGACTCGAAATTTTTCTCATGGCGAAGCCCCCAGGTTCCCGTTCTACGTACGCTCCAAATTCGCATATCTCATCAAAATAGCTTGTTGAGGACGTAAGTCAAGATCTTTTTCACGAACGAGGAGAAAGAAGTTTGGTGGTTGCGTAGTCGGTGCATGGTAAGAATCTTTCGGCGAAATACTGGAAAGTGACCGGGAGACTTCTTCTAAGCCATAGCATAAGTTGGCTCCTAGAGAACTTTTCTAGACAAACTATTATAGCATTGTCCAAGACTTACATTTTTTGAGGCCTTGGAAGTTGGGTTGTGAGGACCGTTAGGGACCATTCTAGAAGAAAGTAAAGTGTGTGTGCGCAAAAATTTTCCTGCGGAGGTGATCCATTGAAATTGTTACAAGATTGTGAAGGTGTCCCCTTTGGTCTTCGTGAAGATTACATGTAGGATAAAGGCATTCTAAGCCAAAGAATATCTTGTTTAAAAATTTTTCGGGAGATGCTAATTCAAATAACTGTTGCGAAGTGATCAACAATTCTAATGCAGCACAGGCTGAAATGTTATCGGTTGAAGTGTTCTAGGCCAAAGTAAAGAGTTAATCTACAAAAATTTCCTGTGGGCTTTTCCCCCAGACCCCCTCAGTATTTACTGGGTTTTGAAGTTTCTGCATAGCCCGATGGCCTCTTTTTTCACAAACCATGAATATTACTTCATATTTCTCAATCTGAGAGTACACGATGGCCTTGTGACAGATTTCATGACAGAGTGGCGTGCGGTAAATTGGTCGATGAATTATTTGGGGATCCAAAGATTGGACGCTCGGTCTCCGGTTGGACGTCATTTTTTAATCGTGAACAGTGTTGTACCCTACTTGTGTTGTTTAACAGACTCATTTAATCTTTATTTCAGTCTTTGAAAAGGGCGCTGGTCGCATCTATAGCCAAGGTAGAGGGCGTGGTCTAAGAAAATTTTCTGGGGCTCCGCCCCAGACCCCGTCTTATTTTGCCCCTCCAATAAAAAATCCTGGCGGCGCCACTGCTTCAATTCTGTAAAAAGTTAACTTCAGAAACTATTTATTTTGATAAAGAAAATTCTTTGTACATTCTTCCTTTATTTTCACTCGTTTCCTTTATCACGTTGCTCGAAAGGTACTTAATCTTTTGATGTATGCAGTGTATGCTTAATGCAGCTACTGACGGGTACGCAAACATAACAAACCAGAATAACATTAACATGACAACGAAACGCGAAAAATAACAAAATGCGGCATTAGCACAAAATATAATCATAATTAGACTACTGTCATGTTAGGTGTTCACAATTTCATGCACCTAGCTGCTTTGCTCAATGAATTTATTGATCGCGTGATTTAGCAATATATTTGTTTCATTCATCAGGTATATAACTTTGTTCTTAGTGTTCAGAAAGTTGAATATTGGTTTCGATGATGATATTACGTAACAAGCTTTCTCCTTTCCTATTACATGTCATTAAACGATGAATTTCATCCTCCACGTTATCACAAAAGGTACATTTACGTTCTTCTGGTTTTTTGGTGGTCTAAAATAGCTGCTGTGAACACAGCTGTGAACATGACAGTAACACAGCTGTGAACACACAGCTGTGAACATGAAGATTTTCATGGTACTTTCAAGAAACTTGTAAGAAACATCAAAATCTGCTGATTTTTAGAAACTTCAGAATTGGCTCAAATTCTTAGCTTCTTACAAAAAGTACGTGCAATCAAGAAAATCAAGGCGCTGAGAAAAAGCTGGAAGGTTTATCAGGATTTACGTTACCCTCTGCGTGCTTGAAAAATATTGTGATGGAGGCTTTCTGAAAAACCCTGTCGGAGAGCTTTCTGAAAGCCTTCTTGGAGATTTTCAGGCAATCCGTTTCAAATTTTTTCTGGAAAACGCTCTCGGGGGTTCTTTGCGAAACCCTCCGAGAGGGTTTGTTAAGAAATATCTGTCGAAAAGTTTTTTTGAATACCTCCAGGTGTCAGAGGTGTAACATTTGTACGAGCTCATGAGCTTTTTGGCATCTTTGTTAGCACCTTCAACTGGGTTTGAAGCAACCGTTTTTAAGAGACACTACATTCTACAGCCTTCGGCATATTCCAATGTGTCTTTTCTGCATTTTGAGGGGAAACCAAGTTAAACTGCCGCTGTGCTGAATCTGAGTTGAGGAGGTAAACATTGTTAGAGTTTTGGCAAGTTGAGCCTCTTTGGTACAAGGATGCGCGTATGGGAAACTGTAGATCCAAAGCATTTTTGATAGCAAAACTAACACTAAATAGACTTGCCACCCTCCACCACAGGACCAAAGTTCCTTATAAATGAAACTTCGTATATTGCAAGAACCCGCAAAACAGAGACCAATTTCTAAGGAGGCACTGCCAGAGCGCTCAACCTCGTCCCCAGGGCCTTTTGTCATAAAAGTCCTGGGGACGAGGTTGCCAGAGCGCTATGGAAGATGAAACGATGCGACCAATGCTTCCAAGATAAGACAACTGGCCGATTCGGTTGAGTAAAAGGTACCGTCATAGAAAAAACGTTGATGTCAGATATGTTTAAATGGAAACTGAACAAGGAATTTTTGAAAAAGCTGTATCTATTTTGCTGGTTCTTACTGTATTCAGTATCTCTCTTCCCATTCAAAAATATCTATTCATTCAAAAATATCTGGTATTTCGTACAAATATGTAACAAGCTAAGAAGGTGCATCATGATAGGCCACAAGGAATTCATTGACACTGAGAGCAAAAACCAAGGAAACTGGGTGGGTTGTTGCATAGAGACTGGACAAACGTAAATCATACCTTTGATATTAAATCTATGTATGCAAAAACTGGATGGGTTTCCGCAACTGATTGGGACAGAGGCAGCATCGTGTCATGAAGTTTGAGTTAGGAATCAGGCAGAACTTGCTTTTCTCTCAATTTTCTCTAAATAAAACCAAACTCGAAATTCTCAACCAACTCTCTGTAAAATCTCTAAAAACAATTCCTCTACTCCTTCCAAAAACTAATCTCTCCAAATCCTCGATACTTCCTACTTTAATTACCCTATTGTCCCAAACATATGCAAATATAAACGACAACGTCCTCTTAGAAAATACGGGGGTTACTTCCTCACATCTCCCCTCCCTAAAACTGTCCTTCTACAATCCAACAATCAACAACAATCAACTACAATCAACTACAATCAACTACAATCAACTGCAATAAATATTTACAAAAGGAAAGAACAAGAGGTTCATCCTCTAATTGCGTCTTTCGTTGGTTCAAATAAGGTCACTGGGAACGGGTTCTCCATAAAAGTCTGGAATCCTTCTTGTGCGACTTCCTCTCCTCAATTCGACAACTCGTGGCTGCTGCACATGTTCTTTTGGTCTGTACATAAATTCAACTTCTTCGTCTGATTCCGAATCCACCTCAAACAGTTCATTAACGGTTTCTCCTCCTACAGGGTGTCCCAGAAAAATTGTGCCCCGTTTGCCTGAAGATTGCGAGAAAACAGCAAAAGATTATCACTAACCTTTTCCATGACGTTGCTCTTCAGACGTTCAATTAAAGTTTGCCGCCGTTCCCGTGAAAATCCGTCGAAAAATGATGGAGCTATGACTTTCAGAAGACCAAATCTGCCTGTTGACTGAAACCAGTGGTCGGCCATTTTATCTTACTATTTTGCAAAGATAAACAGCTTCATGGATGAACTGAAATAGCAGCCTTTAATGTCATAGCTCTCATCAAACTTCCAATAATCATCAGAGAGTTAGACTAGTTTTTACCCCACGATCTTTGATAAAATGCAAAAGTGAAGATCAGAATTCCCAAAGTAATAAAAAATCAAAAGTTTCGACAAAAATATATTTCACATCTAATTTGTTGCCATCCCTAGCGTATCCCTACTCAGATTTCTCCTTTCATTTGTTACAAGCAATTGTTGATTTACTACCGAAGACAATGAACTAAAAGAAACGAGAAGGGCAAAAGATTTTTGGAGTGATAGATAAACTAAATAATTGCTGCACTCACCACACCTGCAAACAAAATGTGACTATATTTTTGTCATTGCCTTTCGATTGTTTATTTTATCATGGGATCCTCGTCTTCGTTTTGACATTCAATAAAGGATCGAGGGTAAGAAATAGCTGAAGTCTCTGATGATTGTTGAAACTTTCGTGAGAGCTATGAGATTGGAGGCTACTGTTTCAGCTCATCCATGAAGCTGCTTATCGTCGCAAAATAGTAATACAAAATGGCCGACCGCTGGTTTCAGTCATCAGAGAAATTTGGTCTTCTGAACGTCATAGCTCCATCATTTCTTAACGGATTTTTACGGGGATGGAAGCAAACTTTAATTTAAGATCTTGCGAGCAACATCATGCCAAAATATGGTGACGACCTTTTGCCGCTTTGTCGTGTTCTTCAGGCAAACGGGGCACAAATTTTCTGGGACACCCTGTAGTTCTACAGTCCCCGGCGTAAAGTACTTTAAACGGTTATAATGCACAATTTTCTCTTTGCCAGTGCTTTGACAACGAATTTTAAAGTCTTCTCCCATTGTCTGTATTATCTGGAATGGACCGGTATACTTCAAGTCGAATCCTCGAGCTCTGTTGTTCTTCAGCAAGACAAAGTCTCCAATTCTCAATGGTTGTGCTCTTTCTGCGCGATATCTCCTGTCATAGTTCCGTTTCTGCGTAGTCTGAGCTTCGGTAACATTTTGCATTGCTTTTTCACGTAAAATGTCTGTCCTACTGCGTAAATTGGCGAGATAACGATGTTCCTTTGCAGGCGACCATAATACTGGGTTAGGATCTGCCTGTAAATCCATTGGTAACCTCGGTGGTCTCCCATACAAGAGTTGGAAAGGAGACAACCCAGTCGACTCGTTCTTTGCCGTTCTCGATGCTAACAGTGCAAAATTCAGGTGTTCATCCCATTCGCTTTTCCTATCACGATCCATACGAATTCTTAAAAGAGTCTTTATTGTACCATTGAATTTCTCAACGAGTCCGTCACACTGCGGATGGTATGCAGTTGTATGCCTTTTTTCGAGGCCAAACATCTTACAAACGGCGTCAACAACGTGCGATTCCATGTTCGTACCTTGATCCGTCAAAAGTATGGTAGGCATCCCATGCCGCGAAAATATTTCCTCCAGAGCTCTGCAAATTGTTTCACTATGTTGGTCAGGAAGTGATACTGCCTCACCGAACTTAGTAAAGTAATCGATGACTGTCAAAATGCAAGTGTTATTCCGTGATGTGATTTTCAGCGGTCCGACGATGTCCATGCCAATCATATAAAATGGAATTGGGGTGACCTGAATTGGTTTAAGTGGCCACCGTGGTCTCGGTACTTCTTTATTCTTCAGGCAAACTTCACAACCATTCACGAAAGTTTCAACGTCTCTGTAAAATCGAGGCCAATAAAACCTTTCCTGGATCGCCGAAAATGTTTTCTTGATCCCCATGTGCCCAACCGTTTCGTGAACTTTTTGCAAAACCTCCAATTTCAGAACATCCGGAACAACCACCTGTCTCCTCTCCTCTCCCTCAGCGTCAATCCATTCTCTGCACAGCAATTCATCTACCAGTAACAGCTTATCAAAAATTGCAAACAACGTCTTCATTGTTGAACTGACATCTTTCTGTAACGTCACCGGTTTTTGACCAATTTCAACCCACTTCTTAATACAAGCAATGTCTGAATCCTCATTCTGCGCCACAACAAATTCGTCTCTTGACCAGAAGCCACTCACAAAGATTGCATTAACAACTGGCGTTCTTGACAGTGCATCAACATGTGGTATTAAATTCCCTGGCTTGTGAATCACTTCAAAAGAATACTCTTCCAACCGCAGGATCCATCGAGCTAGCTTACCGGATGGATTTTTCATTTTACGAAGCCACTGAAGAGCACGATGATCTGAATAAACAACAACATGGTTCCCATACAAATAAGCATGAAAATGAGTGAGTCCCCAAACTAAAGCAAACGCCTCTTTCTCTGTCACTGTCCAGTTAATCTCACTCTTTGTAAAGGCCTTGGAAGCATACGCAATGACTTTCTCCATACCATTATCATCTGCCTGCGCCAAAACAACACCAACACCTCGATCACTCGCATCACAATACACAACAAAAGGCTTTGCAAAATCGGGATAATGAAGCAACGGTGCCTCAATAAGCTGACGTTTGAGTTCTTTGAATGCTTTGTCACAGCTTCCACTCCAAACCCACTTCACTCCTTTTTGTAGTAGCCGATTCAAAGGAGACATGATGTCACTTGCACCAGAAATGAATCTACGATAATAACTGACCAAGCCCAAAAAACGACGTAGCTCCTCCACATTAACAGGCTGCTTGTATTCCACAACTGCTTCCACTTTCTTTGGGTTGGGCTTGACTCCATTTCCATCAACAACAAACCCAAGATACTCCACTGAATCTTGTACAAATGCGCACTTCTCTAGGTTGAGTTTCAAATTTGCATTTCGAAAGGCATCAAATACACAACGCAATAGAGCAAGGTGGTCTTCGAAATCTGCTCCTGCTATGAGTACATCATCCAAATATGCAAAAACTCGAGTACCAATCTGTCCAGCCAAAACACGGGACATAAGCCTCTGAAAGGTTGCTACTGCATTGCATAAACCAAAGGGCATTACATTCCAAGAAAAATGACCGCCAGGAACACTAAATGCTGTCTTGTCACGACTATCTGTGTCCATTTCAACTTGCCAGTAGCCTGAGGTTAAATCTAATGAACTGAAATAACTTTGTCCAGCCAAGCTATCCACGATATCATCAATCCGAGGTAAAGGGAAAGCATCTTTGATCGTACAATCGTTCAGTCGGCGATAATCAACACAAAAACGCCATTGACCTGTCTTCTTTTTCACTAAAACAATGGGGCTAGACCAGGGCGAATCTGTTTCCGTTACCAAACCTTTCTCTTTCAATTCCTTGACTTGCTGGTCAACTACCTCTTTCAGTGCAAACGGTAAGCGTCGTGGTGGCTGCTTCACTGGCTGTGCGACCCCAGTGTTTATTTTATGTTTCACAAGATTTGTGTGTCCGATATCACTGGGTCCTTTCGAAAAGATATCCTGGTAATCAATGAGTAATTTCTTTACTGTCACTTGCTCCTCTTGACTCAAATGGGAAGACAGTTTGAGATCTCTTAATTTCTGGAATAAACTTTGTCTTTCTTGACTACAGTCACTGATTGGATATTCTGCCCTCTCAGTTTCAATATGCTCTAAAGTGCCAATCTTGGTACCTTTGTGCAAAGTAACAGTCTCTTTACCTGGGTTTACTAGCTGTACAGGAACACTATTTGATGATCCATGAACTACGATCCTTGCAATCAAAATACCCTTGTCTGCACAAACTACATTTGGCTCCAAAACACCATCAGAATAAAACCTTCCTTGAATGTTTCCTGGTACTATCATCTCATGAAAGGCCGGCACAACAATATCTTCATTCAAAACAACTGGCAAACATTGTTTTTCTTCAGAATATCGGCATAAAACTGGAACGAATGTATCGTCAGGAAAACACAATTTTTGTTCCTTCAAATCCAACAAGATTTCATTTTCAATCAACCATGTCAATCCTAGTAAAATGCCTGGTCGAATCCCCTCTACGATGTAAAATGGCAAGTTGGACGTTTTATCATTCATGCCAATATCCAAGCGAACTTTGCCAATAATCCCAAGTGGTTTACCATTAGCTGCATGTGCCACTAGATCATTAGGCTCAATCACTTTATCTGCTGACATTGTAGTGAAAACTTCTTGGCTTATTAAATTTATAGGGCTGCCTGTATCAATTAAACAATGTCTTATTTGTTCTTCAATTTTGACATCAATTATGAGAGCATCTTTACTACTTGCAGGTGTTATAGTAGACAGAGTAGCCTCTCTACTCGGGCCAGGTGGTTTCGAGGCCTGGACACCACTCTTTTCGGCTAATAATCTCTTTTTCACAGGGCAGTCCTTCGCCACGTGACCTGGTTTGTCACAAACAAAACATAGCCTTTGTCTCTTATTTCTTTCAACAGTTCCTGTTCTCTGTTCTTCCTGGTTCTCCGGATTGTTCGTTTCGTTAGAAAATCTACAAAATCTGGCAACATGACCCTTTCGTCCACAATTATAGCAAATATAGGTGTTAGAATATTTCTGTTGTTTTGTTACGTTACCTCTTGTGTAAAATGGACATTGTTTGGCTAAATGCCCAAATCCATGACATTCAAAGCACTCCTTGCTGCTGGAAATTGTTCTGACATCTTGCTTAGGTTTTGATCTGTCTCTATCTTCTGCAATTATGACTTGTGCAGATCTAGCAGCTTCAAACCTCCTAGCCACAACTAATGATTCTGCTAAGGAATCTGTAGGCTCTTGCAACAATTTACACTGCAACGCTTTATCCGACACTCCAGCCATAAACTGATCATTTAAACGTCCGTTAACCTCGTCCGCAGTGAACGAACATTTGGAAGACAACTCTCTTAAAGCCAAAGCAAAATTGTCTACCGTTTCTCCCGGTAATTGCAGTCTCTTAGTAAAGTTAAACCTTCGTTCGACGGGATTTTGGTTCCTCTCAAATAATGTAACAAGCTTTCTAATGTATGTCTTATAGTCCTCTTCAGAATCGCCTCCAATTTCAACAGATTCTGCGATGCGAAAGCTGTCCTCCGACATATTTAGCAAAATCGAAACCCGCTTCTGAGTGTTGTTCTTAACCTCCATAGCTGCAAAGAATAAATCCATCTTGCGAATAAATAAAGGAAAATCATCTCCAAGTTTGTACTTTTCAGGTTTCCTGAAAGGTAAACCTCTGTTTCTGTCATCTTGAGCAGCAGCTCCTCGAGGAGGGGCAGCTTCGTCTTGCCCCTCGTCAGGCATAACTAGGCCTGTTTACATTAGAACTCCAACCATACTTCGCTGTAACACGCAAGTCCTGTCCTGGCAGGATCGCCAAAATCATGTCATGAAGTTTGAGTTAGGAATCAGGCAGAACTTGCTTTTCTCTCAATTTTCTCTAAATAAAACCAAACTCGAAATTCTCAACCAACTCTCTGTAAAATCTCTAAAAACAATTCCTCTACTCCTTCCAAAAACTAATCTCTCCAAATCCTCGATACTTCCTACTTTAATTACCCTATTGTCCCAAACATATGCAAATATAAACGACAACGTCCTCTTAGAAAATACGGGGGTTACTTCCTCACAATCGCTTTGTATTCAATGTCGGATTTTCACACGAAAACTGGGTGGGTTTCCATAATCATTTGGGACAGAGGTAGCACCGCAGTACTTTCAGTATCTGATTTCAAAGGAAAAACTGGGTAGGTTTCAGCAATTACTGGGGACAGAGGTAGCACCGTTGTACTTGAGATCTTTCTATTCAAGATGCAACAATTGGGTGAGGTTGCTGCAACAAAAAGGACAGAGTTAGCGGCGCAGTAACTAACATTTTACATGAAAACTATGTGAGGAGTTCCATAATTTGGTATAATCTGGTGGTTATCAGCTATGTCCTCAAAAGTTGGCTTTTTCTAAGTTGTGTAGCTTGGACTTCGGTAAAACCCGGGTTGGTTTATTTTCGTTCCCAGGACACAGGTGGTGTCACAAAATCTACCGTACTTGACCGCCCCTGATCATCGCCATCTTTAGCGTAATCGTCTATTCCTTTCAGTTCAACCACTGCAGCGTACATTCCATGATTTTTGCTTGACCAAATTTGAGTTTCAGGCAGTTTGAAATTTCAATATACCCGTAAGTACCGTGGGCGATAATGGCTCGTTCACACGGGTGGGGGGGGGTATCTCAACCCATCATCTGACGTCTGGGACGTGCCATTTTGCCCGAAAAATTGGTACCCAAAATTCCGTAAATTCTGGTGGATTTTAGGGCCATAATTCCGCTAATCGAATCAAAGTCTGGGCCATAATTCTGGACGTTATGAAGAATCCCCTTTCCGTAACGGTTTGAAATAAGTACCTCTAAAAAATGGCACGTCCCCGTACAATAAAAGTACTAACGTACTCTCTACTGTCGGCAAATTTTTATGAATGGTTGCATTTTTCGCCTACAGGCTAGACTTATTACATGAGTCCTTGCTTTCACTTCTTTTTACCCCAACGATACCCCCACAATACCCATTCTGCTTCAACGAAGTATTAGCGGAATGACTATAACAGTAAGTAACAATTCAATTAAATGGAGCAAGACTTAGACAAAAATCATCAGTTTACCTTCAGGCTTCAATAAACTGAATCGTACTCTTGATCCTTGGCAAGCCTGCGCGTAAGCTCAACTGGCTTCCGATGCGGAGGAGCCGGTAGGCGAAATTCAATTGAAGACAGAGGAAAGACAATGGAACTCCGTCTACCGGCTCCCCGGCATCGGAAGCCAGCTGAGCCTGTGCACAGGCTGTAGGAGGCAAATTTGTAAAAATGCAAGGGTCTCGATTTCTCAGTCATAGCTGAAGACGGACTTTGTAATCATTCTGACAAGCAAAGACATCGGTAAATGCATTCAATGACAATGTAATGTCATTCACATGTTCTTATGTGCTATTCACTTGAACAAAATGCAAAAGGTTAGTTTTTAATACTTTCATTCATAGTTGTATGACTCAGTTATACCGTTCGCATAATCGAAAAAGACTCCAAATTTCTCTTTCAGATCGTTGTAGACGGGAAAGCAACAATTACCATCCGCTTGAAAACGTTCTACAATACTAACAACAAACTCTGGGATGGCAGCTCTTGCGATGGGTGGGGCAGTACACCATGCGAAAATATGTTTGAAATTTGTGTCAAGCAGTTTCCACCGTACCCAAATTCGATGAGCAATTGTCTATATCACAGAAAGGGAACACCGTATGTTGAAGCAACTACAGTGTATTTTGAGAGCAGTAATACTGGAATTGATAAAGATATAGTGGTGAACGTTGATGGTTCTTATACAGTCAGTGTTACTTTTTTTCATTCATTTTCTTCATAATTGTTTGTAACTCAATGTAGACTTACCGAAGTCTCTTCTGTGTCAAAATACAAAATAATGACCTCTGCGAAGGAGATGGATGAAGCAAATACGTCACTAAAAACAAACGCTATGAGGACCTTATTTCAACTTCAATAATCTGGGGTTAGCAAGTGTGTTTAATGTGATAATAAACACAGTTTGCTTGGTTGAAAATTATGGAAAATTTCACCGCAGCTTCCAAAATGAAATGGCTCTTTATCTTTGGAATTTGGAGATGAATTGCAAATGATGGTCAGAAAAGGTAAAGAATGTGGTTTTACGTCAAATTTTGACATGCAGCGGCCGTTTACCCCCGCGCAAAACAGAGTTACGGCGCAAAATTGCGAACTGCCAATCAGTTTGCCGAACGGCCTCTTGTATCCCAGAGTAGAGGTAGAGCAACGAACTCACTCTGGGGACGAAATTGAGTATCACGTTCATAACTAATCTTAAGAGCAACAATCGTTTTTAATGTTCAGATATGTGGAAACTTAAGGCGTGATATTTCTATTGTAGGGAATGGGTTTCTTCATGAAGATAATGGACTACGATTCAGGTAGCAGTTACGACCATGTTGACAATCATGTTTACGGTGAAGCATTCGTACCAGGTTACAATGGTGTTGTTAAGCAGTACTCTAGAGTTTCATGGGGTCAGCGGTCAAGTTCTAAGTCCAAACTATCATTTACAGTGAAAGCTTCTTGCCACCAATACTATTATAGCAATACATGCGGGGTTTACTGCAAACCAAGGGATGACAGCGGTGGACACTATAACTGTGACAGTAATGGTAATCGTGTATGCCGCAATAATTGGTTCTTAAAGCCTGATTGTCTCGTTTATTGTGTCCCTCAAGATGACGACACTAATGGACATTACACATGTGACAGCGATGGGACACAAGTTTGTCGCCCAAATTGGCACAATGCTCCTTTATGCAAAATATATTGCAAACCACAGGATGACGATGCAAATGGCCATTATACTTGTGATGTTATGGGTAATCATATCTGCCGACCAAATTGGTACAATTTGCCATCATGTAACATATTCTGCCAGCCAAAGGATGATGATCTAAATGGACATTATACCTGTGACAGCAGCGGAAATCATGTCTGCAGAACAGATTGGTACAATGCGCCATCATGTAACAAATTCTGCCAGCCAAAGGATGATGATATAAATGGACACTACACTTGTGCCACAAATGGTTCACACCTGTGTCGCAAACCATGGTACCATGCACCAAACTGTACAACCTACTGTGTTCCTCAAGATGACGATATAAATGGCCATTACACATGTGCCAGTGATGGGTCACATATTTGCCGTCAAGGTTGGTTCAATGGACCAAACTGTACCACTCCATGCGCTCCGAAAGACGATGACGTTTCCGGCCATTATGATTGTGCAAATAATGGTTCGCGCATTTGTAAACCTAATTGGTTCAATCTACCAAACTGCACAACATTTTGTGAGCCAAAAGATGATATGGATGGACATTATACCTGTGCCAACGATGGGTCGCATGTTTGTCGCTCCGGCTGGTTCGGTATACCAAATTGTACCGTGTATTGTGTACCTCATGATGACAGCACCCATGGACATTACAGTTGTTCTAGTAACGGCACACGCGTATGCATTACCAAATGGTTTAATCTACCTAATTGCACCACTTTTTGCGAACCAAAAGATGACGACAGAAATGGGCATTATACGTGTGCGAATAATGGCTCGCATGTGTGCCGCTCAGGTTGGCACAATGCTCCAAGTTGTGACACATATTGTGCACCTCAAGACGATGAAAGAAATGGTCATTATACATGTGACATAAATGGTGCACGAATATGTAGACTGGGCTGGTTTCGTAAGCCAAATTGTACAACTTATTGTGTTCCGAAAGAAGATGATGCATACGGACACTATACATGTGCTGAAGACGGAACGCGTGTTTGCAGACCGGGTTGGTTTAAGAGCCCTAATTGCACTACTTTCTGTGAACCCAAGAACGATGATATCAGCGGGCATTATAACTGCACTGATGAAGGTGCGCGTAAATGCGTGAAAAATTGGTATGGAGAACCTAACTGCACCACTTTATGTATTCCACAAGATAACCAAAATGGACATTATACTTGTGCTAGAAACGGATCCCATGTTTGTAATAGAAATTGGTATGGTCCTCCAAACTGCACAATCCAATGTGAACCAAGAGATGATCAATTTGGGCATTATACATGCTCTTCTAGAGGCCTGAAAATTTGTGATAAGACTTGGTATGGTAAACATTGCACGCAATCATGTATCCCAAGAGATGACACAGTGGCACATTACAACTGTACCAGTCATGGCAAGCGAATTTGTAACAATAATTGGTACGGTTTGCCAAATTGTACCAAATTTTGTGAACCCGCGGATAGCTTAGTTGGACACTACACGTGTGATAACTTTGGTTCCCATGTTTGCAGGGACAACTGGTTTGGTTTGCCAAATTGCACAATCTTTTGTGCGCCAAAGGATGACATTGATGGCCACTACAGCTGTGCCAATAATGGCTCCCACATTTGCAACAAGAACTGGTACGGACTGCCAAATTGCACCACTTTCTGCGAGCCAAAAGACGGTATAAATGGCCATTATACATGTGCGAGTAATGGGTCTTACGTATGTAACAAGAACTGGTATGGACTGCCAAATTGCACCACATTTTGTGAACCAAGTGACACTCCATTAGGTCATTACGTATGTGCCAGTGATGGCTCACATATTTGCAACAGTAACTGGCACGGACAGCCAAATTGTACCACATTTTGTGAGCCAAATGACGGTCCATTAGGCCATTACACATGTGCCAGTAATGGATCTCACATATGTAACAAGAACTGGTACGGATTGCCAAATTGTACCACATTTTGTGAACCAAAGGATAGCTCAGTCGGTCATTACACATGTGATAAAGATGGTTTACATGTTTGTCGGAAAAATTGGTTTGGTTTGCCACATTGCACTACTTTTTGTGCACCAGAAGATGACACAAGTGGCCACTATCACTGCAGTCAAAACGGCTCCCATATTTGCAACAGCAACTGGTACGGACTTCCAAACTGTACCAAATTTTGTGAGCCTAAAGATGATACATTGGGCCATTACACATGTAAAGAAGATGGTTCACACATTTGCAGATCAAACTGGTACGGAGTACCAAACTGTACCAAATTTTGTGAACCTAAAGATGATACATTGGGCCACTACACATGTGAAAAAGATGGTTCACATGTTTGTAGACAAAACTGGTACGGGCCACCAAACTGTACCAAATTTTGTGCACCAAACGATGATTCTCAAGGACATTATACCTGCTCTGGTAACGGAGCTCCAGAATGTAGAAAAAATTGGTATGGCCTTCCAAACTGCACCACATTCTGCCAGCCAAAGGACGACATACTTAGACACTATAATTGCACCGTAGATGGATCACGCATATGTAAAGCACATTGGTATGGCTTGCCAAATTGCACGATACACTGCAAACCAAAGGATGATGAATCTGGACACTACAACTGTACAAACGACGGTTCACACGTGTGTAAATCAAATTGGTACGGTCTCCCAAATTGCACCAGATTCTGTGAACAGAGGGATGATATTTTGGGTCATTACACTTGTGACAAAGATGGTTTGCATGTGTGTAGACAAAACTGGCATGGTCTGCCAAATTGTACCGCGTATTGCTCACCAACGGATGACCACACGGGACATTTCTCATGTGCCAGCAACGGTTCCCGGATATGCAATAAGAACTGGTATGGCTTTCCAAATTGTACCAAATTTTGTGAGCCAAGGGAAGACTTGTTTGGCCATTACACTTGCTCCAGCAATGGGTCGCGAATATGCAACGAGAAATGGTACGGCCTTCCAAATTGCACCAATTTTTGTGAACCAAAAGACGACTCATTTGGACATTACGCATGTGGCGAAGATGGTTCACATGTTTGCAGGCAGAACTGGTACGGTGTGCCAAACTGCACCACATTTTGTGTCCCAACAAACGACTCTACTGGTCATTACATTTGTAATAGAGATGGCTCACATATCTGTACCAAAAACTGGTACATCCAGCCAAACTGTACAATTTTTTGTGCACCAAGTGAGAGTGACAGAGATGGCCATTACACTTGTGATAAACAAGGGCGACGCGAATGCCGAAACGGATGGTTTGGTAACGGCAACAAAAGCTGCATTTCGTATTGCAATCCTCAGAGAAATGATGTCTTGGGACATTATAATTGCAGTAACACAGGAAGCAAAATCTGTATTGAAAATTGGTACGGTGAAAATTGTACGAAACATTGCAAGTCGAGTAATGATGATATAGATGGATATAACTTTTGTGACACAAACGGTGACATTGTTTGTTTCAGTGAATATTTTGGGCCTAACTGCAATGTGTTTTGTTCGCCACGAAATGATAGTGGAGGCCATTATGATTGTAATACTACCACTGGGGATAAGGTCTGTTTGACTAACTGGACAGGGGTTTCTTGCAATGAAACATTACCAAAAACCACGGTAGTTTCATCATCGATACAAGTCGAAAAAACCACACAACAATTGAAGCTTGAAACGATAAGCTCCACATTGCAAACAAGTATGATTTCCACAAGCCACAAACATCTGACGTCACAAATCTCGCCTACGCAGAGGGCAGCTTCCTCGACGAAATCAAGTCCACAATCAAGTACTGTGCCATTATCATCTGCAAGTCCGACGAATAAAGGTATGACCCCCACAGTTAAAACAGCAAAAGATAAAAGTACGACAATAGAATGGTTGACTACAACAAATGAAGGCAAAGCAATTCTGTCTGGTGCTGGAATAGCATTGTTTCTACTACTGATGCTGATTGGTGCCATTTATGCATACTCAAGGTAAGCTAGAGCGAGAGCAAGGCCCCGTTCACACGAGAACGGAACGGAACGGAACGGAACGGACCAGAACGGAACGGAACGGAACTTTTTAAGGGGTGTTCACACGGCAATGGATACTTTTGAAGTGTTAATATCTTCCTCCCTAGAGACAAAAATTTTCTAAGCTCGCCATTAAGTTTTTCCGTTTCTATGCGTAAACAATCCTATTGTTTGGAGTTTTAGAATTACCTCATGTATAAATTGCATGAAAAAAGTCCACAAAGTGGAACGGAATGCTCCAAAAAAGTGTTCACACTAAGACCAAATCGTTCCGTTCCGTTCCGTTCCGTTCCATCTTACGGCTCACTTTTCAGAGCCGTCCACTTTTCGGAACGGAACGGAACTTTTCTAGGCGTTCTCGTGTGAACACCTGCAAAAATTCTTTTGTTTTCTGGAACAGTTCCATATCGTTCCGTTCCGTTCCGTTTCGTTCTCGTGTGAACGGGGCCCAAGACTGCATTCACACGATACCAGCAAATTTTGAAAAGGGTGGAAAATGTGACAGATCGGCCTCCTATTCACATCCGCAAATCAAGGAATTATTATCATTATTATCATTTTGTTTAATGTTGGCAACTTACATAGCAAAATTCAAAAATGCTAATTCAAGCCAACAAGGGAGGAAAAGGCATACGTCTAGATGTTATACTTGAAGGGAATAGACATACACTATTTATTCCTTTATGATGTTTTAAACGTCAAGAAACATATCTGCCGCAGTGTTAGGCTGTTAGCGACCAAAATGCTAATTCTACATTCAGAAAAATAAGAAACCAATTAAGAAACTTTTAGTACTAAAATGGACAAAATTTCTTGCGAAATTTCATACTTTTAGTACTATGGGCTGATCCAAGTTTCTTATAAAAAACGTGTAGCTATATTCGTAGTCGTTATAAACGGGCTAAAGAAACGCCAACAAACCCTTTGTTTCTATAGCCACAGACCAGATGAAAGAAAATTGTCGAGAACAATAGATTACATTTTTGACCTGGCCTCAGCCAGTCAGCCAGCTTTAACTGTCCATTTCCTTTTACAAATAGGCCTAACAGTCCTGAAAACATGCTACTGCTTCGGCGCTTTGCAACCAAAGTATCATAAAAGGCATACAAGTTTGACAACATACCTTTTTGCCCAGATTCACTATTGATACAACAGCAGTGAGCGACTTTGTCTTTTCTGAAAAAAGGGAAATGATACTAAAGCTTAGCTTTATCTATTTGCAGGCCAGTGAAAGGTGGAAAAGGCAGTGATAAAGTTATTCCCTTCACTAACTTGGAGAAAATTAACAGAAGACGAAAAGAAACGTGAGTTTTTAATGATTCACTCCCGCTTTTACTCGCAATCTAAACTTTAATATATGCCATCGAAGGTAGTGGCTTCTTCAATCAGTAAATCAAAAGTGCCTCGTAGAGCGCGGGCAAATCACTTCAGAATGGTGCACGAGATCTTTAAGAGTTCAAAACCTCTCAGATCGTTTCAAAAATATTTGTGATTTTCAAAGATTTTCTAGATTTTGCAAGGTCTTCAAAATCGTTGACAATTCAAAAAATTGTTGAGGTCTTGCAAGGATTATCAAACGAAATATTTAAAAATTTGTATGATTTTTAAAGGAAACTTATGGTTTCCTTAGGTTTTCGAAGATTTTGATGAATTCCAAGGGGATTTCGAAGATTTGGTAGAGATTTTTGGGATTTTCAGGACTTTTTAGGATCTTTTAAGCAAGTATATGAGACAGTTGGAATCATTTGTCCCTTGTCGTAAAACATGGGAAAATCCTTTGCACCAAATGAGCTTCGAACTGCGTTGACCCTGGGGTACCTTGGGGTACCCTGGGTACCACTGGTACCCGGGTAACCCTGGGGGCACTTCACTATTCGGTCATATGGGGATGTGCGCTCTAAGAATTTCTGTTATGACCCAATCCCACAATTTTGAAGGGTTTGTGAGATTCAAACCTACAACATCAATGTGGTTTCTAATCAGTGTTTGCATTAAACACCAGTGACAACAACAGGAAATTGCTAATTATCCCAAATCTGGGCATTCCCAGAATTTCTAGCAGAAACTAGACCTCTGTCTCAGAATTGTTCCTCAAAAAATACATTCCATTCCCAGAATTTTGTGCAAAGATCACCCAAAACTGGCGCATATTCCCGTATGATCGAATAGTGAATTACAGACAATCCCCAGCCCGAGGCGGTGACTGAGCAATTTTGTCGAAAAACTTGGCTACGGACATGTCTTCGTGAAAGAAATTATAACTCAGTCACCTTTCTCAAGAACAAGAATTTACGAGCGACCAAAACAAATTGGCTGTAGGAAATATTTCTGTAAGCTTACCCACGTCTGACCAGAACTGACAGTGTTTGCTAAACTCACTCTTTTGCTCACAGCACGCTCATTCAGAGCCCTAATTTTATCAGCAATTTTGTGACTTGGCTGTTACGCTTATATTTGTGCCTTGACTAAACTACTGCAGGAATTACTTTGTTTAGTTTAAGAAATTTCTTTATTGATAAATCGACCAAAGGAACATGCTTCTATTTGCAAGTCCGTTGCAACGCCTACTGTCACTCAACATGAAACCCTCTAGCTACCTATCGACCTATCGATAACGTTAAAAATTCTCTGGAGACTTTAGCAACCTACGAGGACTTTGGCCCATACAGAGGGTCTGATTGGCTAAAGTGGGTGGGTAGGATGGAGGTTGCTGGAGAAAAGTGGGCCCTGAACTGATAAATCATCATTCATAATGTCAGGGAGGATGGTTCGAGCGGTTGTAGCTGGAGGAAAACTAACCGTGAACAAAGATTTAACAATATTCATCAAAAGTTTCCCCCCTAACCACTTACTCCAGACTTACCCACCCACCTTACCACAGTACCCCGGATAGACCCTACTTACTTATGCATGAACATTGCAGTCGCTGTCATCCTGTTACCAATGGCTGGCAATTTATCCAACGCCAATCTTTTTGTTCTCCAAAAACATTTGGAGCGATGAACTTCATCGGCATGCAACAATAATCAGACACAGCTGCTGTCTTCGTAGGCCCGTCTGACTGAGGCAATTTGTATCCATTTCCACTTTGCATCAACGGTAAGCAGAAGATGGTTTTCTGCTCGCAGTCATTACAAGATAGTGCTATATTGAGCAAAGCTACAAAATGATGACTTTCTCCTTTTTGCCACAGTCCAAAATGTTCACAACTTACAAGATTTCTTTATCCCCTTTTTAAATGTTGCAGCTTGCAAAAGCAAACCCTTGCTGCAAAATGCAAAAATCACAAATGACGGACTGCCTAATTGTTCATGGTGAATGATAATCGAAAGTCATTGTTTGATTCTTCCATCTTCCTTTTTGCAAATCCCAAGGCATCATCAATGTAGAAATAAACTGCTTTGCAACAATAATTGTGCGAGGACAATTCCCTGTAGATGTGGCAACTGAAATATGTCGTCTTTGGCTTACGATTTTCGTATCGAGAAGATGATTCCCCCTGATTCTTTCTTGCAATTTCATCGCCGTGCCATCTTCGAGAAAAGCAGTGTACGCCCAAGACCTCTGTAAAAATCCTAGCGGTGTACCAGTCTTCCGAAAGGGCGTTAAGAGATTCTTGTAAAGAAAGGGATTTCTTGCAATTTTTACGGATTGTTCTTGAACACAAAAAGATCTTTGCTAAAGCCCGCCGCACACGGCGAGGAAAATGCTCAGCAAATTGGCATGAATGTCATTTTGCTGAGCAAAATTCTCGCCGTGTGCGGATGATTTTTGCTGAGGAAATACTCATTTGTGTAGCTGAGGAAAATATCTATCATGTTTAATAATTTCTGCCATTCGTGCCAACATTCTCACCGTCTGCGGTGTCACTGAGAATTTTGCTCACTGCCTTCGGTGCACACTTGTTCACACTTTCAGCCGCTATCTTCCTGTGACCTGTGGTCGATACCATGGCAACATGAACACGTGTACACCCAAGGCAGTGAGCAAAATTCTCAGTGACACCGCAGACGGTGAGTATTTTGGCACGAATGGCAGAAATCATTACACATGATAGATATTTTCCTCAGCTACACAAATGAGTATTTCCTCAGCAAAAATCATCCGCACAGGGCGAGAATTTTGCTGAGCAAAATGGCATTCATGCTACTTTGCTGAGCATTTTCCTCGCCGTGTGCAGCGGGCTTAAAGGTGTATGAGATTTAGACAGAATGATAGATCCATTCTAGAGAGTCCCAACTTTTTAGCGAGTTTTCTCTATTTTCGAGTATAAGTTTGTTGTATTGATAAATGTGGTGTGAACAACTGTTTCTTGGAAATAAGTACCAAACGTTTAGATTTTCAGATCTTAATTTTTGCGCAACACCATCCCTTCAAAACTGACTTTTGTAATCAGCTGTGTCAATTCTCTTCCTCACAGATATATGAACGAAGAATCGAACAAACTGTACGATCTGAAAGTTGACCAAGCGACAATTCGAGGCAGTTACCCTTGGAGTTTTACGAACACAAGTTTCAACGAGGAGGTCATATTGGTTCCACCTGAGACCCCCCAAAGTGACGTGATACACGACAAATTGGTTGAAAGGACCAACGCAACGCTTCCTAGAATTGTAAAAATTTCAGTAAAAAGTGGTTCGGTAAATGGCTACGAAAATCCAGTCAATGGAATTGATTTTGAACAGACCAATATTTAAACGACCAGGGACCGCTTGAATGATCCTGGAATTTCCCTAGAAGCCAAATACACCACTTTAATTATGCAGCCTGGTTTTGGAAATTTGTCAAAATCTATTCCTATTGTTCATTTAAAAAATTTGAATCCAGCTTCGGATTTAGCATCCAAACTTTAGTCTTGATACATGTTTTTAAACTGCTAGCAATAGCGATGTTGATTTTGTGACAATATAAGGTTCAAAGATTTGTAAGGGGTTTGAATGTGACAATTCATTCGGGGTGAAACTTCACACCCCGAGTCATTTTCACGGTCATTTTTACCTTATAGATTTTCAAACTTTAAATCGCCATAACATTTAAAACTACGACTACTTGCAACATGAAATCTTATGGTCAGACTAAAGCTTGGGTGCTAAATCTGAAGTTGGCCTCTAAAATTTCATATGACATAATCTTGAATAATTTCCAAAACGAGGCTGTCAATTGAAGTCGTGCATTATGTGAGCCCTTGTTGCTACTGCAGCTTGCGTAATTTATTAGGCCAAACTTTCGAGCTACTGAAATAAATGAGAATCACGGGAAGGGGGAGGGGGTACATATTCTATGGTACATAGAGGGTCTCCTCCAAACGGGGTACATACACTTACACTAGCATTCTATGATTCTGCCCACAAGCCAACGTACACAATTTCTATGACTAGTAGAGAAGCGAGTTGAAACTGAGATTAACCCTGTGATAGTATGGGCCACCCTCCCCCCCCCACAAAAACCATGCGAACACCAATCTGTAGTGACAAAGAACCTGTGGGCTCTATGTTTTGGCGTCTAATTCTCTATCTAAATAAATTTTGCTGTGGCACAAAGTTGATCGAGATATCTCAGTAAATGCTTTGCGCAGAATTTTATCAGAATCCAGAATCCATCTTTGACTGCCATTTTTGGATCCATTTCCATCTATGGCAAAAACCATGCACCGTCCTTTCAAAATTTAACTGTCTTTATCCAGCCACCTGATTCAGAGGGGGTACTTACACATCACGTTACCGGGTGTCCCTACAGAGAATTCTCGTTTCGGAAATCACCCGATCTCGATTAGAATCATTACCTAGTCCTATTCATCGCAACAACAACGACAATCACAACAGCGTTTTTAATTTTTTGTTCAAACGGGGACATGATGGCTTTTCATATAAAGATTATCCATTTGGCTTCAAGTCTACAATGACAGTTTGCGTTCCTTTCTGATCAGAAGCTTGAAAAACAAAGAAATTAATTTTCCAATCATCAGTGTTTTTGCAGTATGCTTCAAAATCAACCAACGGTAGAAACAATTTTGCTGAGATCAAAACCAACCCAAGATAAGCTGTACATGGGAAAATACTAGGTGAGTCAAAAAAAGTTTACACATTTGGCTGGCAATGGAAAGCAAAGTATGTGGGCTGTATTCAAAACTAACATGCTTATCTTTCAGTCAAAGGCAAGGTTGAACGAGGAAATGTTTTTGGTTTCATCATCATTTAGACTCAGAAATTAGGAGAATCCAGGCTAGGAGCTATGCTTGGGAACGAGCATTCCACATTCTATTCTGGTCCATGATTTACTTTCTATTGAAATTGAAACCTATCTCTGAAACAAACAATGACATTAAATTTAAACTTCAATTTGACATAAATCATGGACCAGAATGGAACATGGAATTCTCGATTCGCCTACAAATCCCTTACTGGCATTTTTCTAACTGTTAGGTCTTAAAGATGTGTGATTTTTATTAAACAAAACTTCGTCATCTAAGTTAGCCTTTGACTGAAAGATTAACATTTTAGTTTTGAACATCGGCCACACACTTCATAATTTCACAGCCCGCCAAACGTGTAAACTTTTTATGGGCTCACTGCAGTACTTTGGTCTCTGGTGTTCTTGCCAAGAAGACATTTACAGATCAGCCATGTAAAGCCTGGTTTCCAAATAATCGCAAGGAGTTGCAAGGAATCGCAACGAGTCGCAATAAAAGTGATTAAGTTTGCTTGCGAATCTCTGCGATCATATGGAAACGGGCTAAAAATTTGTTTGTGACTCCTTGCGACTCCTTGAGATCGCTGTCGCAAGCAGTTGCAGAGATAGAAAATCTTTATCTGTACGACTCACTGCCACTCGTTGCGATCCGTTGCGATTAGTGGAAACCGCTGGTGACAAATTTTGCAACTCCTTGCGATAACAACTAAATTGTTTCAGGGGATAATTTCTTTTCCGTGATCAAAATTTTGGCTTGAAAGTTGATGAAGTGAAGTTAGTTGGGATTCTTTGCAATCCTTTGCCATCATATGGAAACCACTTTTTCAAATCACAATAATAGCTACTCCATGTGACTCACTGCGCGTCATTGCGACTCTTTGCGACTCCTTGCGACTACATGGAAACAAGGCTTAATCAAATTTTGGTGATTTTTCAAACAGAAGTACTTTTGGGACACAGGTGTAAATCCACCTTAAAATGCACTTAGATTTGTAAATATTTAGAAAACTAAACAAAGAATAAATCTTTCTTGTTTGTAAAATTGTAATAAAATGGAACGAAGAATATGAAAAGAGAAAATTCTAGCCGGACTAGATACGATTGAAATATTGTACATTAAGCCACTATTTTCTAGTAATTCAAAGATATTAATGAATTTATTAGATGATCTCAACCGTGATATCAGTGGTTCTCTTCTACTCTCTGTGACCAGGCGCTGTGGTTAGTCTCTAACGGGGTGAGGCGTTGCGGGGTGAGTGGCCGAGTGGCTTATACAGTCTTCGTCAGGTGACTGAAGTTAAGCTTGGTCGAGTGAGGTCAGATTTCGGATGGGTTACCTCTGAGGCCTGACCTCGCAACTCACCTCGCCGTCCTTCGGAAGGGACGTTAAACTAGGGGTCCCATGCCTGGATGCGGCATGCACAGTGGGCCTAAATTAGCTTTCAGTAGCTAGAAATCCTGACAAGCCCACTCAAAACAAATTGAAAAAAAACACCTGGAGGGAACATATTACTCCGCGGTAAACAATACAAACTGATATATGTTCCGGAGGTAAAGCATTTTGATTCATTTCAAAACGCATCAGAAACAATTCTAATTTCGCAAATAAATTTTTGTGGTTTATTACAAAGTAAAAATGATGACTGTTATGCAAAGAATAACTACTTTAACGGTCCAGAAATACAAAATCGCTTTGGTGCTTTGCTTTTACCAATCGTGGCATTTCTCAAAATCACGCTGAATTTTTGAACCTGTGCCTCATGTTTGTGCTGAAAGAAAGCGTTTCTGAACAAAAATAGCTGGTAACTGCCTGGATTTTTTATATCAAGACACAAATAAAGACACTTCTCTGTGGCCCATGTGTTTAGATGTTAACTCGTACAATGTAAGTCAGCCTCCAAAAATCTGTATTTTGAGATTTTTGCCGAAAAGCGAAATTATTCATTCTAGACAGTGCAATTTTTGATATTCGCGAGCACTTCACGTGACTTCTAACTTAGAGACGTGTTTTTTTGAATGGATAAGACATTTTCGTTATTCTACTAAAAACATAATGCTTTCAGGTTACCAAACAATAGAATCGCAAAATTTATTCCCTTAATATTGTGAAGGAATGCGAATAGGTATCAATCTCAGTCACCATGGCTCAACCAACGTCTTCTCTACGGGAATTAACATACTGGGTGAGTCAGAAAATGTTAACACATGTGGTTCCCTGTGGAATGAAATGTAAGGAGCCAATATTCAAAACTGACTAGCTACAGACTTCCCGGGATTTTCTAGAGAACTTTCCGAGAACTTTCCAAGATCAAAAATTCCACAATCGTTTTCCTGGTCCATGATTTACGCTCCAATGAAACTCACATTCTATTTCTGAAACTGACCATTTAAATTTCAATGGCAAGTGAATCATGGACCAGAATCGAACGTGGAATTCTCGTTTCCATAGAAATCCCTCACACGTCATCTTTGGGTCTAAAAGATGAGCGATTTTATCAAACAACTGTTTCAAATCTAAGTTAACGCTGACGGATACAATAACATTTTAGGTTGAATGCATGTTTTTTATAAGAAACTAGGATCAGGCCATTGTATTAAAAGCTCCTTAATTTAAAAAAAGATTTTGTCCATTTTGGTACTAAACGTTTCTTAATTGGTTCCTTATTTTTTGAATGCATGAATTGCCAGTGTGGTCATTAACAGTGCTGCAGATATGTTTCTTGGCATTTTAAGTATCATATAGGAATCAACAGTGTTCTGTCATTGTGAAAACACAAATGGTTAGTGAATATTGCAAAAGAATGAAGGTTAAACGATATATTTGCTATGATATCCATGCTTTTAAGTTTAAAAGTTTCTTAATACTTCTCAGACATAGTACTAGAATTTCTTAAAATTTCGGCCATCTTGGTAATAGTTTCTTATAAACCAGTTCTTATGAAAAAAGCATGCATAAACCACGTACTTTTCATCTCACAGGTCACAAAATGTTTAAATTTCTTTCTTGACTAACTCGGTACATCCTTAAAGAGATAACAACGATTTACGTCAGCTAATCACGCTTATAAATCTTGCACCATGTTTTTGCGAAAGTAAGATGGAAAGGACGGTGCTACACTCTTAGGCCCAATATACATCGTAATCAATTGTTTTCAAACTTATATAAAATTCCTTGAATTACCTCTGAGCTGTCACGTGGCACAGCATGTTATGCAATGGACTAACTAAATGAATCTGAATGACTTATTACCCCAAATACAGGTCCAATTCGAGTCAATAATTTGTAGAGAATTGATCGAAGTTCCATTTTCACATCAAATGTAATTATTTCGCAGATGTAAGGGTAGAAGATCGGGACGTGCTGCTTGAACTGAAAGTAATACAAAGTAAGTCAGTTCCAGAGCTGTATCTTCGACAGAGTGCTCATTATGTTTACAGTGTAATTGTAATATGATTTAGAGGATTATCCCTACCAAAGAAGGAAATTCTACATTTCAAATAGAAAATATCTTTCCTATGAGGATTAATATCCACCAACATTTCCCTATCTTCCGAGAAATATCCATTTATTTTCCGGAAGCTCATGAGGCATGCGAATGATGACTTAGGCCTTGGCTGGTAGAGATAAACACAATATCAACTTCGACGCTGGGGAAACAGGTGAATATTCATCCTTTGGGAGGGCATATTCCTCCCTTGGGAAATAGCATGCAGGACGAATATGCACTCCCGCGGGATGAATATTCGACTGTATTCCCGCATCGGAGTTAATATTGTATATTCTTAAGTGCGGGATGGATTCACAATCAAAAGAAATACAAATGGAATTAAAATGCAAACTCACCCGATCATCATCTAATTTCAGCAGCTTTGTGAAAACTAACACCATTAACGATGTCCATGCATCACGATGTTTACTTGATTCTAATGTAGTGTAATATGCCATGCTTTCTTTCGCAATGCTACAAAAAACGACAGATTCCTCGAATGAAGGTATGATTGGTACGATCTGAGGAAACATGTTTCACCTCGACTGTAGATCAACATGTTTTACAATGCCTTAATTGTAGCCACCGCAGTTATTGGGTACCACTGATAGTCATAAATACAGAGAGATCAATAAGGTCAGATTTCGTAATACAATAGCAACATTTAGGGAGCTTTGGGCTTAAATGAAACAATTACCACATAGCTCATGAATCAAATAAGCAAAATCCATGAGGCAGAACTTTAGATATACCCTTCTTCTTTCGTTGTAAGCACATATCTTCTCTTAGAAACCACCTTTCGCTTGCACAAGGCGAGATTTTGCCCTACTGGTTTTGTGGCAACTTTTGCGGCTGTGCTTGTTTTGATTTACCGGTTGAAAGAATTTCCTTTGTCTGCAGTCACTAATCGCATTGAATCGAGGTGTCAATTAAACCGACTGATGCTATTGTATTGCAAAATCTCTCCTTGTTAGAGAAATTAGTATCATATCAGCAGTGATCATAATAGCGAGAAAGAAATTGGAGCAAGCTTTGGAAGACGTAGCCTCCTGGCATCGTCCTTGTAGTGTGGTATTAGACTGATGACGATGAGTCTCTTGTTGCCCTGTGCTCTTTGACTTGATGATGGCGCTTCAGGCAATATAGACTCATAGTATTACTATGAAAAACTTGGCCCTATTTAGGCCCAAACATCGCGATTCCTAACGTATCAATCAGATTGCGAGATTCGGCAGAGAACAATGATGTCAAATTCTCGATTCGAATGATGCAGTGACTAGATTTTGAACAAAGTTGCTACGGCAGGTAGCTGGAGTTTTCTCTGGTTTGTTTTGGTCTTAAAAACATGGAAAATGTAGCGTTGCCAGACTCATTTTGGACTTACCAAGTAAAGTAAACATCCTTCTTCAAATTTATACCAAGTTTCTTTGATTAAACGACTGCTTAACGTGGTTTTTATTGTGTATTTCACATCGTCATAAGTCTAGTGTGGTATAGTGCTTCGTAGTTATTGTCTTAGGTAATTTATCATAGTAAACTTTATACTGAATAAAAAAAACGCGCTGCCAAAAGATTACTTGCCCAACAAGAATATTGACACAATCATGAGACATCCCCACTGTTTCCGTTATACTTGCAAAAAATGGCAATAAGTGGAGGAAACTAGGGCTCTGCCCGTTGAGAATTCGTAGTCCTCAACATATTTTGTCAATTTACTGTACAAGAACTGGCCCGGTGAAAATATCTTTTTACTATAATATGCTCGGGTTTTTAAATAAAGTTTCAAGTCAGTACAAACATCGGAAAAATTTATCGACTAAGTTCCAATTGGGAAACTTGGCTAGGTGTTCTTCTTATCAGGAGGTGAGTCTGATAAAAGAAACGAATGAAGCGACAAAAAAGAATGAACAAACCTGCGAAGACGTGTGCCGACAGTTTGGTGTGATCCATGCCGCGATTGATCATTATAAAGACCAAACAGGATTCGATATACACACGCTAAACTACTCGTTTCTTGTTTCAGTAAATTTGGCCTTGATTTTCCTTTGATGAACCCTAGAAATAGTGAAGATCGTTTCCATTGAGAATTTTATGCAGACAACGAAGCTACCTCATTTGTACATGTGGGGTGAGAGGCCGATCGGCTTATGCAGTTCAAGCTCGGTCACGTGAGTGAGGTCAAACTTCGGATCGGTGACCTCTCGCAGGCCTGACCACGCAATTCACTTTACCATCCTTCGGAATGGACGTTAAAATACGGATCTCATACCTAGGTGGAGCTTGCATAGTGGGCCTAAATTAGGTTTAAACAGCTATGAACCCTTCTAGTCCCTTTAGAATAAAGTATTGAAAAAAATAGACAACATGTCATGTGACTTTCTCAATTCAACTCAAATCAGTCTTAGAGTAAATGAAGCCATTTCAAAGGATAGCGTCACACTGACAGAGCAGAAACTGCATAAAATGACGTCATCGACCAATCTGAGATAAGGAGGTGTTTGAGTAGATAAGCTTTTTGAAATGATGAATCAACAGTTTAAGGTCCCAAGAAGAAAATATCAAGTGTTGCCTAATTTCGGGATCTGTTGCAGAGAGCTAGGGAGGCTTAAAGTTACGGGTTTTTGCGCATGCGTACGCAGTTTCTGCTCTGTCCGTCACACAGGGGTTTTGAGATTGTTTCGTTTGTTTATTGAAATAGCCTCTCATGCTCTCTCATGGCTGCTTTTCAAGTATTTAATGTACAGGGCTTGTTAATGATACGTAATGATGAGCTGAACTGTAGCAGATAGATAGGCGAGAAAACGTCACGAAGAAAGCTTGAAATCAAAGAAGCATTGAGCAATCCATAACCGGTTGAGTTATGAGAATGTTTACAACTCTATGGTCATAAAAGCGGATTTATCACAGCTTTTTTGGACTAAATCTATGTTTGCTATCAAGAACAACTTATTGCTGTAACTATTTCGCTCAATTAATTTCGGTCTGGCTGACAATTGCCATCTACTTTCATCCTTCTCATTATCGGAAGGGAAAATAGCAGAGTGATCTTACGGAAGAGCCACTTATTGAAGCTTAATTGAAGAATTATTGAGCAACTTATTGTCAATTTCCATCAGAAACTTATGGTACTTTTCTAAAGATTAACCCTGAAACAAGATGACGACGTGTTTTCAATGCAAATGTGACATTAGGCAACATGCAAACATTGACTGGTTTTAATCCAAAGTCACGGGTGTGGACATAAGGCTCAAATCTTTAAAAAGGCGAGTGCACAATTCCATCAGACTTTTTCTTTGAATTAAAATGCTTGAAAAGAACTAAGAGTACTTTGCTGTGAATCTGCAGGGGAAATATTTTGACATCTTGATTAGTTTCAAAATAGGAGCATTCATTATTTTAAGACTGTGATGTCAACAAATTTCTAAATCCGAAACCAGAAGGGCCAAAGATTTCTTGTTGCCATCACATTATAGATCTTTATGAAAAATGGCTTTCTTCAGGATTTCATCATTTTGCCACCATTGATTTAGGATTCACGATTATTTTAACTTTTTCAAGATTTTCAATGAATTTTTACAAAATAATCAAAATGCCACTATTTTGAATATAATCGAGAAATCAAACAACTGCCACGGCAGATTTACAGCAAAATCATTCAAAGTTGCGTTCAAGTCATAGAAATATGTGATGTTATTTTTAATGCAACTTTTTACAGATCTGAAAGATTTGAGCCACGTGCTCACCAAAATGCAACAATATTCCAACCCAAAAGGGCAGATTTTGTAATCCAATGGCATAAGTTGCTTTGGTTAACACCTCAGTTCTAAAGAATGTTGACCAAAGAAATTCTCTCAGCCAGTAATTTAAGAAAACATAGCCTTAAAGTTGCCCCGAAGCTAATGCGGAAACTCTAACTTGGTACGGGCGAAGGAGCATCTTTAAGAGAGGTTATGTGCT
This sequence comes from Aurelia sp. 4 Dawson et al 2005, assembly GCA_964019985.1. Classification (NCBI taxonomy): domain Eukaryota; kingdom Metazoa; phylum Cnidaria; class Scyphozoa; order Semaeostomeae; family Ulmaridae; genus Aurelia; species Aurelia sp. 4 Dawson et al 2005. The sequence goes on along the minus strand of OZ026511.1, from coordinate 8,315,256 downwards.
TTAGACGAAAGAAGAAGGGTAAATCTAAAGCTCTGCCTAGCGGATCTTGTTTACGTGATTCAGAAGCCGAACAGAAGGGATTACAACTCTTGCATATTTACTACTCAAATGTAATATATACTCTTCAGTTCCTGAATTAAATAAACAAAATCAGCCAAGATTTACCCTTAATCTTTCGTTATAAGCGAATAACTTCTCTTAAAAACGTCCCTTCACCCGCTCCAAGTGAGAGTTTGCTGTACTGGTTTCAGGGCACCTTTGCGGCAACGTTTGTTTTGAATATCTGGTTGAGAGAATTCATTTTGTCTGCATCCACTTATCACTTTGAACTGAGGTGTGAAAGTGTGAACCAAAGCAACTGATGCTATCGTATTACAAAATCTGCCCTTGTTATTCCAACCTAACTTTTAAAGATTTGAACCCTATGCTATGGGTATGCTTTAGAGACCCATTGCTAACAATGATCCTTCGAGGTGCCAAAGTCGACTTTCGTATTATCTAAAAATCCTTTTTGGCCTAAATTGCCTTTGTCTTACTAGTCATTCGGCGCACAAAGGGTCATGGTTGACAATGGGTCTTTAATTTCAGCAACGATTTGTGTTTACTAAGACCATGTGAGCTTTGAATACAATGAAATAATTACGTCAGACGTAGAGTAAACTTCAAGTTTAATTACCTGCTTTCCAAAGCTGAGTGCGTTGTTCGTGATTTGTGTTAAAATTACATGCAAATTTATGTGATTCCATTAGCGTATCAGCGAATGACAGCAACTGGTCTGAGCTCAAATGGGGAAACATTCCTGTGTCAATTAGCGAAGTCACATGAGCTGCTTCTGGATCCTATAGGAAACAGAAGAAAGCTTTCATTCTTAGCCTTAAATAGCGTCTCCTGCCATTTTAAATTGAAAGGAAATAACCATATAAATTTGAAGAGAACAAGATGTCCTCCTTAAAGCAAGAGATCATTGGTGTAAAATGCCTTCCCTTCTGCAGAGCGATAGATGCCTGTAAAGAAATTTATAAAGCATTCAAGGACTTAAGATGTGTGTGCTTCCGGGCAGATCTTCATCCTTACCATAATGGTAATATAACAGGTGACCAAAAAAAGTCCCCCTGTTTCAAAAATTATCACAGCATTTACTTGCGTGAATATCATCAAAACTGCTACCCCTAAAAGCTGAAGGATTACAGTACTTGTTGGTAAATTTCAAACTATTAGTCCCGTGTTAATATCAAAAGATTCCAAAAATTAGTTCTGCAGACCATCCAGGCGTTGGCCTAAAACGCAAGATCAAAGGTACCTCAAAATAAAAGGAAGGAAACTTGTAAGTCAAACTATTTTTAGAACTCATTTTTCAGCACGGTGAATTTCAGTTTCCGTTTCGGTTCATCATTTTATTAGTTATCCAAATTCTCAAAAGAGCTTTTCAAATGGATGTCAAAAGACCTTCGTTCGTGCATCAATTTTTTGGTTGCTCTGCCAGGCTGACTCATTGAATCTTTCGAATCTAAAGAGGCCTACAGTTGGAAATGAAACAATACAACTAATGAAATACTTTAATATTGCTGTTAGGAAATCAATCTATATGGGTTGCTGAGATATAAGTTAGTAGCTCACTAGTTGTTCAACGTTGTTCTTTATTGCAGTTATTGGTGAGTTACCCACAAACTTATTTCCTTCCTTTCAGATATTAATATATATTCGATTCTCCATTGCAGGTTTCAACAGTTTTCCTTTGGTTACAAGTTGGTTTTAGTTGTTGTTCGTTTACAGCAGTTGAAAATCTTCTTTCTACAGGCTACAAGCTGTTCATGGGTTTACTATCACAAGTTCGTTATTTAGGGCGTTTTTTAGAAGCTTTTATCGTTAACTGTCAGCCAAATTGCACCTTGTTCGTTTGTTTGCTTTCAATTTGTTTTGAGTGGGCTTGTCAGGATTTCTAGCTACTGAAAGCTAATTTAGGCCCACTGTGCATGCCGCATCCAGGCACGGGACCCCTAGTTTAACGTCCCTTCCGAAGGACGGCGAGGTGAGTTGCGAGGTCAGGCCTCAGTGGTCACCCATCCGAAATCTGACCTCACTCGACCAAGCTTAACTTCAGTCACCTGACGAAGACTGTATAAGCCACTCGGCCACTCACCCCGCATTGGCAACATGATAACTGGGAATTGGAACAGTCATCTCTCTCAATAGTGTTTTATGAATGCCTGGTGAGCGTGGCTTACCTTCGGGATAAAGAGACTTATGTGATCAGTGTCAGTTTATCTTTAGTTAATTTAATTCCCCATTAGCAAACTGGACGTGACAAAAATGAATGACTTTGCAAAGCAGCTTCGCAGGGGCTCGCTTGTCGCTTCGCATGAACGCAACTATTTTTTCAACAATTGTAGCTAAATGAGTACGGCGATGAGCAGACTACATAAGTTTCAATCCCTAAGTTTATAAGATTATTGGATTGTGATCTTTAAACATACCTTTACTTCTGAAGCGTCCAAGGTGTCTCCTTCAGATTGCAAGTTTATGATCTTCTGAATTTGGATTGAATATGCTTAATCAATTCATTGAATCGTTTTATCGAAGTTTTTAAATATTATCATTAAACACTTTACACAAAATAGATTACCCCCTTCTGTGCTATCAACAGCAGGGAAAGACATAAGGTAATCTGGTCCCCACTGAGAATGATGGTTACAATTTCAATAATTCACCAAACAAGAGACAATATTTTAAGGCAATTTAGCATCAATAATTACAAATTTTAACTGATGTTTAGATGGCAAATGCATAGCGAAAAACACTTAAATATTCATATGCAAAGATATCACAGTAATTTACAATGTTTTATATATGGAGAAATAGACCCTTTAAGTCTAAAGTTTCAGCGGCTTAGAATCTAAAAGTTTCAAGCAGACAAGATTCTTCTTTTCTGTTTATAATTTGAACATTTACATTTATTTTTCGGTCTATAGATCTTCCCACAAGTAACACCACGAATAAGGTTATTGTTTCATAAAAACATACAACTTTAATGTTTCGCATTTAACATTAGTGAGCAATAAATAATCAGACCCAAGACCAGAAACCAGATGTAGAAGATTATATTAATCATGCAGGGTGTTGCTGCAGATCTTGAATAAATGATTACAAGGAACGAAAAGCTTACCTGAGCAGCCGCCATATTTTCTGCATCTTCCTTTTTGCTTGTAGCAGGAAAAAAAATGATGTTGTCGATCGTATTGACCAATTCCAGTTGAACGACACATTTGATGAGAAGCGAGTTGAATAATGTTCGATCTTGAGTGATTTCTGTCAAAAAAGGTACAGTATAATAAGGCATTTACAAGTCATAACAAAAATTATCTTAAGCAAATAATTAACAAAATATTATGAGCAACGTTTTACAACATCCATCTGAAATTTACAGTTTATTCATAGCTAGCACCAAATTACTCATGTCCATATCAAACTCATAGTATTTTGAATCGATTTCTTTACGGACCATTCACCCAAGAAATTGTACTTTTTGAGATGCCACTTGTAGTGCTCCTTTCAGCCATCTGTCGCATCCTATGAAACTTCTACCACAATAAAATTGGTCCACAAATAAAATGATTCATAGTATTCCAAAATTTGGCAATAAGTATGAAAGTTCATGGGGAATTTTTATCTCGTTGAATAAAAGCAAAATTTGCAAAACAAAACATGCAGGTTTCCGAAAATAAACTGCGATTTGCTTTTCTGAAGAACAGATTTCACACCTCAATCAACCTCAATCAAATCAAACAAACAGACTTAGCAAAACATTATGGTCGGCAGTGTTGAAAGGGTGAAATCTGTTCTTTGGCTGCCTAACTGGCCCGTTCTTAGGCTGGCAATCACCTACAATTGGCATTTTGAAAAACAAGATGCTATCTCCTAATCTTCCTCTTCCTAAGCCAGTCTACAGCATTCACGACCCAAAAGGTCTTGCAATTCTCACACAGTTACGCGTTGGTCTCAGTATGCTAAATCTGCACAAATTAACATAATTTTTGGGAAACATTGAATACACTGTGCCCCTCAGCAACGGTGTTGAGAAGATGGAGCACTGTTTGCTGTATTGCCATTCTCACGATGCATACAGGAGAGATCGTCCAGATAGTATAAATTCAAAGTTGCAATCGCACGGTTTGCCAAATGCTCTTTTACTTAAGCTGATAATGTGTGGTGACAAGAGGTTGTCCGATGATTCTAATATAGAAATCCTTAAAGCAACTAAATGATACATCCATGCAACAGAGCGTTTTAAATAAAATAACGATATTGAAACTTAGCTGCTACAATCTGTACGGGGATTTTGCGTATTTACTGTAGAGTGATTACGTATATTGTTTGGTTTTGTTTTTACGTTTCATATCTACTTGTAGTCTTAACTTTACGTTAAATGGCCGCAAATTGGATATGCTTCTTGCGGTATCGTTATGTAGTTTAGTAGAGTAGTTTGGTAAGCAGTGTAACTAGTAATATGTCATGTAACTGCTTACTGGATTCTACCGGGTGAGTCAAAGAAAAGTTTACGCGTTTGGTGGGCTATGGAATGAAAAGTATGTGACCAATACTCAAAACTGAAAAGATAATCTATCAGTCACAGGTCAACTTAGATGAGAAAATCTGTTCGGTAGTATCCCTCATCTTACAGATCTAGAAATTAGGAAAAAACTGGTAAAGGGCATGCTTGGGAACTTTCCACATTCAATTCAGGTCGACGACTTACCCTCTATTGAAATTCGAATTCAGCATCAAACTGGCAATGTAAACTTCAATGCCACATAAATCATGGACCAGAATGGAATGTGGAATTCTCGATTCTCATACAAACATATTACAGGCATTTTGCTGATTCTTAAGTCTTCAATATGAGCGCCTTATAAACAAAATTTCCTATCTAAGTTAGCCTTGAGTGATAGATTAAGACAGTTTGAATATCGGTCACATACTTTTCATTCCAAAGGCCACGAAACGCGTAAACTCACCCGGTACATAAAAAACTGCCTCATCTTGAACACAAATGTATCTTTTGTTGTGATCTGGTTGACTATGGACGTTTATAACAAAATTGACTGGAAAGGAATTAAGCTTACTTTGTTTTAATAAACTTCACGCTTGAGAAAATTATAAAATGAGTTAACAACTTGTAGCTTACTTTGTTTGGTTATGGAGTGTAAACTCTCACGTGATTCAGCTCGAGCGATTGGAGGCAGAACAGGCATCATTGGTAAACTGTGGACGCTGATGTCATCACCCTCATTTACATCATATGCATCATCCTCTCCGGTTCTTGCTACACACAAGAAATAATATTGATGTCAAAAGAACAAATGAAAAGTCAGCTGACCAGACACCTGGGAAGTTTAAGTATTATATTACTTGTTGCATTCATAATGCAAGTTCTCATAGTGCGAAGAAGAGTATACCACCTACCGGGTGACCCAGAAAAAATTCACGAGCTAGATCTTAACTAGCTCCCTGAAAGTAAAGCTATTGCCAAATGCTTTCTATCACAGTTTAGCTGAAAGGCTTAGCTATCTTTTGAGATGATGCACAGTCATTTTAAGCAATGATTACCATCCGAAACACCAGATTTAATAAAAATTTTGAATCCAGGACTCCTCATTTTGAGTGAAATAATTGCCATCATTTTCCAGTAAACATTTTGTGAAAACTCAACATAGCGATGGATTAGAAGTCGTCTGGGGAAAGTTGTTTGTTAGCAAAATCATTTACCTGAGTTCCTCATTCAGATTTCATGCTCCAAAGCAAAGGTGAAATTCAGCTTTTTTCACACTTTTCCAAAAAAATAGACTGGAGAGCGAGGGAATGGTCCAAGAAATGAATGAATTCCCACATTTTTGAAACTGTTTGTTCAGACAGTACACATATCTTAAACTGACCAAGCAACATCTCAAAAGATAGCGGAGCCTTTCAGGTACATGCTGATACCTACAAAAATACTTCGGTATTCCAGCCTGCAACCAGAATTCATTACAACCAACCCCGCTATATAACGCAAGTTCTAATAACGTATCAAACTTTTTATGACCAAATCTGTACCACAAGACTTTGTCGAAGGGACTTGCTTTATGAAAATCATTTTACTCACCAATAGAAGCTCGATGTGGACCAATGCGATTGTCAGTCGTATCAACTGAGCCATCCTGTTGAAGAAATACAGGAAAACCAGGTTAAGACTTATCCACTTAACTTTACACTGCTTCAAATCTTTAAAGAGCAAAAATCTGAAACACGACCACTCTCCTTTAAAGAGAATATACAATGGTACATGGGCTTGTCTACATATGGAACAAGGAAGACACTCAGAAACGGCATTGTTCTTTGTGGCTACGCTTTGGTCCCAGGGTGTGTGCAACTGCTATTTAAATGAGGTATCTTTAATTCTAATCTTCCTCGCAAACAATTTGAGCTCCCATCCCATCTTTATCAAATACAAGTGAATACAGAAGATTTTCCACTTATTCCCCCAAAAACTGCAAATTTCCTCTCTCAAATGACAAAATTAATGCACATATTAGGAAAGCTGGGTAGGTCAAAAGGGACTTCATAACTCTGAAAAACCATTACACTGAGAATAAGGAATTTTGCGATTGCTGTTCCAATTTTGTGAGCATCATTTTCTGACCGAATCATTCAAATGTAATCAACCACACTTTCATTCATTCCCGCTTATCAAAACTCTATGCTAATGTGTTCTCCAACGCGTGAGATTCTTTTTGGTGCAGCCGGTATAAAAGCAAAATAATCCTAAAATATTCTGCAATAAAAAATACCTGAACAGAGCTATGATGCTTCTGAGATGTCGGTGTGTCCGTTGGAGTGTCAGTATGCCCTTCTGGTTTCCATGTGAGCAGCTGATTTGGAAGCGAGGCTTCAAATATTTCCCGAATACACTTGCATGTCATTGCCCAGATGTCTTCAGTGAAACGTTGTCCATTCGATACGACTAAGTTCTCAAGACAGTTGACCCCCGAGCGAGCAAGCTGCTCATTGTCTGTCAGAGGAAAGCGTCATTTGTTAGATCGAGTTATCTATGAAGAGGGAGCATTACGCAGGCAGTTATCAGACGCAATCAAGCTAGTAATTGCAATGCCTTTGGGAGCAGTTTGGCCCGAAAAGAGTGCCAAAAAAGATACTTGGCTCTTTCGCAAATACCATTTAGCTCAAATATATCTTCCTGCCAATAGATCCCAGTTATAGTGACGCACTTTACAGGAAAAAACGAAGGAAGAGAAACTGCGTAAAATGATGTCATTGAGCAATCTGATAACGTATAAGGAACTATTTTGACATGTAAGCTTTTAAAATGATAAATCAAGAGTTTAAGGCCCATGGAAGAAAATATTAAGTGTTGCCCAATTTGGTCATCTGTTTCCACCCATTCTTGCGCAGTTACTGCTGTCGGGTAGGATGGGTTTTTCGGGAATCTGCCTCATTAGGGATCTTGTGGAGAGAGTATTTGACTGATCAGGTTTACAGTTATCAACGGTTGAAGTTCAGAGTTTGAATGTACCTTGCTGAACACACCAAACCAGCTGGTGGTACATATCCGCCAAAAGAACATCCGCTAATTCTTCGAAATATTGCGTAAATACATCAACTATTGCATATAGAGCATGATTACACGTGGTCGTCATCCATTCTGCTTTCTAGAAGAAGACAAAGCAGTAACAATGAAATTGCATAAAATGAATAATATGACACCTAGCTATGATATTCGAGATACGTGGCGATTGCCAATAAAAGGCCTTGTCGATAACAACAAACATTTACCAAACGGTTCCAAAACACTGTTGTTTTCTGCTGTTTACAAGGTCTAACTTCAAGGGCTGTTCACAAAAAAATGTTGAAAAAGGACACTAGAAAGCTCTGTGAGCATATGAATAAGAGATGCAAAGCGAGGCAGCCGACTATGGTCACAGAGTTGGTTCCACTTTGGCAGTTTCGCAGGAGGAGGAAATACAGACATTTGGTACATGCAAAACAACATTTATACATTCATACCCGTTGTCAAAGACCACTGCAAATCAACTACACATAAACTTGTTTGCCGAGAATAAACAAAATCCAGCGAACACAGTAAGTTCCTCTGCACATACCTCCATCCAATCAATTTGCTGGTCAGGAAGCTTCATACTATCAAAGATCCTGAACACAACTTTGAATATTTCTTTCCACCAATGTTTATAAAATGTATGACCATAAGATTTCATTATTTCAAACATCACCGTCAGAGCCCTACAGGACAGAGAAAGAGTTTAAAGCAAAACCAAAATAGGTTTTACTTTCAACTTGACAGCATTAACAAGGATAGATTTTTTGTAATACAATGGCAACAGTTGCATTATTTCACACCTCAATTCAAAGCGATTAGCAATTGTAGAGAAATGAAATTCTCTCAACCAGTATATCAAAACAAACACGGCCACAATGGTTGCCCTAGACCAGTACAGCAAACTCACGCCTTGTGCAAGAGAAATGTGTTCCTAAAGACCAGTTGTGTCCATATAATGAAAGAAGAAGGGTAAATCTAACGTTCTGTCGCACGGACTCGCATAATTCATTCAGAAGCTGTGTGGCATTTGTTTCATTTGTGCCCTACTAGCCTGCGTGCAGACTCTACAGTCAGTGCGGAGGAGTGAAAAGGAGAAGACAGCTCCCAGTAGAGTCTGCGCAACGGCGACCAATTCTGTGCTTTGAGTTCTCAGATTTTGTGGAACCATCTGTGATTGAGGGCACGATTAAAGTTTTGTTCTTACTGGTGTTCAGCGTGATCTACTTGCAACAAGTTTTAGAATAATGTTTGTTACATGCAGTATACGCTCTGAACACAAGTGAAAACAACAGTCAAATCGTCCAGCCATGCCAGACGGTTCCACAAAATCTGAGAACTCAAAACACAGAATTGGTCGCCGTTGCGGAGACTCTACAGGGAGCTTTCCTCTCCTTTTCGCTCCTCCGCACTGACTGAAGAGTCTGCACGCAGGCTATGCCCTACATACCCGAGCAGTTTTGAGCCTTCTCCTAGGCTTATGAATCAAATAAACAAAATCCGCGACAGAGGGCTTTAGATTTACCCTTCTTCTTTTGTTATAAGCACATAACTTCCCCTAAAAACCACCGTTTGCTTCAACAAGGGGGCACTTTGCCCTACGGGTCAGGGGCAACCTTCGCGGACGTATTCATTTTATTTACTGGTTGAAAGAATTCCCTATGTCTGCAATCGCTAATTACTGTAAACTGAGTTGCCAATTGAAGCAACTGTTGCTATTGTATCACAAGATCTGTCCTTGTTGACAGCATTACATTTCAAAACAGAGTCCAGCAAAAGGTCAAACTTTCCTCCAGAAGCTAATTTCGTTAGCTAAACCTTTCTCCTATCATTAGGTAAAATCAGCCAGACTTTTCGCACTCTTTGCCCAGCGTCTAACTCTACAATTTATTAACCAGCTATTGTTGCCAAAATAACATAAAGTTTCATAAGGTCTCTTTCTTACAAAAACTTTTAATGTTCCTCAGATATGACATTGACGAGCAAAACCTTCCACCAGCTCATCACAGCCATGGTGCCGTGAACTTTTTCGGACTCTGCCTCAAAATGATTGAAAGTAATAACCTCGTTCTGACATCCAGCTTGCATCTACTGATAATGCAAGATAATTCAAAGATGACTGGAAACCATCCTCGAACCCATATTCGGTCAGTCTCACTGATACCAGCATCTTCTGCAAAGTGCTCTTTGAACATCTGAAATGAACAAAATATATCGTTGAATGAACAAATTTACACCACATTTAGTTATTCCTTATATTATCAAATGAAGGTGTACTACCACCGCGCCGTAATTACTGAAATTGCACAACATTCACAATGACCCATTTTCCACGCAGAAGGGAAAAGGCAGTAACACGGTAGAGAATAGGGATGCGATAACTTCCTAGGAAACACGATACTTTTCCAATATCCAGTCATCCTATAAGTCATCTAAAAGTCATCATCTAAAAAAAGAAAAGGAACACAGAACAAGAAGCAAAAGCTTGCTATTGCAGTTCCAGATTTCTGGACTAAATTTATACTTTGTGGGCTGAGATGTGTTTCACAAATCATTTGAATACAGGATTAACATACGTAGCTGGGAGGCCATGGCTAGAGTGATTACCTAAGTACCTTGTATCCCTATGGTAAACCTTGCTCAAAAGGGAAACGACTCATCTTGGTCATTATTATGACCGAAGTTACATCATCATTTCAAAGAGCACAAGGAAACAAGGGATCCTGGGTGATAAATGTAACCCGTAACAAGCTCTTGCTCTTCGTTTCGAAATCCCATTCTTTTTTCGATAATGGCATGGGTCTACTCGTGGCCTAATATCTAATTTAGCCGATCTCTTGGTACACACGTCCTTGAAACCCTAACAAGCAGCATACTCTAAAGAGCACAAGGTATGTCTACAACTTTGACTAATTACAAACCTACTGTCGTGCAAGGGAGGTTAGAGAGTAACTTTGGAAACGAGGTTACTGGATGCTCTGTGAACAACATAGCGTCCCGACAGCAAAATGCATCCAAAACGTGGGTCCAGAGCTAGTTGGCTTTGATGACTCATGCGTCTCCATCATGACAGTTTCGGCTAAGTTAGTATACTCAAGACTTTACAACATGTCTCCAGATCCAATAACACGGGAAAAATGTTTTGCACAATGGTATATTCTACATGAGTGATCATCCGTGCGGCACTGGATTGGCGACTAGTCACATTTCTTATTGCTATTCATTTTTTATCATTTAAAATAAACTTTAAACGACCGGCTGAAATGAATCTCCTCATGCGAAAATTTGATCAAAAAAGCTCACCACAGGGTTTTCATATACGTGTTTTCCGCAATGACGTATCAATCGAATGGCCTCCATGCTTGTATCAGGAAAAGCAGCATTGCAAGAGAATTCTGACAGGCATTTAACCGCATCTTGAAATGATTCAACTGTCACTGAGAAGTGCTTTTCGAATATAATCGCTGTGAAAGAAAACAATACTTGGAAATTCTATTTCTAGGACTTAGCAGGGGTATGAAGGCAACGGAGGGTCTAAGGCCCAAGAATCTTTCTTGCAGTCGCAATGTAGATGGTCACCACGAGAGTCATCCTAAAAACAGTGACGGAAAATGATTTACAGTAAGATAAGGTCATTCCAGAGAGCAATTTCGTGGTAACTTTTACGTAATAGTGCACATCTAGTACCAGCAACCCCCAAAAGGAGTCCTCTCCAGCGATCGAAAAACTTAAGAATCAATAAAAAATCCCCACGAAACCAATCATAGAGAGGTTTATCATCATTATCATCATCAGCATCATCATCATCATCATCATCATCTTTTTCATATCCATTGATTTCATTTCATCAAAATATCACCCTTCGAATTCTCTCTTGTATCATAATGATGAGCAGATGTCAAGGTATATTCTTTGCGGAATGGCTAAAAGGTAATATATAAAATGCACAATAATACCTGTTGTCTGGAATGCTAATTCAACGATTCCTTCATCCAGATCAGATGCTGCTGAATGAAATACTGAAAAGACATTCTTCCAACCAGATTTGATATTTTTTGCTTGCGAATTGACCATTTGCGCTACACATCGTACAACCATATCTCGTATTGTCGAAGAACTGAAATACAAATATGACACCGATACTGAGCACGAAACAAGAGTACTGCGAAGTTTAAATAAATCAGGGTATCTTGTGTTATCTTGCGTTGGTTTACAAACAACCAAGGGCGTCTTTGTTCCTGTGAATTATAGCGACTTTGGTTAACAATATGCATTCCTCTTCAAATGTGAAGACTTGCTTTTGATTTACTCCGATTTTGGAATTTCCTGAATTGATCACTTGGGGTGAGCCCCCAAACCCCAGGACACTAAGCTTATTGATGTAGAAATCATTGTAAGAACAAATAATGATAAAGTTGGATTTCGAAACGTTCTAACAAAGTTCTACTAGAGTAAAAAACCCCGTAAAAGAACCAAAGTGGATTAAAAACCTGCAAGGTGACGTTGTCAAATAAGATCCCTATTTCATAAGAACAAATCTACTGAATTTATTTTACAAGCAAAGAACCTAGGCTGATTTGGAAAATTCAAATTCACACCAGCCAGAAAATAAGTACTTTTTCAAAATAATTCTGATTAACACTTACCCATTTTTCTTCATAATATATTCAAAAGGTCGAAGGAAATCTTTTTGAAAGTGGAAGTTCGATAACTCTCCTTTTTCCAAGAATTTCATGGACAACTGTCGAAGTGAATCAACACAAAAGAAAGCTACTTCCTCATTTGGATTGCTTCCAACCTTTGAAATGGAGAGTCAATCGATCACCAAAATGCTAATCAACCAATACATGTAGTATCAAAGAGCTTAGAAGATAAGTTTTAAATCTTGTGTATATTTTTAACAACTTTGGCGTTCTGACGAATAAAGGATTACTTAAAAAGATATATGGCGAATTGGAAAACTGCTTAAAGAAATCATCAGATGAAAATTTACCAGTATTTGAAAATGCTTCCGTAATGGACATACCTACTGGTCCAAAAGAAATAGGTTTCCTGAGATTACTCAACGGGGTTCCCTGACTAATTACCATTGTTATATCCCATGAAATTTGAACCGGAAAGGATACATAATGTCTGAATTCTAATACGAAAACTCCAAATTTGGGTTTATTTATTCCTTCGAATTTGATTGGTGACAGTCACTGTTCAAATAAATAAGTAACGTGAAAGACTTTGTTAGCTCCCTTGTTTAAACGCTTCAAAATACTTATTGTACAAGACTTAATTCCTTGAAGCATGTGCAACCAAACTCGTGAATTTACCCTTAGTCAACTTCATAGATCAAGCTTTGTTGTCATTCTTCAAACTAATCGACGTCATATCTAAATATAACAGTAACAAGTACCTTGTTGAAATATTCCCCAAGAACAGCCCAGATCCTTGACCACTGAAGACGAATACGATTCATGTTGTAATAAGCGATTTCTACGATTTTCTGCAAGCTGAACATTCTTGGTGATGATGGATTCGATAATTCATCCATTGACACGGCCGCAAGTGCAGTCACGAAGTCGACTAAAATAACAAAAAAACCAGTAGGGTAATTCTACTTCAAACAGGGACGAAGAAAGAAAAAGACTTAACTATGTGGTCTTAGATTTTGCTGATGTTTTGTTTGTGATTTAAGCATCTTCATAGTAGCTATGTATCCAAATTTCAGCATTCATATATCATTCTGGGGATATCGTAATCCAAAGTTTTCACATTTTTTGGCCTGAATATTTATTGGCCGCCATTTTGAATTTACACTTTTCATGAAATTAGCTATCTTTTGATCAACTCTTCAGAATTGTATCATCCAAATGTTGTTTCCATACAAATGTGAGCTGGCGAGCACAAAAATAGCCTTAAAATGATGGTAAAACAAATACAAATGGCCACAGATGCACGATAAAAATTTATCAATAATTTGCTTTTGTTTACATTTCAATAATTTTTCTCAGGTTGCTTGACTTTGACAAAACTGATCTTTTCCACGCTCCAAGTAGACACACACATCTACTTTCATGGAAAAATCTTCTTTGACAAACATGCCATTAAGGATTAGTCCATTCTAAAACATTTGTGCATGCATATATTTGTATTGCACGCAACAACAACAAAACAACAAATAACAAAATTCTGCAATACAAATATAGATGCCGTTCACTTCCTCCCGTTATCGTCCTGCGAGATAAACAAGCTTCATGCGAAGCTGCTTCATGGCTCACGCACTTGTTCCACCTCTGGTCCCCTTTAGCAACAGGACAATATTTTCTGGAACTCATATACTTTCTGAAAAGTCTTTTATAATAAAAGTAACTCACCAATTGCCTCTCCGTCTAATCTGACTGAGCCAGTGAAAATTCTATCAACAGCAACAACAATGCTTTGTGATGACGTTTCGCCAACGGATTCTTGTAAGCTTGATAATTTTTTTGCATCGATCACACCTGAACGAAAAGTCATAATAAAAAAATTTAGTCTGTCAACAGTTACAATGAACGATCCAAAGCTTCAGAGAAATATTTATCTACTTAAGCCAATAATGACGATTACTTATTTAGATATCAGTAAGAAAATTTGGCTACCATTAACAAGAAGAATATTCAAATTCCGAAAAGTTGCAAGCTTCCATCTTAGCTGGGAATGACTTACGTTGATAAATAAGTAAATAACATAAAACGTAAGAACTTTGATGCGAATTCGCTAGAAGCGACGTTTCGAGCATAGCCCGTTATCAAGCAAAGAAAAATTGCTAGAACCGACACTAATCTAGCAAAAAGAAGGGCAGATTCGAAGGATAAAAATAGTAATCAAGGGAATTGATGTGACATAGAAAGGACTGGGAATTGGAAAGAGTTTATAATAATGATAATAAAAATAAATTCTTTGTTTAACGTAGGCGTAGCTGATAGCACTAGGCTAATTAATGCCAACCATAATTAATACAACACCATGAAAACTAAAATAAATTAATATCATAGGGTTGAAGCGACAAGTAGAATTTGGGCAGAAATAGCTGAGTAGCCTCTTAAGTCCGCAATGATTAAGCTCTGTGCTGTGTAAACAACCAGATAAACACTACTTGAAGTATTATAGTGGCTAGAACTATAGCAGTTAGTTGCAAGCGCGTCGGCTTCCTATGTTTGCTCGCCTTTAAGAGATTGCGATTAAAATCTGTCATGCGGACAGTTCCAAATCTGTGTGTTCTTGACCTTCCTGGTATTTCCACAGAAAAACTGCTTAAATTTGAATAAAGGAACTCAGAATTCGACGAAGCTTACCTCCATGCACATCCTGTGCAGGCATTCCATAAGGTGCCCCAGTGCTGGAACTATGACCTGTTGTTCCCGTACCAGCCATGTAGCGCGTTTTGACACCGGTTCCGATAAACTGCAAAAGCTCTAGATGCGATATGCATTGAAGAATCTACAAGGCAAAAGGGTTAAATGTAAAAGTAAGAAGATATTTACGACTAAATGCAGTGAAAAATTAGTCGGTGTCATTCCTAAGACACCAGTTGCTAAAATGCAGCAAAATCTTAAATTGCTTGTATTCTAGGTGACCTAAGTAAAGTATTGATTGGGCCGAGACAATAAAAATCGATTAGCAAAGTTAAATGTTTTCTTCTTGATAAGATAAATCTTAGAATAGCAAGACAGTATATGAGAAGATACGAAAATATAAGAGATCGCATGTCTGTTGCTATCAAAATGCAACACATGACTTTCAAAAGAGGTAGTTTGCTTTCCGCAAAGCTGTTACAGGAGTTTCTTTGCAACAAGTTCCCTTTCAAGTAACGACGGGGTTTCAGGAAGTTTATTGATGATATCTAACAATCTCAAGCCTATTTGAGAAAAAAGTGTGCCTTGCTATATCTGATGGTTGGAAAAATTAATCTCATCCAACCATATATATCAGACAAGACAGGCAGGTTCATGTCCCAAGGGCTAATTACCATTCCACCATTGTCATGATGAAATGAACTCAACGCCTTGGAAAGATACGCAGGCAATTTCCTACTCCGTTCATCTGTTCATCTGGATTCCACAAGACAGACCAGTCAAGGTGATCTACATATATGTCTAAAATAATAGCCTTCAGTTTGGTCTAAAGTCTATTCGATATCATGGTGCTAAACTTTGGAATACATTACCCTTGGAACTCCGAAATGCTCCAACGAAAATAATGTTCAAAACAAAACTAAAACCTCTTTATTGAACAAGTTCGACAGTTTAATCTGAGCTATTTTGGTACTGAGAATGCATAATTATTTAAACTCACATAAATTCATTTGATCATATCTTAGGATGGGGGGGGGGTCTCTCCTTGATCAGTTTATCTATTGAGAGAGCTCCTTTAAATAACTCCCTGCACTTAATAAATAATTCCCTAATTCCCTAAATAATTTCTGTGACATCATTTCTAACTTTGTACTTTAGTTGTTTGTCTGTATTGCTCGCATAAATTGTATGTGGTGAATTTAAATAAAATGGAACTGAACTGAACTGACTTCTATAAAGAATTAGAAATCAGATTCTGATTGCTTGGAGCTTCTTACGAGTTCCATAACAATTTTCATGATTACATCTTATGCCTCGTGAACATTTTAAAAAGTTGATTGCTTAGACATTACTCAAGTACCCTCTACGTGATAAGATACAGGAAAATAGTGAGAGTAAAGTAAAAATATGCTAAAGACTTCCCTGATTGGAACAAATAAGTGCCTCCATAATTTTTCCCAGGGCTGGAGTTTCTACATCTTCAGCATTCTGAGAGTCGAGGTTCCTGTTTGCAGTTTCTTATAAGAAATGCGCGTATGCGTGTATAATAAGTACACGAGAAAGACCAACACAAAGAACGGATTCTCAACAAGACCGTCAGTTCATTTTTGTATTTCTTCCAACACCCATGTCGTAGTGGCCTGAACGAAGTCCTTTGATAAATTTGTGGTGATTAATCTGCTAAATAAAGAGCTTAGCTAAGCATTTTCCAACACAGTTTATTTCCGACAAATTCAGCCTTACAATCTAAGTTTACTTTTCCATTCATGCATGTTCACTCTCTCATCAGCACTGTAGAACATAGCGAGCAGAGCAAGAAAGTTAAAGAAAAATTAAAGATAAATCAAATCTTTTACCTCAAACCATGAATGTCCTAGATTATTACCATCCGTGTAGGCCACAGTTATGAGCGTTTTGATTGTGTCAATATTCTTTGCTTTCATTTCAGTGATAACTGCATTTGCAGTCAGTAAACTGAACTGGCACAGAGCTTGTACGAACGCATCCCTTTCCAACTGGCGGATACAAAGAGAGAAGAAATTTTCAAAGCAACTTAACATTGAATTTAGGGAGTATCTAAAAAATTTTTCTTCAAACATATCTGCTATCGAGAAGGTGTAATTTCGAATTCTGTTCCATTCCGTTCCGTTCCCTGCTAACAAGGTAGTCTATAGACCAAATCGGCTAAGGTTTGTTTTACCCATTTCAATTCATATGACCATACCCTTGGGAAGTTTAAGCATTGTCCTACTTTTTGCACACATGGCAGAATTTTGCATGGCATGAAATACGTAGGAGAAATTAAAAGATGTTTCATCAAGAGATTGATCACATGACTTGAAATGGGTGTAAATAAACCTTCGCCGATTTTGACTATTGTGTTACAGAGCTTTTCCCATATTTCAACAAAGGCCAAATTTGATATTTTTCCTGTGAAAGTGAAAACATAGGAGAAGTGACAAACACCGAATAAACACGTTGCTGAATTTGAGAGAGCTAAAAAATCGAAAGAGGTTGCATTCTGAACTTACAGAGCATCTACTCACAGCCATCTACATAAAGATTGAATTGAAATCACACTCTTGTGAGAACACAGGTCCGAAAGCTCTCAAATTGTCCAAATTTATTCTAGTATGTTTTGGCCATCCAAATCTCTCATCAAGTCAATATAAGAACATACATACCTGCATTTGGAATAAACAGGATATTCTGATGGCACATCTAATGCCATCCAAGCACAATGAAATCACATTTGCATCATCATTGTCTTGTACGCCAACACTAAATGCTGCTAGCATTGGAGTCCATGCAACCTGCAAGGAAAATGAAAGAGATAAAAAACATTTTCAAATTACTTTCCTCCTAGTCAGCATACTACAGGTGAAAATGCGGGAAAACAGGGAATGCTATTCTAAAAAGAAACCTGATAAGGTTACTTTGATAACGCTAAACAAATGCCTTCTTTACTTCGCTTCTGGAGATGTCCTCAGGATCTAAAGTCAATATCAAATTAGTTGTCAAGTGAAAATATCAGCAAATAAAAACAATTGTATTGTTATAAATTGGTAACTTTGCGTCATCGCAAAATCATCAGACATCTGATTTGAGACAGACTTCCAAGTTGAGCGTTGGTATTTTTTGATATATCCACTAAAAAATTACAATATAATTTTACAAACTAAACTACTCTACAAAATTACTATACGACTATACAATACTACTATAAACGATACCACGAGGAGCAAAGAGGCTATGACTACCCCGAGGCCAATTTAACATAGAAATAAAAATCTGTGTCTCTCTCAAATTACATGCCACCACGACAATCGTCAGCCATCGAACAACTAAAGTGATTGATGAAAAAGCGTTGGTATGATTGATGAAAAACTGCAAGATAACTACTATACTTTTGCCGCTGTTCTTCGCCTTTTCCTTGTGAAATTACGTATTCAAATAAGTGATTTGTGCGAAGTGATGTCATTTCGCACAGACAGCCTGTCTTCTGAATACGTCACTTTCAATGAAAACAAGGTTGCTCTATTGTTTTCTAATCGCTGTCAGCCTCTTATCGTTTATTGCTTGGAAAAATAACTCTTTAGGGTATTGATTTTGATCAAATCTCACATACTTGGTTCAAATTTTGGATTGTTGTCCTAGGGTGCACATTTTGAGTGGCCTATAAATTTCGAGGTATCATTTTCGCAAAAACTAATAGATTTTAGGGTATGATTTCAGGCGTCAACATGACACACATCCCTGTCACCTGCCTATTGAAGTTACCCCCCCCCCCCCACACCCCCCGGGGACAAAGGTAAGAATTCACGTCAGTAATTGATAAGTTTGTTTTGTAACATTAATCATGCAAACCCCAGACCTGTCCTTTAAGAAGCATCCCTCCCTTGTCACGCTTTTCGTTGCACCCTCTACGAAATAACAGCCTCAAAAGAGATTTTTGAGAAAATCAGGGAAGTCCTGAAGTCCCTGAAAAGAGATAATCAGCAAACTGTCTGGCTCTCCCAATAGTTTAAAGGCGATACATATAATTGCCTTTAATCTGTGAATGGCAGAGCGTTTGATCTATTTTCCAAGGCTCAATTACCACGTTACCACTTGAAGGTAACGTGAACTCAACGCCTTGGTCCTAGAAGCTTCAAAGAGGAGTCGATAAATAAGAGACTACATATGTTTTAAAGCAATCCCTAAACATGTACGATGCATGAGAAGCTAGACCAGTTGTCTCATGGAATAATGGCAAGCACGAAAAACGAGAAAATAGAAATAAACTTACCCTAAACATAGGCCTAACATGTTCGATATGTGATGCTCGTAGAAAGGTCATATCAATACTTTGTGCGTCTTCCATTTTTGCCTTAGCAGTTTGAGCCATCAATTCCATCTCTTGCAAGTACATTGTACGCCTTTGCTTCTCAGTTAACATATCTGAAAATACCAAAGCTGCTATCAAATTGTGTACAGCTATGACGGAAACTGACTTCGAACTTACAGCTGAGTCCGTTAGCACTTCGTTGTCTGCCGACACTTGTGATCACTAGCCTGTGAACAAGCTTTATCTGGGAGCTGCAGGGCAGGATGAAGAGAGGGAAGGGCCTGTAGAGATGAACTGTATTATCGGATTTGATATACCTCAAATCAGGCATATAGCTTCCTGTTTCATTTTTCTTGAAATTGATATTCTTAAGTTCAACGATAATATATTTGAAACGAGTAAGATTGAGCAATAAAACCATTTTCATCCCTTGTGGTATTGAAACTTTGGACAAATAGCAAAAAACTTTTGTACCTTAGATCAGGTCTATATATGGAATCAAAAAATGAAGACCATTCCTACAGGCTCTCTTATTCCTTTTCTCATCAGCCTGAAGCCTGCTCACAAACTATGTGATCGCGAATTATAGTCAAAATTCCATGACTCGCTGATTATTCTTGATGATAAAATCTTGTCGTGAAAGCTTACATATTTCTATTCAAATTGGTCATATAGTTGTAAAGCGATGGCTAAGTTTGGCTCAAACATTCAAATGCCGGAATGGGGCTAAATGGGGCTAAAAGCTACTCACCAATGCTGGGTTCCTTCTTTCATTTTACATTGCAAGGATTAGGAAACTGCGTAGCGTAGAGGACTTGTAGCCAAAGAATTGAAAGAGGGAACCTCTGCATATGAAACTACCCAGTAACGCTGAAAAGGGAGACCTTTGCCTTGGGGAGTAGCTAAAAACACTACCTAACTTTCGTTGAAGATTTAGTTTCAGATCAACGTCTTAACGTCTGAATCGGGTTTCAGATCAACGTCTCTCCCCAAATCAAAAGAAAACTTACATAAACAAAGAATTATCGCATAGAGATATGGACTGATAAAAGGACACATTTCGCCCCAAGATAAAATTCTAACGAAATCCACTTTCAAAGCACGCAACACATCTTCACCACCATTACACTAATCAGTTAAATTTAGGCAATTCACCTCACTTGATGTAATCCACTAACACTTAACTTTGCAATTTTAGATACTTATGAAAAAACCGTGAAGTTAACATTCTAATAATAATAATAATAATATAATAATAAAAGCATTTATATTGCGCCATATCTCCACAGGGCTCATAGGCGCATTACAATTCTTCCAAGAAATCAACATTGAAGTTCACAGAATTTTGAAACAGATCATTATTCAAATGAATCAAATAAGGGATCGTCTCCAAATTATCGTATAGGTTTTATACGAATTGATACGAATTCAATCATATGCGTGAAAGGTGGTATACGATTTAATTCTTATAGCTGCACAAGAGATAAGAATTGTATACGAATTGTTTGACTTCTAGACTAATTATGATACGAACTGATACGATTTTGATACGAATTGTGTATACGAATTGCTTATATGATTTTGATGCGAATCGTGTTTACGAATTGCTTATACGAATTTGATACGAATTGCATACGAATCATATACGAATTGAAAATGAATTTATACGAATTCTAAAAGGTGATGATACAAATTAATTCGTATGCGGTTTATAAAATATCGTATCAATATCGTATAATGCTACGAATTCCCTAATACGAATTTGATACGAATATTTGGAGACGATCCCTAAATTACAAAATTTACTTACATAAACTGCTCGTTCTTTGATTATCCTTAACAGGGTGCTTCATTTTAATTCCATTTTGTGCAATTTCATCATATATTTTCTCTAAATATTCCCTTGGTAAATCTTTGCTATCATTTATCCCTTTATTCATCGTAATATATTGTTCTTTTGACATCTTTCGTTTCACCTGAGAGGATAAGAAAGTTTGAAAATCATATAATCTATTTCAAGCAAGAATCAGACAGCAAAAAACTTTTGGATATATGTAGCAGTGGATGTAACAACAAGAAACTGGTCAATCAATGGTTTCTCAAAGAGAAGTATGGACGTGAATTGATGGAAGGACATGATTACTTTTAGAGTTCCGGTCCTTTCTTCACATCTTATTTGCTTTCCCTAACCCTAACCCTAACCCATCTTATTTGCTTTCCCTAACCCTAACCCTAACCCTAACCCTAATACGACTACCTTTTCAGTTCAGTTCAGTTCGGTTTATTCATATTTTAAATTCCACTACATAAAAACACTCTCTGAATTAAAACCTTACAACAATAAATGAATACATATAAATTAATAAGACAATAACACACATAGAGGGATTTAAAGATACATAACACTAGAGGATATGTATGAAGGGGAGTTCTTAAGGAGAAACTCTCTCAATAGCTAAGCTAATCGAGGAGAGAGCACCCCCTTTTTTCAGATAGATTTCAAGAGACTATGTAAATATTGACTATCAATAATCTGATTCAATAGTTATGTTCAAACAAGAAAATTTTCAATTTCTGACGAAACATGTTGACTGATGGTGACCTTTTTACTTCAACAGGAATGCCATTCCAACATTTAGCTCCATAGTAACGTATTGATCTGAGACCATATTGACTGGTATTTTGCTGAGGCAGAAAAATATCCTCCTTGCCAGCCTGTCTTGTACCATATTGATGAACAGATTTTCCATTGTCTTTAAGTTTTTTCTGTAACTTCAAATATAGATTATCCATCCAATCTTCTCTTTCTCCTTTCATACGGCATTTAATGTCGATACAGCGACGAGCAGGCGATACATCATGTCGAAATGAGGGCATGGGATCATATAGGATCTATTTGCGTCGAAAAACGCTAGCTTCGACAACTTTGAAATTGGATTTAATTTTGCATTTAAAATACACCTAAGGTGCAACGCCAAGAGTACCTTCGCATCTGACTCCAGAATGGTCTATCAAGACCCACGAGGGCAAGAGGATGGTTACCCACAAAAGCGATTCTCCCCTTCTATAATAAATCTAACACTTACTTGTGCACTGTGTAAATCTGTAGTCAGCATGATGATAGAGTATGCAAGAACGTAGGCTGCATCAGCACTTGCAAATGTTTCTTCCCTGCACAAAAGTATAAATTCAAAGATAAACGCCACCATTCTAAACATAATCTTGAAGTTCGACAGATAACGAGAGGAATGATAACTGTACAATGCAACGAATAGAATTCTTTTTGATCTACAGTAAGTCCCCCGCCTATAAGAAACAGACATACAAGAAACTGCAGCCCGCCATCATAAGGAATATTGTCTACATAGGTACATTATAAGAAACACGATTTTTTAGTTTTCTTATTAAAGGTTAAATAACGTTTGAGATTCAGTTCTCTAGATCTTTTCAGTTGATCCCATACCTTGTATGACAAGTTATAAGTTGGTAATTTGTTCTGTGACAATTGTTTTCAAGACAAGCGCAATTTCAAAACTAAACGTTGTTATCTAAAACGTTCTGCAGCCCATAAACACACTGATGAGGATGCCGATCGCCAGCGAAATATCTGAGGAAGAAATGTGTCGTTTTAAAGCTATGTAATTGCGTGTGTCTTAAAACAATGGTCACACAAGACAAAATTACCCAATAACAACTTGTAAAATATCATACGGCTCTCTTTGCAATGTTAGAATTGTTTTCCAGTCAATCAAATTTGATATCGTAACACAGACATCTTACAATTATTGAATTTATCAGTGTGGCCCTAGAATTTAAACTAGTTGACAGAAAATTCTATTTGACAGAGGGCAACATTCCATATCAAATGGACAGAGCAGAAACAGCGTAAGATGACGTCATCGACCAATCTGAGATAAGGAAGTGTTTGGAAAGTTAAGATTTTTGAAATGATAAATCAAGAGTTTTAGGTCGTCCTAGGAAGAAAATATCAAGTGTTGCCTAATTTTGGGATCTGTTGCAGGGAGCTAAGGGGGCTCAAAGTTACGAGTTTTCCGCAGTTTCTGCTCTTTCTATCAAATGAAATTCCGCAACAAACATGCATATTTACTCAAATTCAATTCAATTCAATTCAATTCAAATCAATTCAAATCAATTCAAATCAGGAAACTTTTTGGGATAACCAGTATTTTTACGGTTGGAAAATAGTTTTTTCGCAAGCAGCACAAGTCCACAAAACGAGACCTATATGGAAAGGGATACATACGCAGAATTGCATTCACAGTATCTGCTTGCAAACTTTTCCATTAATCGATCAATCTTCTGAGCTTCACCAGGCAATCGAAAGTTCTCCAAAAACAATCGGAGTGATGGCACAAAATCTTTGCTTTCGAAGTTTAATTGATCCACATATGCATACATGATTGCTTTCGCATCTCTGAAATGGTCAAATCAAGATAGTTATCAAACAGTTTGGATGAGTGATGGGATTGGGGCCCCGTTTACACAAGATCAGATCCAGTTGGATTCTATGAACTTTTAGCAGCGCTCTAGTAAACCTTTCGTCTTATCTTAGTCAGATCCTTTGAAATTTTGCATTCTAGTAGACTCTGTCTCATCTTTGATTCCACACTTTGAAACGACAACAAAGGCTTTTCAGTTGAATGGTGTCACTTCCTATCCGTAACAATTTGGATGCGATCCCACCCGTTTACAGGAGACCTTTCTTGTATAGGATCCAAATGGGATCACTTTCGAAAGTGATCCCGTTTGAGTATGGGTAGCAGATCCAAATAGGATCGGATCCGTCGAGTCCCGTGTAAATGCAAGGCCGATCCGTTGCAGTTTGGGTACGGATCCATTTGGATGCGATCTCGTGCAAACGTGGCCTGACGATCTGGATCAATTTTTGTTGCCTCTGCCCTTCATTTGATGTTCAACGACACGATCTCGCTAGAGTTGTTGAGGCATCACGACAATTCACACAAATCACCGTTTTTTCAAATAATGCTTTGATCCAGCTTTTGTTATGTGGTAAACAGGACCTCTCTCATGACTTGAATAGAAGCAAACTCGAATTGACTCCACGTTTTGTCCATGAAACTGGTCGGTTTGATTGAGATCTTTTGCAACCTTACTATGAAGTACCCACAAAGTCCTTTAAAGTAAATTTTCATTTGCAAACTCTTTTTCATATCAAATTTCAGGTATTTTACCTATTATGAACAAGGACAGATTTTGTAAGACAACAGCAGCAGTTCCTTTTATTGACACCTAAATTCAAAGAGATTAGCGATTGCAGACAATGGAAATTCCCTCAAGCAGAAATTCAAAACAAACGAAGGCGCAAAGTTTCTCTGAAACCCAGATAGCTATCTCACTTTTTGTGCATTCAAAAAATTGGTTTTAAGAGCTAACACGAGCGCATATTGAAAGAAGGAACATATATCTAAACATCTACCACGGGCTTTTTATTTTTGCTGTTCAGAAGCTGAGAAGTAAGTGCTTTGATTCCACCCAAAAAATACGAGAAGTGAATCGCCTCCAAATCGGTTCCTATACCAAACAATTAAAATGCCCGTGGTAGATATTTAGATATATCCTTCTTCTTTCAATATATGCTCATGTTTGCTCTTAAAACCATTTCTGAAATGCACAACAAGCGAGATAGCTACCTGGGTTTCAGAGAAACTTTGCGCCTTCGTTTATTTTGAGTTTCCGCTTGAGAGAATTTCCTTTGTCTGCAATCGCAAATCTCTTTGAATATAGGTGTCAATAAAAGCAACTGATGCCATTGTCTTACAAAATCTGTCCTTGTTCCTATTATGATCAATGAGTTGCGCTTGCAAAATTATCTTAGTCATCGATACCCTGACCTGATTTCTTATATTTTGTTTTTTGCAATTATTTGTTGTTGGAAATATTTGTACTTGTCATTTGCAACTATTGTTTGGAACTACTATTTGTAAAACGTTTGAATGTAATTTTAATATGGAGTCTCTATGTTATGAATAAACTTTCTTGATTAAACAAAAGTGAAAATCCTTGCATTCCAAATTTCTCTACAGTTGTTAACAATTGCTGTGTAAAGTGTCTGTATTTCTTAAATTCTAGAAGGTCCTTCTAGCAAAAAATTTTGATGCAAAATAAGATTCTTGTGACTTACTCTGTGCAATCTCCCAGCAAGTTTCCTATCTCCGTCTGCGAAGATAAACAAAGCTTCGTTTGGAAAGGCAGGCGATAAAATAATATATAATGTAAAACAATGTAAATATATAAAATAAATACTATAATGATAAAAATAAGGAGGATAATACCAACCCTATATTAAATCTGCTGCCCCATGTCTGAGTGCCACACAATATTTGTTTTTTGAAGTTGGTTCATATGATGTGTTGCCCTTTTGGTTAGTAATCTTGTTTATAGAACAATTTTTGATACAATTATCAGACTTACCAATAATTTGTTGATTATGTACATAATGATGCAAATCCTCAACCGATTTTATGCCACCAATAGGCCCCTCAGCCCCCTGAAGGACAGTCCAGCCCAAATGCTGTGAAAATATGACTCGGCAGAGACCCTGCAGAGTAGCCAGGGGGTTATTTTACATTTCGGGGGGAATTAAATCGGAATGTTTTTTGGTGCAGGTGCCCCAGCAGACCAGCGTCCTCGTCCACCATTACATCTGTTGTTAACACAAGTCTCTTAATTGATTATTTCAGTCATTATGTCCTGTTGAGTTTTGATAGGAAGGACCGAATAAGGCATAGACAAGGTTGTTAGAGAGGAGAACCGTAAAGCTTTATTCAGTTCCCCTTCCTATTAAGCCCCCTCTGTAATAATCTCTTTCCTGAAAAGCTGACATCTCAAATAAGCCCCCTTTTCATGAAGCCTCCCTCACTAAAAAGTCCTCAGCTATTGTAAATAAGCCCACTTTCTATTAAGCTCTCCCTCCTCATATCAAATGCCAGAGGCTACCAAAGATTTCCATTCATGAAGCTAAACAAGTTTGCATGCTAATTTTGATATGGCTTGAGATAAAGACAGTGTAGAATTTGTGTACTTGACTCGTAACAGTCTATTCTGATTTCGCAAAAAAATGGAATAAAAGAACCAATGAGATATCATTAATATATCTTTGTCAGTTTACTTTGTGAATGAGCCCCTTTCCTAATAAACTCTTCCCTCTTTTAAACTGCTCTCAAGTACCGAATAATCGTCCCCCCCTCCGCTTATTAATTTTTGAAACATTTTCCAACCCTTCAGTTAGTATTTCAACCCTCCTTTTCATCAATTTTTGGAAAAATGAAATAATAGTAAACATAATTTTGAATAAACGTAAGAAAAGGTCTCAAGAAGTGCATTCAACAGAACCAGACTTCAAAGTAAATGTATCAGTAACATCACTGTTTACATAAATGTATCAGTAACATCACTGTTTTCATAAATGTATAAAGATACGTGTTTAGATAAGAAAACGACTATTTTCAACTTCTCTAAACACCCCCCTCCCCGATTGTTCCAACCCCCGATTATGGTTATGTCGAACCATTTCCAACCCCTCCCCCGATTATTCTCACCTACCTCCCTTTATTTGGTACTCGAGAGTACCTTTGGAGCCTCTAAAATCAAATAAGCCCCGGGGGCTTAATTGAGCTTTGACGATAAAAAATTAAATTTCGAACTCTTTGGGCCACTCAGTATGTCTGAAAAGATTCAACATCACTACCACAAATTTTTAAACCAATGTTTAAAGGACATCTCCAAACGGACTTAAATCTTGAATGACACTGCAATACGTACCTTATCAAGCCTTTGATCGGTGAAAAGAAATTTGGCAACATCTGTTGGTGTTTGACCCAAAAGACCTCTTTCTTGGAGAAAGCGAACTCCGCGCATTGGTTTGTGGTTGAATCTGTAGATAAAAACAATCATAAAGCGTAAATTTTGTTCCCTTGATTTGTGTGTTCGACCAAAATGGTGAAACATAACAAAATAACATAAATTGCTAAAGAAAAAAATTCAAACAAATGAGAAAAATTTGGGATATGAGCAAGCTGCAATTAAGCCATTTGGTGCTTGGTAGCATAAGGTTCCAAATCTTTAAATCTTCGACAAAAGGTGGGTGTAAAATTCAATAACCTATTTCTTTGATCTGAATGACTTGAAGGAAACTTTAGTCACTTTTCAAAGACTCTACCGTTGGACTTTTCAGAAATCTTGAATATTTGTCGAAATTACAGCCTATTATATATTTCAGCTCATTTTATGATGTGACGTCATCAAATTTCTAAGTCACAAACCAGAAGAGTGAAAGAGTTTTGCTTGATACCATATTGTAGGCATCCATAAATTATGGTTTTCTTAAAACTTATTTGACCTTTCGTCAACAGGTTTAGAAATTACAACAGTTTTTAGCTTTTTTCGAAAATTTTCTTGAATTCTTAAGAAAGAAGAAAAACACTGTCATTCTGAAAATATTGAAGATTTCAGAAAAGTCCAACGGCAGCTTTGTTGTAAGATAGCTCAAGTTTCTTTTAGGCCATTCAGTTCAAAGGAATAGGTCATATGATTTTACACCAAGCTTTTTAAAGATTTGAAACCTATGTTGTGCTTGGTAACCAATAGCGGAAAACAAGGATATAAGGTGCTTCAATAGGAACCAAATTATTTGACAAATATCAAGAAGGCGGAGCTTATCAGTGCCTGGGTAGACCCGTTCTTAGGAGGAAGCAGCCGAGAGCCATCAGCCAAAAACAGACATATACAGTTTCAGAAAACAAGATCAGCTGATATTTCACGAAGTAATGACTGCCGCCTTTAAGTTCAACTTTCAAACTCCTCTAGGACTAATCTGGTATCATTATATCAATAATCAAGGGTCTTGTCCACCCTTATACATGTTAAGTAATTTGAAAAGGGATACAGATCAAGGCAGGCCAAGGAGTCTAGTACCGATGAAAACCAAACAACTGTTTAGACCCCATAAAACTGTTTTAGCTTTACTGTATTGCAGCAAAAAGTGCTAAACTAGAAAATTGGTTTCAAAAACGTGACGGAGAAACCAAGAAAAGATTTGTTCATCTTAAACAAATACTTTCGAATTAATGTTTTCGTCATTTATCAAAACCAGGAGAACAAAGTATGGTCAAACGAATGCACATAAAGAAATCCTTACTTTTTAATTCCCTCTTCCATAAGCTCTTTCTTCTGTTTCAGTATCTCGATTTTATCTGGATGATCCGATACTGGCGCTGCACTACTCACACCACTACTAGTTGTTGACAACGACGTCATAGACGACATGCTTCCGCTATGTCGTTTCATATCATTCATAGATGCGTTTTCACTTGTCGATTCGGAAGTATGTGATGAATTGCCATCAGTCGTGTCGCTCTCTGAAATACAAAATGGAATGGAGTGTTTAAATGAGCGCTTGAACATCAAGTTTGATAAAAAACCATTTGCTGAACATTTCTCAAATTTTACTGGTCATTCCGAAGCGTCAAGTTATCTGTCGGTTTCATTTTCTTCTTTCTTCTCTTTTGAACCTGACCTGAAAATCGAAAGTAACATGCAACCAATGAAATCATCCAAAAGTGGTTCTGCTATGTTATGCGATTTCATAACTGCATAAGGGATCGTCTCAAAAATATTCGTATCAAAATTCGTATAGGGAATTCATTGCATAATACGATATTGATACGATATTCTATAAACCATCACCTTTTAGAATTCGTATAAATTCGTATAAAATTCGTATATGATTCGTATGCAATTCGTATCAAATTCGTAGAAGCAATTCCTAAACGCCATCAAGTCATATCAAAATCATATAGGCAATTCGTATACACAATTCGTATCAAAATCGTATCAAAATTTGTGTAGAAATCAATTAATTCGTATACAATTTTTATCTCTTGTGTGGCTATACGAATTAAATCGTATAACACCTTTCACGCATACGATTGAATTCGTATCAATTCCTATAAAACCTATACGATAATTTGGAGACGATCCCTAAAACAATCTCGTTGTGTTGAGGGCAAGACCACAATCATATGCGAATGAATTTAAAGTTTACTGAAGATGCAGAAAGCTTAGTCAAAAACAGAAGATCTTCGACGATCCCTCCAACTGCCCCCCCCCCCCCACCTGAGACAAAATCAAAGCTGTTGGAATGAGGCGCCAGAAGGGCAGGTTTGTTCAATTTCAAAATAGGCTACTTTGGGCTATTTTGAGCAGCCACTATACACTAAAAAATTAAGCCTTTCAAGAAAAATTAGATTGATTGTAGAAAGAGGCGGTAAAAATTTCGCAAAAAACTACGAAAATATCTTTATCAAGGCAATTGATCAAATAGTTGGCAAGCCTAAGAAATGTGATTCAGCTTTGAACGGAAAGATTTGCTTTCAATACGTGAAGCTTATACATCACAGTGAATCGGCAAGGTTCAACTTTAACGATCGAAAGAACTGCTAACAAACTAGTGCCCCATTCACACTCCAAGTTAAACCAGTCTAAACTAAACCAGGTTTTCGAATAAGGCCTTCTGATTGGTCAATCTAAAAAATCCAGTCATTGACTGGTTGTAATTCAAGCTGGTTTAGATAAAGCTGGTTTAAATGGGTCAGTGTGAATGCAGTATAAGTCGTATTAATGCATATTAAGCTTTAATATCAGTAGTGTGGAAAGGATTTGTCACCTTTCCCCATCAGACAGAAATTTTAGATCATTATCTTAGGCTGCGTTCACATGATGCCGGCACATTTTGAAAACGCTGAAAAAATGACGGTAGCAAAATTTGAGCTAGCGTTCACACGATACCGGCACGATTTGAAAACGATAGGAAATTTGATGGTAAAACGTCGTTGCAGGACTTTGATGTCAAAGAAAAGTACCTACACCCTACACCCTGGCATTCTATATCGTTCTGTTTTGTTGTAAGCGCCCCAGACTCGATAAGCTTTGCTTCTTCTGGGGCGTATGAAACCATATGTAGTTAGCAATAACTAATATGTTTCATGAATCACTATCATCATCATCATCACCCTAAGAATCGATCAGTCTAGATCCAAAAGCGTCGAAAAATATTCTCTTTACATCATTGTCGAGTGTTTACATGCTACTGTTTCAAATTTACGCCGATTAGGGTTCCGTTTTCAAAATCTACCGTTTTTAAAATTTGCCGGCAAAAAATGTGCCGTTTTCGTGTGAACCCTAACCCTATCCTTCACATTTTCACCGTTTTCAAAATGTGCCGGCATCGTGTGAACACAGTCTCAATTACTTAAAATCAAGAACCTACAACAACGAAATTCACGGCATAGACAGATCAAAGGAAAGATAACCGAGGAATGCCACGTCAAGTGAAAAATGCAATTTTCAAGTTTGATGATTTTAAAAATTTTGATGATTTTAAAAATCCTTGTACAATTTTGAACAACCGCGTTACTTGTAGTTCCAGCAAAGAAAGAATCTCATTAGTAGCAGCAAGCTTCGGACTCAAAAATAGATAAATGAGGTAAGGCGCACTTTCTCCTTACCTGAAGCGTTAACTTGCGATACTGGATTCACATACAATTCTTTGCTCCATTCAACCATGCATTTAGATATCGAAACAAGACATTCAACACCTCTCAATCGAATCTTCTTCTCTTGCACAGGGGTAGCTCCCAGTTGCATAGCATGTCTTCCTTGTGCTATTTTTGATAAGTCGTTGACAAGTCTTTCGAATATGTTTGCTGAATGCATGTCACAATCATAATTGACATAAATGTCCACAACGGTCTGGGCATCTGTGAGCAAAAGTTAAGAGACAGTTAAATGATTTGTGCCCTGACAGGTTGAAAGGACGATTTTTAACAAGGTCACAGCATGGGCAGTTCGGATTCTATTGTTGTGCTGTCTGAACTAACCAAGACACAATAATTATTCAATATTACCTAAGTCAAGCAATGTTTGTATTCTGTTACAATGTCGTACTGTTATCAGGCACGAGCTTCAAATTCTGAATTCAAACTGAGCTGCAACAACATTCCGCCTCCCAAACTTACCGTAACGAAATGCCCTTGCAATGTCAGCAAGAAGTAAGAAACAAACAGAGACAGAAAGAAGTTTTCCCTTTCAAACATGACCTAAACGTGACATGAAAGCGTACTAGACTTACGACGATGAGACTCTTGTTTCCGTGTGCTCTTTGGCTTGATGTTGGCGCTTCCGTCAACAAAGACAAATAATATTACTTTGAAAAACTTGGCCCTTTTTAGGCCCAAACTTTGCAATTCCTAGAGTACCAATCACATTACGAGATTTGTGAATTACTATTGTTACAGAGTAAATGTGATAGAATTCTCGATTCGATTGAAGATTTGAAAACACTACCACGGGATTGAGATTCGAAGCCGTGATTCCATCATAATTCCAATGATGATTGCAGAAAATAGGGCTAGCTTTTCCACTGTTCTATTATGAGTCCCTGTTAAGCAGGGTTTACCGAAAGATACAAGGGACTTCTAATCATACGTCTAAAACCCTACCTGAACAGATTCTAGACAGAGCTTGCATGACAAGCCACTTGTGCTGGAATGAGCTGGAAGATGTTTCCAAGATTCCAAGGAAGATTTCTTGAAAGAATACCTAAAGGTAGTCAAATGAGCTTAAAATAGTGAATTCAAATCAATCAATTACTCTGAAGTTCGTCTGGTTACAAACATCCCAAAGTAGAAATATGGAGATGGCATTCATTAGGTGATCGTTTGCAACTGCAGTACGAATTGAATTAATTGTCAAGTGGTTAATTGCAAAGCAAAAGTAAACTTTTGAGGATTTTTCAAACATTCTTCAAGGTCAAGAGAAACTGTGCTGCTCCTGCAGTGGCTGGAACGGTGTATGCGCACTTAGTATGGACAGTTTCTCTTACAACAAGAAAATGGATCTCAACATCATAGGCTATTTGTGAGACCTCATCCTTTGATCCAGGCTGTTCACTTTCAAACAAGGACATCGCAAGTTCAGTCAACCTCGTTCCCAGGGTGTTCTTACGTCATACGCTGATCACGAAGCCAAATGAACACCCTGGTACACCTCGATCAAATTTGCCAAGAAAATGGGAAAATTCGGAAGCCATTATGCCATTATGCCATTAAGCCATTATGGATTTCACCATTGGCTAGGCAACACCAAGTGACGGAAAATGGCTGTTGCTCTAGCGCTAATTTTGTAGAGGATGATGAAGAAATTGAAAACAAACACTTTGAAGACCTTATTTGAACCTTTTTTGTGAACCTAAAGAATAATCTGGGGTCGGCAGGTGTGTTTAGTGTGAAAATAAGCTCGGTTTGTTTGGAGCGAAAATGGGCCTAAGCTACAAATTCGGGAAACTTTCACCGCAGCTTCAAAAATAAAATGGCTCGTTATTCTTCGAATTTCAGAAATAAGTTGCAAATGATGGTCGGAATAGGTAAAGAATATGGTTTGCGTCGAGTTTTGACATGCCGAGGTCGCTTGCCCGGCGCAAATCGAAGTTATGGCCTAAAATGGTGAATAGCCAATCAGATTGCCAAACGGCCCCTTGTGTCCCAGAACAGAGGTAGAGCAACGAACTCACTCTGGGGACGAGATTGAAGTTCAGTCTGTCCTTTCAAGACCTTAGGCTTTATATCCTCCCGTCAAACACAAAACCGTTTAGTATGGGAATGATAATTTCCTTGCATAGGATTAATAGCACTACTAACCTCAATCTGTTTCTTCAAATGAGTCTTGAATTCAGATAACAAAGTAACGAATATAGCCAGCGACAGCTCAAATACTTGCGGTACTGAAGAGACTCCATTCTTTGATAGAGCAACGCAAAGATATTGCTTGATTGCACTGACGAACATATCATTTGTCTTGAAAACATTGCCAGCGTTTTGAAGGCAAGATAGTAACAATTCTAATGATAGAATTTTTGATCGCAGCTCGTGAGATCTGTAAAAGAGGGGAGCAAACAGAGGCTAAATCAAGAGAATGCAAACGAGGAAGCGAAAAAATTGTGCTTCACAGTAGCCAATCACTTTAAAGGCAGTATGTCACGTCTATGACTGGCCGCAACAAAGTCAGAGCTCAACAAAACAGATTTCTTTGTCAGTCTGTATATTTGAATTGAAACAAAAGACGGATAATCTTCTTGACTTTCTAGGGCCGTAGAAAGTCAAAAGGATTAGCAGCCATTCAAATTTGATTGTATTGTCCAAATCACCCAATCAAATGCGCGACAGACTCCCTTTAAACATAGTCAGTAGAAAAGTGTTCCAACTTCCAGCAAAGATTCTAGCGGCACAGCAGCTTTGTTTTCCATACAAAGCACCCTCGTTTTAAGTCACTAATCAGGTCGGTCAATAAAACTTGATCAGAAAAGTAAGGAAATCCTTGATTAAAGCTCCTTCATTTGGGAGAAAGGTTAATTTCAAATTTATACCATGGCACGTCTGGCTAGATTGATCTTTGTTCAGTCACCTGTTTAATGGGTAAAACTACGATGCAATCACAGCTGTACACTCCTATACTATAATCTCACAATTTTTAGGGCTTGGTTACCAAGCTGTGTTTAAAACTTATGAACAACTTTGAAATAGCGCGTCAAGATGTGATGCTCTACTTTTACACATCTCCTAAAAAAGTTTCTGGTCCTCTAATGCCTACAGTAATCAAATTAACGTAGAAATGGTAATATCAGTCAACGACTGCATTTTGGAAATTGAAGACAATTTGAACCAACACATGGCAGCAGTAGTTGATAACAGATGCGTGACTTGCAGCCGCTCTCCCTTCTCAGGAAAATTCAGCAACTACTTTGTGATGGTTCATTTGGAATCGTCGACAACTATACTAACCCATCAAAGCTCTTTTTGATGACAATTAAAATCGAACAAATTCGCATTCCACAAAACAAGAGGCAGATTAAGATGTTTCATGACTGAGTGATTACAATGCTCCTCAACGTTCCTAGAGGAAATTTGAAAAGTTACCCACTTGATATCATGCGGTACATCAGTCAGCTGCTTCATTGATAATTTACAAAGCGATCTAAACACAAGAAATGCATCTTTCTGCAAGACGTGCGTGAAACCGGCAATCCCTGTTGCATTTGGTGCTGGTGACTCGATGCTACCCTCCTGAGAGCTCAATGAATGACGATCATCTGGGAGAGTGGCTGACGAAATGGAGCGAGTGTCATCCTGCAGCGGGGTAAGACTTTGCGGAGTTTCTGGGCGCGAAATATCATCTGTAAATAAATTTTCAAGGAACAAATTAGATGTGAAAGTTCACTGCATAAGAATGTAGATCATTCAGGTTTCTTGTTCCCTGAATGGTAGTTACCTGACAGACTGCTCAAAAGTACAGTCTTTTGCATAACGGCAATTTCGATATGCAACCTCCAGGGGCAGTGCCTGAAATCTTCCAACTGATGGCTAGAGCTTTCGAATGGGGGGCCAAAAAGCAAAAAATGCAGTTGCCTTACGTCATTTTACCAAATTTTCTCCGATACGAACATAAACATTCCTCTGGCGGAGGGGGGCTAGATGCTTCCGAGAGAGGCTGTAGCCCAAGAGCCTTCCCCTGCTGCCGCCACTGAATTCATCACAGGCAGACATACGATATCTGCAATATTGCTACAGGGTTTCCTAAAAAGATTGTACCCCGTCTGTGCACCTTCTGTGAAGAAGATTTAACTTTCGCCATCTTGTTTATCTCTTTGTTACGGCAGCATAGGAAATGCTTCATCTAAGAGATTAAGACCCTGGTTGGGACAGCCTAACACGCAATTGCTGATTTATATATACAAAAAAGAAAGTAAAAATAAGCAGCTGCTTTAAAGATACCAATATCATTTGTCCTCCACAATGCGAAAATCAGGTAAATATTCAAATAAGGCCTCTGGAGTCATAAATATTTATCT
This sequence comes from Aurelia sp. 4 Dawson et al 2005, assembly GCA_964019985.1. Classification (NCBI taxonomy): domain Eukaryota; kingdom Metazoa; phylum Cnidaria; class Scyphozoa; order Semaeostomeae; family Ulmaridae; genus Aurelia; species Aurelia sp. 4 Dawson et al 2005. The sequence continues at coordinate 8,280,058 of OZ026511.1, read as the reverse complement.
ACGTTCAAACTGAGTTAAAGGACAAGCCCGGGGTTGGTATAATTGCTGATTATTCAAGAGATTACACTGTTGTGAATGGTGTGTAGTACTTTTCTCAATTTTTTACTGCGAGACTACATATTTCAATCTGCTAAGTGCGAAATTACGTCATTTTCTATGAAGTCACTTCACGTTGACCTGAACGAGGCTGCCAAATGTGTTGATCGCATTGCTAGCCACCTTATCGCGCCTTCGCACAATAGTACAAAATACAAAATGGCGACTATATTTGGCCTAACTTAAGACGATTGATTGACCAGTTTATGAAAGTTGGAAGCATCAAAACTTGGTAAGAACTCACGACTGGTGTTCAGCAGTTGGTAAGGTTGCTTTTTTAACAATAATTCTATTAACCCCGGACTTGTCCTTTAAGATTGTTACTTACTTAGAATACACAAAAATGAATCATCGGGGAATACTTACTTTTGTGCTCCTTATTGTCCTTTTCCTGCTTTTCTCCCTCATCAGTTTTTTGCTTTTCTTCTTTTGATATGCTACTATCTTCTGAAAGCTCCTCAGCAGGGGCATCACTATTGCCCTCGTTAGTTCCATTAACTCCATGTTCAATATCACCATCTACATTTTTCGATACAGCCTGTAAACTCTCATCTCGTTTATTTTCATCTGAAGACTCGATATTTACACCACTAGAATTCAGATCGACGGAGTTAGAGAGAGCTGATTCATCTGCACTTGGACTAACGCTTTGAAAGTTGGCCCAGTTATCAGAATTCTCACTTCTAGTCTCTTCGATCTTATTTAAATTTTCGTCCTTTTCTGACTTTGATTCACCACTGTCCTTCGACCTATTGACTGCACTTTCATAGATGACCTCTGAAGTGAGACCTGTGCTGCTTTCACCTGTGGCCTCAACACCGGCTGCTACCGTAATCTGGCTATTGTCTGCCTCGGTGGAATCGGCTACGTCTTCTTCATTGCTTTGCTGTGCTTTGTCTGTTGTTTCGATCGATTCTGATACTATGTTTTCGTCTGTTTGTAACCTCGATTGATCTTGCATTTCACGTTCTCTTACTTCAAGTCTTTCGCTTGTTATACTCTCAGCATCTTCCCCTGGAACGAGACAACACGAAGTCAAATTCACACATGGAATATTCTATATTCTCCTGGCAAATTTCTGCTACATTCATACAAAATTTTTACAATATACAGTGCAGCGTGTGCCAAAAAAATTATACCCCGTTTGTGCTGCTGCTGCGGATGAGCTATAGATTCAATTATCTCGCTTTTAGCATAGTTAGGCTTCAACTTAAGTTTGAGATCTTGTATGAGTCAATCTGACATGTGGTTGCTGATTTATCGCAGAACAACGGCAAAATAAGTGCTTGCTTCAAAACACCACTTTCATTGTTCTCTAGCAATGTCAAAATAAAGTAAGTTTTCAAAGACAGGTTTCTAGTCCTACATGACAACAAGGCTTAATCACGAATATGAATTTGATAGCAATCCCTGTGATTTTGGAGTAAAAAGACAAACAGGAATTTGACAATTTAGGCTGTATTTTCTTTGTAATATTTTGTATTCTTTGTAATAGGATTCTAGATTGATCGTAAGTAGGTTCTTCAGAATAGTTTGTCTTCAGCATTCGTGCTGAAGTGTAACCCTCCCCATTAGATATATAAGTGAAAATGGAAGGAGTATACATACTCCAAAGCCAGGTTGCTCGTAAAAAACACGACCTTCCATAAATTACCAAGCCTGGTACATGACAGGATGGCAAGGACGATATCTTTTTAACTCAGTAAAATGCCAATCAATACGGTCTAAGATCAATACATTACCAAGGATCAAAGTGTTGGAATGACATTCCTGTAGATATAAAACAGTTTACCATCTGTCAATATCATTCGTCAGAGAATCAAAGCCTTCCTTTTTGAAAACAATCATTAAAGCAGATTACAGATAGCAATCAACACTATTTCCCAAAAATTTTTCTTAGTTACATCATCAATTCAAATTCTCCTAAAAGGGGGTGCTCTCTCCTCGATTAGCTTTTCTACTGAGAGAGCTCCTCCGTAAGAATTCCTCTACTATAAATTTCTCTAATTTTTCTGTAGATATGTTAGTTTTATACCTGTATTGTAATTTGTAGCCTGTAGTTTATGTTAATGTTGTCTAATGCTTTGACAAACATTTGTATGCAGTGGAATTTAAAATCAAATTAACTCAAATGAAATGAACTGAATTTACAGGCCTTCCTTGGATTTCACAATATCTTTCAAATCAGCTTAACCTTCAAAGTAAATGCAAGAACATGATCACTAAACAACCACTCACCCCTCCTATCAACCTCAATTTAATCTTTATGGGGTCAGTGGTCGATTGGTTAAACAGTTTTCGTCAAGTAAATCAAGGTAAGCTCGGTCGACTGAGGTCAAACTACCGATGGGTGACCTTGGAGGCCTGACCTTACAACTCAACTCGTCGTACTTCGGAAGGGACGTTAAACTAGAGGTTCCATGCCTGGATGCGGCAAGCACAGTCGGCCTAAATTAGCTTTCAGCAGCTAGAAATCATGACAAGCCCACTAAAAACAAATTGAAAACGAACAAATAAACTCTCCTCGTCGTCTTTCAAAAGGGACGCTAAACTAGAAGTCCCATGCCTGGATGCGGTATGCACAGTGGCCCTAAATTAGCTTTCAGCAGCTATAAATCCTGACAAGCCCACTCAAAACAAATTGAACGACGAAAAAAACCCAAATAAATGCAAGAACAAGATCACTAATTAATAACTCACCTCTCATATCAACCCCTTCATCGACGTCCTCGCTATGACCATTCAGTGGCGTTTGAGTCTCTTCAATTACATGCGATATTTCTTCACTCAGTTCTCTCAATGTTTTCGGGCTTGATTCCGCTCTCATTCTCTCCCCATGAACAACCTCCTTTTGCGGAGACGCAGGCTGCTCAGAAGTTCCAGCTTTCTCATCAATATGGTTTATCTGTGGACTCGATTTTGCTGTATCTCCTTGTGAATCTGCAGCATCTGTTTCCGATGCATTGCCTCCCTGTGCTACCTGTTTGTCTTCTTTCTCGGAATCGGTTGATTTCTTGGAAATAGTGTCATCTGTTGCTTGAAATGATGCCTTCTCAGCGTCTTCTGTCTGTGGTATCAAGAACATTCATTAGCCCAGGGGTCATTTGACTTTCATTTGTGCCTGGATGTGCACTCCAAGAAATAATTTCTCCACAGGTTTCAAGAATTTTCTCTCCAAATGACAGAAGGTTTTAGAAAAAATCCGCGAAAAGTATTCTCAAAAAGGTAACAAAGTACACTGGAAAACAAAGAAATAACAGCCAGCTCTGAAAAATTACCCCTTTTGAGAAACAGTTGTAGAAAAATTACCTTCTTATCGTTACCTAGAGTTAGAAAGAGAAGGAAAACCGATAAGCGGAAAGGAGAGCACATCCCGTCAGCAAAAGATACAAAATACCTCGCTCCCCTTCCCCGAAGCACTGACAAACTTCAGTCATTTCCAAGGGACAAGTCAAACTTTACCTATTATAACTCATCAATGCCATGGACAAATATGAAACAGAAGTACATTTTGGAAATCTTCGTATGAAAAAAATTTCTCGTCCTTCTATCCGATTCCGTGTATAAACTTCCAAACTTTTAACACTTTTTGGGGTTTCAAAGAGAGATTTTCAGAAATTTGGGATCTTTGTTGCAGAGTAAAACATTCTACATCAAATGGATGTGCAAATTACTATAAAGCCTTATTCTTTTGGGTCAATTCAAGTGTGGACTGGACCACGATTATTCCTAAGAGGTTCAATAAATGTCATCGAGAATTTCACAGAATTTCACAAACAATGTTGATCTTCTAAATTTACATTAAAAGTGCCTTTAAACAATTCAAAATGAGAAAGAGGTAGCCGTTTAAACTACATAAATACGAGCAACTGGTTATTTCATGCAGTTAGTCAAACAAAGAAATTTTTATCGGGACATTTCTAGTTCTTATGTGTCATGCGCTACGGCGTCTATGATCATGCGCTTCCAAATTCTCTTTCTTGACAAGCCTGAATGAGTTCATTTCCATACTATGTCACTCCATTCTTTCACGTTGTTTATATAAGTCATCCTCTGTTTCTCCTTCGTCCTTTTTCCCTTTACTTTCCTTGTTAGTGATATGTACATTTTCTATGCTGTTTCTTCTGATAACATGCCCTAAAAACGTCATTTTCCTATTTTTGACTGTCAGCAATAGTTTGCATTTTACGTTAGCGATTGCCCATACTCGCTCATTTGATAGATCTACCAAAGACTTTGACACAAAATTTCTAAAGCCTGGTTTCAGTTAAATCGCAAAGTGCCGCAAAGTGCCAGAAGTGTCACAGAGTGTCGCAGAATTTTGGTTCTGCAACACTTTGCAAAAAATGAAAACTGCTGTACTAAAATACTGCAACACTCTGCAATCGGTGCTACAGGGACAGAATATTTTCTGTCTCTGCGACACTTTTCGGAAATCTGTGACACTTTACGACCAATGGAAAGACCTGTCCTTCTGTTCTGTGACCAATTACGATCCCACAACAATAGAATCATGTGATGTCTTTCTAGCTGTGGGCATGTGATGTTATTGTTATTGAAATATGGCACCAAAACTCTACAACACTCTGCGACCAATGGAAACTTAGTGTCGTAAGGAGTTACAGAATGCACCAAACCAAAATTCTTCGACACCCTTGCGATTCTTGGCGACACTTTCTGATGTATTGGAAGCCAGGCTTAAAGGCTGTCTGTCACACATTTGATTGGGTAAGTTGGGCAATACAAAGAATAGGGATCTTAAAGGCTGCTAATCCTCTGACTTTCTATGGCCGTAGAAAGTCAAGACGGTTATCCCTCCTTTGTTTCAAATACACAGATTCACAAAGAAATCTGTTGTGTTGAGCGCTGACTTTGTCGCGGCCAATCAGAGACGTGACAGACTGCCTTTAAGATCACAAGGCTTTAGCCAATACCACTTAACTCACCCCTTTGGCCTCCATACGTTGAAATATGACACATATCATTTGAGTGAGAGTTGCTTTTGCTGTGGTCTGATTGATCAGATTCCTACTTGCCAAATATATATTGTAGCATGTACGAACAGCTTGAAGCAGGGTAGCCTCATGAACTTCGCATGTGTTTGACGTTACAGATGTCAGCAATGCCTGAAAAAAGAAAACATAAAACTAATACATAGCGGAAATGATATGTATCACAATACTGGCTTTGTATAGTCCATTTTAGAATTTTCCTTCACTTGATAAAAGTGAATTTATCTCGAACTGATGAAATAGAGTGTTTTTATTCTCTTTAGACTGCGTTCACACAATATATGCTTATTTTGAAAATGGTGAAAAATGTGACGGTAGCAAAATCTGGATAGCGTTCACACGATGCCGGTACGACGATAAAAAATTCAACAATAACTAACTCAGTGAAGTCTCTCCAAGAACTTCATGTCAAAGAAATGTACCTACACCTTAAGAAGCGCTTAGCCTCATTTTGAAAGCGCTGAAAAATGCTACATTTTCATCATTTTTGAGTATTCAATTAAAGCCGTTTTAAAGATCTGCAGGTTCGATTTTGGTTTTCAAAATTCACCGTTTTCAAAATCTGCCGGCAAAGAATATTTTTTTCTATTCATGACAAATCAAAACCAAAATTAACTTAAATACATTAATACTGTACCGTGCTTGGAGTAAGAAGACACAAGGCCATCTAGCCTACACCAAGAACGGCGCTTACAATTTTCAAATACGCCTTCAAAAGTAAGGAAAAAACAGCAAAAATTAAAGAAAGAGAGAAAGAAAGAAAGAAGAAAGAGAGAAAGAAAGGGACTGGCAGTTCGACACCAAACTCAAACCATGCTATGGGTCTAACCTTTATATCACAGGTCTAATATCAGTTTTGTACCATCACATCGAAACTGCTGGTACAATGACGATGGAAGTATATGCTGTTTTTATGTGAACAGGAGGCCTATCTGTCACATTTTCACTGTTTTCAAACTGTGCTGGCATCATGTTAACAGAGTCTTAATTCTATTTCCCGTTCAGACGTCCATCGTCACCACATCGGCAAATTCAAATTAGTAAATCTAACTTTGAGCTAGAATCTTTGCTACCTACTTGTTCATCTACTATCAAATAACTTGGGTGATAAAACATCTTTTAGGAGTGTTTAAAAATTCTTCTAAGCCCCGTAGTCCCCCTTCATGTCTTAGTTGCTGACTTTACTTGTCCATTTTTTATAGCATAATCAGTTCTGCATAGATTATATTACAGTTAAAAAGCTAGGGAAGTGCTTTTCAGTTGAATGGTCTCTAGAAACAATATGGTGTCTGCTGTAATAACTAGTAAAGTGCTAGTCTTGTGCACACTAACATGACAAGAATTCTCTAGAGTTCTTAACAAATGGCAGGAATATTTCAATTCTTATATTGTGTGAAAGAGAAGTAAACTGTAAAATTCAAAGAAAAGTTCTTCAGAATTCTTAGAAAAGAACGACAGTATTAAAGAGCAAAAGGTCTGTCTTCACTGTATGTCAGAGTCAACTTTCCACATTATCTATATATATATAATTTGAAAAAGAAACACTTTGCTTCAACAGACCTTGATAATTTGCAGCTGGACTCCCTCATCTGTTTGAGTGCCAAGAAAGCATCCACAAATTGTTTCAACAATTCTGTCAATGAGTTTTCTTCCGGGCTGTCTGCTGTCAGGTGCATTCCCAACAATATGACCATATGCTATCATTTTCTGAAAGGGCAATTTTAAAATTTCTACTTGTGCTAACATCATAGACTTATGACGATGAGTTCCTTGTACCCCTGCGGTAAACCTTGTGCAAGAGGGACTCATAATGAAACAGTGAAAAACTCAGCCCTATTTTCTTCAATCATCAATGGAATTATGAAAGAGTCACAGCTTCAAATCTCCATCCCATGGGAGTGTTTTCAATTCTTCATCAATCGAAAATTCTATCACATTCACACCTTAAGAATAGTAATTCACAAATCTCGTAATCTGATTGGTACTGGAGGAATTGCAAAGTTTGGGCCTAAATAGGGCCATGTTTTTCAGAGTAATACTATGAATCTCTATTGCCCAAAGTGCCATCATCAAGTCAAAGAGCACAGGGTAACGAGAGACTCATCATCATCAGTCTACTAACATCATACAGCTAGTTATAACCACAAAAAAGTTAACAGCTACGAACAAGTGCAAGAAAGAACTCAAAAAACCACCCTCTCTGTTTCAAAGGGCTGTACAGAGTTTTATGAAAGACAGAGATAAAGATCAGCTGGCCAATATCACAAATAAATGAGAAATCTCTTCTCTAACTGGTACATATGATAAAATTTCTTCAACCTGCCTTTGATATGTTTTGGCAAAACATATCTGAAACTTGCGGCTCAGAATTCAGCTGCATCCTAAAACAGGTGAGTGCATGAAGAAATCAATTGTTCACCATTATTCTGCATGGTGTCCCAATAAAAATGTACCCCACTTATGTGGCTCCTGTGGAGAAGCTGTACATTCAATCGTCTTGATCTTTGCATATTTTCATAGGTCAGGCTTCAACTTAGAATTGGAAACCTTTTTGAGTCAATCTGACAGGTGGGTTGCTGATTTGTGGCAGAGAAAAGGCAAAATAAGTGGTTGCTTCAAAAACAGCACTCCTTTTATTCTCTAGCAATGTCAAAATAAAGTAAGTCTTCAAAGAAAGGGCTCAATCATTGTATCAAAACTTTTGCTACATCATTTAAAGGGCTGATAGTGCTTTCTACTTGCAAGAGAGCACTTTGAACCCTTTCAAAAATGTAGTTAAATCTTAATACAATGCCAGGACACTTTCCCCGAAAGCCTTACTTTGTTTTGACATTGCTAGAAAACAACGGACAAGCTGTTTTTGAAGGAACCACTTATTCTGCTTTTTCTCTGTCATATATCAGCACCCATTTGTCAGACTGACTCTCAAAAGTTTTCAAACTCTACTCTAAGATCAAGCCTGTCCTATGAAAATTTTGCAACTTTTGGAATTTGATATGAGGGGCTTAATAGAGAAGGCAACTTACTTGAAATTTTGCTCAGAATGAGGGGCTTATTAGATAGGGAGGCTTAATAGAAAGGGGGAATGAATAGAACATTTACAGTATATATATACATGAAAGGACCTTATAATATAAGCCATGTCAACTTTACATTCCAAATGAGATATGATGTTCCTCTCAACATTAGCTGGCAATGAATCACAAACTGTTTGATTATGCATGTGTCTTAGATTGGCCTGCTTGCATCTATTAAGCAAACCAAAAGTTACTTCAGAAACACTGTAAACTGCTGTGTTCAGAAAAAAAAAATTGTGTGGCTCAAAGAAAATGGAAGTAGCTAAATTTACCTGAAGACAATCCAGAGCACTGGAGATGATTCTTGGGCTTCTTGATTGGCATGCCAGTTCAAAAGGCAGGAAATATTTGTCTGCTTGCACAAAAACACTCTTGTCAGAATCATATCCATCAGAGTAGTCAACATCACTGCTGAAAAAAAGGTTTGTATCAGACTAATTTATGCATATATAACAAATTGTTTGGATATCCTTTTAGAATGGGTTCTAGATAACTTATACAAAGAAACAGTTTTAGAGCATGTGAGATCATGCCCAGGGCTTTCACATTCAGGAATTAAGGCACACAACCAAAAACTCACATGACCTGTTTGGGGCATGTGAAAGAAATATCAAACAACAACAAAGGTATGTGTCATATTTCTTCTTGAGACAATATTGGTAGCTCTGATAGGAACAGTGGTCCCACTACTATTTCTCTTTAAAGCCCCTAGCTATTACTTATTACTCTAAACATGCATATTTTGACATCAAGTTGAGTAAACTGAATGAAAGCAAGTCATTTTCAATTTTTTGTGAACTTTAAAGGCATTTAGGCTAACACAAAACCTGTTAGAGAAGTCTGACATTTAACGTGGCATAGCTCTCAGAAGAAGATGGCCTGACAGTAAAGCAAGGTAAACTTCTGTGGAGTGAGCAAATCAAGTATTTCAACTGCACCAAACAAATAAAATAAGCATCAAGGACATACAAGATATCTTTTAAAGCAAAAATAAATTTGACCAATTGCTCTCTTCAAGGGATATATTGTATAACTGGGCATCTGATTAATCACTCCTAAACTACCACTTGGGCATGTGCCTGCATGCATGTGCTACCATGCCCCCCCCCCCACTGACAGCCCTGCATGCCCAGTTGTTTCATACAAACTGTGACTCAAAAGTTTGTTCTTAGAACGTTGGCATCATAAACAAGGAATTTCTTGTAACTATTTAGCAACATGTCTATTTTTGTACTTCATGCTTGACTGGTGCTGAATCGGTTAAAATTAGACTTGGATTCATTTTGAATTTTGGCCTGCATTGCCATTTTTGAAGACATCAAGAAGTCTCATCTTTAGACATCTATAATGTTGCTAACTCTTTAAGGTGTAAGTCTAACGTATTTGGAAATTTAACATTTAAGTTTAACCTGTAATTAGACTGCATTTGAGTAGACCTTTTGATCGATAGATATAATTTTTATTTGGAAATAACTTGAAAACTTCTCAATATGCCATCAATCCATTGATGTCATAATTGAGCTCTTAGAATCATTCATCTTGGATTTTTCCTTGATGTTACCTAAACTGACCATGTCAAAAATATTGGCAAATAATAATCATAATGTAGGGGAGTCTTTTAGCAACAGAACAACGTTTGAAGCATTTCTATTGGACTCTTGTTTATTTTTCTATGACAGACTACGTTGGGTCACTCTTTGAGTCACCCGGTAGTAGGCTTAAGAAAGGTGTCAAATTTACAAATATGCAACTAACCTGGATGGTTGTTCGGTCTCTGGGGACTTTGATGGATCCTTCAGGATTTCCTCTGCAAATCAAAAAGATGTAAAAGTTAAGGAATAGGAATAATTAAGGAATTGGCCTTGGCAATGGGAATAATTAAGAGCAAACTGTTATTTAGCTCAATAGTTTAGCAGGCCATTTTGCTCATCAGTTTGTATGATCAGTCTGAGTTTATGGTACACCAGTACTTTTTATGCCTATCAGCAAGTTGAACAAATAATTAGAACCTGTTGTTTATTTATTTCCATAACATGAACTGGCAAGAGGTGATGATAATAAGGCCCTATTAAACACACGATTTAATCCCAAACTGGCTATATGCGTACCCAAATAGGGCCATTTTCAAGAGTGATTCCATTTGGACATCATCCCAAAAAGGTCTTGTGCAAATGGCTGGAATTGCCTTGCAGAATGGTCAAAGCAAGGGGTCTAGTGCAGACTTTTAAGATGATGAGCTGTTTTGTGGCACAATGGGACACATGCATTCTTGGAAAGAAAAGGATGCAAACTATAAAGTATTGCATATCCAAATTATTCTTATGGGTGTTTGTCAAACAACAAGGCAAATTTGAGGCTATTCCCTAATATTTCAGGATATTGCAAACAACTAAACTGAGCTACTAGAAATCAACTAGCTTCCTTACGCAAAGCAACTTCACATGCTTTCCTCAGCTGCGCATGATGTGCTCTTTTGGTTTCCTTCTCTGCAAGTATCTTCTCCAGTGCCCTTTTCAGGAACATATGCTTTGTCTTTACTCCTCTTTCCTTCTGCATCTTGCAAGCTCAGCCCCTGTCAAACTTCGAAGATGTTATATCGGAAATAGGCCAAAGTGCTTAAGCAGGCAAGTTGTGTTCTTACGACTGTGGCCTCACCAGAGTGTTCCACATAACCTTTGCTCTCAAAATCCAAGATTACTCTTGTTTATAATTCAAAGTCTATTTATCTGGTTTCTTGAAGTCTTCGTTGAAGTTTTGCGAGATGAGTGTGGTCGATTTCTGCAAGCTCAGCCCTTTTATTGATCCTCCCCTCGATGTGGTCACATCTCAAAATTTGGGCCTAAACGTTTGAGCTAACTCGTTCACTAGCAGTCTGCGACTACAGGACACGCTATGCAGCTCAGAACCATTTATTTCACATCCTTGAATACTTGTTCCTTGCGCTTGAGGTGATCCTATTTCGTTTCCGAAAGCCTCGATGGTGTATTTCTTGATTAAATTTTCATACCGGCTGCACTTCTCTGCTTTGCATCAATCCGCCATGACGAGTGGGAAATAGGTTACCCTTTCCCATAATGCATTTGGAAGACGCGTGTCGATAAAATTCGCAGAACGAGATTTTGATGATGAAAATTTATGGGCGTTGCAGGAACAACATCGAATTTTGAACTGGGAATTTTCAAAAGTGTCAACCTTTTGATGCTTCAGAATAAAACAGTTTCGATTCAACCAATTTACTGTTCAAAACAGTTATTTTTCAATCCTGAACTTCCCAGATCAAAATTCGATGCTATTTTTGAGACATAAATTTTCATTATCAAAATCTTCTTATGTGAATTTAGACACAAATGTTCATTAGAAAGTTGTCGAAAATTGAATATTTCAGAGGCAAAGATGACCCGAGTCATTTAACTTGCTTTTAATCTCTTTTTCAATTCCAATCTGTGTAAATTGACCAGCAATTTTGATAAATGTGAAAGCAGTAGTATTTGTTATGGAGCTTGAGGTCAAATTTTCTAAACATCTGTCTACTTTCAATACATTGCTGGCCATAATAATTGGGGCACTCTGCATCAACAAACTGCGCCTTTCCTACCTTCTAGGGTCTAATATCTGAAGCAATCCACACTCTAACACCTAAAACTGTTAAGAATGCCACAAGTATAACATCACGAACAAACTCTTTAAAGACCTCCAGAAACAAGAAAATAGTCCCTTGATTTTTTTAAATCCCTAAAAGTTGTTAACAAAACCTTTTATCGAAATTCTTGAAAATGCAGCGTTCCTTTCAAATTTTGAGACAGAAAATAAATGTTTTCGTTTCCTTTGCGAACGCCTTTCTATCAAAGACATCGCTGGAGGTACCATTATGGAAACACAGTCGCACTGCCCTTTCAATGCTATCCTGCCATTTTTAAACTGGGGGTTGTGTGTGTTTTTAGACTACATTTCAAACTTCATTCTTACTTTATTACATTGTATTACACACCTGTAACTAGACTTCTTTTCTCCTAAATTCAGATCTTTAATTTCGATTTCACTATTAGGTTTTAATGGCGAACTTATCCGCACAAACCCCGCACAAAACATGCCTAGCGAGCCAGAAAAAATCCCACTTTTGGAAATTCATAACACAAAAGTACTTCACAGTTTGAATGATTCAAATTTCAGTGAAAGACCGCAAGATCGAAGTGTTTTTGAGAACTTTTCTCACTGTCTTACTTGCACTAGAAGTATCGGTAAATTTAACTTTATAAACAACATTCGTGATTGCAAAGTGGCTGTAAAAGGGCCTAAAACATTGATCAAATTGTAAGGACTCTCCTTACACAGAACAATAGGCAAGGGGCGTGTCACCTCTCTCAAGAGTCATACGACATCAATTTTCAAACAAATACTAAAACTTTTCAGTCCCATGCCAATGAATGTACATTGGATAGCTCTCACCCACGAACAACTGTATTTTCTTTAAAGATCTGTGCTGTATGATTTGATCGATGTTATAGGTCATTTTTCAGTCAATTTTGCAACCATGAAAGTTTTACAAATACCTATTTACCTATATTACCTCGGGGGGGGGGGGTATCTCGACCTATCATCTGACGGGGACGTGCCATTTTGCCCGAAAAATTGGTACCCATAATTCCGTAAATTCTGGTGGATTTTGGGTCATAATTCCGTAAAATCGAATGAAAATCTGGGCCATAATTCCGAACACTATGAAAAATCCCTTAAAAAGGACACCCATAGTTCCGTTAAATGTCTAGAAATTGTGAAAAAGATACCCATAATTCCGTAACAGTTTGAAAAAATTACCCCTAAAAAATGGCACGTCCCCGTACCACGAAAAGTACCAAGTTACTCCCCCCTGAGTATATTACTAGGGTTCGTGAGACAGCGAGAAGAATCGCTGGGCTGCCTTGATCGTTTGGCTTAATGACTATGCCAGTCAAAAACAATGAATACTAATGTTGCTGAATCAGCTGAAAGGGTTAAGATGGAAATTCTAAACATTTGTTTGATAAAAGTGTGTACCTGTCGCTTCCCTTTGCAGCGTTCACTTCGAAATAATTGAGAGAAGCAAATTGACACAAACGCATACTTCTCAAAGAGTATCATTTCAAACATCTATGACCCTTTTCTATTTTCTATAGGTCTCTTCTGCAACAAATTTTACACCTAGAATGAATTACATTATCTGAATTTCCCATTAAACAAGATGGCCTGCATTTAGAAAAACACCAACCTTTCTAATATACAAGGCCTTTCTAATATACAAGCCTTGACATATTCCTTATGTCAAGCTATGTCAAAGAACAAAATTAATACTGTTACATTCCCATAAATAACAAAGACCATCACAGGACATAGTTTAGGAACCAATGGGTTTTGCCAGGAGATGGATCAGTAGCTTCCAAAGTCACTATTGCACAAAGTATGTTCAATTCGAGGTGAAGCCTGCATTTCCAAAGGGAAATAAATTTCACTGCTGCAATCAAGGCATTCTGTTTTCACATCTCAACATTATTGCTAACAAATTTCGTGGGTTCGCGTTAGAGACACACGCCATTAGGTTACATCAAAGTGAGGCGAAAGCGGCAAACAGCATTTCAATAGGCTCTTGCAATATTTACAATGAATAGCACATGTTAACCCTTTGGGAGGACGAAAAAGATTTATGACGGTGAGTCCCTTGTACCCCTGCGGTAAACCTTGCTCAATATATCGCTCATGGCTCATGCTGAAAGAGTGAAAAAGCTGACCCTATTTTCTGCATTCATCAGTCGAATTGCGATAGAATCACAGCCTCGAACTCGAATCTCGTCCAAATGTTATCAGTTATTCAGTCAAATTCGAATAAAAAGTTCCATCATAGTTGCCGTTTCGCAAATCTCGCAATCTGTTTGTACTCTAGGAAGTCGAGACTTTGGACCTATATAGGGTCGAATTTTCCGAGTAATATCACGAGTCTCTGTTGACCGAAGCGCCATAATCGAAGTAAAGAGCACAGGGACATAAGGAACTCCAGGAAATAACTTTAAGTCTAAGGATAAAAGTGTCATCACTGCCTGTGAGCATACCGGGGGATTTCGTCCTCCCAAGGGGATACCATGTGCCGAAACGTGCTGATATCATTGCCCTAAGACAGATATTTTGGGAAGACTTGATTGCCATTTTATGCCGTCTTTGAAGGCTTCTAAAAAGGGCATTTTCTAGGGAATTTCTTCTTATCTCAGAACGGAGTGGCCGATTTTAGTCCAGTAGATTTTTAAATAAATTTGGGCATGTCTATCATTAAATAATATATTTAATATGGTGCCGTGGCCATACAAATGGGAATTGTGATTCAATCGGTATGCCAATAGCCTTTGCTCACGCTGGAGTAAAAAAGTATTTCAAATGCATTAGAAATGCCACGGAAAAAGCGTCAAAAGTACTTTTGCTTCGATTTTAGATTCTGTTAGAGCCTTTGCAGATGCCCTAAAGCTGGAGTAAAAATCTTTTGATTCTATTTGCAAGACATCACACAGTAAACATGTCTCTAAAGCCAGTTTAAACAATACAGCGTTTGGACTTACCGTAGTCCCTTCCGTGTTGATACCTAAAAACTACCATCTGAAAAATTTTCCACTACGTGAGAGGGAAAAGTTGGGTATTTAGGTTTTTCCTCAGTTTTTCAGGTTTCATGTAAGCGGAGGCAACTTAGGCCAGTCCAAGCAGTGTGCGTGTGGCCGAGTGGTTAAGGCGACTGACTCGTAAACCAAAGGTCAGAACGGCCGGGGTTCGAATCCCGCGCTGGACAGATTGGTCGCTGTCCGTAACTCTAGCCCGGGTCGACCAGAGCCATGGCAGGGAAATCTGGTAGCTGCGGCGGGTTGATGGTAAAACATCCATGGCCCCTGCTGGAAATAAGTCTTTCAGACTTTCGCACGCTAGCAACGTTGAACATGATTACTTACCTACCTAACTACCTACCTACCTTCCCAAGTCTAAAGCACTTTTACCCTAGCGTCACAAAATTTCATAATCTAACTAGAAAGTCTCCTAATTACGTCTTCGAAACTAAATTTCTTATATGGAGGCCAATGTGAATCCTCATTGCAATCAGCTTTCCCTTCGTTGTATCGTTCTGGGTAACTGCCTTCTGATTCAAGGTTCTCGTCTTCATTGGTCGAGATTTGATCGCCATCTGGCTCAGCGTAATGCGGCAAATTATATCGCATTTTCGTCAGCTCTTCGCTGCTGCTCGCGTCTCCAAAGTCTTCATACGATTGGTCTCCAAGCTCATCTGAAGGTGTACCGATAACTAGTCGGTCTTTACTGATGATTACGTCTGTAATTTCCTTTGAGCCTCGATACGACTCCCATCCGAGCTCATTCGAAGATTCACCGACAATTTTCGTGCCGTCATCTCCTTCCATGTCGCTAGTCTCATCAGATCGTCGATAGAACTCTTGTCCGAGCTCGTCAGAAGATTCATCGACAAGTCTTCGGTTTTCTTTTCTGTCATAACCAGAGTCGTCGTCCGATAGCTCTCGATTGTCAAGCATGTCCCTAAACGTCTCATTTTCGTCACTTTCCTTACGCAGACTTTCCTCTACCACATTCTGCTCTTCTATGTCATGTTGCTCCGTCTTCTTATTCTTCCCATATATATAATCAGTGTAAGTGACATTCACATTCCCTGGAAGCCTACTTGAATCAATCATCTCTCGTGGACTATGATGACATTTAAATTTTAACATTTTTCTATTTGCTTTTGAAAAGCTGGCGTAAAGACAAGCTTTGCTGTGTTGCTGCCATGTGTACCAAAGTTTGTCGAGGAAACTGTGATGGAGGTAGAATTCAGGAGCGAGGCTTGCATATACAGAACACATGTGTCCACCTGAAACATAGATCATAACTGACATGAGAGCCTAAAAAATTTTGCAGATTTGGTTGGATCCAGCGACGTGAATTTAGATTTAATCAATGGGTGTTCTTTTCACGATGTTCCTCGATGGTTAACTTGTACATAGACTCATTCTTTATTGCTATTCCATTATTTTAGCTGGAAAGTTTACGAAACCAGGACGGCAACGCCAGCCAGAAAGTCATCCGATATTCTGCAAAGGAAGTCTTGTTTCCGTTCGCTACCTTTATCGTGCCATCCAAATCCAAAAGGCCAAAATGAGGCCTCCTATAACTCAGAAATGCCTGAAAACCGAAAACCATATTTCTTTCTTTCAAGACAAACATTCAAAAAGACTGAGTGTTACTTCCTAGGCCTAGATCCGCAGTACAGAACGCCAGAAACAGGGTTTCCAAGTTGTGAAATCGAGAAGGACAACTTCAGAGACTCTCAAGGGAGGCAAATTCGAACAGAAAAGAAGGAATCTTTTGAATCTATAGTTCTGAAACAAAAGCAACATTGTGTTGCAGTCGCCGTTGCCGTCGTTTTTTCGTAAACTCCCTATTGTTTCTTGTTCTTACCCCGCAGGGCAATTTTGTTACGAGACACAAACTCACCTATTTCATTATGGATTGAATTATGCAACGACTCTCTAACAAGTGCTTCAAATTTTGCAAATGATCCAGCTCGATGTTTCAATATTTTCTTGATTTCCGGCACACCAACTGGTTTCCCGTTGAAACTTCGTCGAAGGCAGCCTCCCTTGTTTGGTGTTTTCTTTGTCTTCTTGAATAAGTCCTTCGTTGCATATGCCACTGCTGAAAGAACCTCACCTTTATTGTCGAAAGAAGCAGTGCTGAACGCACCTGAAAAGCAAAGAGCAATTGAGACTACGTTCATATGATAGAGGCACAACCTGAAAACGGTGCAAAGATATGAGGGTAGGAAAATTTTAGCTTGCTTTCACACGATTCCTGAAAAGTTTCAAAACGGCAGGAAATTTGATGGTAACAAAGTCGTTGCAATTTCCCCAAGAAATTGATGTCGAAGAAATGTATCTACACCTTAAAAAATTAATCAGCCTCGTTTTAAAAGCGCCGAAAATGTTCCCGTCTCATCGTTTGTGAGTGTTCATACGATATCATTTTCAAAATGTGCTACGTATATTTCTGTTACGTGCCGCTTTAGTGTGAAAAGGAGCCGTGTCCGTCAAATTTTTAACTGTTTTCAAATTGCGCCGGTATCGTGTAAACGCATCCTTAGTAGCGAGGGTCTGATTGGCGTAGGTTCCATACCCCTATAAAGATTGGTGTTAAACTACGTGAAGTATTTGTTTTGAACGAATGCTCCGAAAGGAACTTTAACTACCTTACTGCAGCTCTACACCCCCCGGGTGGGGTACTTGACTAGGGAAGGGACGGGGGTGTGCGGCAAATCTCTCCACACCCTGTACCCTGTCGCATAAAAAATGGCCCAAAAGTATACCCTGTCGCATGAAAATTTTGCCAAAATCCATTGTTTCAAGAGAGAACTCTAAAAGGCATCCTTCCACATGATAGCCTGTCACATAATTGATTTATCAATTGTAATACCCTGCCGCATAATTTTTATCAGAAAAGGACACCCTGTTGAGCTGAGCGGCACATCCCGTCAAGTCAAGTATGGGTGTACTCCCCGGGCTCTAGACTAACTACCTCGACGCCAGTTTCCGCTTCATTCATTGAATCAGTCTATCAGTTTATCAAGGCGCGCAACAACGACATGTAATCAGTCTACTGCAACTTTACCATTGGACCTTCCAGCAATCTTGAAGATTTTTCGAGGTTACGGCATTTTCAAAATTGCAACTCATCTCCCATCATCCTTCAAGAGATTGGAACATTACAGTTCATGAAAATTAACTGTAAGTCGTAATCAGCCTCTTGGTTCATTGCAAGACGTTGCAGGATGTAAAATATAAAATAGCTTTGGCCAAATGTGGTTGTGACGTACTGGTGTCAGGACAATTTTGAGGCTGTTTTGTTTTGAATTACTTGTTGAGAGAATTTCCTCTGTCTGCATTCGCTAATCGCTGTGAATTGAGGTGTGAACCAATGCAACTGATGTTTTATTGTATTAGAAAATCTGTCCTTGTTGCAAAGTTTGCGAAACGGGTAAGATTTTAGCTTTCCTTTTAGCTTGACCTATAGTCAAAATGTTAGTTCCAACTTTGCTGTTGTTTTCCTGCCCTCTCTGTCTCTAGAGGAAAATGCAATTTACAGAAAAGGTTTCATGACAGAGATACATAAATTCACAAGACTTTATTGCTAACTCAAAAGTTTCCAAGATCTTCGAGTAATCCTGAAAACAGGATTCTCAACTCTATTGTCTATATACCTTCTCTGAATGGTCCATCTTGAACACAGTACCCTCTCTTTGGATCACCATTGCCACCTAAGCCATATTCGTGTCCATTCCAAATATGGACATTTTCGCTCCACGCTGAATTCGACCAAAATGCCCAGTCCCAATAAGGTACTGTTATTCGACAGTCAATTTCTCGGAGCATGTTTTCGAATTCTAAAACGTACCAGCGATGCCAAGGTAGGAAGTAGTTAGCAGTATGAATGCCTGTCGGATGGAAAGACAAGAAAAGTGGAAAACCGCGCATAGACCGCACTAAATAGTGTAGGTTCCAAATCTTTAAAGGACAAGTCCGGGTTTGATAAAATTATTGCTATAAAGCAACCTTACCAACTGCTGAACACCAATCGTTAGTTCTTTCCAAGTTTTGATGCCTCCAACTTTCAGAAATTGACTAATGAATCTTCGTATGTTAGGCCAAATATCGTCGCCATTTTGTATTTTGTTCGAGTGCGCGAATGCGTAATAGGAGGCTGGCAATGTGAGTGGTATAATATCAACACATTTGGCAGCTTCATTCAGGTCAACGCGAAGTGACGTCATAGAAAATGACATCATTTCGCACTTCTTAGCAGATTGAAATGTATAGTTTCGGAGATTAAAAGAGAAAAAAGTTGAAAATAGTACTACACACCATTCACAATAGTGTAATCTCTTGAATAAACAACAATTGTACCAACCCCGGACTTGTCCTTTAAAAGGTTAGTGCAAAATTTTAGGATCATTTCATTTTCATTTCATTTTAAATCATTTATACACCAAAACCCTTCAGCTAAATCGAATACTACAAAAGAAAGTTTAATTAATTAAAGTAAATGAAGGTTTCTCTGATTAACTGTCCTCTAATTTGGATTTTCTGTGGAAAGCAATGTAATAAGGAGATAAACCGAGTTCATAAACGTGCACTACGCGCACTTCTTGGTGATTATGAATCCACTTTTGAATGCCTCCTCACCAAGAACAATGAAATAGCAATCCACACGAAAAACTTACAGAAATTAATGACAGAGATATTTAAATCATTAAATCATGAAAGTCCATCATTTATGGGAGAATTTTTCGTGCAGAGGGAACTGACGTATGATCTACGAATCAAAAACACGCTACAAATTCCGTCTACCAAAACGATGTCTTTCGGCATAAACTCTCTAGCATTTCGAGGCAGCATTCTCTGGAATACCATGCCTGATACAATAAAGAGTGCTGAAAACGTATTCAGATTTAAGAAAGGCATACAAACCTGGAATGGAGACAAATGTAGCTGTAGTATATGCAAATAAGTAGATTTTTATTGTAATTTTTCTTTTTTCTTGTATGTAAATAGTTGGTATTAATTAGTTTGTACATAATTATCTATGTATATTAACTATCTCCCTACCAACTGTAAATAAAGAGATTATTATTATTATTATTATTATTATTATTATTATTATTATTATTATTATTAGGTTTCGCGGCAACTTTCGTGGCTTATATTTTTGTTGTATATGACGTGACCCACCTAAGAATGGAATTCCTTTTGTCTGCAGTCACAAAGCGCTTTTTATCTAGGTAGATACTATTCTAACATTATTTGTTAGTGTTTTGGCAATGCAGATCTACAAAATTCTACTTACCTTTGAAGAAAAGATCTTTATGAATCCTGACATAATCTTCAAATCTTTTCTTGAAGCGTTTATCAGAAGCAAGAAACTTGAAAGCATCAATGTATCTTTTTCTTTCTGCTTTCGTCATTTCTGTGAATTCTTTTCGAACTCTCGCGCAGTTCATCATTTCGCCATCATGGCAGTAACATTTTCGGTCACATTCGTCTAATACTGCTCCATGTCCTGTACATTTCTTTTGTGATTCTTAAAAAGAAACAGAATTCATTTTATACATTTTTTGGATCTTCTTTAAGAAAGTAAGATAGATTCTGCTTGAGTCTGGATCTCCGAAGGTGCATGGTTATGTTGCTCGTTAAACCTCGAGCGCCGAACACAATGGTGAGTTGTTTGCTCCTGGGGTGTTCCTCTCATACGGCTATGAGTAGACAAAGTAGAATAGTTTATATTTAAATTGGAAGTGACATACGTAGTGGGAACTCGCTGACTATATGGATGGCATATAATTGCTTAATCTTGTTCAAATTTGAAAGCAATCCAGCCTAAAGTTACTAACTATCTTCTTTTACGCATTTTATGAAGGATTTTGAGATGAAACAGTTCTTGAAATCCTTGTAACATAGAATGATGTGACAAATTTTAACAACAAAGGCACATTAGTTTATGCATCTGATCTATGATTCGTGAGACGTACATACCTTTCATAGTAGCTTTTAGTTAGTGTTAGTAGTAAATTCTTAAATGACAGTTCTGGGGTTGGGTATGATTCATGATGAAATACAAGATTATAATGACATCCCCGTCTGCTCTCGAGTACCGAATAATCGTCCCCCCCCACTTATTAATTTTTGAAAAATTTTCCAACCCCCCCGCTCTTATTCCAACCCCCCTTTTATTAATTTTTGGAAAAATGAAATGATACTAGACATAATTTCTGTATAAACGCAAGAAAAAGTCTCAAGAAGTGCATTCAACAGAACCATAGTTCAAAAGTAAATGTATCAGTAACATCACTGTTCACATAAATATATAACAGATACGTGTTTACCTAAGAAAAGGGCTATTTTCTATTTCTCCAAGCACCCTCCCCCGATTATTCCAACCCCCTGATTATTGTTACATCGAACCATTTCCAACCCCCCCGATTATTCTCACCCCCCCGTTTATTCGGTACTCGAGAGTAAGTGCCCCGGTGAGTGGTCAGATGTTCACCGGGGTGCTTTCGATCGAAAAATATTGTCAAAGTTTTACCTGTCCTATTGTTTTTCGCCTCTTAATCGTTGCTAGCCTCTTTATCGCGTACACTTGCAAGAGAATGGCGACACAGAGACAATATGGGGCCTAAATTGTCAAAAAGTTTTTGAGCCTTGCAGCCGTTGGAGTGCCCCAAATGTGAATAAGAATTTGTGTCAGTAGATGATTAGTTTCCTTTGTAGCATTAATCATACCATAGACTTGTCCTTTAATAGAAGGTAGAGAGTGTCCCAAAATAATTGTGTTCTGTTTGTATGACTACTGTGGAGGAGCTGTAGATTCAATTATCTCGATTTTGACACAGTTGTATAGGTCAGGCTTCAACGTAGAGTTTGAGACCTTGTTTGAGTCAATCTGACAAGTGGTTGCTGATTTTATGGCAGAGAAAAAGCAAAGCAAGTGGTTGTCTCAAAAGTAAGTGGTTCTCAGGCAATGTCAAAATAAAAGTAAGAATTCAAGGAAAGGACTCTTGCATCGTATCAAATTTTCACCACAATTTTTAAACGGTAGAAAGTGCTCTCTTATGAACAGGGAACATTGCTAACCCTTTAAAAATCATTAGCAAATATCTAATTTGACGCCAGGGCCATTTCTTTGGAAACTTACTTGATTTTGACATCGCTGAAGAACAACAGCAGAGCTGTGTTTGAAGCAACAACTTATTTTGCCTTTTCTCAACCCTAAATAAGCAACCACTTGTCAGATTGACTCAAACAAGGTCTCAAACTCTAAGTTGAAGCCTGACCTATGCAACTGTGAATTAGCCAAGGTGATTGAATATACAGCTCCTCCACAGTAGCCATACAAATGGAGCACAGCTAGCAACAACTTATTTTCCCTTTTCTCTACCCCAAATCAGCAACCACTTGTCAGATTGATTCAAACAAGGTCTCAAATTCTAAGTTGAAGCCTGATTTATGAAACTATGAATTAGCCAAGGTTATTGAATATACAGCTCCTCCACAGTAGCCACACAATCGGGGCACAATTATTTTGGGACACCCTGAATAAAAGAAAAAAAAGCATCGTGTGGGATCGAAAGTCTTCAGCAAGTTATTAACAATTTTGCATCGGCTTCAAGTCCAAAATGGATCAGTCTTTTACCTAATTTTAGGAACTTACTTCCACATTAATACTGATCATTATTACGTCCACATGCGATTTGAAGCTTATAAACTTTCTGGTCAGCAAAGTATAAAAGCTGGTTAAAATAAGATTATCCTGTACGTATTTTCAATAGATTCCTGTTTTCATCGAAATCTCTTCTAATTATTAAGTTACATATTCAAACTAATGACCTAAAGGAGTGGCCAAGTAAATCCACAATCTCTTTAAGGGATTAGAACATTCACATGTGCCTGGACTATTTATGGTGTAAGAGATTTAAATGTATCCTCCGAGGTTGTTGGCAGATGCTGAACAATTTAATTGCATTGAATTTTTCCTATAAGGTGCATCACTTCTTGATTTCAGCGCCATTTTCAATAACTTAAAATGGCAGCTGTGAACAATCGTTTCCTATTCACAGGGAAATTTATATTACTGCTATAGGTATAATTACTGTATATATTACTGCTATAGGTACAATATTACTATATGTATTATATTACTGTTATAGGTATTATATTATTAGAGCTATTATATTTATATTACTGTTATAGGTATAATTACTGTATATATTACTGCTATAGGTATTATATTACTATAGGCATTATATTGCTGTTATAGATATTATATTATTAGAGCTATCATATTTATATTACTGTTATAGGTATAATTACTGTATATATTACTGCTATAGGTATTATATTACTATAGGTATTATAATACTGTTATAGGTATTATATTATTAGTGCTATTATATCTATATTACTGTTATAAATATGAACACAAGAAAAAGACGCCTTGGAGTTCTATTCTTTTCTTTTTATCTGATCTGCTATTCTTGACGCGTTTCGACTTCTTGGTCATCGTCAGAAGAATGAGGATTTACCTAGTGGTATGCCCCTTTTATAGCCTTTTTTTGCAGTCACGTGATAAAAAAGGGGTCACGTGGTGCTTAATTGGGGTCACGTGATGCCGAATACGGCGTCACATGAATCCTTAATTGAAATCTAATATTACGTTTTATGTGTAGAAATGATAGGCCACAGGGAAACTGTTATATTACTGTTATAGGTATAATTACTGTATATATTACTGCTATAGGTATTATATTACTATAGGTATTATTTTACTGTTATAGGTATTATATTACTATAGGTATTATATTACTGTTATAGGTATTATATCATTAGAGCTATTACATTCATATTACTTTTATAGGTATAATTACTGTATATATTACTGCTATAGGTATTATATTACTGTTATAGGTATTATATTACTATAGGTATTATATTACTGTTATAGGTATTATATCATTAGAGCTATTACATTTATATTACTGTTATAGGTATTATTGGGCCTAGAGACCAAACCGAAAAAGTTGTTAGTATTGGATGGTATTGGCCATGAAAAGCTTCCCAATTCTTTCACTCATTTTCATTTTAAAAATGTTTACCTTGGGATACAATTCAGTTAAAAAATAGATTAAGCAACTGTTTTCCAATTGTCACAGCAACGTTGATCTTCACAATTTCTAATCTAAAAATGGGCACTCCCTCTTTTATAAATACACGGGAATTCCTAAATTTCCACCGAGAATTTCCAACTACGCCGCAGCCTCGTTCCAGAGGGCACACATAAACCTGTTAATTTCCGTTGCACATTCTTATGTGAAAGTCCATAAGTCCCAGTTAGAGCAAAGATAAATGTTCTTGTTTTTGTTGTTGTTGTTGTTGTTGTTGTCATTGTTGTTGTTATTGTGATAACTAGGACTACATCGCGAGTCTGAAGGGAAGTGAGCAATATCAATTACTATCACTAACAACTTCGACGAATTCCAATGCAAACACTGGATAGATAAAAATAAATACCTTAACATCTAATTTCGCTCTAATTAACTACGTGATGCATGCAATTCCATAGCGGTTACTTTAAGTTGCTTACTTATTGGTGTGGTGTGGTGTCCTAATGACTTTTAATTTCAAATCAACTATGTAATTCATTACGCTACAGGCATCGATAAAATGTGCGACTTGTCGTAATAGCCTAATGAGGACATCGAGGTTTGTGCTCCACTGGGGATTATATATGCAAACATGATCCTTTGCAACTTCAAAAAATGACTTTCGTGCAACATTCAATGTGAATGCCACGAGCTACATGGCGCCCATCAATAAATAGGACAATGAGAAACCTGGAAACTCCGCTGCGTTCCGGCTGCGTTCTTTGTCTTTGCTCCTTTCGCCACGCATTGGATTTTCAAAACTCATTTATTAACCCACGTCATTCGCACTTCATAGTCTTTTCCCACCTACGTTGTTGGTTTTCTTAAAGGTGATCTGAAGCGAAAATTTTTATTGATGCAAATGGATAGCTCTTTTGAATGATAAAGAATGTCGTTTACCATTTTGTGATACCTTGTTTCATTTTCGAATTATGCACTATTTTGTATGATTGGCTGATGACGTCATTTTGTTTGCAAAAAGTAATGAAAATGTACGAGGCTGGCTAAGTTTCCTAAAGGAAATTGACTCCAAGAACATTTCGTAAATTGGCATGCCTTTCTAAACATCATATCAGTCCATGAAACAATTTCTATTACATTTATTCAGCTCAACTTAAATGTCTCCGATAACTGTAACCTTTCTAAGCTTAGATGCAGCTATATTCCAGTACATCATCCTGGCAATTTGCAAACAAAATGACGTCATCAACTGAAACTTAATATCAGTGATAACTTGAAAACGAAAAGACATATCAAAGAAATTTAAACGGGAATCCTTATCATTCGACAGTGCCATTAACTGGAATCAATACAAATTTTCGCTTCAGATCACCTTTAAGGCTCATGAAGGATCACGGTTAGCAATTGGGCCTTCAAGTAAATTGAAAGATGAAAATGAATGAAGATATCACTGCTAGGCCAGATTTCCCGGCAAAGCGGGATCAGGTAAACATGCCTATCATTTATCGGGCAAAAAGGATTTACAGTACGGCTGAAGTTATGTTTGAATTTGTGAAAGTTGAATAATAAGTATTTAGGTATAAGAATTTAAGAGACTGTCGATAGTGGCTGAGATATCTAGTCTCTTTACAATTTTGATTCGTGATATTGAAGCAAGACTAAATTTGCAGAACGAAATTGAACATCTGTCAGCGGTAAATTTCTTCACAACATAACAATCCGTTGTGCTAATTGAAAACAAAAGATCTTCCAAAGTTTGGTTGAAAAGTGAATTAACCAAAGACCACATATCTAACCTTGCTGTAATCAAATTGCCTACATAAACACCATCTAATTATACAAAGCCTTCTTTCAGTGTTCTTACATCATCAGAATTAAAGGTGTATTACGCCGGTGGGGGGGGGGCTGGGGTGAGGCCTTCAAATATTTTGCAAATGGGGACGCACCCTTAGACAGGACATCATCTTCAGGATTCTTACCCAAGGACTGTGTATCATTTTTTCTATAACCAGCTTATAACAAGCTCCATAATGCAGTTATATGCTTTTTGTATAACGCAAGTGTGAATTAGGATTTGTGGATGGCAACATTCCCGCATTTTCTCATAGATTTCCGACAAATATCTAGGGAAGCACACAATTTTTATGAGGAAATCCAAGGACAGGGTATTGTTTTTGAAAATTTTACTCCGAGACGGGTATCATTATGGGGAATTGACTCCGGAAAGAGTGACTTTTCAGATTTCCAGTGGCTTCCCCCCGTGTGGTCAAGATCGAGCATCTCCCCTGCTGTATTGCGTAGCTCATAACTCCATTACCGGCGCACAAGAATGTAAGATTCCCGTTCTGTTACATAGGAAATACATTCCTACGTTAAAAGTCGAGTATTTCTGACATTAAAACTTTCGGACATTTCATGCGTCCGAAGAATCAATATCTGAAATATTTTTTAGTCCGAAATAATCAGTATCCGAAATTTTGCTTCATTGACAAATCACAGCGAAACATTTCCATTTTTTGAATACGTGATGTATGGTTCAGGAATCGCTTCGCTTTGCATTGAAAAAGGAATATGTTAGAGTCCTAATTAATGAAATCCATCCTGGCAATTACTCACGTCTTCCTCAACGATAATAATTTGTGTAAATTTCTGACCAAGAACTCCTGAGATAAAGCATGATCTATAAAAGTATGGCATTTTAGCATAAAATTAGCAAAAATAAGTTGGTTCCAAACTCTAAGTTGACGCCTATCATTTGTAACTGTATAAAAGAAGGCAGTTGAAGTGACAGGTCCTTCGCAGTAGCAACATAAACAGAGCACAGTCTGTTGCAATGACCAATGAAATCGAATGACCTAATTTGATCCAGGCTGGAGGGGAAACTCGTTCTTCGAGCTAATTGAAATGGGTCACTGAATTTTTCAAGATAGCAAAGTATTTTGGGCTTTCTATCGAGGCTCAATCGTTTTTTCATGTTCCAGTAAAAGTTTACAGTATATTTCTACCAGCTACACCACTTACTAACCGCTAGACAATATTACTGAAACGATCCCACGAGGTGCATGCGAATGGATATGTCAACGCTGCGGCAATAACATAGAGCGTAAAGCTTCATAGTATGCTCGATGAAAACAGTACAAACGTCGAAAGCAATCGCTACAAACAAGTTACACAACAAACTTAACGACTCTGTGGCTTATGAACGGATGAGGACAGGTTTCATGAGTAACATGTAATGTAAGCCGAAGAATATAAAGTTCAATTCCAAAATACTGCAGCAAATGATGTGCTGAAAGCCAGGGGCTTAACGCATCTTCATAGAGCTGCTCGACGTTTTGCATACAAAGGTAACGTGTAAACTTCAGAAAACGGCAGGATCACAGGATCAAAGGTGCCATGAAGATACCAAAAATTGATCATTTTTACTACAGATAAAGGTCAAATCAAACCCATGTCTCTGTTGAAAGTTGTTTCTTTCGCAAAATAACGGGGAAACAACCAGTGTCGTAAAAATACCTGAAATATAGCACCTGCTTACAGGCCCGTAAATGACTTTATATCCGACAGAAAAACGCAAAATCAAACCAATCTCTCTGTCGAAAGACTTTGACTCCGTTTTTCGTTCCTAAAATAACGGCAGACCAGTGTTACCGTAAGCATACCTAAAATATAGCACTTGTTCACGCGCCCATAAAGTGACTTTATTTGCGACAGAAAACGTAAAATCAGACCACTTCTCTGTCGAAAGCCTTCGACCAGGTTGTTTCGTTCTTGACGATTGGTTTTGACAAACACTACTCCGAAAGTAGCATTATGTTGCTGGCTCGCAAAATGAAGCCGCGGATGGTAGGATAGGGATCGAATGTTTGTGCAATGCTCTGAAATGAAACGAGTAAATTTTATTGCCTAATTTGTTCAAGCAATTCCTTCAACTTAATATAGACCGAACGGATCGTGAGGTTGTTTGTCATAATTCCAGAAAGAACATGTTTTATCTCATCATCATTCTTCAAATTACAGCGTTTTTTTTAAGTTTCATGAAAGGCTGTACGAGAGGTGGTTACCCAAAGCTCCGGGAAAGAGTGCATCTTAGATTGTAAATTGATTGAAGAAAGTCAAAATGACTAATAAGCAGATATTCAATTTTTGAGGATCTGCAAAATGATAGCAAGCAAAACCTGTAGCCTCATAGTTTACGATTTAGCAATTTGATGGCGTCACAACTTCGAAACTAATAGGAATATTCAAAATGCTGTAAGTCTGAAATAATGACGATATTAAAGATGCTCCTTCTGATATTATGGGGAACGACCTAAAGTCCTCCCCCGATCTATTCCGAAGAAAGAATTTTTCACACTTTTAATTCCAAAGTTTGTAAGGATTCGAGTCCTATCGTCAGAATGAAGAGAAATTCTGTAACATCTTTATCCGCGAATCTCTGTCGTAAAAAATGGAGCTTTACAACATTTTGATGGGTGTGTAAATATACTTACGGTATAATCTTGCTTGAATTCCATTTATTGGGTTGAAAAGGAAAAATCTTACCTGTACACGAAATACACGCCAAGAAGATGAGGACAATGCTGTACATTTTGACCAGTAAGTTCAACTGTGAAATATTCATCTTCTTGAAGCGAAATCCGTTGCCAACGATTCATAAAGACTTCAGCATTGTGCTCATTAGGAAACTGCTTTAACTGTGGAGAAAACTCAAAAACACAAATTTGTGGTCTGAATGCGCTTGACACCGAGTTTGGATGACTTTGAACGAGAATACCAGATGCTTGCTTGCCCTCGAGACCAAAGTACGGAGTCTTGTTGTGCATAATAAATAACATAAATGACAACACACACACATTTCCAAATGAGCAATTACGAATTCGTTTATCAATCAAACTGCGTGCAATGTATAGCCGAGAAGATATAATTGCGAGGAAAATTGCGCTGCTCACAATAAAAACACATTATTGGTTTCCGATAATGATAACATTTGTATTGCAGTCGTTACACAGTACAGCACAGTACGTAATTTCGGCCAACCCTCGTTTCGTTTCGTCATAAATCCAAAAGCCAGGTCACTTGATTTCAAGAACAAAGCTGCAGGGCGAGAAGAAATAGGATAGGTCAAGGGCATGGTCCCTGTGGAACTCCAACGCTTCTTTTGGCTCACCCTTATTTTCGTCATAAACCTAAAACTAAGTCACTTTGGCTCAAGACAAAGAACTGTAGGGTCGGAAAATTGAAATACAGAAAAATATAGGAGAGCTGACAGGCTAGATCCCTGTGGCATTCAAACCTCGGTTCCGACTAGCCTTTGTTTCGTCATGAACTTGAAGTCAGGTCATTTGACCTCAAGGACAAAACTACGGTGTTAGGACGTGGAAATACAGAAAACATGGGAAAGATCCAGGAACTTGGTCCCACTTGAAAGCCAACTGTCGCGAATGATTACGAAATTGATAGTGTATTCTGAAGCATTCTAAATGAACTAGAACATTCTCGAAATTACTAGTATCAAACAGCAACTATAACATGAACATAGAATTATTAGGCTGTTTTAGCAAGAAGACGCGAGTCAAGAAGACGCCAGCATAATTCTTTTGTTCGAGAATATAAATTACAAAGAGAAATCAACTTCGAAACTTTTGCGAGTCTCGAGAGACTTATCATACGTTCTATTCTGAAACTGACAACCTGAAAAATGTACTGCTGGAGGCCGCACTGCAAAAAATAGGACGTCGAGAAAGGAAGCAAAATACAAAATGAGCACATTCACAAATGATGGAAATGCAAGAATGCAAACTGTTCTTAGGGAATTTGTCTGTCTGTGAGCAGCTTTCTGGGAGAGAAAGGGCTGGATAATTAGAATTCTCTAAAACATGAAAAAGTAGCTGCGTTTTCAAAGACGTCCGCGTCTTGCTGCTAAAAGAGCCTATTATTCCTTTGTGATCAGTTAGAAACCATATGTAGCTACAACATTCTAGAGTGTTCTTGGGCAGAAATGTCTGTTAATATTTCCAGGGACTATAAATACCCGTGAGCAATGCGTGAGCTTATAGATAGGTTGGTACCTGTTTCGTTATAAACCTGAACCCAGGCCACTTGAAATCACGATCAACAGCAAAATTTTTGCAAAGGAATTCTACGAATGCCGAAAGATTCGGGACAAGTAACTTTTCTGTGCTGCGTACAGCAAATCCTGACAACAACTGAGTTACCGACCCAGAAACAATCTTAAGCGCTTCAACATCGTTCATCACAAAAGCAAAAATATTTCTGCAATGTTTGAAGATAAATTTGTAATGAATTGACATGGTAGAAGGTGAGAATGAGGCATCTGCTTCGCATCAAAGAGTAGCGCCCGGTAATAACTGTGGCAGATCATGAATTTTTCATTCCATTTTCGAATTATTTATCAACTGCAATTTCATTCAAC
Organism: Aurelia sp. 4 Dawson et al 2005; assembly: GCA_964019985.1. Taxonomy (NCBI): domain Eukaryota; kingdom Metazoa; phylum Cnidaria; class Scyphozoa; order Semaeostomeae; family Ulmaridae; genus Aurelia; species Aurelia sp. 4 Dawson et al 2005. Next base: position 8,249,713 of record OZ026511.1, on the reverse strand, counting down.
TCACAGCATTGCATTCAAGCAAAAATGCGTCAGAATAGTGATTTTCGCATTGTCGAGAGTCAGGCTAAACCATGGTTAAGTTATGAACGATAGGACACCCTGTGTGTAAGAGTTTGAAATTTAAATCAGAAGCGAGCCACCTTAACTCAATGTTTTTTATGTTGTGATTTTACTTTTACTTGGTATACAACCACCTCTCACTGCTTCGTGATTCTGAAATTTTCATTTTGGAACTCATTGGGAACGTAGAACTTATAGCTGGGTTTGAAAAACTAGTTTCGTTGATTCTAGTCCAGCTTGCACAAAACCAATGAAAGTTTTTGCAGTTCAGCTAGTGGCTTCAGTTGCTCGGCAAGCTGAATCAAAGCAAATACCAGATCATGCAGGAAATTATGCTAGGAACGGCACCAACCTTTAAACAACAAGTTTTCTTGTGCACAAGGAGGTAGGTGGCCATGTCGGTTTGGTGATAATTCAGGACAATGAACCAATGAATCCGCCTCTGATCCGCCTCATTTCTGATCCACCCTATCAGATGCTGTTGTTGTGGCTGTAATTGTTATTGTTGTTGCTGCTGTTGAATCCAAGATGTCAGCTCACAAAATAGAATATAAGTAAAAGCGTCATCTTTAAGAGCTCAAATTTATCGCGGTTTGTAATGAAATATCTAGGATACGTGCACAGAAGCTTTTGAGGGAAGGAACTAAGCCTCACGTGGTATACAAAGACTCTTTTCAGATGATTCAACCCCAACACAGAAGAAATCTCGCACAAAATTTAGGCCCTCATTTAAATTGGTAGAATGGGATGTATTGCCGTCTTTAGTCGACGGGATAACATTTTCCGTTGTGTTTGATCACAACAGGCAATCTGAAGATAGCAGGCGGCAGAGGAATTTGAGCAAATAACGGCTGGAGAGAAAAGAAGAGTGACTTGGATTTGTATATCTTAACAAATCTTCTCTCAAACAAAGACAAAGGTCAATCAAGGATGTCCGTAACTTTTGAACTCCATTACACAAAGAATCAAATGCTGGCGTTACTGTGCTTTGCAATGATGTTTCTGATTATTGGTTACAGCATCAATGACTGCAAATCAAGTGTTAATCATGAACCAAAAAGAATTACTGCTAGCATTGCATCTTATCATCTTGGTGAGGTACGTATTGGAAACAAGTACGTACTTATGATGTTTTGCACAGCAGGTCAATGAAGAAAAAGTACAATGAAGGCAATTCTTGGCCTGGGCCAAGTTAAAAAATAGTTTATTGCATTTTGATGACTTTGACATGTTCTTAGCCTCGGTTCTACAGAAAAAATGGGTATCTGGTCATCTTCTTACCATAGTAAAGCTCTATTAAGCCTACAAGAGCATAGGTTTAAAATCTTTAAAACTACCAAAAAAGGCGGGTGTAAAATTCAATTACCTTTTTCTTTTAACTGAATGACTTAAAAGAAACTTTAGCAAATTTTATATGATTCTACTGTTGGACTTCTCAAAAATCTCAATTATTTGTCAAAATTACAGGCTTGTTTATATTTCAAATCATTTTAAGATGTGACGTCATGAAATTTCTGAATCACAAACCAGGAGAGTGAAAGAGTTTGTTTGATACCATATTGTGGGCATCCATAAACTATGGTTTCTTCGAAAGTTATTTGATCTTTCATCAAGAGGTTTAGAAATTACGATAGCTTGAAGTTTTTTTCGAAAATTTTCTTGAATTCTGAAAAAAGAAGAAAAACACTGCAATTCTGAAAATATTGAAGATTTCAGAAAAATCCAATGGCAGATTTACTGTAAAATAGTTCAAGTTTCTTTGAGGCCTTTCAGTTCTAAGAAATAGGTCATTGAATTTTACACCCAGCTTTTTAAAGATTTGAAACCTATGCTGCCTACAAGGGACTTATTCAATTTTGGACTCTTTGGAAGGGAGCTTATTAAGGTTGAGAAGGGGGGGGGGGTCTTCTTCACAAAATCAAATGATAAGAATATAATGATAGCTTCTCAGTTCTTTCACCCCATATTTTATGGATTTGACAAATGATTGTATGACTCGTATGTACATAAATTTGACACAATCTCCATCTCAAACAATATCAAAGCTAACATGCAAGCATTTTTAGCTAAAAATGTGGAGAATCATTGGAAGTTTCTAGAATTTGATATACTGTATGTTGGGGCTTAATAGTGAGGGGGATCATATTTGAGATTTTGGCTCAGAGGGAAGGGGCTTATTGGAGAGGGGCACTTATTAGAGAGGGAGGCTTAATAGAGCTTTTACAGTAAGTCTGTTTATAGCTTCTACATAATAGGTGCTGACGTTGATTGCCTTAAACATCATTCTGTGAATTAACTGAAATTTTACCAAAGGCTCAAAACTTGCAACAATCAAAATTTCCATGATTTTTCTTTTTCAGGTAAGAGTGCACAAGCCATTTGCCTATTACGTTTTAACAGAAAAGTGCCTTCCCCCATTTCTCCTTGAACAAATTGCCTTGGGTGACAAGAAAAGATGTGATGTATATGTAAATTCATACATGGAAAAATGTGATGACAAAAGGACACCAAGACACATCGAATATCTTTACAAGCCAAAAACAAGTTGGACAAGAGGTCGTAATCTTCTTTACGAGTACGTCAAATCCCACAACAAACAATATTTCTATCACATTTTTATGGATGATGATGTTACACCTATATACACTGAACACATCATGGAATTTACTAAAACATTTAAACATCGAGAAGGTGATGAAGTGCTTTACACAGACTATTTACAATCAGAGAAAGGATTTAAAGATGCTATTTACATGGAGAAAGAGCAGAAATCAGCATGGAGAACTTTTGAAGATGAGTTACTAATAAACAGCCCAGCCTTTGCTGTAACTAATTATATCAGGATGCCTGATGCTTTTGAGTCTAGGCTAAGAATGCATAAACATTGGGAAGAAGTATGTGGTCTAAATAAAGAGATGCCATGGATTGTGCCTACTCTGTATTTTGATGAATTATTCATAGCATTTCATAGAGAGGCATTACCAATAATGCTGCCATATACAACAATGTTTGATCACATCAGCTGGCATTTGTCAGGTAAGAAGCTCTTTGTTGCATCACAATGAAACAAAGGAAAACCAGATTTAATGTTAACCGTTGCATTTATTGTTTGATAATCTATATTAGTTTTCATTAACTTTTATTTGGTAATTTCTTCTATTTTCTATGTAGCTCCATTTCTTATTCCTTTTACCGTGAGCTCTAATGTGCCGCACAGCTAACTTCCTTTGGGAAGGAGTAAAAGGGAAAGAAACTGTGAAGGAGAGCACTCTGCGGTCCTTCGAATTTCCTCCCTCGCTTCATGCTCCCTCACAGTAAAGTTAGCTGCGTGGCACATTAGAGGTCACGGAAAATGAATAAGAAATGGAGCTACATGGAAAACAGAAGAAATTACCAAATAACAAAGTTAATGAAAAATGATATAGATAATCAAACAATAAATGCAACGGTTAACATTTGATCTGGTTTCCCTGTGAATGAAACAAAAAAACATAGTAGGTGAGTGAAGAAAACTCTTCAGAATTTGAGGATTCTGTCAGTCTTGAATTTCTTATTTGACTTGTTATTATCTCATCAAGGGCAGCAAATTCTTAAGCTTTTAATTATTTGGTTTTAAGCACACTGCAAAATTACACTTATTTTAAGCATATTATCTTCTGCTCATTCAAATTTCTTCAACACATTTGGATATCTGAGAAATTAATCCTGTGGTTACATAAAAATTGAAAGATAATGTGCAGTAATAAAATTTAGAATCCTGGGCACGATTTTTGATTGCTCAAATTGATTGCTTTGATTGCTTTGATTGCTTGGGTTTTTCAAGATATCATATAAGAATTTTTGCATAATGTAGCATAATGATTATTAGCAGGAAGATTAATCAATCAAATTAAATCTTGAATGCTTCAAATTTATCATGGCAAAGCATGCCAAACAAGTGTCACAAAACACTGTATGGTTTCCAGAGTTAGAAGAAATTGAGCTTCCAGATTCTTAGATGTTTTCTTTACTATAAAATGCATGCATTATAGCACAATTTTCTTTAATAGCGTAAGTACATTCTCAGGTGCTTGTAAACTCTACTTCCTTTCTCATACAGGAGTTATCAATGTCTTCAGAGCTAGAGCCCTACTGTACAAATATGGCATGGCTAATTACAAGATATCTGTCATCAACAACAAACATAGATACTATCGAAGGGGAAAGATACCAAGAGACCTTATCCCACAGTATCTAGAGGCAGATGGTGTTCATCTTAAGGACCTTATCGATGAAAGAGACCATGATTATGACAAATTTGGAACTTGGGAACAATGGGAGGATGCTTTCATGCATAAAAAGGATCTATGCACTGGACCAATCAAGTTTCCCATATGGAGGCATTATCGGCATTAAAGTGTCTCAGATAAATTGGCTTACAGTAAAGTCCCACCTTTAAGAGACTGTATTTTATAAGAAACTCAGGCCTGATTTGCTGAATAATATACCTCTCTACTACTAGATACTATCCAGGTTGATTCATGTTCGGTTTCCCTTATGATGGTACATAATATTAATAGGTGTATATTTGAATATGTCTCCAATTGGTCTCTAGAAACAACAATGAAAGTTTTAGGTCCAAAGTGTTATGATTTCAAGTTGGCTCAAACTATTAGATCCTTGTACAACAGTGCATATTTTAAAAAGGCCTTCTTGACAATTTAGATAGCTGTTTGGAATATAAAGTGTATCTTATACCATGGTACAAACAACTTGTTTTGAAGAAGTATATCTTAACAAAAGAAACTAAGGGGGCTGTTTTTGTGAAAAGAGTTTGTTAAAGGTGTCATAAAATGCGACTTTCTTTGTTATCATATGTAAAGATGCGAAGTATAAGTTTCTTCCGTGGATCTGATCTGACTTGGATTCACTTGTAGTAAAGGCACGAGCGGATAAATCACACAAACTTTGGTTATATGATTATATAAAAAACACTATGTACGAGGTTAACGGCTCTCCAGTGAGATCCGGAATTTACCGATAATCGAAGATTAACTCAAAAGTTACAGAATACATTAGAAACTACGCGGAAATACAAATTAAGACTCAGTTCAGTTCAGTTCAGTTCAGTTTTCATTTTAAAATTCCACAACATACAAAATTCAAATGACAAAACATCTAAGACTATGGCATAAATTACAGTAATGCATACAATTAACAATAAAGAGAATAAATAAATAAATTTACAACCATAATTAACTAACATTTTGTATGGGGAGGAATTTCTTAAGGAGGAGCTCTCTCAATAGATAAACTAATTGAGGAGAGAGCACCCCCTATCTTGAAACCTATTTTTCAATTTGCAACATCATTACTTGAATTGATTGATCAAAATGAAAGAAAGTTGTATTATCAAGATATTCAGGACTGGTAATTAGTGGAGAAAAGATGTACTTTCATTTCGCGACGGAAAATCATTACTGAAGGAGACTGCTTGATCTTTAATGGAATGTTGTTCCAGGATTTAGCACCTGCATATCTGATGGATCTTAAACCATACTGCAGAGTATTCTTACGCATCATAAAAACATCACCCCCATGAGCCTGCCTCGTATCATACTGATGAACAGATGACAAGGTCACAAAAAAGTTGTGGAAAACAGTAGGAGAAATCAAGTTAACAGATTCATACACAAAGGTAGTAGCTTGAGATGAAATAAATCATATAATTTAAGAATTTTTGATTCAGAGAAAATAGGTGTAGATGGAGATGTGAATTTCTTGAAGGTGATAGCCCTGACAACTTTCTTTTGTAGAAGGTAGATTGGCTTAGTATGGGTGTCATCAGCAAGACCCCAGGCAATGATTCCATATTGAAGAAAAGAAGCAAATAAAGAGAAATATAAAGAAACTAAAACATTAGTTGGTAGAAGATGCCTTATCTTGAAGAAGATACCACAAGTTCTTGCTAATTTCCTTGAGAGTTCACTTAAGTGATACCTCCAGTTGAGGTTTTCATCCAAGAGAAGACCAAGAAATTTAACATATTTAGCCTGATTAACATGCTCCTTACCAATCTTAATGCTGACAGTTTTATCTAAATAATGTTGTGGAGAATGAAAGATGATAAAATTTGTTTTCTCTATATTTAATGCAAGTTTATTAGCATCCAGCCATTTTTTAACATGCTTAAGTTCTTTATTCACCACTTTTTCTAGGTTGTTGAGATTGTCAGATTCAAAGTAAATGTTTGTGTCATCAGCAAAAAGATAAAAGGATAGCTTTTTAGATGATTTTGGAAGATCATTTATATAGATGAGGAAGAGAAGTGGATCAAGGACAGAGCCCTGGGGAACACCACAAGTAACATTAAGATGACTAGAGTTGTGGCCATTTATGGATACATATTGACTTCTATTGCTAAGATAGCAGCTGAACCATGATAAAGCTGTACCTCTGATACTATAATTTTCAAGTTTCTTGAGGAGAATCTGGTGGTTGACTGTATCAAAAGCTTTTTGAAGATCAATAAAAATTCCACACCCAAAATGTTTTGTTATCTAGAGTGTTTTTGATAGATTCTGTTAAGCTAATTAAGGCATGATTTATTGAGTGAGAGGCACGAAAACCAAACTGTAGATTATACAGGATCCTGTGCACTTCCAAAAAACTGAATAGGCGTTTGTACATCAATTTCTCTGTAATTTTACTGAAAACAGACAAGAGGGATATTGGTCTATAGTTGGAAACTGTCACAAGACAGCCTTTTTTAAATAATGGAATGACTTTTGCATGCTGCATTTTCTCAGGAAAAACACCAGAAAGGAAAGATTCATTTATGATTTGGGACAGAGGAGAAGAAATGTGTGGAGACAGGATTTTTAGTAACTTTATGGGTATACTATTGGGGCCTAAAGACTTACCAGTTTTAAGCACATCTATGATATCCACTATTTCATGAGGGGCTGTGGGAGTTATAAAGAATGAGTTAGGATTTTCATTATCAAGATAATCTAAGGGGGATTTTAGTGACCTGGGTGTCCTCTTTGTAACATTATCTGCTACATTGACAAAAAAATCATTAAAAATAGTAGCCATAGTTGCTGGATCAGTTTTTATGTTACCATTTTTGTCCTTCAGTTTGTTTATGACATTAACCTGAGAATTTTTAATGCTAATTATTGACTTAATGCCAGTCCATAAAAGCTTCATGTTTTTACTGTTTTCATTAAAATAATTGTGAAAATAATTGGCTGTGCTTAAGCTCTATGGGAACCCTGTTTATAAACTTTTTGTACAGGAGGCCCTTCGCAGCATCAGGTTTTTGCCTGAGCTTTTTCAGAATACTATCTCGCAGGAGCATCATTTTTTGAATTCTACTGTTTATCCAAGGTTTGCTTCTTAGTTTCAAATCTCTTTTTGTTAGTTAACCAATCAATCAATCAAATACAAGAATAACAGGAAAATGACTAACATGAGATTTGCGTTAAAGGACTAACCTAGCTAATAAAACAACTAGTCATATACCAAAAGTAAATGCCGAAAAGGAATGAAAGCGAGGCTCATACTTAATCAATGCTCAAACTATGTGAAATGATACCTAGGCATAATCTGAAAGGAAAATCAGTAAAACTCAGGAAAAATAAATTCAAATGAATGAACTCATAAAAATGCTAAAAAGTGCGTATCGTCACAAAGGCAGGACTTTACTGTATTCTACTGGGTGTTACAAACAGGTCCCACTTTGAAAAGCTAATATGAATTGCACAAAGTGACAGGTTTTAACACTATGGACCATCATTTGGAAACCGCAGCTTGATTAGAAATCGATAAAAAACATCATGTTGTTGGTTACTTCATATTTCAATTATAATTAAGTTGACAAATCCATGTTTTGATGATTAGTAACGTCCATGTAATGATAATTGAGTTGACAAGTCCATATTAGAATTAGTAGTAAGCAAATGACAAAAAATTGGGTGGCTAAGCCATGATTAAAAGAACGTTTCGAACCTTCCTACTTCCATCCTCAGCAAGTAGAATGGGTGGAATTACACGCTGGAGGGAATAATCTAGTTACCCGCTGTAGAGAGCACTTGGGAATCAACAAAGCAAGTCAAAAGGTAAAAAGTAACTGTTCCGCCATTGGGAACCTATTTCTAAATCCGGCCACAATGGATCCCTTGAAGATTTTGATATTATCAGCAAAACTGAGAATTCTTTTGACCTTCTCATTCACGAAAGTCTTTTAATTCTTTGGGACCATCCTTCCCTTAATTCTCAGCAATCATCAACCCCCTTGGTACTGTTCTGAGTTGTTTTTCCCCGTCCTTTTAGCTGAAAACTGGTTTCTACCGGTTTCCCCAGTTGTTTTTTCTCCCCTTTTCTGCACTCACTTTACCTTTATATGGCTATTTCGCCCTTGTTTGGGTTTATTCCCAATTCCCTGCAGTGGTATCTCGAGTAGTATTTCACGAAGGTTCGAAACGTTCTTTTAATCAGCCTTAATTCGAAACGTTCGTTTGGGCAGCCTGGACGCGAGGACGCGAGGACAGTCAGGAATTTCTCGAACCAACGATTATTTCACGTTTTATTGCTTTTCCTTACTTATCATGATGTAAATAGATTATAAATAGTGTATATAGCAGCCCTGGATCAAGCTGGTTGAATATCAAGAGCCACGGGAAAGTAAAAACCACAAATTTTGACTGGAATATATCGGCCACATGGCGCAGGCCAGTGGGCCTAGCGATCAGAGTTACGTTGCCAAAAACACGGAAGCTCGACCAAACACGCATGAATCGAAGGACCTTCAGAAAATTCAGTCTGATCTCGACGCTAGTAAAGACGAATTACTCGAGGAGTTCTGCAGTGAAGTTGAAGATGACGACGAAGATACGATATCAAATGGCAGCTCGGACAGCGATATCATTATCTCGGTTAAGGAGATTGAAGTTGGCCACGATCAACAAACACAAACCAACGATTTTGAAGAAAGCCTCGTAGCTGAAAACAAACAGTTAAGATCCGAAATATCAGAAAACAGGACTGAAATACATTCGTTAAAAACTAAGATCGTAGGATTGGAAAAACATGTTCTTCACCTTCAAAAATATTTTGACGAAATGAAGGATCAATTAAAAATTAAACCCGCTGACTGTCAACTGGCAAAAAGTCTGAAGAATGAAGTCTGCCAAACAAAAAACGTTATTGAAAAGCTACAATGCCAAACACTGGACAAAAAAACTGCCGAGAAAAATTCTGATAAACTCCTCACGAAAAATCTTAATTCTATTACCTTTGAAATTGCTGACGTAAAGGCCCAAATTGAGAAAAACACAGAAAATCATGAAAACCTGATGGAAATCATTAAATGATCTCAAGCGAAATTTAAAAGACAACACGAACAAACTGAAACAGATGACAGAGAATGAAATCGCATTCCCAATCAGCGCTGATTCAGGCAATCCCTCTGCAACAAGTATATCCTCCTCCCCTCCTACTAGTTCGCCTTCAGGATCCCCAGATCCCCGCAGGAATCAGTACGATTCAGGAACTTTGAAGAAAGGGGAGTCCATTCCCGAAACACGGGGAGTCCCAATGACGACCTTTTTGAAACCGAAAATTACATAATAGGCGACTCGATCTTGAAAGGCATATAGCCACAGGGAATTAGACCGCAGTAGGTTAACCAAAGTAAAAACCCTGCGCGGGAAACAACTCAAAGATGTCAATAGCTTTCTCACTTCCCAAGACCTATCCCCTTTGAAAAATCTGGTTTTACACGTCGGTACAAACGATATCCCAAAGCACGCAGGAAGCGATATTGTTGGTCAGTTCCAGAGTGCAATTCAGGAAACCAAAAGAAGATACCCAAATTTAACTATTTACGTCTCAACTATCTTACCAAGGGAGGATCTGCAAATTATAGGAATCGCAGAAAAAATTACTTACGTGAATGATAATCTTAAAACCATGTCAAGAAAACTAAATTTCCAAATAATTGACAACACAACTAATCTTGGTGACCCGGAATTAAGATACGATGGCCTTCACTTGACTGAGAGGGGCACAGCCATCCTCTCTCGTAACTTCAAATCTGCAATTCTACCCTGGAAAACTTATCTCCCTCCTCGCTTTGCTAATGTCAACGGAAATTATCGAAGACAAAACACTCAAACTCAAGAAACTGTTCCAAGATCAATCTCGACCTCTTTTCCGGAAATGACACACAGTATGCCAAAATATAATAACCAACATAGTGATGTCTCCAAAGGTATGCAGATCAACCCAACACCCTTCGAACAATTTTCTCCGCAGTGGCCGCAAGTTCCTACGCAAGTACTTAGAAACTCGTTCCAGCCGCAAAACGGAGCATTTATGAACCCTTGGTATCAGCTTAATGCGAGACAATTTGGTATGCCTATCTCAACTTTTTAATTCTAAACTGTTGATCATAGCCTAGTTTCCCATACTAGTAAGACACCTTTAGGTCCGGGGCTGCACTAGCACTTTGTTTATTTTAGAATTATTGAGTCATGGTCGGAAGTGCCCCTTCTGAGCGTGACAGTGATTTGGGATTTTCCAATACAAGTAAAAATCTTATTGATTTTATGGACCAGTTTGAGCAAGGTACTGAAAATGGTAGGTATTTAACAACTGATGATTTAAAACACGCTGGTATGGAAGCACCATCTTTTTCGATTTTCCACTTGAACATACGGAGCCTCAACAAACATGCCAACGAGCTAGTTAGTCTTTTAAGCTCCATTAATTTAGCTTTTGATTGCATATGCCTAACTGAAGTTCACAACACTAACTTGAATTTTACGCATCCCTTTTAAATGGATACAATTTCCACCCCGTTCCTTCACAAAGAGGCAACGTAGGGGGCGTCTGCATTTTCATAAAGAATGACATAAAATTCAACATAATCGATGAACTCACTTTTACTTGTGAAAGTCCATGTGAAAATCTATGGTTTACTTTGTCCAAAAATAACTCAGAAACCATTGTAGGCCTCATCTATGGGCATCCTGATGGAAGTATCAAGGAATTCTGCGAAAAACTCGAAACCACTCTCGAAAAAATTACTCAACATAAATACGACCAGAGTATCTTGATCGGAGACCTGAACATTGACTTGATTAAATACAACGATAGTAAGAACAAAAACGTCAAAACATATTTGGAGCTCCTTGTTTCGTATGGGCTCCTGCCTCAAACAATCCTACCTTCTAGAATAACAAGGCAAACTGCTTCACTCATTGACCATGTTTTCCTGTATCAACGTCGACCAAGCGATAAAATCATTGCAGGTAACCTTATAACCGACATCAGTGATCACTTTGCCTCGGTGTTGATACTCAAACAAGTCCTTGCAAAGAAAATAGTAACGCCTAAAATCCGTTTCTTTAGTGACAAAAATCGCGCTAGATTCAAAGAAAAGCTAGGACAAATCAATTGGCAAAACGTATATGAATGTCGAAGTGCCAACTTTTGTGCTGAAAAGTTTAGCGAAAATTTGACAAAATGTTTTGATGATTGCTTTCCCCTGAAACAGCTGCCGAAGAAACGCCGCAAGGATAAACCATGGATGTCCAAAGGTCTGCGAAGGTGCATTCGCAAGAAAAATAAACTATATAAACTTTCACTTTCTCGTAAAGATACAGTGATCATTGACAAATACAAAAAGTACAAAAATATTTTAACCAAGTGTCTAAGAATAGCTGAAGAAAACTATTTCAGAAGTATCTTAAATGACAAAGCAAATGCTGTTTTCCGAATGTGGGCCAATCTGGGACCAATGCTGAATCAAAATAAGAAAAGGACATCATGTAACATAGCAAAACTCATTGATAAATCCAAACGTACAATAACATCGAATGAAGACATTGCAAATACCCGCAATAACTATTTTTGCAGGGTTGGTAATATGATTAACAGTAAGGTGGACACTACCAACGTCCCCTTTTCTCACTTCCTGAAAAATCAAAATGAAAACTCATTCTTCCTCACAAAAATTACCAAACAAGAAGTTCTCAACGAAATAAATCGCCTTAAACCAGGCAAAGCTGCAGGTCATGATGGAATAAAACCTGACATCATTAAAGAATGCTATGAAAGCCTAGTCGACCCTCTCACTCACCTTTATAACCTCTCGTTTGAAACGGGTGTTTTTCCTGATGTCTGGAAGATTGCTAAAGTCATTCCCGTCTTTAAAAAAGGAGATAGATCAGATCAAGATAACTATCGCCCCATCTCCCTTCTTTCGTGCTTTGAAAAAATTCTCGAGCGTCTAATGTGCAAACGAATTGTTAGATTTTATGATATTAGGTTGGTCGCCCTGTGGCACAGTCAGTCAGTCAGCATTCAGTCGCAGTATTCGCTCGAAGAACCTTCGTGTCACAGCTCGCATTCGCATTCGCATTCGCATTCGCATTCGCCGTTAATTGAACTGGACTGGACATTATAATTATACGTATCATCATTGGAAAATGAAACATGTTATTATTCGTTCATAAGGAAAGAGTGACATCTTGAGCATTAATTCGAGTTCTTTTCTTACACCTTAATCCTATGCGCGAACCAGGACCACGCGTTCAGATTAGGAACCTATCGCCGTCATGAAATAAATACAAAACACAACATGGTTACCGCGACCCGGGAACAAGTTTGGTTATGGCTGAATTAAAGAAGAAAAGAACTACAAGATCGGGTCATAAATTGGTTGTGACTAACACAATCAAGAAAGCACAAGAATTTCTGCCGCATCCTGGAAATGAAGCCGCGGAAGAGATCAAGCCAAGATTAGAGTCACTCAAGAACACACTTCAAAAAGAAAGAAACACATTAGACAAATTAAACGGAGAAGTTCTTGGAAACTTAGAAAAAGAAGATGAAATCGAAAAGGAAATTCTGGAATCAGCTGCAGTCGATGCGGAGATCGAAGAAATTATCTGCCTTATCACCAGTGCATTGAAAGAGAAAGCGCAGCCTGCACCTTCGCAACAAACTTTGCAAGGTTCACATGACGTTCGAAGTTCAGTTGAAAAAGTGAAATTACCGAAGCTACCTTTAACGATATTCAATGGAGATCCTACGAGATGGAACACTTTCTGGGACAGCTTCAAATCGAGTATACACGATCATTCTGGTCTCGCTGATATTGACAAGTTGAAGTATCTACAGAAGTCCCTCGCGGGAGAAGCGGCAGAAACGATATCAGGACTCCCGATAACGAACGAGAACTACAAAGAAGCTCTGGAGTTGCTACATAAAAGATTTGGCGATGAAGAAGTTATCATCACAAAACATGTCGATGCTCTCGTGGAATTACCAAAAATAACATCATGTGAAGATTTACGAAAGCTTCGCTCCCTTTACGACAAAACGGAAGCGACAGTTCGCAGTCTGAAAGGTATCGGGATAGCCCCCAGCAGTTACCAAACCATTTTAGCGCCAATGATAATGGCAAAGATTCCACAAGAATTGCGATTAATTATCAGCAGAAAATTGTCCAACAGATGGGACTTGCAAGGAATATTGAAGGAATTTGGAGAAGAGCTCAGCTTACGAGAGAAATGTGTACTTGTTCCAACAAGCGAACAAACGAGTACACGACAAAATCAAAAGGGGAACTTCAAGTCATATGGAAGTGGATCAAATCAGTCGACAACGTCAACATTGGTAGTCAACAACGAGAGACAACGTGTTGTGCCCCCTAATAACGTGCCCTTTTGCCTTTTCTGTGGAGATCGCCATTATTCTGCAAGTTGCACGAAAGTAACTGATCCGGACGCGCGGAAAAGTATCATCAGAGAGAAGAAGAGATGTTTCAATTGTCTCAGAGGAAATCATACAAGCCGACAGTGCACGTCAAACGCAAAATGTTATCGATGCAGTGGAAAACATCATACTTCCATTTGTGGAGCCACTATTGGCCAACAAAAGCAGTCCTTTCAACCCACAAATCAGGTAACAAGTCCACAACCCACTGCACCGCCTCCGCAGCGCCAACAACAACCGCCTGTAAGTACAAATATTTCTATTTCTCGAGACCCTAGCAATCATTCAGTCTTATTACAAACTGCTAGGGCCACTGTACACAATGTGAATGATGCCTCAATTTCATGTAATGTTAGACTCATTTTGGATACAGGGTCGCAGAAAACGTACATCACATCGAAATTAAGAGATGAGCTAAAACTTCCAACTATTAGAACGGATAAAGTCTTGATAAAAGAGTTTGGTAATGAAAGAGGCACATTGAAGTCATGTGACATTGTTCAATTAGCAGTTCAAGGAGCAGATAACTTGACAGTTTTCATTCTTGCTTACGTAGTAGATGTCATTTGTGGCCCTATTTCACATCAAGTTATTGATATTGCACAATCAATGTACCCACATTTGAGAAATCTTCAGTTAGCTGATAGTGGGGATGGAGTTCATGATTTAGATGTAGACTTAATGATTGGTGCAGATTTTGCGTATTCATTTCTTATGGATCATGTTGTACGGGGGGAGCCCGGTTTAGGCCCCGTTGCGACATTAACACGATTTGGCTACGTTTTGAGTGGACCCGTACCAGTTTCAAGTCAGAATAACCACTCATCAAACGTAACAGTTTCGCATGTTTTAAAAACTGGTGCCGTGATCATAGAAAGAGATTCAGAACTAACTGAAGACCTAAAACAATTTTGGGACATCGAAAATTCAGGGAAAATTCAAGAAATTGACGAATTCGAATCTAACGAAAACCCACTTGAGGGTAAAATTAAATTCAATGGAACACGCTATGAAGTTACCCTTCCAATAAAAAACGAAGAATCCAAAATTCCGGATAATCATAGTGTTGCCAGCAGTCGATTAAACTCTTTATTGAAACGACTTCAGTTAAAACCAGACATTTTTCAGCAATACGACAATGTTATTAAAGAGCAATTAGCTGCAGGTGTAATTGAGAAAGTCGAGGAAGGTCTAGAGCCCAGACCCCCAGGCTCAGTTCATTATATTCCACATCATGAAGTTTTACGACAAGACCGCCAAACAACGAAACTTCGCATTGTATACGATGCAAGTTCGAAATCAAAAGGTGAAGTAAGTCTCAACGACTGTTTAGACCCTGGGCCTAATCTAGCCCCTTTGATCACAGATGTTTTACTTCGATTTCGCATGAATAAAATGGCAATAATCGGGGACATCGAGAAAGCATTTCTCAACATTTCAATCGATCCATCACAACGTGACCTCCTCCGATTTCTATGGGTGGATACAAATGATCCTAACAATCCTACAGTCGTGTCGCTGAGATTTGCCCGCCTTCTCTTTGGTCTTTCGGTCAGCCCATACGTTCTAAACGCAACAATTCGTCATCACCTCGAGTCGAATGAAGAATTTAACGCAGAATTCGTCGAAAACGTAAAAAATTCTCTCTACGTAGACGATTACGCATCCTCCTTTAATTCAGAAGATGAATGTTTCACAATGTACGAACAGCTAAAATCATGTTTTTCAAAGGGAGGATTCAACATGAGAAAATGGGCCTCAAACAATAAGTCGCTTTTAGAACGCATAGGAAAAGCAGAAACAGGTGTAACCGTCGAAACCAAGGAAAACAAGCAAATGTCCCACGCACTTTGCACGGACGAAGAAGTCAAAGTTTTGGGCCTAAAATGGAATCAAAACACCGATAAAATGCAGCTCGATTTGTCAACATTTCAGAGTGACGCTACTCAGGAGCCCGTAACAAAACGCACCATTCTCAAAACGACCGCGCGGTTTTACGATCCGCTTGGACTTCTCGCGCCAGTCATTGTTCCATTGAAGCAAGTATTTCAAGAAATTTGCAAGCAGAAAATTGAATGGGACGCTTGTTTGCCTCAGGAAATATCAGATAAGTGGGAGGAGATCGTAAATGACATTTTGCATGTTTCAAGTATTGAATTCCCTCGTTCATTGTTGACAGACATTGAACAGACAGACGTAGAAAGTATAGAATTGCACGGCTTTTCAGATGCCAGTAAAATTGCTTTCGGAGCTTGTGTTTACATCAGAATAAAATCAAGCAAGGGTATCAAAACACAATTAGTCGCTGCAAAATCGAGGATTGCGCCTTTGAAAGATGAAACGATCCCAAGATTAGAATTAATGGCCGCTGTTGTTCTCGCGCAACTAATTACATCGAACCCAGCAGATATTGTTTCAAGGGGCATTTCGTGCTCAAAAATCGTGAAAAATTCCCTATGGTGGGAAGATCCTTCGTTTTTACATCAAGTGCCTGACAACTGGCCTTCTTTGAGTCGCTTGTTAAACTAACGAAACGTTGTTTACGCAAAACCTTAGGAAACGCTCGTTTAAGTTACGAAGAACTCGAAACAGTTTTAGTAGAAACAGAGGGAAATTTGAATTCTAGGCCATTGACCTTTGTGTATTCAGACATTTCACAGCCGCCACTAACACCTTCAAGTTTAGTAGTCGGCCGCAGACTTTTGGATCAAGCATCATTGTCGTCGGACATTGAGATATCGGATAAAAAATCGTTAACTAAAAGAGCAAGATATCTCGAAACTTTACTGTCACACTTCTTCAATCGTTGGAAGAGTGAATACTTGCCGTCTTTACGCGAACATCATCGTGTTAAATCTCAACAGTCAAATCGTACCGCTTAAGCAGGTGACATTGTGTGTGTATATAAAGACAAAATTCCGCGCCAAAAGTGGACACTGGGAAGAATTACTCGCCTACTTCCGGGAAAAGAAGGAAAAATTCGTGCCGCCGAAGTACTGACACTCGATAAATCGAATAGACCAATTCACGTGAAACGTCCGCTAAAGAAGCTTTACCCATTAGAAGTTCGAGGACATGTAGAATCGCAACCGGACACTAGAGTTAACGGACAAGAACCAAGTATCAAGTTAGTGAGAGATGAAGACGTTCAGAACTATATTCAATGACACTTTGCATATTTTTCATTGTAATTTTGCTTTTATGTAAACAGGAACCCAGATTAACCTGCGTTAATCGGGGGGAGTGTTAGATTTTATGATATTAGGTTGGTCGCCCTGTGGCACAGTCAGTCAGTCAGCATTCAGTCGCAGTATTCGCTCGAAGAACCTTCGTGTCACAGCTCGCATTCGCATTCGCATTCGCATTCGCATTCGCATTCGCCGTTAATTGAACTGGACTGGACATTATAATTATACGTATCATCATTGGAAAATGAAACATGTTATTATTCGTTCATAAGGAAAGAGTGACATCTTGAGCATTAATTCGAGTTCTTTTCTTACACCTTAATCCTATGCGCGAACCAGGACCACGCGTTCAGATTAGGAACCTATCGCCGTCATGAAATAAATACAAAACACAACACGAATGCTAGACTTCTTAAGAAAGCACAATATTTTATACAAGCTCCAGTTTGGCTTCAGAGAGAACCATTCTACAGCTTTAGCGCTAACTGAAGCCTTAAATGAAATATACACAAACCTAAACGAGGGAAATTTCGTCCTAGGAGTCTTCCTTGACCTTAAAAAAGCCTTTGACACTATTGATCATAGCATTTTGATAACGAAGCTACAACACTATGGCTTTCGGGGTTTAGTAAGCAACTGGTTCTCTAGCTACCTTACTGATCGAAAACAAAATACCGTTGTTAACGGGCATACCTCGGAACTAGGTGTTGTAAAAACTGGCGTCCCACAGGGATCCGTTTTGGGACCCATACTCTTCACTATATATGTAAACGACATGCCCAATGCTACAGAACTGCTACCACGATTGTTCGCAGATGACACCAATATCTTCGCATCAGGAAAAGATATTGATAACCTCGTCGAGGACACAAATACTGAATTACAAAAGCTGCATATCTGGTTTAAAGCTAATCGACTAAAATCAAGCATAGAAAAAACATCCTACTGTATTTACTCTCCCAAAAAGAAACCACTCCCATGCACAATTAATGTCAAAATTGGAGAAAACATTAAGCGATCTAGCCATGTAAAATACTTAGGTTTAACCATCGACGAAAATCTTACATGGGAAAAACACATAGAAGAATTGGGCACCAAGATAGCTCGTTATTCTTCAATTTTTCGAAAAGTTCGACCTCTGCTTCCAAAGAACTGCTTGCAATCCCTATACAATGCTTTCATTCAATCTAGAATAGATTATGCAATTGAAGTCTACGGCGATGCTTCGAAAAAACTAATTCAACGAACTCAGGTACATCAAAATAGAATACTAAAAATCCTACAGTACAAAAGCCCACATGCTTCAACAAATGCTGCTCACAGAGACTTTGGCATGCTAAAAATTTTGGATCAGTATGGACTTACAATTTTGAAACTGATGCATTTGTACACGTACAGCAAAGCAAAACTTCCGGACGTTTTTCAAGATTTATTTCAAACTAGATCAAGTCTTCATAACTATCCGACACGCCACAATGATAACTATGACATACCTAAAACAAAGAATCGACATGGAGACCGGGCTATTTGCGTTAAAGGTCCCAGACTTTGGAACTCTCAGCCTCCAGAAGTAAACAAGATAACCTCCTTGAAACGATTTCTTACCACTGTTAAAGAAAATAAATTACATTCTTACCTATAACAAATGTTAGTAGATTGCAATTAACCTTACGAGATCTTACCGTCTACCATTGTTAATTTTTATCTTTGCTACTTGTAGTTTCGTCCATAATCTTTTGTTTCTATTGTATTTTATGATAATTTTTAGAATTTATTGTAGCTATATTCACTGTTGGTTACTGTTCTAGTTATTGTAAGCGCCCCAGACTCGATAAGCTTTGCTTCTTCTGGGGCGCATGGATTGCGTATGTATATTAACATTAGTGCATATGTTTTCCATGAATCAACATCATCATCAATCGTGGCTTAGCCACCCGATTTTTTGTCATTTGCTAACTACTAATTCTAATATGGACTTGTCAACTCAATTATCATAACATGGACGTTGCTAATCATCAAAACAATGGATTTGTCAACTTAATTATGATTGAAATATGAAGTAACCAACAACATGATGTTTTTTTATCGCTGTACTTGCCCTACGATAACACTATGGACATAATAAAGTAAAAGCCTGGTTAAAAGAATGCAGAATCTTGCAACTCAGCACAGAATTTTGCAGCTCAACCTTAGCTATATACCTATGAATTGGTTCTTTTTAAAAACGTTATTTCTAATTTAAGTGGTATGGGGCCTCAGTGAAAAATGATGCTGAGTGCTAAAACATTATCTTGAAACACAATATTTAATTGTTACCCTAACATCTAATAGAAACTTTGAAAAAATTGATACCCTTTTCTCCAATTATTCATGCTAATTCATTTAATATTCACTTTTTGGAAAAATCACGTAGAATTTCATATGCAAAATATTAACATCTATTTATCCAAGTGATGCCAGAACACAGTGCTTTATAATTCAGCAACCTGCAAACCTGCATTCTGCACAGTATAAGGCATACTGACCCATAGCTGTAGAAATCGGGGGTACTAGGGGCACGTGCCACCCTCAAGATGTTGCAATAAAGTGTCCATTTATTTTCAGGAAATACCCCCTTATCGTAAGGAAGAAAGTGCCGTTCAAGTGCCATGCCCCCAAGTTTGAAACGCTTCCTACAGCGCTGTACTGACCTCTTGCAAAATTTTCACATGTAGCTTTGACTTACATTTTATTTTAGCTAATAACCATTTAAGGAGCGGAATGGTAACGCAATGATGCACATTATTCTATAGTGAATATATGCTATATTTTCCTATTGCGTTGAGAAAACCAGACACACCAAAAAGTATCAAATTGTGGCAGAACAGGGTAAATTATACACTACACCAATTCTGAAAAAAGATGACTTTCTTTCTATACCCAAAATTCCAAACTATACCCTGCCATTTCTAAGAACTGGAATTAAGAAGTGGACATCGGGGTGGACATAGACCCGAACAAGTAATGACCAGTTGCAGTGGTCCTTGCTTCAGTTCTTGTAAAATCTTAGTGTTTCCATAGTTCAAATTCTTTGCATTGCTATCATTTCAATTTTCAATGAAGTCTTTGTGGTGATACAAACAAATTTTATTTGCGATAGCATGAACACGTCGTTACATAGGTAAGAATTATTTATGCGGCTTCACACTCGCTGTGAGCTGCTTCAACACCATAAAGACACCAGAATCCACTTCGACTTTGGCCCAGTTACAGCCATCTTGGCCTTTTGCTTGTCTAAAACCTGCTTAAATCAACCTTCCATTTGACAGGTAAGAAGAATGTGGTAGTGGTAGTGATTTGGTAAAGTGCGAGTTGCGAGTTGCAGTTATGAGTTGCGAGTTGCATCTATTTACGAGTTGCGAGTTGTACTTATTGTGCGAGTTATGAGTTGCGAGTTGCACTTAATTTGCGAGGTGCGAGTTGGAAACTCAAAAGTGTGAGTTGATCTTTGGTTGATCCAAAGTTGCAAATTGCCTTTTTTCTTTTGAAAGAATGAGTTTGTCGCCAAATAAAAAGTTGTTTTGAATTTCCGATTCAGTTTACAGTTATTTTATTGATTTCTTTTTATATACAAGCGTCTTTAGGCCATTGTGATATTTTTTATAAGCAGCCACTTATGAGGAACTACAATGCCTATTCAATACAATGCCTACAATGCACATTCTATTCTTCAAATGATTAAGAAACTTTACTATTTGCAGCTTATTCCCCCAAGTCGTTCAAGCATATTACAGTAACACTGTATACTGGGAACTTGTCTAAGCTGGTGTGAAAGAAAATTCATGAGAACTCATTATCTCTCCCCTCTAAAACGACTTGTACAAGTCCATGTTGATTGCTGAGCTCAGAAATTGAAATAATAAATTGTGTGAAGTCTGGTGCCAAAAGTAAAATTGAGTCTACAGCCCTTTGCTTTTCAAATTTCCAAAGTATTTTTGACAGAGTGATCGAAGTAGCTTCAGCACAATTTGTTGCAGTTATTTCAGTCAGGCAGTCAGTTTTTCAAGGGAAGAATTCGCTTATAAGAAACTTCAGTAGCGCTCCACAAAATTAAGAAACTGCAAGAAGCGATCAGAGGTCAATTTGGAACTAAGAAACTTTGTCAATCCTTGGCTATGATTTGCAAATTGTCTTACACAAATAGCGTATTACCAGCTCAAATAATACCTATACCAATATTACCATACATAATAAATAAGAGATTGTTCTCTCTGCAAAGCAAAACCCTATGTTAGTGCCCCTCTACGAATCAAGGATTAATTTAAGGTGCAGTGATGACCAATTTGTGCAGTGTTGAATCCAAAATGTGCAGTGATGAATTGAATATTGTGCAGTGAGGAATTGAATATTGTGCAGTGATGAATTGAATATTGTGCAGTGATGAATTTGTCACTTTTCAGTTTGAAATACTACTGCTTAAGCTGTTTGTAGAATAACGACCAATAAACACTCCTTGCAAGGACTGTATGCTTGACAACCCTTCCTTGACGGGATTCCCCTCGCCCCCTTTAATGAAACAAATTCGTTTCCCTATTGTTTTTTCCAAACGAATGTTTGAGAGTATATAATTCAAGTGTTGCATACAGGAAAAACGAGTGAAGAATTTCCCAACCAGCTTGGTAGGGAGTTGAACTTGAAGAAGAAGTAAGAGACTAGAGGTAAAACACAAACCAATCTTCTCAAGATGTTCATAAGTTAGTAAAAACATTAAAAGAGGTTAAAAAGGTTTCAGTGTGGAAAGATTCAGTAATGATTTTGCTTTCCATATATCTGTTCTGACTAATACATAACTGGAAAAGGGCTTTGAAATATAGATTTAGGTCAGGATTGTTGAATTACAGCTTCTAAATTCGGGCTTTCGTGTTGTAAAAAACCAAAGAATTTCGAATTTTCATAACTATCAGCCAGAAAATTTCGCGCGCCTACGGCGCGCTCCTTCGTTCTCCTGTACCATTGACACTCTATTTGTAAGATGCCGCACTCAAAATCTAGCTGATCCTCTCCTTGCAGAGCAGAACATTTCTGGATGCTTATCATCGTATACAGCAGAATATCAATAACTAACGTCCCTGTTTCTCTGTTTCTGGCTCATCTTTCAGCATATCAGCTGCGTGATAAACTGCCATGAAAGATGAGAACTAAGTGCATCCTGAGCATCCTACAAGTCATATTTACAAAATTTTTCCAGGGATCCATACCCCTGGACCCCTAAAATTGTACACTTCTGGCATTTACCGGTGGTTTTTGTCACCTGGTAGACAACTAATTGATGTTGCTCGGCAATTGATGAACAAATCGTATACGGTGGACGAAAAACTTTACCCCTTCCTCCAGATTCTGGCCACTAGAAACTATGCTGCACCTATTGCCACACCCCTCTGCCACACCCCGTCAAGCTAAGAAGCTTCGATTTGCGCTATTTTGTGCAGTGATGCAAAATCCTTAAATTAATGCCTGCTACGAATTATGCTAAATTTTGAATTTCGATGTGATGAAAATTAAAAGACTCTTCTTGAAATCCCTTGATTTGCAAAAGCCCTCCAAAAAATCACAGTTTTTTGTTTGAAAGGGTGGAAATTTGAAATATTTTTTCCGAACTCGCAACTCGCACTTTAAATGTATCAACTCGCACTTTGCACTATCAACTCGCAGCTCGTAGAAAGCACCAACTCGCAACTGCAACTCGCACTTTACTAATCTACGGGATTACAGAGTCGCCACAGTCACGCTCTAATTTGTCCCACTTCTCGCAGCAGGTGTAACACTGGTCTGCAAATTCTTGTTCGCTTTCAGCATCGACCAGTCCCTTAACTTGTGCACTTTCCGCACAGCAGGCTCCCATTAGCCATGTTTGAAGAATGAGATCATGCACGTAGCTTGCTTCATAACGAATTTAATAGTTATTAGCAATTTCAACTGATTAATGAGATCATGCACGTAGCTTGCTTCATAACGAAATAAACATATGCAATTTCAACTGATTAATGTAGGATTTAGTATATATCGGACGGATTGCAATAGCCTAATTATTTTATTATTTTATTATCAATTTCTTTATCGTTGGATTACAGTAAAAATATAGCTAAAAGCAATAAGGGGTCAGTCATATATCGATGTTGTCCTCGCTAGCGTCATTTCGACGTTAATGGGTGGGTCAACAGCCTTCAGCAACAATGACGCTAAGAACAAGAATTATTTATTTACAAGAATTATAAGAATTATTTATATTATTTATTATTATTATTTATAGAATTATTTATTTATTTACTTATAAGAATTATTTACATCGATTTTCATAAAGATATTTTTCTGTAATATTGCGAAGATTGCGATAATTTTATGTTTTACTTTCTTTCCTGAGCCCATTTTCATGCGATCTTCTCGGTCGGAGAATGTTCGCTTAGCTTCGTTGGAATGCCAAAAGAGTTTAGGTCCTGTACTTCCCGTGCCTTTCCCGTGAGCTCTACTGCAGCCCTTTTCAGCCCTTAGTCACTTTTGCATGGACCGACGCCAAGGGTTGGGTCTGCAAGTTAGCGTCGAAATGACGTTAAGCGAGGACGAAATCGATATATGACTGACCCCTAAGCTAATTAATTCTTTGTACAGGAGAAAATCAATGTCTAAAAATATGTATTATAAAAAGCCCAAGTTCGGAATAAATACGCGGCATAATCTGCATGGAAAATTTTCTCCGTTCCATCTTTGTATCTTTGTTTTAAACTAGCAAAGGGATTGTGAATTTCGTATCGTTGGTGGTAACATTTGTCATAGCTGTGGACCTTTGAATCGGACCTTTGAATTGGAAACCTAACCAGTCCAAAAATGCAAAATCTCTAACAACAAAAGACTTCCGCATTCGCATAGCCTGCGTGCATCCCCTACTGTTCCTGTGGAGTTGATTCTTCCCGTTGAATTGAATTCATTTTCTGACGCCAGTAGGGTCTGCGAACCAGTACCCTGGGTACCAGAGCCTAAAAAAATAAAAAGAATAAGAGAGAAGAAAAGATCTTCTCTCTTTTTCTTTTTATTTTTTTTTAAATTTTCATTAGGCTCTGGTACCCAGGGTAGCGAACCAGCGAATGAAAGCTTGTTCTGAGTCACGTGCTGGTTCCGCAAAAACGCAGAACTATTTTCATTGATTAATAAGCAATCCATTCTTGCGAGACCATTTTGCTCTTGCGGGGTGAGTGGCCGAGTGGCTTATACAGTCTTCGTCAGGTGGCTGAAGTTAAGCTTGGTCGAGTGAGGTCAGATTTCGGATGGGTGACCACTGAAGACTGACCTCGCAACTCACCTCGCCGTCGAGACGTTAAAGTAGGGGTCCAGTGCCTGGATGCGGCATGCACAGTGGGCCTAAATCAGCTTTCAGTCAACCTCGAACCCAGGGTAACAATGGGCGGCCAGTTGTTACCCTGGTGCCTACCTGACCCTTTCTTCGTTTTCATTGGCTAATGCGAAATTACTGTCCTTTTGCATAAATTAACTACGGCGGTAAGGAAGACTTATTACATTTACCATTACATCATAACACTTATGACGTCACGGAATTATTACCTCGGGAAACGTAAAAAGGGTTAGAGATTAAGCAATTGTAATTAGTTAACACGGGAAGTTTGTTTTCCTGCTGCAGTGAATGGCCTAGCGGTGCAAAAGCAAAAACAAAGAAAATGCTTGCCTTTGCAAACAAAGAATTAAAAGGTGACAGTTTGCAAATCGGAAGATCCTTTCTCTTTTATCATGAATATCCTAAACTAAGGTGTAATTTCTAAAATATCTGCGCTTTGTACGGTAGGTACGCATATCTTTGTTTCAGATACACAGATCCGTGATTTTAAAATCTTACAGTATCTGCTAAGAGATACATCTGCAGCTGTATCATGTAAACCGTTTTACTTCCCTGTTTTTATCCAATGTATGAGTGCAACATAAATCAACCTGACCAGGGGCGCTCCCTAAACCTGACTTACAGTTGGGTGACTCTCGAGAAATTTTCGATCGTGAAATTACAGAAGCTCACAAGAAACTCACAGGTGATGCTCCACTCAGACCAGGGAGCGCCGACTCAGACCTCCTTTCAAAGAAGATACTTGCATTTCTGCATTCGACAAAGTTTGGCTCACTGGGTGAACCAAAGAAGTCGCCTCTTAAAATAATTTCACAGTGCTAAGTGCTACCAGATCCTGGTGCTACATGGATTGGAATGAATTCAACTTTTCAATCTTTCTTTCATTTTACTAAGCACTAAAAATACAGGTAAGAACGATATCCTGCAAAGCTAAGACCTTCAGAGAAATGACCGGACCTTGCAATCATTTTGTGCTCTTAAAGTCTTGTCAAAACTACAAAGTATCTGCAGTGACAACACCAAACAATAACACCCTCAAGCAAGTAATCAAATTCGAAATATCATGAAAGAAATATCGAAGTCTAAATTCGCTGTAGAGTAATATCGCCCCTATCATACCACCATCGATTCCTTGTTGTGCAACGGCCTCGAATAAAATGCTAAAATCAAAGGGAGCTTGGGCCTAGCCTTTACACAAAGCGCGCGAAAGTTGTTTGCTGATGTCATCTCTTTGATATTTCTTCTTTTTTGTTGTTTTGTTTTGCTCAGAAGACTTGCAATAAAGCTTTGAAGTTGACCTACCTGCAACGAAGGTGCAAATTACAATCACATTTTCTTTGATGTTTCCACAAATCATGTCTATTTTGTGTCGTTTCTCGGTATGTCTTTCAGTTAACATCGAATAGTCTTCACGAATGCTTCCTCCAACTCTTCCCGTTTTATATCCAAAGAAATTTCGAGAATCGCACACAAATTGCAAGACCTAAAGGCTCCTTTTGGAAGAGCACTGTAACTGACATTATGCCGCCCAGGTGCGTCCACCGCGTGAAACCCTTTAGTTTTGTAGACTATTGACGCATCGTGTTGTTAGAATTGACTGCGGTCAAGGATAAGAGAGTTAAAAGCGGGAGTGAAATTAACAATATTTTGACATCATTTTCAATCGAACTAGAATTGGTCATGTAACTTTCTGGCTTTCTGAGAAAGTAATAAATAATTTGTTGAGCTGTCAACGGCCTTGAAAAGTTCTTGATTTGCTAAAATCTTCATTCTTCTGTGGTGGTCTGACAAGGGCGATACGCCCTAATTTAGGCGTTTCAGACCGGTTCGTATTTGTGTAGCTCCAACATTACGATGAGGAAATGGATGGTAAAGATCTCACTTTGAGGTTTGTAGCAAGAGTTGAGAAGCCTATTCAAGGTGAGTTTCCTTCAAGAACTTCTTTGAACTCTCCAAAAATCTTAGTTTTCTGAAAAGTGGTCTGATAAGGGTGATAGTACTCTACAAATTTTTGCAAGTACCCCAGAGCTATAAAGGTTTGCCAATCGAAGCCGAGTTTGTGCAAAGTACACAACGGAATGGCAAGATTAAAAGCTCTTCTAAATTCCGCACATTTGTATTGTAGGGCCACAACTTCGAGCACAAATTGAGGTTTTTTTCGTTGGGTTTGCCATCATGAAGTCTGAAGGCTATACATGCGACTTACTTTGTCACTATCTTTTCTGATTGAAACAATCAATTTCCGACCATTCAAACCCCCACATCGAACTCACCTCTGCTTTGTCAGCAACAGCCTACGACTTGCGAACAATGTAGTTGCACTCTTGTCAAGTTCAGATCAAATTTCATAAAATCGTTTAAAGGGTCTTCTCATTCTTGCTTCCTTGCAAAATAACTTGTGAAACTTCCAGTGGTCGATTTTACTTTGAAGAGCAAATAAGACTTCGAGCGAAAGCTGAGAACATTCTGCAACCTCAAAATGCGATGCGAAGCGAGCAGATAAATGCTTGAGTGTTTCTCATCGACGTTCAAATCTTGATAATCATTACTTAAATTTGTTAACGTCAATGACTGAAATTGATTTCATGTGAGACGTGTCATGGTGGTGCAACGGAAAGAGACCATTCTAGTGCCAGATACCGATGTTTCAAATGTCTAAATAATTGCAACATGGGCAAAATGTCAGAAAATCATACAAGATAATTAAAAACATTGCAAGAACTAATTGATGAGAGACATAATAGTCAAGTGACTTGACTTGTGTAAATTCAAGGCACAAAGCAAACTTACCGGCCCTTTACCGGGTTGCGTGATGTCTTTGTTTTCCCTCAGTAAATATTTTCTACTTGTAGCCCACTCCTATCAAATTCTAGACATTGCTACAATGCAATAAACCAATCTTTTCTTGCATCACGCCATCAATTTGCAAAGCGCGGGAAACAGCCAAATGACCTCTGCAGTTTTCCAGTCTGAATATGACGCCATTACTGTGAATAAGGCTTGCATAATTTTTGACATAAATTAGAATACGTTAACCACGAATTGTTAGGTAGGAACCAGGGGTATCATTTGTGCTGAAGAGGTGAGGCTGAAGACAATAATAGCCCTGGAGTCGAGGTTGGCTTTCAGAAGCTAGAAATCCTGACAAGCCCACTCAAAATAAATTGAAAACAAAACAAAACAATAAAACCCACATGATGTACTCCGCAAGACAATGAATTGTTTATTAATCAATGAAAATAGTTCCGTGTTTTTGTGGAACCAGCACGTGACTCAGAACAGGCTTTCATTCGTTGGTTCGCAGACCCTGCTGGCGTCAGAAAATGAATTCAGTTCAACTGGAAATTTCAACTCTACAGAAACAGTAGGGGGTGCACGCAGGCTACATTCGCACCTCTTACCTTGAAAAGGTGGATTTATTCAGATTTCAACTGAAAACAACTGGTATTTTCCGCTGTTGAATGTCATGGGAGAATGGCTATTGTGACATGAAATAATCCTTTTAAGCCTTAACAAATAATGGTGCCAAGATCAATATCATGAAAGACGGGGTTACCCGCAAGAAACCCATAGAAGATGCATGATGCAAGTGCACAGGGGGCAAAGTTTCTTATCATTCCATCACTCCATGTTTTACAGAATTTATTCCCACAACTCACACCAATTAAACGATTTAAGCAATGTCTGGCCACCCTGTCTGCTATCATGCTTGTTGTTTTGGTTGAAATTGAAGGGAATTTCATAAAATTTTCAAGAAAATATGAGCAAAATAGGTTAGGGAGATCTTGAGAAACACATTGGTGTAATTCTTTTTCAAAAGCGACCAGTGGTTTGGCTATTCCATATTGACTATTCTATTCCATCATTCCATTCCATTCCATCATTCCACACTCCATGTTTTACAGATAGCCTAATTTTTAAAGTGCTTGTTTGTTTGTTTTTGACAGTCAAGAATTGCATTGTGGTACTGCTGGTCCACCCAAAGCATGCTTGTTGACAATGGGTCTTTAATTTATGCAGCCTTTGTTGAAACGCGTATCGCACATTATTTGGAAAGGGAATTAGGAAAATTTAAGACAATTACTCGAGTGGGCGAAGCAACCTCAAGGATAACATTTCCTGTTGTGTTTGATCACAACAGGCAATCTGAAGATAGCAGGCGGCAGAGAAATTTGAGCAACTAACTGGAGAAAAGAAGAGCGACTTAAATGTTTTAATCAAACAAAATCTTCTCACAAGGAACGAGTCAACGATGTCTACAACTTTTGAGCTCCTCCATTGCACAAAGAATCAAATGCTGGCGTTACTGCCGTTACTGTGCTTTGCAATGATGTTTCTGATCATTGGTTACAGCATCAATGATTGC
Organism: Aurelia sp. 4 Dawson et al 2005; assembly: GCA_964019985.1. Classification (NCBI taxonomy): domain Eukaryota; kingdom Metazoa; phylum Cnidaria; class Scyphozoa; order Semaeostomeae; family Ulmaridae; genus Aurelia; species Aurelia sp. 4 Dawson et al 2005. The sequence continues at coordinate 8,220,948 of OZ026511.1, read as the reverse complement.
ACATCACGTGTTAAGTATGAACCTAAAAGAATCACTGCTAGCATTGCATCTAATCATCTCGGTGAGGTACGTACGTTTTTGGGGCTGAAAGTACCCTATGATGTTTCGCACAGCAGGCTCCCATTAGCCATGTTTGAAGAATGAGATCATGCACGTAGCTTGCTTCATAACGAAATAAATAGTTATTAGCAATTTCAACTGATTAATGAGATCATGCACGTAGCTTGCTTCATAACGAAATAAACATCTGCAATTTCAACTGATTAATGTAGGATTTAGTATATATCGGACGGATGGCAATAGCCTAATTATTTTATTATTTTATTATCAATTTCTTTATCGTTGGATTACAGTAAAAGTATAGCTAAAAGCAATAAGGGGTCAGTCATATATCGATGTTGTCCTCGCTAGCGTCATTTCGACCTTAATGGGTGGGTCAACAGCCTTCAGCAACAATGACGCTAAGAACAAGAATTATTTATTTACAAGAATTATAAGAATTATTTATATCATTTATCATTATTTATAGAATTATTTATTTACTTATTTATTTACTTATAAGAATTATTTACATCGATTTTCATAAAGATATTTGTCTGTAATATTGCGAAGATTGCGATAATTTTATGTTTTACTTTCTTTCCTGAGCCCATTTTCATGCGATCTTCTCGGTCGGAGAATGTTCGCTTCGCTTCGTTGGAATGCCAAAAGAGTTTAGGCCCTGTACTTCCCGTGCCTTTCCCGTAAGCTCTACTGCAGCCCTTTTCAGCCCTTAGTCACTTTTGAATGGACCGACGCCAAGGGTGGGGGGGCGGGGGGTCTGCAAGTTAGTGTCGAAATGACGTTAACCCTTTATTGTCTATGGTTGCCATATGGCAACTAAATATTCCAACGCTCCTCAGCCCCACTGGTCAAGATTTTAGTCTATGCTGTGCAGATATTATTTCAAAGCAGCCGTCATGTCATTGAAACGCGGTAGCCGTTAGATGTTGAACAGTGCTTTCAAAGAAAATTTTGAACGTCAAAATTCGAGGAATTTTGATGATTGAAATGGTCTTGGTGATAATAATTGGTGTACTTCCAATAGAATATTTTGAAAATGACTCTTAGGGCCCATCTACACGAGAGCTTAAAACACGACCAAGTCGGTCCAACTCTGCATGCGTCGTAATTCAGTTATCCAATTAATGCGTTTCCGGCTTGAAATATTTCAAATTGGCGGCAGCAAGGTCCCGCAACTGCTGTCAGCGCGTCAAATCACGATCTGTCAGCACTAAGCAAATCAAAATGAATTCGAGGTGAGGTCACGTTATCTGCGCACTCTTGCTCGCTGAGTAGTAAGAAGGTCAAACACAGAAACAAATTTCAAATACGGTGTCTCAATGGCCGCTCCCAGACGCATGGTGAACGACCACTTTCATTTTGAGGAAAAACGCGATGAATTCGTGAAGACTGCGAGGACCAGCTCGAGGGGGTAACTTAGTACTCTTCATAGTACGGGGACGTGCCACTTTTAGGGGTACTTTTTCAACAAGTTTCGGAATTATGGGTAGTATTTTCACAATTTGTAGACATTTAACGGAATTATAGGTGTCCTTTTCAGAGCAATTTTCATAATTTCCGGAATTATCGCCCAAATTTTCATTCGATTTAAGGAATTATGACCCTAAAATCCACCAGAATTTACAGAATTATGGGTACCAATTTTTCGGGCAAAATGGCACGCCCCCGTCAGGAAATCGGTTCTAGATACCCCCAAGAGGACCAGCATTTGAAAGACAAATTTGTAATAAACATGTTAGCAGCGAATGACGTAAACCTGCGTATTCTAACCTACCTACTTCGCTCAAGAAAATAAATATGAAGGAGAAACATGAAGAATTCCTCCTTCCACATTTTGCCTTCGCGCGTGACTAAAAATGCTACACTCACTGCTGTTTAATTCATCATGACAGGCAAGGATTAGTGAAACAATAGAATTAAGAACGTTGAGCACCTCCATGAGGTGCTTAACTTGGCCAAGCGGCGTCTTTCATGTGTTCCTAAGATCATGCTCAAGAAAAGTGGCCAATTAATCCCGCTCGAGAAATTCTACCAGGAAGTGGGCCTGCTCGGTGCACCAGCCCTTGACTGCCTGGAAAATAATCCTCTTAAGGTCGGTGACCACACTGGGAATATATTTCCCGACTGATGCACCTGCCTGTTGACGAAAAGGTCTCAGGGAGAGGAAGAAAACAGGAGAAAAAAAAGAAATAATAAAGAAGAGGAGTGGGTGGGTGGGTAACAAAATTACGCCAGCGAATATCTCGAATGAGTTTGAAGCAAGTTACAAACGAATGATGAAAAAACCCTTGGTATTCTCACTTAGCCCACCCATAAGAAAGTTCCCGGATGGGCCGATCTACCCGGAAGGAATGGACTTCGGAGTTTTGGATGAAGACCCAAAACACCATTTCCCTCGGTTGGATTAACCCAGTTTAAACATTGTCTAAACCTCATAAATGACCATCTACACAGGCAGCGATGCTCGCTGAAGGTGATAATCCGCTTAATGCCCCGAAGAATGTGAGAATCCTTTTTTTTGCTCTGGTGTAGATGGGCCCTTAGGTTTATTCCCAAGACAAAGGGTGCCCACTATTGTGACACAAATTAGATTTTGTGTATGGCAAGTCCTGGCCAATGTAATTGGTTTCAAAGTTTTCCAATGGCAACTATGGGCGTTCAGGGTAACACTCTGGAAAATCAATAGGAATAGACGATTCCGCAAAAGATGGCGGACCTCATTTCACGCAATGCATGATAGGAATATGCCCCCTAGTAACGCATAGCTACCAAAACTTACAACTGCAGCATAAAATCTTGACCGCAGCTACGATAAATTTAGGCCGTCGCAACTTCATACACTCTCATAAGCCTTCGCTTGCAATATAAAGTAACTGTTTGCTTTCCAACAATATCAAGATGTAGTGGCCGGCTGTTTTCATTGTTTCGTCAAGATTTTCAAGAAGATTTTGACCTTATTTACATAACTGATTGGAGAGGTGTTGAAGAGACCCTGAATAAAAAGTTCTGAAAGCATTCGAAAAAAGAATGAAATGTTGTAAATTCTTTTCTCTTGAGATTGCATAGCAAAAGTATTGCAAGTATTGCAATGGCTTCAGTTCACTCGACAGAACACAACATTCGAACTCTTTAAACTTTCTTTCAGAGTTCTCCTTCTTTTGAGATTTCTCTCCGCCAAGTCTGCTGACTCTCGACTCTACTTTTTTTCAGAATTTGCATCCTTTGGTAGCAGAGGTTTTTATCTGTGAAGTCTACCGTTTTCAGAAGACTTCGCAGACTTCAGGTGTCCAAAAGAATACCCGTGAATTTCACGATAAAGTTGCGACGGCCTAAGTTTATCGTAGCTGTGGTCAAGATCTTATGCAGCAGTCGTAAATTTTGGTAGCTATGCGTTACTAGGGGGCATATTCCTATCATGCATTGCGTGAAATGAGATCCGCCATCTTTTGCGGAATCGTCTATTTTGAATTGGAAAATGGTTAAGGTGGGAAATCATAAAAAACAACAAATCGATTTTTTGTTGAAAATTGTTTATTTGATTGATAAATAAATGGAAAACATCGACAAATAATTTTTTTGACAATTTTTTCAAAATGTGAACCATAAAGGGTTAAGCGAGGACGAAATCGATATATGACTGACCCCTAAGCTAATTAATTCTTTGTACAGGATAAAATCAATGTCTAAAAATATGTATTATCATTATAAAAAGCCCAAGTTCGGAATAAATACGCCGCATGATCTGCATGGAAAATTTTCTCCGTTCCATCTTTGTATCTTTGTTTTAAACTGGCAAAGGGATTGTGAATCTCGTATCGTTGGTGGTAACCAAGGAGGATAGGCAGTCCTTCCCACAATGCAACGCGATTGGTTTTGAGATGGAACGATGGAACGAGAGCACAGGAGCAATGGCGGCGAAGCAGAAGGAAGTCATCGCCACGTTTTGTACTCGCAACACATTAACGTGAAAGGGAACGAGCAGTGGTAAGCATTTTTAATATTAGGTCTCATATGCGTATTGACTTATTAACCTTGTTTTCTCTTGCATTATCAATTATTGCATGAAAATGCAACTTAATATTAATTAATTAGTCCCACTTGTTAATATTAATATTAATATTAATTAACAATTAATTATTAATTATAATGGAGATGGGCCTAAGGTAATTTGATTCTTGAAAATGGGTGTCACTTTTTGGCTCCGTTTCTCCAAAATAATGAGGACTTAGGGTTATCTTCTCGTTCCAAGTAAGATTAATACTCTATGATGCTAAATTCACTAAAAGTCCCCAAAAGTCCCCACGATAAAGTCATTTTTTGGCGCCCTGAAGTTTGCTATTTTTGATTGTGTTGTGGCGCCTGATGTGCATGAGTGAGTAATGCCTGTTGACTAATTTGAAGTTTATTGTGGCAACGTAATGTTCTTTCAAATGTATTTTTTATCGATTACAAGGTGATGTAAGTTCTAGGATCTTTTAAAACAGTTTCTTTACAGATTGCACACTTTGATTAACCAAATCAAACATTGAAAATCAACAACAAGATGATGATCAAATACTGCTGTTTGCAGGAAAAGACAGAGGTGACTGGCCTGGGTTTGGATCACTTTCAAGTGATTCAGTGGAGAAAAGGATGGAAATGATCATTGGCATACTGCTCACATAACACATCAAAACAAATAAACAATCCTCCAGTTCCAGAAGACAACTTAGACTTGTAAATTATGGTACTGTAAATTGCGAGCAAGGCAAGGAGCAGTCACAGAGACAAGCAAAGACTATCGGGACTACAGGTCTAAAGTCTTCAAGCTGGGAAGGGGGTGTTAAAAGTATACCCTGACATTTTTGTTGTGTTGTCATAAGAAGTTGCTGAGTTTTTTTAAATGGAGGCATTTGCCCTTCATGCATCCCCTGGTCCTACCAATGAAGAGGGGTATTTTAGTAAAGTGCTTGTGCTATAAATTGCAAAAAATATGGTTATATCACTCATCAATTTTACATTCATATATTTTGAGTCATAAAGATCTTTACTTGCCATGTCTACAATATGGATGATGAATAGTTCCTTTGCTCTTTTCATTGAAATAAAAAAAAAGAAACAGGAGTGGTAATCAGAAACACCCATGCTGAGAGACATTACATGTATTATGTAGCTGCAAACACAACAATCTTGCTGGCAGCACACTTGACCCCACATTTTACTTGTTCAAAGATGCTATAAGGACCTTTCATTGCTAAGAACCAACAGCCTGAAATAACTGTTCATTAATTTTGCTTTGGATTCTCAAGAACTTAGCGTGAGTCCATTTCACAGTTGGAATCTGAGGTATAAAACAGTAGTATTGTTATCATGCAAGCTGCTAAGCTGGATTATGCTAATGAACCAAATTAGATAAAATACTGTCTCTTGCAACAAGCATTCTGCGTCTAGTTATCTGAAATGAATATTGTTTTATCTTAAACTGATGTACTGATTATGCTGTTTCTCCTTTTTCTTTTCTCTTTTTGCTGCAAATTCGGATGATTCATCTCATTCCACAAATTTACACAGTTGTATTCTGGTGTAGCACTTGGTAAAGAACTAGGCATTTACTTGGGAAGGTCATGTTTTCAGAAATTCAGACAAAAAATAAAGGCCCAAGCTCATCTGGAGAAATCCTTTCAACTTTTTCATCCAAGTTAGATTTGTATGTTGGATATTTGCGTAAGATGGACTGTTTTGAAATTTGAAGTCCATCGAGTAAATACAATATCATTCTGTAGGTTGGATTTGAATTCAGAGAATTTTGTTTGATTTGAATACCTCATGAGAGACAAATGGGCAAACAACTGAGCTATGAGGGCCTATTTATTTTGCAGTTGTTTTCTATTCAATTTGTATTTTGATACTTATAAGCCAGAATAGTCCAAGCCAAGCGACCTTGCAGCGTAAACATTCGATGATTGGTAGAGCGAGTCATTCATTTCGAATAAACCTGTCGAACATCCAGGGCCTATCGGTAACATTGTATACAACTCAGATCTGGGAGGAATGTCGACTCTCTCAGTTAAAGAAATCTCCCAAACAGGATCTGGTGGGTCTGTGGCCAAAAACGTTGTCTCCGAATTCCATTTCAACGTGCGATCTGACATATCAATTGTTATGCCAGCCCGGGTAAGGAAATCAGTACCAAGCACACAGTCGTGCTGAAAACCCGAAGCTACGTAAAAATCCTGGAATGCTACGTTTCAGACCTAAGGGATGGTGAAAATATTCCCTTGAAGTTTACAGGGTCTCCCGTTACAGAAGTAGCATTCATATCCCCTGGCCGTAAAACAATATTGGACAAGTGGGTCTGTTGAAATGTTTCGTTGACAATGCTCATTGACGCACCAGTATCAATCAAAAGTTTACAAGGATGCTTATCTATAAAACCATTAACAACACTTGCCGGATCACAAAGCAGTATTTCTTGTGTGCTACAAATCAATTCATTATTGGGCGGAGCAGCTACATTAGGCACACAATCAATTTCCTCATCTCTACTTTCTACGTTTTCGACACACTCAACAACAGAATTAATGATAGGAGGATTTTCAAATACTGCTAACTGACCTCCATGAACAGTAGCAGATTCTAGTTTCCCTGGGTTTTATCACTTTCGGAACCAGACTTATTAAGGTGGTGAAACTTTTTCCAACATTTACGTTCTGTATGTCCGGGTTTTTCGCAAAAATTACATACTGGGCGACCATTAATAGACATTTCATTTTTCATTTCATTTTCATTTTAACTTTTTTATCCATGGTAATCCACTCAGAATAATACTGCTTTACAGGGAGCCATGCTAAAATAAAACCTAATAATAATTTAAATATACAATATAACCCTATTTACAATAATCTAAGACAAAAAGGAAAGGAAAATGATTTGAGTCATAGTTTGGCTTTATAATTTCTTCGAAAAGAGGAGAAAGATGTGGACGCTTTGACAACACTATCTAGGTCACTCCAGACCTTAGCCCCTTTGTAAGCAAACGATTTCTGACCAGTTGATGTTCTCAATAATGGTAATCTAAGGTCAGTGTTAGAGTTCCTCAGCTGACGGTTTGTAGCTTCAGATACCTTTTGAAATATGTCTCGCAAGTAATCTGGGGCGAGGAAATTCAGAGATTTGCAGACCATCTTACTCGTCTCAAAGTCGATCAATTCTTTATTGGTTAGCCAGCCGAGACTCCCTATCAAAGGCAGAGCTGATGCGTCATAGGGGCTGTTTGTGACAATCCTAGCAGCTCGATTTTGAAGTTTTTGCAACTTATCTAGGGCTGTTGCACCGCAGGATCCCCAAACAGGGCAGCAGTACCTAAAATAGGGCTCAACAAGACCTCTATACAGCATAATAAGGCTTTCCTTAGGTAGGTATCGCTTAGAATACTTCAGCATACCGATACCTCTAGAGGCTTTCTTTATTGTAGAGGACAAGCGAGTAGCCCATTTCAGTTGATCGTCAACCTCCAAACCTAGGTACTTGGTGTTGTTAACCATGGTGATCTCTTCATTACCGATGTTAAAGTCAGGTCTGGAAGAACTAGGCAAATCTATACTATGAAGCTTGCACCTGCTACCTATTACCATCCCTTGAGTCTTTACGACATTAAGCGATAGCTTGTTGCCCTCAAGCCAACCTCGAAGGGCTTCAAGGTCAGCATTTATTGCAGTATTGATATCGTTCATAGAAGGAGAGGAGTAATAGAAAGTGGTGTCGTCAGCATACATTGCCACATCAGCAGTCTTTAAACAGTAGGGGAGGTCATTCACGTAAACTAGAAAGAGAAGGGGTCCTAGGCAGGAGCCCTGGGGAACTCCACAATCAACCCCTTCAGTTACAGATGAATGACCATTCACTCTACAAAACTGCTTCCTATTGAAAAGATACGACCGAAACCAGCTCAGTTCTTTACCCTTGACGCCATAGTAGTTCAGTTTGTGCAAAAGGATTTCATGATCCACAGTATCGAAAGCTTTTTTAAGAACGATAAAGACTGCAGCAGTATAATTCCCCTTGTCGATGTTTTTTGGAAAGCTTTGGGTTGATGCGAGCCTTATCCAGAAGTAAAGCATAGAGTAGAATTTTCTTGTATATTCCTCAACAAAACATAACAATCAACTATTTACAAAATTATGTGATACCTTTCATTTTGCTCTATCAGTCTGACTAAACTGTAACTGTGAGCGATCGAACTGTCTGAACCAACTGTCTTGTCTGGTCGAACTGCGTTGTCTAACTTTAACTCAAAAACGAGCGGATATGCTTAGAGGCGTCACCACGGGAAACGTGACCAGCACGTGGGAACCCAAGAGGACTGGGACCAAGGCAACACCCAAGAGGACGGTGACACTTCTAAACAATGTTTAAATACCAGTCATTAGTGCTTTTAACTGGGTCAGCCATTGTCACGCGTCTCATTAATTCAGGTCGCAAACCAAGTATAAAATGCTCACGGGCCGTCATCTCAATAACTTCGTTGCTGACATCGGTGGAAAATGATCGAAAAACTAAACGTTGAATAGCAGAAGCAAATTCGTTAACAGATTCCATTTTCCCTTGTTTTCTAGCGGCCAAATTTCCGTAGGTTGAACGTCTCATGTCAGCAGGGCTAAATCTATCTATAATGGCGTTCTTGATTTCCTCAAAAATTTGCTTCATAAAGCTGGGATTTAGATTATATTTTTTTTGTAGATCTCAAATGGTAGAATGGTTGACCTGGGCCAAATTAAAAAATAGTTTATTGTCTTTTGATGACTTTGACTTGACATGTGCTGTTTACAGAAACAATGGTTGTGTCTGGGCATCTTCTTACCATCAAGCTCTATTAAGCCCACAAGGGCCTTGTTCAGTTTTGGACACTTTGGAAGGGGATCTTATTAGGGTGGGAGGGCTTCTTCACAAATGACAGCTTCTTGGTTTTTTCACCCCATATTTTATGGATTTAGCAAACAATTTTACAACTCAAATGTACGCAAATTTGACATGTTCGCCATCTCAAACAATGTCAAAATTAACATGCAAGCTTGTTTGGCTAAAAACATGGAAAATCTTTGGAAATTTCTAGAATTTGATCCCGGGGGGGGGGGGTACACGACTTGCGGATGGACGGGGGTCTGCCGCCCGGTTTTCAGAAAGGTACCCTCATCTAATTACCAAAACTTGCTTTCACACCCACTTTTATGATGAATTTTTTGGCGGGAAACGGCCCATCTTCGGCTATTTTTCGCCAATTTCTGGATAACCCACCCATGTTTATGGAAAATCTGCCGAAAAAAGGAGCCTTGTTTAGAGTAGTCTGTGGTGCGACCTTTACGGGGGACAACCCACCCATATGGGCAGCACATACCCGTACCTTCAACGTGTTATGTACCCCCCAGGAATTTGATATAAGTTTGGCGCTTAATAGATACAGAAATGAGGGTCTTTTTTAAAATTTCAGCTCGGAGGGGAGCTGCTCATTAGAGAGGAACCCTTAATAAAGAGGTAGGCTTAATAGAGTTTTTACAGTAAGTCTATTTATGGCTGCCAGGCAATAGCTGCTAATGTTGATTGCATTCAATATCGGTAAATAAACTGAAATTTTACCAATAACTCAAAACTTATGACGTTCACATTTTCCATGATATTCGCTTTTTCAGGTAAGAGTGCACAAGCCATTTGCATATTACGTTTTAACAGAAAAGTGCCTTCCCCCATTTCTCCTTGAACAAATCGCCTTGGGTGACGAGAAAAGATGTGATGTATATGTAAATTCATACGTGGAAAAATGTGATGACAAAAGGACACCAAGACACATCGAATATCTTTACAAGCCAAAAACAAGTTGGACAAGAGGTCGTAATCTTCTTTACGAGTACGTCAAATCCCACAACAAACAATATTTCTATCACATTTTTATGGATGATGATGTTACACCTATATACACTGAACACATCATGGAATTTGCTAAAACATTTAAACATCGAGAAGGAGATAAAGTGCTTTACACAGACTATTTAAAGTCAGAGAAAGGATTTAAAGATGCTATTTACATGGAGAAAGAGCAGAAATCAGCATGGAGAACTTTTGAAGATGAGTTACTAATAAACAGCCCAGCCTTTGCTATAACTAATTATATCAGGATGCCTGATGCTTTTGAGTCCAGGCTAACAATGCATAAAAATTGGAAAGAAGTATGTGGCGTAAATAAAGAGATGCCATGGATTGTGCCTACTCTGTATTTTGATGAATTATTCATAGCATTTCATAGAGAGGCATTACCAATACTGCTGCCATATACAACAATGTTTGATCACATCAATTGGCAATTGTCAGGTAAGAAATTTCTTGTTGAATCATAATGAAACAAAAAAACATAACAGGTGAGCGAAGAAAACTCTTCAGAATTTGAGGATTCTGTCAGTCTTGAATTTCTTACTTGACTTGTTATTATCTTGTCAAGGGCAGCAAATTCTGAAGCGTTTAATTACCTAGTTTTAAGCACGCTCTTACAAAAATACAGGGCCTTGCACCAGCCTAAACAGGGCCTTGCAACCATAGCCATATTTCACACTGGCATGAGCCTCACATTTGAATTGAAAAGGCAGCCTTGCAGCACACTATACATGGACCTAAAACGGGCCATACATTTAGCCTGGCATTTGAAAGGCCTTTGTATCGGCCTATTGGTGCCTGGCTTATTTTTGGTGCTTGCAAGTCCAAAATAAAGCCAACAGCAAGCTTGCAGCAGCCTAGAAACAGTTCCATCATTTCCAGTTTGAGAATCTGTCCCAGACGAAAACTCGGACAGCTCGGAAAACTTGAAGGCTTCGAAAAGATTTTCTAATCTTTACTTGTTGCACTTTCCGTAGATCAAATTTGATAACATGGATAAAATTATCAACGTAATATAACAAACCTCACAATTTTGGATACGCTGATCTTTTTTTCAGTCCTAACGATACTGCAAAATCACACTTACTTTAAGCATATTATCTTATGCCCATTCAACTTTCTTCAACACATTTGGATATGTGAGAAATTAATCCTTTGGTCAATAAAATTGAGAAGCCTGGGCACGATTTTTGATGGCTCAAACCATGGGTTTTCAAGATATCATACAAGGATTTTTGCATAATGTAGCATAATCATTATTAGCAGGAAGATTAATCAATCAAATTAGATCTTTAATGCTTCAAATTTAGAGTGGCAGATTCTGCACCAAAGCATGTCAAACAAGAGTCACACTCACAAACACTGCATGGTTTCCAGAGTTAGGAGAAATTAAGCTTCCAGATTCTTAGATGCTTTCTTACTATAAAATGCATGTATTATAGCACACATTCTCAGGCGCTTGTAAACTCTGCTTCCTTTCTCATACAGGAGTTATTAATGTCTTCAGAGCTAGAGCCCTACTGTACAAATATGGCATGGCTAATTACAAGATATCTGTCATCAACAACAAACATAGGAACTATCCAAGGGGAAAGATACCAAGAGACCTTATCCCACAGTATCTAGAGGCAGATGGTGTTCACCTTAAGGACCTTATCGATGAAAGAGACCGTGATTATGACAAATTTGGAACTTGGCAACAATGGGAGAATGCTTTCATGCATCAAAAGGATCTATGCACTGGACCAATCAAGTTTCCTATATGGAGGCATTATCGGCATTAAGGTGTCTCAGAAAAATTGGTTTACAGTAAAGTCCCACCTTTAAGAGACTGTATTATAAGAAACTCAGGCCTGATTTGCTGAATAATATACCTCTCTACTACTAGATACTATCCAGGTTGATTCATGTTCGGTTTCCCTTATGATGGGACATAATATTAACAGGTGTATATTTGAATATGTCTCCAATTGGTCTCTAGAAACAAGAATGAAAGTTTTAGGTCCAAATTGTTATAATTACAAGAAACTTTCAGTAATGGCTCAAACTATTGGATCCTTGTACAACAGTGCATATTTTAAAAGGTCTTCTTGACAATTTAGATAGCTGTTTGGAATATAAAGTGTTTCTTATACCATGGTATACACACCTTGTTTTGAAGAAGTATATCTTAACATAAGAAACTAAGCAGGCTGTTTTGTGAAACAGTTCGTTAAAGGCAGGACTTTACTGTATTTTCCTGAGTGTTACAAACAGGTTCGACTTTGAAAGGCTAATATGAATTGCACAAAGTAACAATTTCTAAGACTATGGACATAATACAGTAAAGCCTTGGTTAAAAGAATGCAGAATTTTGCAACTCAGCACAGAATTTTGCAGCTCAACCTTAGCTATATACCTATCAATTGGTTCTTTTTAAAAACATCACGTCCAGTTCAACAATTTCAACCCATAGGTTCTTAATCCAAGGGGGTCCTATATTGTATGAGAAAAAACTGGAAAAAGATACTGCAATTTTTGTCCATTTAGGTTGGTTTCCACATCACAACTAAATTCATATGTAAAAACCATGATTGGTTCATAAACAAAGTTGGCAATGCTGAATTGAGAGGACAGCCCGTACTTTAAAAACTCGGAATTTCCTAGGAATTCCTAGGAAATTTCTCGGAAAGAAATCCGGGCTTTCCGAGAAAACCTAGGAATTAAAAAAGCTCGGAAAATGTGCAAAAATCCGAGGAAAGCTCGGACAATTTTCCGAGAATTCATAGGAAGCTCGGAAAGCTCGGACACAATTTCATCGCTTGAAAAGCTCGGACAATTTTCCGAGAATTCCTAGGAAGCTCGGAAAGTTCGGACCATTTCATCTCATGAAAAGCTCGGACAATTTTCCGAGAATTCCTAGGAAGCTCGGAAAGCTCGGAATGTGTATAAAAATCCTAGGAAAGTTCGACAAATTTCATTTCACGGGCAGCTTGGAAAAACACAAGTTTGTTATTAGAAGCTTGTCTCTTGTCTTCGTAGCTAGTTGAGTTTCCTAATCTTAACAGCAAAACTTTTAAAGTCGTTAAAAAAGCATAATTGTTAGCAAAACTTATCACAGCTTCATAAAAGAAATTAATTACAGGATTTATTCAATGCAAGACTGCGCTATCCCTGTTTTGGGCCTAGTAGAGAACCAGGAAAGGCAAAGGATAAAAAATACGACTTTTTTGTAATATCTGCATTGGTGAAAGAGGCTACTACAGTTTCCTTCAAAGTCTTCAATTGTCCCAAGAAAAAGGCAAAGGCTATTTAGGCAGCTCTTTTCAACGTACTTGATGTTGGTTCATGTGTTGTCACCTTGAAAGTATGCTCTTCACCAGTCTTTCTCCTCGAGCCTTGAAAAAACAGAAATTTCAGCATCAATTAGCAAATATTTATTTTTAACGAAAACTGCAAAAATTCTGCGGTTGTTGATATTTGAAATCACATTATGCACTTCACTTTAAACTACTTGAAATTACGAGAAATTACTTGGATTTTGGGGGAGGACCGCTAGAAGGGCGACTGTACGATTTATCGTTATGGCTGCTTAATTTAGCAAGACAAATGGAAAAGTAGCGCAGAAGCGTGGTTTCCTTTTCCAGTTGTTCCCTTCCTCCACTAACAATCCATTATGAATCTGGTATCGTAAATTCATATGAATATTTAGACCAAGTCGACTAAATTCATCAAGAAACTCGGAGTCATAAATACTGACAGAAAACTTGACGTGTTAGCAGGTTTCTTTTAGGCATGGAAACAGAAGTCTGTGTGTGGTTCTTGATGTGAAATTTTCGCATTTAACTGGGAATAAAAGCAACGCTTGGAATAAACTTACCGACTTGCTTGTTTGCATCTTATGCAACATTCTCTTCTTCTTTGTTTCTTGTGTATTTGAATTCATTCTTGTGACATCTTGAAACGCCTTCCATCACCAAAATTGACCATAAAAAGATTATTTCGTGCTGACGCCAGATCGAAGACTTCGCCAGATCGAATTCGAAAATTCGCGCTTTTTGCAGTCACATGACTCGAAACAATCAAAGAGATTGTAGACAAAAAACAAGACAACGATTCCCTGAGGTGTCACTTCGCAAGAACAGCCAACTGGAATGAAAGTGTTGAGTGGCAAATAAGTTGTAAGATTCATTTTGACTTGTCCTCACTTTTAAAACACCTTATGTGGCAATTGAAAGTTTAAAACAATGTTTGTGAAACATGAGGGAGGACCGTTTTATCATTTTTCATCGCATGGTGGGGTGAAGGAGTTCATTCATCTGTGTGACTTCTGCAAATAAAGAATTCTACAAATAGGATTGCAACAGGAAGAGAAAGCTTCGCGTGGTTTTTCACAAATTTTTGAAGAAACGAAGCAAAGAGGATTGTGAATCTTGTTTTTCCGAGTTTTCCGAGCTCTGCTAGCAAGTTCTCGGATTTGCTGCAATGATGAAGAAATCCGAGAATTCCTAGAAAGCTAGGATCCCTGTCGATGCAAATCTTCACTTTCCGAGTTTTCCGAGCTTTTGCATTTTCTCGGATTTGCTACGTAGCTGAAGACATCCGAGCATTCCTAGAAAAGCTAGGACTCCGCTCGCTTCGAATCAACATTTTCCGAGTTTTCCGAGCTTTGAGATTTTCTCGGATTGGCTACAAAGCTCGGATTCCTAGGAAATTTCTCGGAAATCCGAGCTTTCCGACCTTTACACCGAGCTTTTAAAGTACGGGAGATTTACCTGTTATAAATCAAGTTTTTCCCATCCTAATTTATCATTTCCTGTACGATGTATCAACTTGTTTTCCTTCTGTTGTACTTCTCTTGTGATGGTGCAATTTTGATCCCCACACGTGGCAGCAGATTGACATGGCCTCGAGTGCCCTGGAGAAATTATGCAAATGTGGTTAAATGAAACAGAAATGGAAATTGAGTCCTCTCTTTGAGAGGTTTCCGTTTGAGTGGCATAATTTCTCTAGGACCCTTGAGACCATGTCAATCTGCCACCACTTGTTGAGATTAAAATGGCGCCTTCTCAGCAGAAGTACAAACAGAGGAAAAACAAGTCGCTATATCACAAAGTGAAAAATTAGGATAGGAGTAACTTGATGTATATGCATGAATCTTTTTCAAAATTTTCTTCTTTAGCCCTTGAACAAAACTGAAAACAAAAAATTTTGAAAGACAACTGATGAAGTTGCAATAAGAAAACTCCTGACTACTATTTCTATCAACAAACGAATAAAATTTGTTTGTATCACCACAAAGACTTCATTGAAATGATAGAAATGCAAAGAATTTTGAACTGGAAACACTAAGATTTTACAAGAACTGGGACCACTGCAACTGGTATCATAACTAGTTTGGGTCTATGTCCACTTCTTAATTCCAGTTCTTAGAAATTGCAGGGTGTAGTTTGGAATTTTGGGGAGAAAGCAAATGATCTTTTTCAGAATTGGTCTAGTTTATGATTTACCCTGTTCTGTCACAATTTGATACTTTTTGGTGCGTCTGGTATACTCAATGAAAATATAGCATTTTTACTGTAGAACAATGTGCATCATTGCGTTGCCATTCTGCTCCTTAAATGGTTATTAGCTAAAATAAAATACAAGTCAA
The DNA here is from genome assembly GCA_964019985.1 of Aurelia sp. 4 Dawson et al 2005. Lineage (NCBI taxonomy): Eukaryota > Metazoa > Cnidaria > Scyphozoa > Semaeostomeae > Ulmaridae > Aurelia > Aurelia sp. 4 Dawson et al 2005. Next base: position 8,205,353 of record OZ026511.1, on the reverse strand, counting down.
AGAAAGAAGTGAAAATTCTGCAAGAGGTCAGTACAGAGCTGTAGGAAGTATTTCAAACTTGGGGGCATCGCACTTGAAGGGCACCTGTCTTCCTTAAGATAAGGGGGATTTCCTGAAAATAAAAGGACACTTTATTGCAACATCTTGGGGGTGGCACGCACCCCTAGTGCCCCTGATTTCTACAGCTATGGGTCAGTATGCCTTATATTGTACAGGATGAGGGTTGCAGGTTGCCGCATTATCAAGCACTGTCTTCTGGCATCATTTGGATAAATAGATGTTAATATTTTGTATTAATTTATTGCTTTCATGAAATTCCATGTGACTTTTTCAAAAAGTGGATAAGTAAATCAGCATGAATAATTTGAGAAAAGGTTATAAATTTTTTAAAAGTTTCTATTAGATGTTAGGGTAACAATTAAATATTGTGTTTCAAGATAATGTTTGAGCAGTCAGCATCATTTTTCACTGAGGCCTCATCCCATTTTAAAAAGTTCTAAGTTTTTGTAAAATCTTATTCGTACACAACTGCACACATATTTGGGGAACATATAAGGAAATATGGTGACAAAACAATTATGTCAACTTGTGTAAACAGTTTGCAGTAAAGATGATGTTCAGTTTTAAGAGCTTTATGGCTGTTTAAGATGGTAGTCATGGGGAATGGTGGACTTAAATCAATAGGCACAAACAAACTTTTTTATGCCGGTTGCACAATGTTACATTGATAAATAAATGAATAAAATATTAGTAATTGTGCAACCAACAGAGCTTCGTTGCATACAACGTATCAGGCTTAAACCCATTATCAAGTGCCCCTGGTGCCCTTCCCCGGTTTCTATGCCTATGATCCCCGTGCTGTTTGCTTGATAATGGGTTTAAGCCTGAAACGTTGTTTTCCACAAAACTCTGTTTGCAGCGCAATTACTAATATTTTATTCATTTGAATCAATAGGCCTCGTTAACTAGAAGAAAAAGCATTGGTCTGGATGCATAAGCTGTGTAAAAAGGGGTGCATCACACTTCCAGAAAAGCTTAGAGTCTAAGGCTGCATTCACATTGCACAATCTTTTGAAAGCACGTAAACGCTTGTGCAGAAATTCTCCTTTAAAATCCCTTAGAGTGTTCAGATTGCAAAAATATTTTGCAATCTGAACACTGTAAGAATGGTGGATTTCTGGATGAGTGTTTACGCGCTTTCAAAAGCTTGTGCAATGTGAATGCTGCCCAAAGGGTAGAGTGAGTATGCCATGACTAGAAGGCACAAAATGTGTATAGATTTTACAAAACTATTCAGATACAGATTTTCTCTAGCTACACTGTTCAAACTAACATCCTTGAAGTATTGAATGTTGATTCAACATTCCATGATCTACCATGTTTCCTCTGCAATTAACATTACGCATTTTACCCCTACAGACCCTAAAGGATATTTCTAAACAACGGAATTTTTTGGCGATATTTCACGGAGTTTCTTGAAAACGAAAGAACTTTCACAGGGGCATCAGTTTAAATATTCTTAGTTATTATCTAGTATTTCTCGATATCGTTATTTTGAATATTTTCACTATTGCTCAATACTGTTGTCTTTCTTGCTACTGAAGAGCCGCGAATACTTTGACCAATGCGAAGGAGCGCAGAAAATGCGAAGGAAGTGAGGGAGAGAAAAGCGGAGGAGGATGTGGAACTTTTGCCAAAGGTGTAAGGGATCTAGAGAGAGTGATACGGCCCTATGGACCTCGGGACGGACAACATCTTCAGCGTACAAGTCGTCTGATCTTGTCATTTTATTTGTGTATCCACATTACTTTTCGATGACGATCTGCTTATGGTGTAATGATGATGCTGACAAACTGCTGCAAAAAGTTTTCGACAACGAAAACTTTCGAGAAAATACAACGACGTTAGCTTTTTTTCGAAAACATTGTCAAAGAAGCAAGTTATACTTGTGTGAGAAAGCTTGTGATGAAGACCTACTTTGTTCACAGCTATTTTTATGTAGCGCTTGTCAACGCGAAAGATTTGTGTTGACGAAAGGGTCAGTAAAGGACAAAGGCTCTACATACATCAAAATGATACAATTTAACAATGTCGAAAAGAAGAGCTACTTCACTTTGAACTTTGCTTACGTTTGGTTATTTGCAAGTTCTCTAAGGAACTAGATATTTTGCGAAAATTATGAGTTGAATGAAAACAAACGAGCAGGGCCTCCAGAAAATCATTGTCATAGTTATTTCACACCTTTCATGTGACAGAATTTAAATGTTTCGATTGGTATAACAAGGGCAGATTTTTTAAGACAATAGCATTAGTTGCTTTTGTTGACACCTAGATTCGAAGCGATTTTCTTTTGCAGACAAAGGACATTCTCTCAACCTCTCAACCAGTAATTCAAAACAAACGAAGCCGCAAAGTTTCTCTGAGAACTAAGTAGCTATCTCGCTTGTTGTGCATTCTAGAAATGGCTTTATAGAGCAAACATGAGCATATATCGAAAGGAGAATATATCTAAATATTTATCGCGGGCATTTTATTTGTTTGGTATAGCAACCGATTCGGAGGCGATTCAATTATCTTATATTTCAGGTATAATCAAAGCACTTATTACTCAGCTGAACAACAGAACTAAAATGCCCGCAGTAGATGTTTAGATATATCTCCCTTCTTTCGATATACGCTCATGTTTGCGTTTAAAAACCATTTCTGGAACGCGCAACAAGCGAGCTAGCTTCCTAGATTTAAGAAAAATTTTGCAGCTCTATTTGTTTCGAGTTACTGGTTGATAGAATTTCCTTTGTCTGCAATCGCAAATGTCTTTGAATTTAGGTGTCAACAAAAGAAACTGATGCTATTGTCAGACAAAATCTGTCGTTGTTGACTGGTATCCTTTTTGCGATAATTGTTAGCTAAGAAAACTATTCAAGAAACCATAAGTGATGAAAACAATAGTGAAGGATTATGATTTTGATGTAATTCAATAATTCTGGTTTGTCTTGCTTTACGACGAAAAACTCCAGAGATACTCTCTTTAAAATGCTCTAGGTTTTGATTCAAATTTAAAGTTATTCGTAGCTAAACGAAGCATAGATGACAAACAAATTGATCAATTTTACTATTAATTTTTACATCAGTTACTAACAATCATTTTTCTTTACGCTTAAATATGGTACAGGCTGTCATAATCTTCCTTAAATCTAAATTAAATTATTGTATGGCTAAGTGGCTAGTTAAATTCTAACATTGGTCAAACCCGACAAAATTTCATGTTAATGCAGGTGGGATTGCTGGAATTAGGAATTAAATATTATAGAAATTTGCAATAATCATTTAAAGATGTGTTTGCTGATAAGGAACGTAGTTTGGAACCATTAACTTCTCGAGGTTAACTTGCAGTTTTTGGAAGGAAGGTACTTGCAGATTTCCACTTGAAAAGGTTGTCTCGTATCAACGTGAATCATAATTGAGCGTGGCATCTGATAGACAAAGATAGACAAAGTTTCTCTAGAGTGCAGCTTCTCCTAGACGTTTCATCCAGCTTTTGATGTTTCAGACGTTACTGACTTCCGTTGCGAAGAAATGGAACAAGTGGAAGTGAAGTAAGCGTATGCTATGGTTTAATGAATAACACAGAGCTTCGAATATAACTCTGTCCCCATACTGAAGTTTCTTAATCTTGAACGATCTGAGGGTTGAGTTTAAACTTTTGAAGATGATTCCCTTGTATCCCTGCAGTAAACCTTGCTAAAAAGGGACCCACAATGAAACAGTGAAAAAGATGACCCTTATTTTTGCAATCATCAACATAATTATCATGGAATCACGGCTTTGAATCTTGAAACCCGTGGGAATGTTGTCAGTTCTTCAATCAAATCGAAAATTCTGTAACATTTGCCTTCAGCATTGTAATTCACAAATCTCGCACTATGATTGGTACTCCAGGAGGCTCAGAGTTTGGGCCTAAATAGGGTCCCGTTTTTCAGAGTAATGTCATGGGTCTCTGTGGGCCGAAGGAGCATAATCAAGTTAAAGGAACACGGGGAAATAAGGGACTCCAGATCATAAGTCCACATTGAGTTGAGTTAGCAAAACAAACTTATTCAACCCAAAAGGATAAGACATTGCAGGACAAGTTCAAGTCAGCACTGTAAACCAGGAATACTAGAAAGATTGGAAGCTGAGCCTGTGAAGGTATCCCGAAAGAAATTCTTCAAAAGAATTCCTTATAATTTCAGCACAGGATGGCTGATTTCAGTCAGGCGGATTTTAAAATGGATTTAAACATGCCCAAAATCAAATAATAAATTCGCCAACCTTATAGTCGTGATATTCAGGGAGCACTGGCCTTGCCTTTCAAACAGGGATTGTTTCCTTCGCTCATCTGGTAGTTACTGGTTCAAGAAAACGATCTCTGATGAAATGGGGCTCTGAACCATTTAGTCAAATGTTCATATTATTGATATACAAATGTTGCAGTGTAATATAGGTCACCTGGAATATCAGCAAAGTCAATTCTTCATTTGATTTCATCTTTGCACAGCAATTTCTTCCAAACTCTTCCAGTTGGATATGTATGGTCCCATATTGATTTTGGTTTCATTTGACATCCATATCCAGGCATCTAAAACGAGAAAATCTTAATTTGGCAAAATATTCAGAGGTGGAAACAGTATCAGGTTTCACAGAAATATTTCAAGAATATTTTGAAGCTTCATGAACAATGTCTAAGGTAGACAATACCTCGGAGATGCATCAATGACGTAATAATAAGTATTAATTTTGTTACAGTAGGTTTTGTGACAATTTTTTTCAAGATTTCACATCTCCGTAAATACAGCTGCTAATGCATGGATTTTAACCGCAAAAGGGGTATCTCAAGGTCCTTAAAGGGTCTGTTTGATCCAGCATTCCTTGCACGTGTTGTCTCTTGGTTGGCCTTTGTCGCCATTTTCATGGCCCATGAAAATGGCGACAACAAAGAAAATCCAAGAGAAGACACGTGTAAGGAATGCTGAATGAAACAGACCCTTTAAAAATTGCTAGTAAATCTAATCAAGGATTTTGGGTCTGTTTTGCAGGATTTTGAGATGAAATTTCTTTATATGTCACTTATAATATCATAACAATGTCACCGATTTGGACAAGCTAAATTCCAGTAAAAGAACAACAGCCAAATAAACCTGTAACTAAGGAGAAAACTGTTGAAACCTGCAAGAGAAACATTGAATTAACCTTAATATCTGAAAGGAAAGAAATAAGTTAGCAACTCAACAGTACCTGCAATAAAGAGCAATATCAAATAACTAAATAAATGTGTTTCTTGACACACTCGCCAGTTCGGTTCTTGCAAAGACTAAATTAATGACGCAAACAGGCCGATTTATTACCAGAAAAAACAAAAGTTGGAACCCTTTTCTGGCCCACCCGGTATGTCTCAAAATAGCTATCACGCGAAAATGTCCGGGAATGAAAAATTTCAAATGCTAATTGTAAGGGAACGAATTTGCAAAGAAAACCGTACTCAAAAATTGGCAAAAAACCCCACATTTACGCAGATTCACTCGGTACTGTTTCTTTCGAAACTGAATTCTCAAGCGAATTGAAATTGATAAGTAAAGGTCGATCCACAATTTGTGACTGTGTGATGCCCTGCACGCTAATTCAAACATTGCTTAAATTAACGTATATATATATGAGTCTGCATATATGAGTTGACCTTTATTCAGTAAATTTAAATTGTTCAAATTCAAATTTGAATTAAAATTTCAACAATTTGCAGAAGAAGTATGATCTTTTGTGGGCGGTCGAAAAGTTGTATACTTTTCTGCTAATCTGTAACAAGTTAAATTCTACAGATAACTTCATGTTATTTAATCAAATCAGGCTGATGAGATAAAGGCCTAATGAAGATATCCTCCAAGTCCAATAGATTGGAAATCAAAATGACCTGAATCGGATGAATGACCCAAAATTATGAAAGCAGCTTTGAAAGTATTGGCGCCAAATCATCAACAAATAGTATAAACAGCAGTATGAGTCATAGGGAGTCACTTAAAAAGTAGGCAAAATGAACACGAAATGGGTCTTCTGCAAGAGACTCGTCCCGGTTTGTAGAATAATTTTGTGAGAAGATTAGCTTGTAATATGTATTTTGGCATCTTACTGGAATTGGGAAAGATACAGTAGTGTCCAGCATATAAGAAACAATGTTTTCAATTTTAGGTCTGATTTGTTTCTTATAACATGAGATACAAAGTTCAAATCAGGGTAAAGTTTCTTAAGTTTCTTATTAGAAAAGTCATGTACTAGTAATGAACTACTGAGACACAAGCTCCATTGGCATATAAACTACATTATTTCAATTTGTATTAGTTAATTTTCACTACCAAGAAAAGGTGCAATTATTCCAGGAAAAAGCTTTTTGCTTCATTTGCTTGTAAAATTTTTGTTTTCAGTCGATTATGTACAGTCTGATTCAACTGCAAAGCTGAATTTGTTATACTTTTCAAATTTCTAATATACGCATAGTTTTTAAATAGGAAACGCCTTTTTTTAGACCTGCATCAGTTTCTTATAAGAGGGGTTATTATTTTAAAAATCAAGGTATAGTGTTTCTTAGGGCCTGTTTATATGAGGAAAAACACCTCACCTGCCAGACCCGGGGCTGAGAGGTGAGATTCCACCTTCTAAAAGAATCCTTTGTATTTTCAGTTCGCGTTTACATGACGAACGCAACACCACCGGTATAGTGAAATCCCACCTCACCAGAGGTGGAATCTCACCTGGGTGAGGTGAAATTTTTCCATATAAACGAAACACCACCGGTATGGTGAGGTGAAATGAAATTTTTGGTTGATTCTCATTGGTCAGTTCATTCTGATTTCACGGAAGAGAGACTTTACTCCACCTCACCTCTCAGCCCCTGGGCTGACAGGTGAGGTGAAAAATCTCATGTAAACAGTCACTGAAATTTACCTCGCTTGTCAGCCCCGGGTCTGGCAGGTGAGGTGTTTTTCCTCATATAAACAGGCCCTTAAATTTGTGTTTCTTATATGCGGGACACTACTGTATGTTGACTCACCTGTGGAAGATGGTATGCTCCATTCTTAACGATTACAGGATCTTCAAAATGTTCATGCAGATGAGATACATATTCGATCATCCTTTCAAGGAAAGTTGATAAGAATGTCATGCTTGTGATACAAAGTATGATAAAAGGCTTGTGCCCCATTCACACTGCAAGTTAAACCAGCTTAAATTAAACCAGGTTTTCGAATAGGGCCATCTGATTGGTCAAGCCAAAAAATGCAGTCATTTGATTGGTTCCGATTTAAACTGGTTTAAATAAAGCTGGTTTAACTGTGTCAGTGTGAATGCAGAATTACACGGTTTCTTCTTTTATAAAAACTTGGATCAGCTAATAGCACTAAAAGTTTCTTGCATTAACATGAAAAAGTCAACTTTTTTAGTATCAAAAGTTGCCGAATTTGTTTCTTATACTGCACGCACACTGACACAGTTAAACCAGCTTTATCTAAACCAGCTTGAATTTCAGCCAATCAAAGGACTGGATTTATTGGATTGACCAATCAGAAAGCCCTATTTCATAACCTGGTTTAGTTGAAACTGGTTTAACTTTCAGTATGAATGGGGCATTACTTTACGGATGCATGAATTAGGATACTTTAACCCTTGTACCATTGCCACCATTTGTTTCTTGACAAACAACACAGCTTTTAGAAAGAGTTGCCTTAAGGCTCAAAACATAAAATCCTTGTGAAAATTACTCGAGAAAACAGTGTCAGATCAATTTTGGTATGATCTTTGTGGATTTAGTTTCTAAGAGTTTCATAGCAATCCACGAGCATAGTACTAGAGGTCTTTAAATTTCTGGTCATCTTAGAACTAGCTTTTTATTTGCCAGTTTCTCACATAAAAGAGAAGGTGCATTTGCACTCAACAGCAAGGTGAACTTGCTTCTTGGTATTTGTAGTACGTTTTACTGATTAACAGCCTGCTTAACGTGATGTTATTAAACAATATTTTTGAGGAATGACTGTTGAAAAGGACCTAGGAAGTAATTCGATCATGATTTGATTAATGAATACACAAAACAAAGTCAGTTTTTTATTCATTTCATTATGAGTCCCTGTTGGGCAAGGTTTTACCGCGGGGATACAAAGGACAAAGGTACTCAGTCTAGTATACTACACACCTATTCTGGAGAGATCCAGAAACGCAAATGTAATCGAACATTGATAAATGCTGCACCATCTCGCAAAGGCCAACTCCACCAGCGTGAGGGCAAACTGGAACTGGGAGAAACGTACATAAAATGCATAGCAAATTTTGTGGTGAACGAAGCAAAAAATTTTTAAGAACTGCTATTAAGCAAGCATTTAACAGAGACCAAATGAGAATAATTTAGTAAATCATTGGAGGGCAAATATATCAAACCAAAATTCTATATTTCGTGCAATTTTCGTCTTCATTTGAGTGTTGCACGGCAATCTGACATAAACATCCAGCAAGATTCTTAAGAAAGAAGAAAAAATCAACCAGGCAATGATCCGTTTATTTATCAGAATGCTTCGAAACAAGCCAGCTCTAGAAGCAGCATTTTTTTGCAAATATAATACAGTTAATCAAAGCCTCAAAGCCTTTCATCTTTTACTGACTTTTCCAAACGTGCTGTCACTTTTTGGGGCAACCTCTGTATCCCTTGGGTGCAGCTCGTATCATGTATTGTAGGGTAAAAATCTGCGTTGACGGCTTTCAGTCCTATTGACATTAAATTCAATTTCAAGTAAAAAGTCATACTACAAAAACAATAACAACAACAACACCAACAACAGCAACAACAACAACAAAGAGTGCTATCACTAATGATAAGTACTCACTTCCAAATTTTGCTGCCATAAGAATGATAGCCAAATTTTCATTGACACCTCCGACCCTGCAGCTGTCAATCTGACAATAACTTATCGCATTTGCTTGCATCAATTGCTTGAATATAACTCTATTTTGACAATGCTCCCCCGTCGCAACACCAACTCCTGATTCCTTGAGCGCCTTCGCAATGGTAGCATGACCAAGTATGTCATCAGGACTCGTTGGTTCCTCAATCCAAAGTGGTTTGAACTGCTTTAATGCAGACATTCGATCCATAGCAATGTTCACATCCCACCGTTGATTTGCATCCATCATCTATATGAATGATACAAACGTCACGAGACAGAGCAGAAACTGCGCACGCATGCGCCCCGCTAGCTCCCTGCAACTTTGAGCCCCGCTACTACCTGCAACAGATATCAAAATTCGGCAACACTTGATATTTTGTTCCTTAGGCCTTTAACTCTTGATTTATCCTTTCAAAAAGCTTATCTATACAAACACGTCCTTATCTCAGATTACTCGATGACGTCATTTTACGCAGTTTCTGCTCTGTCCGTCACGAGAAGATACCGTAATAGACTTCCTCCAAGTCTGTCCCTTTCATAAGTGTCAAACAATTCCATTTAGGGCAATTCATAGCTCCGCCATTCCACCATTCCTTGCGAAAAAGGGCGAGGAATGTTGCTTTCCTCTTCGTGCCTGGGCGAAATGTTGGCATGGCGGATCCAGGCAGGAACAACTGAAACGGGAACATTGCGACGGACGGAATGACAGAATAGACTTTGGGTGTGTCTAATACCGTAAAGACGCCACAAAAACACACTCCTGCCGCAAAGATATGCAAAATTATAAACTTTCGGGCAGTTCGTGGAACCGAAAGCTTTATCATCTTCAGGGCCTACAAAATAGATCACTAACACTAATAGAGGGATCTTATTTAAAAGATGGATGGATGGATCAAATAGATCATTGGCTTTCAGTCTCAAACTTCATAAAATTTGATAAGGCCTTAATGAACTAGAAAATGAATGGTTATTGCTCGGAAAAAACTATCCAACAAGAAATCAGTTACCTAGATCAAAGGGAGACCTTAGAATTTTCCAAAAACTAGTTTATTCTATGCTGGTGAAAAGACGTGGAATGTGATACTATTACAAATGACAGAATGGGCTCCACAATTATCACCTTCAAAAGAAAACTGAAGGAACTCCTGCAAAATAAGCATGCTTTCCAAAGTACGACCCCTTGGAAACCAGGAAATCTTTATAAGGATTTAATTCTTACATAGTTATTTATATAGGGATTATGTTCCTTTCAGTTGATCAGAAATAGTTGACTGGGTATTTATATTCAGTACCTGTATAGATGAGTCGTTTTGAGTAAATCAATACGGTGAGAGCCGACTTTGATTAATTACACTGATTTTTCTGTTTCTCGCTAAATAGTCTCGTACTCTGTACTTCTCATCCTTATCACGTTATCAATATCATAGTCCAGAAAGTCAGTCACTTCCATCCCAAAGCCTTTAAAGTTAATCACACCATGGGAAGACGACTTACCATCAAATTATCCCATCCAATTTCTTGCCTTACTAGTTTGCATCTTCTGATATCATCGTCCAAGTCTGCTCCAACTTTTATCTTGAACCTGTAGAAGATGTATCGGAAAGATCAGAGCCAATTAGGAAGTTAAGATCTTGCTTTCAGAGATGGAACATATTCTTAGAATTTTTGTGACCATGCCCTCTAAAATGGCTCAGAATTCACTCAAGGAAAACTCTAGCAATTCATACCTGCGATATTTGGTAACATTTCTTGCCTTGAATTTGTAATATCATTAACTTAAAATCTTGTTCCTTCACCCTTATTTTGAAATTCAACGACGAGATCTTCTCGCAAGATATTCGGAATTATTACGAATATTTGTCCAAATCAATACTCTTCCAAACAACGTTCTGGTACAATATGGTAATAAAGAACCTTCTAATGAAGTGAATAAAAAGTTACTCGAACCGACTCTAATACCGCATTCACACTGACACAGTTAAACCAGCTTTACTTAAACTAAACTAGGTGAAATTTCAACAAATCAAATGCGTTGGATTCGTTGGATTGCCCAATTAGAAGGCTCCATTCGATAACCTGGTTTAGTTTAAACTGGTTTAACTTGCAGTGTGAATAGGGTATAAATTTTATTCACAAAACAGGTCGGCTTGGATGAATTCAAACTTTCACTTTACGCCACACAGCCACTAAGTACGTTTTTCCCCGTCTCCTTTGAAGTCTGTTTAACATTTGATGTTAGGCACATAAACGTCAACGAAAATTCATCCACAAATCGATAGTATTTCTGACCAATGATATCGTTAACCAACCTTGACCTGACAGAATATATGCAACATGAAAAGCGGTGGGGACTCTGGAGGCGGCAGCAGTTGCTGTCGTTGTTGCTCTCCCGTCCGGGGTTCCTATCGCTTGGCACCATGCGCCTATGCTGGCCCGACATCCAATGAGGAACAGATCCTGGTATGTGTCAGCATACAATCTTAGCTTACTTAATTTTAATTCTATTTGCATGTCTTTAAATTAAAGGCAGTCTGTCACGTATCTGATTGGCCGCTAAATCAGAGATGAACACAACGGATTTCTTTGTGAATCTGTGTATTTGAAACAAAGGAGGTCTAATCTTCTTGACTTTTTATGGCCGTAGAAAGTCAGAGGATCATCAGCCATTCAAATTTCCCATTCTTCGTATTGTCATTATCACCCAACCAAATGCGTGACAGACTGCCTTTAATGGTCACAGGGTAGTCTCTGTCTCTTGCTCCTTGGGGACCCATTCCTGTAGCGCTATATAGCTGTATAGCAATTAGAAAGTATAGTAGAATGTAAGTGCAGCATGTATTAAAATCTTTCATATGGATATGAAAAAATCATTTTTTCCCGCGTTTAATGCTGATTTTCAAGAGGTTCTCCACTATGAATATTTAAAATCTTAAATAAAGGCAAAAGCTAAATTAACCAAGCACAGTTCAATTCATGAATACTAACATGGAGCAATCTGAAATAAATATCTACAACAAGAGGTGGCCCAGTGTGTCCATTTACAGGATTTCACATCCTTGATCAAAATTTTGCCAACCTCGAAGGGTTTGCAGTTTCAAATGATTTTGATATCACCAAACTTTCTCAATTTTTAACATATCTAAAAATATGATTCATTTCGTGCAGAACGTGAAGGTATAGATCCTCCCAACGCAATTTCTCTTCATATACTTAGGGGCTTTTCTTTAACAAAGACGAAGATCTTGGGAGCATATATCTTTGTGAGCCCCTCAAGCCCTGAGGTGACTCACCTAGACCTCCCTCTCGGCAGTCTTGCAGTGAAAGGAGCTGTCAAGTCATGCATTGAAATTGGAGAAATTGATTTGATTATTAATTGATTAATTAATTGATTTAATAAGAATTAATTAAGCATTTACCGAGTCCATCCTTCATTCAATTCCTTTCGACATAAATTGACAATCTTCTCATCACTGTAACCCATCCACCCAATGCTTGTTGTGTAAGCTGGGTAACCATTTTGCCGGAGGAATGCCTCTACGAAAGAAGTGCAGGCCTCATTAGGAGAATTCTGTGCCAGTGGGCAACTGGTTTCGAATACAGAGCCTGCAATAGAAAGCACTCCGAGTACGGTAAATGTGCCAACAACATTGGTAACCATGGTGCGGTCATACGAGGTGCCTTATCCTGAACAGTTCGACCTAAACAGAAAATTATATTTAGAATCCATATAATTTGCAAACGAAAAGGCGGCATCAGGCTGGTACTTAAGCCTGGTTCACAACAGGTCGTCTGGGTCGTGTAAAAACGCTCAAAATGTTATTGTAATTTCAAGACATAGATACACTGCTTCGTCTTGGTCCACTCTGACAAAGTTGCAAGATCTTTACAGCAGCGTAATGTTTTCTCAAAAATCTGATTCACTAGTTCAGGAAATTCAAATTTTCAAGAAATTTCTGAATAGCATCTGAGAACCATACCTCTCTCGGCTTTTTCTTGTGCTTTTGATTTCAAAATTTCTGCAAACAGAAGAATTTATTTGCAAGTCTGAATCCGGAAGCGTAGTATTCATCAAGAAAAGAACATAAACTGTTGATTTATTATCATACAAAAATACTGCAAAAATGATCAAACATCTTAGCCGACTTGCCAAATAAACTTACCCAAATGACCAAAGAATTACGTGCATGGCATTTTGTTTGAAAAAGGCAACACAAAACAACGATTTCACTTGGGAATATAAGAGTAAAACATACCCCGCTTTCATGGAGAACAAACTCGCCAACTTCCCTTCCATTTCCATACTTGCCCTGCTGTCAATTTCTACATACAGTTTCATTAGTCGATTTCAAATGACTGTGTCTAATGAATGGCCATGGGCAGTTCGGACAATATTGTTCCACTGTTTGAACTAACCATGGAACAATAGTGATTCAGTGCTCATCAAACCAAGTAGTGTTTGCATTCCGTTATGACATCGTGTGCCTTCGTTAGGCCCGAACTTCAAATTTTGAATCCCAACCAAAGTAAACTGCAACAACATTCTGCCCCCAAACTTACCTCAACGAAATGCTGTTAGCTCAGACAGCACAACAATAGTGTCCGAACTGCCCATGGTATGGCTATGACAATCTAATGAACAACAAGCCTCACCTAATGCTTCAGCTTCCGTAATTGCATCGGTTCTGAAAAGAAACAAACGTAAAGATCAGTTATATACAGCGTGAGTCAAAAACCAGGTTTAGACGTCTGTGAGCCTACATTCTTACTAGAAATTGGATCAATTTCCCTTGGTTCGCAATCTATCGCAGCTAGCAGGCAGAATTTGATCAGAAGATTTTGTTTGTTGATTATCCATGATTAGAAAGGATTTCATGGAAATGCATCGCCTAGAAGGTTTTTCAATCAGTACTAAATGACCCAGGACCTTCAACATTCTCTGCTGAAAGCGCTTGAAGACAGGTTTTGGCAAGACTCATTCCAAAAGCCTCTTGTTTCACTTCCTTGAGTGATTTGTCACCACAACAGAAATTCTACTGGAGCGATAGCGAAAACGAGAGAAATTCAGAGGGACTCGTGTACTAGAGACAGTAAGTTTACCTTTCATTGATTCGCAGAGAATGTGATATCTTCCTGTACAACTCAGCAATAGATGTTTTAGCTATTCTTGAAGAGGGTCTGGTTCAAGCGATATTTTCATAATATTTCTCATACGCCAGGCTCGATTGAGTGGCGTTCGAGCTTCTACCGCGATTGCACACATTCGAAAATCCTACAAAATGTAAAGAAATATTGTTCGATGTAGATTCTTTATCGGAACAGCAAAACTGTCAATGAATACAGAGCAGAAGCTGCGCAGGCATGCGCAAAAGCCGCAATTTTGAGCTCCCTTAGCTCCTTGCAACAGATCCCGAAATTAGGCAACACTTGATATTTTGTTCCTTGGGCTAAACCTCTTGATTTATCATTTCAGAAAGCCTATCGATTCAAACACTTCCTTGACTCAGATTGGTCGATGACGTCATTTTACCCAGTTCCTGCTCTGCAATCTATGAACAATGGAAATCTTTCGATGAATTTTGCTTACTGCAAATACAAAACGGTACTCCCAGGATAAACTACTTACATATAAGTGAAATCGATCGTCGAAACGAGTTTTTCTGGATCCTGTGGAAGAAATCATTTTTGAGTCAATGAATAGTGGTCTAAAAATAGTAAAATTTGAGGAAAAATTGTCGAGAATAAATGCATCGTGAAAATGCCTAAGAACAATAAGTGTTTTGCTAATGAAAGACCGCTTCAAGGGATGCTATATTCGACGCTACGAAAACATGCTTTATTGGCCATTCTAGAACCACCTGAAAGGTCTCATGAGACCCTCGCGGTGACCATTTCAGTTTTCCTGTCTGCAGTACTACCTACACCGCGAGAGAATAACAGCAAATCCATGTATCACTCGATGCGTAACTTTATGATGAATAACTTTATGCATAAAATCCAGTTCACTGAAATTCCAAGTTAATCAAGTATCAGAGAAAACGTTATTTCCGTCTATGGTGCTGACCAGTGGCCCGCTATTCGACAAAACGCAGACACACTTTTGGATGTATAACCTCCCACTGCCCCAAATTTGTACACATTTGATAGGTCCTTAGAGCGCTAAATGGAAATTTAGAACCTGCTACTGAGTCAGCTTTCTTGAGTAAACGGTATCGTGTAAATATAAAAAATTTCATATTCGATTGCAATCCTCAAATCCTCAGTCCTATATGAAATGAAAGCGGTATGGTGTAAACGGGGCCTTCGCCACTCATGATTAAAGCGTCTGTACTTCGGAAAGGACGTTGAATCATGTGTCACATGCCTGATGCTGGGTGCACTGCTCACATTGGGCCTAAATTAGCCGTGATAAGGCTAGACATCGTTTTTCAGGCTACTTTATAGCGATGATGATTGATGAAAGCTGACTCATACTCAAGGCACTATAAAACCTGACTGGTAACGCCAATCCTACTGCAAAGAAGCAGGGGGAACGATTAGAAACATGCAGCATGTTTAACGAGGCAATGGGCTTAACTAACAAAACACTCGTAAAAGGGAGCACTTACCATGTCAGCTAACAATTTCCAAAGTGGCTGAAAAAGATAAGGTGTTTACTTGAATGAAATCCTTATTCTCATTCTCACTAGTAATTGCTATTTGAGTCATAGGGTTAGGGTTGGTTCCCATTCCACATTATCACAGGAATTGGCAGTGGATCGCTGATTGACGATGGACTCCTATTCTCATTTTTTGACGTACGGTCCGATTGCGCTGGGATCAACTTTTAGTCCCCAATGTTGCCATACAACAAAAATTATGTAAAAATTGCGATCACAGTGTTCTGCAACCAGATTCAAGGAAGAGGAGGAGAGGGTGCCATAACCCGGGGGGAGACGGGGGGAAGGGTGTTTGGTACAACTTGCTGACGGGATGTGCACTTCTTTCTGGGTATCGTTTCCACCTCTATCTAATATGGGGGTATCAAAGAACGAGGCAATATTCATCATTATTTTGTAATGCCTGATTGAATAGCTAACATGTTCAATTGATTATGTTTTGAACCACTATTTTTGGACACTTGCAAATTAAAAAGACTAGAACCAAGTCAACTTTAAAAGATTTTATGAAAGCCATAAAATGATAATCTGTTCACGAAGAATCAATGATAACTCCCTTTTCATCATTTTAATGTATTTTTTAATTTCTTTTAACGATTATCACTTTTAACGATTGTAATTTCATTTCTTTTATCGATTAGATTTATATTGTAACGTTGTTTAATTGGATACTTTTTTGTATACCTTAGCATGGCCCCCTGTAAATCAGTCCTCGACTGAGGGGCTACCATGGGTAAAAAAGATAAAACAGAAATAGAAAATAAAGCAAATTATGACAATGATTACAAGGATCAAATTACTCTAGAAGTCCTATTTGGTCTGCTCTGATATCAACAAGAAGTATGACATTGGATAATATTATTAAGCGTCTTTACCTCGGTCTTAGAGCTCTTTGCATTACAGGTAATCTGGGGTTCTCTGGTCTCAGCTATCACATATTTTTGATCTTGGAGAGCTCACAGCTCAGTGAATGTTCAATCGATTTGCAAGATTATGGTCTCTAAAATTATTGCATAATCCTATGAGGGTTATATTCTCATGAACATATCCACGTTATCGTTATTTTTCAATGTTTAATAAAACACCAAAACAATTTTTCTTGAGACACCCTGTAGGCAGCTAACTCCTGCCTATTCAAATAAAAACACCAAACTTAAACCAACCTTGCCTTCAGTTCTTGCCCAGAGATCCCAGATTGCATTGACCACAGCTGCTACTGCAATGTGAATAACACCTTTCTCTGGTCCTAGCTTAAAAAAATGTTTGGGTTTGGTCAAGACAAAGAACAGACAAAGAAAAGAGACAATAAGGATAATCATGACAAAAAAGGTAAAACAAATAACACCTAGCAAATAAAGCAAAAAATTAAAGGCTCATGGAAATTTGGTCCTCTTTACATAAATTTTGGACCATTTAAAAGATGCTACATTTTATGGTTTACTGTACTTGCTTTACAATTAAATTTCTGCAAACTAACCAATCATGCTGAGAAATCTACAAATCATGCTTATCTTAAAATTTTCAAAGGAAATTATCATCAGAATGAAGTATGGATGAGAATGACAAAAATGAATTTAGTGTACACAATGCAAAGCTCCACATCCAATAATTGGCTTTGTCACATTCCCTTTCAAAAATAAAAGTATCATGGGCAAAACATTACACAGTAAAAGCACTTCTTACAGTCATTTACTAGTACTGTTAAATATTTCAAAGAGTAAATGTCTCGTTTTTTTATTTAATGTTGCAAATGGTTCATTTGGGATAGATTTTGGTGTGGTAATGCAAAAGACTCACCCATCTAAGTTGGTCTTCATTTGTGAGTTTTCTCCAAAATGATCTGAAACTGTTGGTTATTTCATCAAGGTTACAACCAACCACCATTGGCTTCAATAATTCAATGGCTTGCACAACTGAAAAAAATCACGTGAAATGTTATTACATTATATAGTACAATCTTCACAGCTGATAGGAATTAAATACGACCGCAAAAACACAACTGCACCCCTCCTTGAGTTCAAGCATAGATTTTTTACATTTGTACAATGTTTTCGTTGAAGGATCTAAGTAACAGGCCTTGTCCATGTAAATCTAACAAATCTTCATACAGGAATATGATAATTCCTGAGTCAGATGAAAGAATGGAACTTTTCTAAAAGATAATTCTTGAGTAGCATAGGTTTCAAATCTTTAAAAAGCTGACCTATTTCTTGGAACTGAAGTGCTTCAAAGCAACTCAAACTATTTTACAGTAAATCTGCGATTAGGCTTTTCTGAAATCTTCAATAATTTTGTTTTTCTCCTTTTCTAAGAATTCGAGAAGTTTTTGAAAAAAACTGAAAACTATAAAAGTTTTATAGTTTTAAACTTAAACTTATAGTACCTAAGTTTTAAACTTAAATTACAATAACCGTAATTTTTAAACCTGTGGGCGAAAGATCAAATAGTTTTCAAGAAAACCCAAGTTTATGGATGCCTACAATGTGGTATGAAGCAAAACTCTTTCACTTTTCTGGTTTTTGATTTAGAAATTGATGATGTTACATCATAAAGTGAGCTGAAATACAAAATAAGCTGTAATTCTGACAAATGTTCAAGATTTCTGACAAGTCCAATGGTATAATCATAGAAGAGTGGCTGAAATTTTGTTCAAGTAATTCAGTTTAAAGAAGTATGTCACTGAATTTTACACCCATTTTTTACACCGATTTAAAGATTTGGAACCATATGCTTTCTTGGGCAGGAAAACCATATTAAGGTAACGCAAGTCCTGTGCACTATAGGGAATAAAACTCTCGCTCAAAGGTGACTACAGAATTCTCACAAGTTTGTTCTATAAACATAAAACATATCAAAAATACTAAATTTGCTGCATTCAACCATGCCACCCAAACAGGAAAAGACACAAGGTCATCTGGTCCCTACTTTGAATGGCACTTACAATTCTAAAGGAAAAAAGTAGAATCCAAGGTAGCTTTGCACCATATAATATAAAAACCCCTAAATTAATAACTCACAAGTTCATACAAAGAACTGCACCATGCACAATACATCTTTGGCAAAAACATGAAAGACGGTAGTTAACAGATACCTAAACTTGTTCCTCTTCCAAGTGTAAATCCGATTCCATATCCTTTTTTATTTGGCCTGTCTGTATGAAGTGTGACATAAGCTGCTGAATAATCAGGACTCTTGTGCTACAAGAGATGCATACTTGAAGTTTTAACAGCTTTTGAATTTTCCTTTCTAAGATAAAAGGGTCATGGCCACTGAGTTTTGTAGCACGATAAATTGAAAATTGAATGTGAAGAATTTTGGACCACAAAGTCTTCAAAGTTTGCAGAAAAGGAAATTTTGGCATGTCTGCATGGAACTTGAGAGCTTTTGAGAGAAATCTGGGATGATTGCAAAAAGTATTTATTGATTCTTTCACACAAAAACGTCCAGTGGACAGGCGGTTTCAATTTGTTTTTTTTTGGGGGGGAGGGTGAAAGTACTTGTCGGTTTCTTTTTTTTCATCAATATTTTTTCTGAGAACTGCGAAAGAATTTGGACAGCAGTGAAAGTATCATGTCCATCTTTGTTGAGTATGGTAAAGGAGAGCATGTCGCTGAGGCCTTCATAATCACATAGGCCCATTTGATTGCGGAAAAACAATGGTTTCTTATGATCAGAATAATTAAATGAATTTTCAATTGGACCTTTTAAGGGGAGGGGGTTGGGGTATTTTGAAAATGCCCAATGGACAGTTTACATGAACGAATCAATTTGTGTCCAGGATGTCCTAGTTCACTTTGAAACATTATAAAATGTTATTCATAGATGTGCTTTATTTCAAGTTGTGAAGGGTAGTGCTTCATCATATTTGGCAATTTTTGTTGTCTTAAAGCACAATCCTTTTGCACGCAAAATACTACCTGAGGAGGTGAGACATCTATCACATTTTTGATCGTAGAAAAGTACATGATGAAAAGCTTATACTTGTGTATCTGTTCTAAAGGTAAAAGCAGGGTAAAACCTTGTAATTTTGGTGGGGCGATAGCTTAGGCACATAAACATAAATTCATGTGTTAATTAAACCAAAATGCCAGGATTGGAATATACGTCTAGGTAAAAGTGGACCACTACATCTGCTAAGTTGCCAGACCTTGAACTATACTTCACTTAGGCTTACCATTGCATCAGACCCATGCAACTCCAGCGATGCTGGAAATCTCACATCAATGGCTTCTAGTGCAGTAATGACCACCATATTTCGTATTCTTTCGCTGGCCTGGAGGATTGCTCTTTTTGGTTGCGTTTTCAGCGTTCTCTCAAGAGTTCTTTCAGACTCTAAACGTCAGCATGGGCGGGCCTAAATTACAGCACTGCCATAGTTTATCTGTTAATGGTGGCATGAGTGCTGAGTTTCCCATAAAATTGTCCACATGCACAGTTTTCTAGATGTTCAAGAGCTGTAGGAACTTCAGGACCCTTGCTTGAAACTAATGAAGAAGGTAAAGTTCTTTCAGTGTCTCCTTGGCAAATGACAGAGGTCAAATTTCACTTGCGCCTTACCCTTTAGGCCCTCCGTTGCAATTAAAATGGCGGGAAATAGACAAGCGGAAATGTTGTTCTAATAAGAGAGAGAGCAGAGTGTTCTTTGTTACCTTGAACAATAGTTATTGTTATACTTTTCGTTAAAGACAATGTAAATTCTTATTGCGTGTGCACATCTCCTTTTCTCCATCCTATCAAGGGAATCTACATTTTGTTATCTGCGGGAATCACCGTTATTGTTATCACGTGCAATGGCTTCTTTTGTTGTTTCGAGGTGAGCAAAATATGCGAAATTATTATGCGACAACTCAAAAAATTAGTTGCTTATTCCTAATGCTTCTTTCAGTTTTTATTTATGAAAAATAGTTCCGTTAAATCATTTGGGGCTGTCTTGAGTGCCACTGTGGTTTTTTTCGCTGCATTTTACCTTTTTTCCACAGCAAAAAACGTATTTTCAAAATAGATGTGCACGGTTGCACGATTTTCAGACCACGTGAACAAAATTGGGAAATTTTAAAGGACAGCTTTGTCCGTTGTTCCTCCTCAGTCCCAAGAAGGCGTTTTGTGGGCAAGAAGCAGTTGTAGAGTAGGCCTAAAAGGACGAAGTTGAGAAGCTAAAGGGCGTTTCTGCAGGTCAAACTAACACTGAATCCAAAGAGTTCAAAGGAGATTCAACATGGATAGCTACAAATTGCTTCTACTCAACCAGTACTTGTCAAAAAGAAAGTTCATTGGTGGTGATGAGCCTTCAAAAGAGGACTGCGTTGTCTTCGATGAGACTCAAACCTTTATCAAGAATTCATGCAAGGGTAATGCACCCAAAGCCTTGGTTAACGTTCAGAGATGGCTGAATGCAATCATTGCCTACCCCGAAGCAGACAGGAAAGCATGGCCGGGAGATGAGTGCTCACTTGACCAAAGCATCGTTCGTTGGCCTGAAGTATTTACAAGGCAGATGGTGGACGAAATCGACTCACTACTCCTCGCTGCATCAGTAACCACAACTGAATACAACCGAAAGCATCTGCTGCTAAACAGAGGAACACTTCACTTCAGCGCCAGAAATGAGAATGTTGTCTTCAAGCACTTTATCAGTGATCTGTACTCAGTCCTAGATCACTTGATCGTCCTGCTGTTTTGCCACTATCAACGAAATGGGGAGCCTGACTTCTCACATGCCATCCTGGAGCTGAAGTTCCCATTCCTCGACAATATAGAGTACCCTGCTAGTGAAGATGTTCCCAAGGATATCGAGAGTGGCCTGAAGAAACACAGAGATCAAGTTGTTTCAAGTCTGGTGCAGAAAATCTTTGGAGGAAGTGATGGAGCCCATGAGTGGTTTGCACACAAAGTCCTTAGAGTCCAGCCTAGCAACTTGGTTTCAAACAGTGGAGAGAGATCGCAAAAGCCTGTGGAAGATGGCAGTGACCAACAAGTCTTCAGCCAGCTGTATTTCCTAAACCATTACCGCAGCCATCATGGATTGATTAGCATCTCTCCAGAACCAAAGTACATTAGTCTTTGCACATGCAGTTACCCAGCCATGCACATCTCCCCACATGACCCACATTTTGAAGAGTGCACCACAAAGACAGCAATGTCCCGTGGAATGTTTGTCTACTGCCCAGATGACATTAGAGCTGCCTCTGAAGACAAAGCATGGTCATTGAAACCATTGACAATCATGGCTGAAAGATTCTTGCATTTTGTCAAAATGTTCAGAGATGATGTCCTGAACAGGTACAAAGTGCCACCTTTTATATCCCTTTGAAGATGTTCCTTTGTGACTCTAGTATACATATGTTTTTAAAAGAAACTCTTGATAGGCAGCTCAACCCTCAAATTATCATAAAACTTTGGACTGGGGATCTTGAAGAAGAATGAGGCCTGTAGGGTATCCAGGTTTCCTATCTTCACAGTGCCTATCTAAGTTTGGTTTCTCACTCGTCCAGATCTGTTAAGTATGCGTTGAGAGAATCATGAAGTTATAGATTTGATTCCAAGATAAAATAAGGGCGTTTTCAAAGGGAAAAGAGTGTTGTCCTTGAAGGTTTTCCTGAAGCTTTTCCTCTGGACTCTTTTATGAGCTAAATTTAAAGTTGGTGGTAATTAACTCTATTTTTAAGCTTTAAACATTAATGAAACATCTTTCTCCCCACCTGATGCTTCATATGAAGCAATTTTGAAAACAACAGTGCCACAATTGATACAGACAAAACGAGAAACAGCACTTCAAAACTTTTGATAATAAAAAGTGGACATTTTATGTGAAATTAGGGAAATTTTAGTACCATGGGCTTCAAGTTTCTTTTACAAAAAACATTTACTGTTCATTTCATTGGATTTCTTTCTTTTTTTGCAGGTACTTCAATATTCCGCATTTTGATACAGTATACAAAGTCAGAGGAGGGTATGATGATGGATTCCGTGTTAATCACCATTTCATTGCATGGGATGAGCACCACCTTCAAAGACCAGTCCCAATTTAAGTCAAAGACTTCTTAAATTTTGAGTAAAAGCTTAGCTGACTTTAAACACAGAAATAATCTGCCAATGAGAAACTGTCTTTGTTGACCTGCACATTCAGTAACAGATTTCTAAAACCTTCTCTCTAACATGCCCCAGTAAAGCCAAAATTTTAAGTAAGCCCCCCAAAATTAAGTCCCCCCTCCACTTACATTAAATGCTACCAAATTTTTTCAATGCTGTCAAGAACCATTTGGCAAACATGACAAAAGACTTCTTGCTTGCAACACCCCTTTGGAAGTGTTCCAGTCAAATCCAATATGACTTAAAAACAAGTTTTTACATTCCAAAAAATTGATGCACAGCTTGAAGTGTGTTCCTCCTGGCAGATTGTTACTGTTGTGCTTTATGAAGTTGCATATGTTTTACCTCATCACTGTAAAATTGTTAGGGTCATTGTGTATCACTTTATACCTCAATTGCCTTTTTCACAAATGGAAATCAAGCTTAGGTGCCTTATTCCCCTCCAAACGAAAGGATATATATTTGGTCTAAAAATTCCCAGTGACTTGGTGTCAGATATAGGTTTTCTTTGATGGATTTGTTTATCATCTTTTTACTTGCTACGTTTTTTCTATCATTACTTTCCTTGCAAAATTCAAAACATGCCCATTTACTTTTGGTCTTCATGGCACAGCTTTTGGCAAAATTATATGAGAAAGTTGAATGTACATAATTCTAGGATAAACAAATAAGATATGTTCACTATCACAAAAAGGTTTTGCTTCATCTAAGGATTTACTGACTCATGCAACTCTGGTTGGAGTTTCACCCATTCTGCAATGATTTTCTAGGACTTGCCCCAACACAGACAAATGATATCAAAAAAATTCCTTTTTGACTTGAAGCTGTATTACTGTTATATGATTACACAAGAATGGAATGAAATATGGATTTTCATTTTGCTTAAAACAAACTGTTGTATCTCTCAGTGGTGGATTTAGGGGGCAAATGGGGCAACTGCCCCTTTCATGATGAAAACTCCACATGCACCCCCTTTTTAATGAGAAGAGCGCTGGTAATCCAGACCCCTGCACACTTTTAAATTGTTTTGATCTGAATTTGCGGAAACATATAAATAAAACAAGGCATCAGGTACCAGAAAGACCAAAGAATTTTCTCAAATAGATGTCCAAAAATTTTCCTGCTTGCTTTCTTTATATGTTTTTGGTGCCCTCTGTGCAAGTTGCTCCCCCCTTCAACTTGTGGCTGGATCTGCCCATCCGCCCCCTGGTATCTATACATACAGTACAGGCCTTGTGCACATAACATGACACACATTTATGTTATGATGACAAATTCTTGAGCCATACAAAAAACTACGTTTTTCTAAACAAGAATTTGGATGCAGGCAAACCATGTCACTGAATCCAAGGCCTATACTGTAAAAAAACAAGGGGAGGGGTATATCCTATAGGGGTCTGGTGTATATGTGCCTTTGAGAATTCAGAGCTGGGACCCATAACCAGGGCAACTTTCTGAAAATATGTCCCCATACCGGGAAAAAATTTTGAAATATGACCCCATAAACAGGACAAAATTTTCCTCAAGTATTGTGAAGAGACAAAATGCTTCACATCATTTGTTGAACTAAATTCCTTTTTTAAGAAAGTTTTTTGTCATAATAGTGTTGAACAGCTATAAATTGCTGACAGTTACACATAACTGAGGCAAATGTCTGTAAAGCAGATCCACGACCAGGGCTAAATTCACAAAGCATTACCCATGACCCAGGCAGGTACATGTATACCAAGCCCCCTATAGGAGTCACCCCCCAGTAAAAGGAGAAGAATCTGTGCAGTTTCATGAAATTTCATGAAACAAGAACACAACAAGAATATGTACAATTCATAGCATAGTCTAAGGTTATTAGGCTTTCCATCAGTCATTCAAGCAACTTAGTGATAAATAACATTTCGGTTTGGTGCATGGCAAAAAGTATGGGACTGACAAGCAGAGACTTAATTTTTAGCATCGGCAATGGGAATACTATCCTCTCCTCTCTTCAGAATAACCCCAAAAACTGAGCCCCACATTTGTGTGTCTGCTGCAAAGAAGCTGTAAATTCCGTTTTAATTCTTGATACCACTGGATAGGACAGGCCTCAAATTGGCGTTTCAAATGTTTTTTGGCCCATCCGACAGATGGTTGCTGATTGATGGCAGAAGGAGGTTGAAAGACCAAGTTTCAAAACTACAATTTTTCGTTCTCCAAAAGTGTCAAAATCCCATCAATTTTGTAAAAAATGGTGCAGGCAGCATGGCGTGGTTGCATATTTTGTCAGTCAAAAAGTGGGACAATGTTTTTGCGTGACACTTTAGCTTTAATAAAACCTCTACTTCTGATGCTAATGCCATACTTTTTGCCAGCAACAGATGAATACCACTCATAGGAAAATAACAAAAAAATGATTCATTTTACACGCAGAATTTCAATGGCTTTAAAAATACAAAAGCAATGCAGCTAAAGCCTTGTTAAAAATTACAATCAAGTTGAAAAAATACGATGTGAAGAGAGGCCTTACACACATTTAAATTGTTTTCCCGCCGAAGAATTCTTGAAAAAATTCTGAATGTGGTAATATTCTTGTTCAACCCAGTAATGCTCAAGAATGTTCATTATGATGTGAAAAATCCTTGAAAAGACTCTTAAAGGTGTTCCGCAGCGGAATTTTTTGATGCAAGTGAATCGCACTCCTGAATGATGAAGAATGTCGTCTAAAATTTTTTGATACCTTCAATTAAAGTGCCTTTCTACTGTTCATTACATCTATTCTGGTTAGGTGACATGTCTCCTGCAAGTGTAACCTTAAAAATACAAAATACAGCCATATTTCCATACAGAGTCTCAATTATTTAACAATTGGACTAACCAATTTTTGTTATCTCATTTGAAATGTTAGCCTGCGTCGCAGACCATTTTAACTTTTTAACGGATCAAATCAATATCAGATCTTTCAAAGCTTGAAACCCGTTTGTTCATCATATTACTAAGACTAGCAATAACAGTAAATGAGCGCAGCATTTTGGAAAATGAAAACAAACTGAAGCAGCATGTGGAATAAAAGTAATTAATAGGACTTTACGGTTTTGTTGACATTGCAAGATGTCTTCCCCCCCCCCCAGTCTGGCAACCACTCACGACGTCGTCAGCTGATACGAATTCAGTGGATATCTTTAAACAAAATGAGGTATCAAAATAATTTTTACAGGATTTCTTATCAGTCGGCAGTGCTGTGCACTGGCACCAATAAAAATGTTCGCTTTTGTCACCTTTAAGAATTCTTGTGGCGTGGAAGAGGATGGTACACTTTATCCTTGCGTTACTCAAGATAGCAAAACAACAATTAATGCAATATTATGATGATCTTGGTGCTAGAACGCACTGATGTCATCTGATTTTGGTAATCAATATTGCTTCATCAACAATCATCACTCGCAACTAGAAATGATGTTTTTGATTATCTCTAAAACCTTCTCAGTTTTTTTGTGCTAGCTAAGGAGTTTGAAAACAAATCACAAATTTCAAAAAGCATTTGATTTAGATTTCACAAAACAGTCAAAGTGATGCTTTAAAATCATGTTTCACCAGGCCTCCACAACAATCTTTTTCAACACCAGCCTACCTTAGACATGGTACTTTAAAGTTTGGGGAAGGTAATCAGGGAAATTGTCTCCCTGAAAATGGGCAAATGAATTGCAATAAATTGATTAAAAAACAACCTTAAAAAACATATCTACACGGCAATTAAAAATGTTAAATATTCTTATTATTCTCTAAAATACTCTTGCCAGAGAGTTCTATGTCACAATTACAAGCATTCAAATGAATGTCTCAAAGATTTCCCCACTTTTGATCCAATCTTGAAGAGCGTTGCAAAAAGATAGAACAGCGGTAATATTCCCATCTCTCGAAGTCTTACTTAAAAGTTTACCGTTTTGCTTTGGGTCAAAGAGTCTTGGATTTATCATCTCAGAACTATCGGGTGCAACAAGGACAGATTTTGCAACAAAATTGCGTCAGTTGCTTTTGAATGACACAAGAGTTCAAAGTGATTAGTGATTGCAGACAAAAGAAGTTCTCTAAACTGGTAAGTCAAAGCAAACAAAACCACACAAGTTTACCGGAAACCAATAGGGCAAACTGTAGTCTTGTGCACGCAAAAGGCGGTTTTTAAGAGAAGTCATGACTTTATAACGAGAGAAGAAGGAGTTTCAGAGGCTGAGCAGTAATTTTGTCATATAAACCTTAAATATGCAATATTTCTATTGCCTTCTGCAACAAGTAAAGGAGATCTGCCATGGCAGATCTCTAGATTTATCCTTTTTCATTCGGAGAAAATTCAAGGATTCTCCGGAAAACAACCTTTCGCGTGCACAAGACAACAGTTTGCATGCCCTACTGGTTTCCGGTAAACTTTTGCTTCTTTGCTTGTTTTGAATTTCGGGTTAGGAGAATTTTTTTTATCTGTAATAGCCAATGGCTTTGAATTCTGGTGTCATCAACAGCGCTATTGTGGTAGAAAATCGGACCATGTTAGAAGGTGGGTTACAGAAAGGTAACCACTGTTTGACAAAGTATACAGAAAAATCACAAATCTGCAAATCTTCGATGGATTATCTTATCAACTGCTCAACTATTTCTTTTAGCTTTTACTGAATGATAAGTACATTGCCTTCTGAGATGAAAACTTACCAAAAAGTCATATAAGGCTGCTCTCTACAGGCAGCTTTTTGAGCGTGCGGGCGCTGCGATCATGATTTGTTCTTTGGGTAGCCATCGCAAGCGCCAGCGATGGGAGTTAAACTTGTTCCTACTCCCAGAGCACCCAAATGTCGGGCGCTTGTGCTCATGTTGATTGCTTAAGTTTATCAACTGAGCATGCTTCAATTTGGTTGCAGCACCCACGCGCTTAAAACGCTAGATATGGAGAGCTGGATTGCAGGAAATCTTCACTTGAGATTTAGTGCTTGCGAATAAGTTCTCAAAATAAAGTCAAGCCTTCAGTAGGGTAACAGATTTATCATCTTCAAACTTGTATTTCTATTTTCGCATTATAATCTTTCACAGAATGGCTTCATTTTTCAGAAATTACGCCCCTATTCAATACTTAAAAAGTGCAATATGTCAAAAGGGGAGTGGAAATCTTCTTACGGCACCCGATATAGCATTTGATATAAAGCAACGAAAGTATCGACAGCTAATTAGTTACATATAAAGTTATCAGTCTACAAGTAAGTAACCATTTCTCAATTATAATAGAGAGATTAAAATATTATTGTAAGTCCTCGGCTCTCTATTATTCACAGAGTATCCTAAAAGCTTCCGTCCCTGATTACTTAAATATCTAAAATAAACGACGAACAACCGACTCCACGGTGACGTAATCTTGATCCTAAAGAAGATATATACATCTAATTTAGAAAATCTGAGAAATAAGTTGTGAAACAACAAGTTTTAAGTTTTGAAATATTTGATATAGATTCGATCCCTTAAAAAAGTTAACATGTCCACCGAGTCTACCAAAAAATTAGTTAGTCCAAACTGGTCATATAGTTTCTAAGATACAAGCGACCTTAGAAAATTGTTTCCACTAACTCGGAATCCTTTAAAACAGGCCAAAACTCCTTGTGAGATGTAAAAATCTTATCAAATCACTTGTAAACTGGGAACAATCTGACCGATACTAAAAACCAAAATTTCACGCCTAATTCGACACGTTACTGGCACAATTATAATCCAATTTAAGGAATCTGATGAACGGACAGCAAACTAGCATGGGTTCCAAACCTTGAAAAAGGTTGGTACAAACTTCAATGACCTTTTTCTTTGAAGCGAATGGCGTCAAAGAAACTTCAGGTATTTTGTTATAATTCTCTCGTTTGTCTTTCTAGAAATCTTCAATATTTTCAAGAATAGAGTGTTTGTCTTCTTTTTTGAGAATTTAAGAAAAATTTTCGAAAAAATTAAAACATTCGTAATTTCTAAACTGTTCGACACAACATGAAATGATTCCCAAGTAAACCATAGATTATGGATGTCTACAACATGGTATCAAGCAGCAGTCTGCCACTTTCGTGGTTTAAGACTTAGAAATTTGATGACGTCACGAAGTCAAATTACCTAAAACACAAGATATGCAAAAATTCAAAAAATACCCAAATCTCTGAGAAGTCTAAAGGCAGAATAGACCTTTTAGCTATTCTATCAAAGAGTCTGGATCGAGCGATATTTTTATACATCTTATAAGTGAGTGAGCTTCGATGTGTGTCTTATAAGTGAGGTTCGATGGAGTGGCGCTGGAACTTTGATCGCAATTGTGCACATTCAAAAATTCTACAAAACTTAATCTAAAGATTTGGAACCTATGCTCAGCAAACTACCTGCTTCTAAAACGTTTCACCTTTTAACTCATGCTGTAACTAATTCAGGATCTTACCGTCTGTGCTACGTTACCTTGGAGTCAATTTGCCTGTCGTTTATTCTTTTGAAAGCTTCAACCAAAGTATGAAACTTTGAATAAATAAATGAAGTTTTAATACAACTCTGTTTCCAAATCCCATCACCGTATATACAACATGAATTTCGAATATCCACATACCTCATTTGAATCTGATGCAAACTTCCAATTTTCGTCACCTGTTTTGCACTCTCGCAATTGATGAAAATGACGACCTCCGTGAAGTTATTTCCTTCTGTTTTGAATCTACTTCATGTTCTCGTAATCTTGAGCCACTTCGTGGCAAACGTGACGGGGGCATGTATGCAGTTCGGTTTTGGTCCAAGGCCTGTTTGAATAGGCGTGCTGCTTCTTGTGTTTCACCCTAGCAAAGCAGAAACAATCTTCAAATCTTTTAAAGTAAACAGTGTCACAACGATTATTGGAATTTTCAAAACAATGATTAAGAAAGTACCCCCTTTTGACCAAAAATAGAACATACGAGAAGATATCATAACTCTCCAAGTGTAAAGCTAAATTTATCAAGCTTCAACTTAGGCCACGTCCACACGTATCCGGATCTTTTGAAAAAGCATATATTTCATCCGTATAAAAAAGATCCGTGTCTAAACGAGGACCGTGTTCAAAAATATCCCCGTCCACAAGAAACGCTGTGACAATCGAAATTTGCTATTCGAAAGTTAAAGTTTGATATTCGATAACAATGTTCGACATTCGAACTTCGATAAAAGAAAAAAAATAAGCAACATGCCCTCACGTGATCCCCAAAGAACCGAACGCATGCTCTGGTGAGTGGTAAATTGATGCTGTGACGTCAGCGTATTCGTAAAGCTCCGTTTTCACCCGTCCACATGACAACTGGAAAACGGCGTCGCGTGATTCATAGCGATTTCTGTATATACGATGGTCATGGGGATTTGCACGATTTACACTTGTGTAATCTTGCCTTTCACGGAAACAAAGGGAATTGAAAACCGTCTCTCAAGACATGAAAGCTTCAAAATAGAATGCCGATGTCAGCGAACAAGAAGAGTGGTTTGTTTGCGTAGAATCTACCTTTCTCTCTCTTTTCAATTTGTTATCAAAACAACCGAAGAACCAAAGAAGAGCAACATACCGTATCTAGATATAATTTAGCCATGTTCTGCAATATCTCGGATACTCTTGCATGCTGAATTCCAAGATGTTCTTCGTATAATTTAATGGCTCTTTCAAACAATGGCAATGCTTCTTGATGTTTATTCTGCAAGGAAATCAAATCTTTGAAACTCTTATTTGGAACGACTGTGTTTCACAAACATCATATTCTTAGGCCTCGTTTACACGAGATCGGGTCCCATTGGATCCGTACCCAAACTGTAACAGATAGGCCTTGCGTTTACAAGGGACCCGACGGATCACAAATCATTTTCTTTACAACGATGTCACTTTATTATACTAAAAAATAAACATATTAGCTAAATAAACCTGATCTTTCAAGGAGTCGTTCTTGAGGGGGCTTGAATTAATTATCAAGGCTTATCAAATGCCTTTTCAGATATATTTCAAACAGGTGTACTGAAGGCAGTTCTCTGATATTAGCTGGAATATCATTCCAATCTTTAATGCCCGAGTAATGAAATCCTTTCTTGGTCAATTCAAGGTTTAGCTTGGGAATATGGAGATCTCTATAATCTCTCGTACCATTTGATACGGATCCATTTGGATCGGCTATCCGTACCCAAACGGGATCACTTTTGAAAGTGATAGCGTCTGGATCTGATCCCAAAAACGTCTTCTGTTAACAGGAGGGAGCGGATCCAAACCGGTACGGATAGGGAGTGACGCGATAAAACTGAAAAGCCTTTGTTGACATTTCAAAGTGGGAAAAAAATAAGACAAAGAGTCTATTGGGCCACAAAATTTCAACGCATCCAATCAAAGGTGAGACAAAAGTTCTACCAGAGCGCCGCTAAATGTTCATAAAATCCAAATGGACCCAATCCCGTGTAAACGCCCCTAAAAGAAGTGAATCGGATCCATTTGGATCCAGTCCCGTATAAACGGGGTCTTAGCCACACATGCGATTTCCTGAAAATATTTAGACACTGCTTGTGGTAGAGGACCCATCCAAAAGACATTAGCAAAAACGTTTGTTTCAAATTAGATGTCACATAAGGTGATAACGAAAAATAGACGTATTTATTTCTTTAAAAAGTGGTTTGGATGAAGCATCCAGATCTGGTAAATCTGTGAAGGAAAACAAAAAAAAAGAATTTTTCAAGTTTAGCAACACAAAACAATTCACTGATCTTTCCTAAAATTGGAAATTCGTTTGTTTCAAGACAAAATAACGAATAGCAAAGTTACCATCTGACACATCAAGACAGCTAAGTTATTGACTGCTGTAGCAACTCCAGGATGGCTTTCTCCAAGTGACTTTTCACGAGTTTCTAAGATTTCCCTGAAAAACAGATATAAAAATGAAGCACGAGATTCTGTCCAAAGTGTGATTCAACTAAGAGCAAGGGAAGTAAGGCATTCATAAGGACGAAGTTTTCGACATGCGTCAATGCAGTTTAACAAATGGATGTGCTTAGCAAACAAAATCTCGTTTGCCAAAGACAACAAGAAAAATGAAACATCTTTCAGTTCCTCCATTCTTAGAAATTAAAACATTTCTAACAGCCCTATCTGATCCTGTCAGTCCTCTTGACAGTTTCTGAGAGAATAAACACTGTATGCAGGTTGCTGTTGGTTGACTGATCTGAATTCACCGAATTGCAAGAACTGCATCGAGATTCCAGGTATAGCTATGCAGTCTTGGTTCAATTTACACGGTTGCCAAAGCTAAAATGAAGCCAAAACACATTCATGATAAGACATCAGTACAAAAATTTTAATGAAAAGCAAGTGAAACAAATCACAGAGAAAGGCATCCTTAAATATATAATGTGGAAAACAGGAACTTACCTATACAGCCTTTCTGCTTCTTTGTACTTGCTCTGTAACATAAAAAATAGATTCTAGTAAATTTGAACAGAAATACCCGAAAAATATGCATAAAGTGAACGACAAATCATAAGCTCCTTTCTATTGACTATATAGATATAATAAAGAATTTCAAAAATATAGAAAGTTCATACGACGTTTCAATTTCGCTTCCTCAGAAATCAGATTTCTGATGAAGCGAAAGCGAAACGTCATATGAGCATAAAGTGAATGTGTTGCCAAATAACTTCCTTCTGGACAGAATATAAAGATGGTTACATTTTGCTTGATACATAAACTTTAATCTTTTCAAATTGGAGTCAACGCACAGAAACAAATGCCTAAAAGACATCAAACGATTTCAATGAAAGAAAACGAACAAGAACAATACCCGAAACATACCTGTTTTCTATACAATCCAGCCAAATGCCTAAGAGTTGAATGCACGCTTGGGTTGTCTGGTGGAAAGTTCTGCAGAAAGAAAAAACGAGAAGAATCATAAACAAGTCATATAGCAGAAGTATGCTTAACATACGTGGGTAAGGTTTATGATCTCCCATTTGATGATAAAGAGGCCATTATGATGGGAACGGTCAAACACAACACTTTCAACGGAGGATTGTGTCTAGTCACAGGACTGAATAAAGGTGCTCTAAAGTGGAAAGATTTAATCACAATAGATAAATGAAACTGATCTGAAGATAAAGGTGAGGTGAAGTTGCAGTTTTAGCGCCAAGT
The DNA here is from genome assembly GCA_964019985.1 of Aurelia sp. 4 Dawson et al 2005. Taxonomy (NCBI): domain Eukaryota; kingdom Metazoa; phylum Cnidaria; class Scyphozoa; order Semaeostomeae; family Ulmaridae; genus Aurelia; species Aurelia sp. 4 Dawson et al 2005. The sequence goes on along the minus strand of OZ026511.1, from coordinate 8,172,507 downwards.
GCTGGGATCGCAGAAGTAGCTACGCACTAATCGAGTCGGCGACCCCTTGTCATGACGCTCAAGTGGTAGGGCCCTACCGGGTATCGAACCCACTCCGCCTAACTGTTCTGGCTGCAAAATCAGAGGATTACACCACTGCGCCACAACACCTTTGCCCTCTGCTAATTACAACATACTCAAACTCTTAAACCCGGCAACTAAAGAACAGATAACTTACATTTCGCCTTATAGCGAGAGCCTTTTCATACAGCGCCTCTGCCTGCTTGAATCTGTGAATGAAATAAGGTGGCAAGATTATTCTTCAAAACCGTAGTGTAATGATAGCGAAGAAATTAAAATTGGGCCACAAGAGCAGTCACTATTGCTTGATAAAGGCTTGAACTGTGGGTCTTTTCTTGCTAAAAATTGCTTTAGATATAGTCAAAAGAAAAGATTCCGTTTCATAACAAGGTTCTGGAGAAGAAATTGTTGTAAAAGAAGCTTGGTACTTTATAAAGTAATCTCTCACACGTATCCAGATATTTTTGAAAATGCATCCTTTTGAAATATATCCGCGTCCACACGAGGAGCGTTTTCGAAAATATCCCCGTCCACACGAAAATGCTATGATATTCGAAATCCGAAAACAGACAAACGAAATGCCCTCCGGTGGTCCCTAAAGATCCGAGTGCATGCTCTGATGGGTTATAAATTGACGCTATGACATCAGTGTTCTCGAAAAGCTCCGTTTTCACCCGTCAACATGACAACAGGAAAACGACGTTTTCGAGGATATATAATCTTGAGAGCATTTTCGAAAACCTTCCTTTTCGGTGATCGAAAACGCCGTCTTCGTGTGGACGCTAACCCAAAACGGATAAAAAAGATGCATTTTCAAAAATATCCGGATACGTGTGGACAGGGCCTAAGAGTGCTCACGACCTGTGAAAATGCAAAATTACTTATAATGCAGCAAACATCTTGTCTGTTATTACTCGCAGACATCTTTCACCTGATATCTATATTGAGACGGAGTGTAGTGTGCTCTGCGTCTTTTTCATGTCTTGTACTTATTTTCCTTTCGTAATTCATATGTAAGTCGTCTTAGTTGTTTGTAATGCCACGGAGTAGTCATAGTCTTTTGGACCAGTGGCATCATCCTCATAGTGTCGTTAAGCAATCTGTAAGTAGTGTAACTAGTAAATTCACATTGTAAATTTTTACTGGAATGTAGAAAAAAGTACTCACAATTTCTGATCGTTGTAAAGGGCTGCAAGGTTATGTAACGATTGTGCAACATCAGGATGATCACTTCCAAGTAATAGCTCTCTCATTTCTAGTGCACGAGTAAAGAATGACTTGGCAGAGCTGCGGAAAGGAGATAACATTTTGTAATTATATGTTTGTAAAATGCCTCAAAAAGAAGATGTAAATTAGATGATTTGGAAGAGCAATGGTTTTAATTACCTAATTTTTACACGGTTGCATATTCATATATGTTATATCTCATATTTCATTCTGTAAGGATGGTTGCCCTTAAAGTGAATGACCTGAGATATATAGCACTTTTCTTAAAATAGGACCAGAGACGGCTAATCCCTGCACTTTTTTCGTTGGCCTTGCTTTCTTTCGCCACGAGCTGGATTACCACATACAACTGGTTATCTACAAACCTAACAGATCTCATGTTTTAACTCAGGTTATTCACTTTAAACAAGTTGGTGATCAACTAGATTTCAATTCAACTAGATTTCAATACAATAAAATCTTGAGAGTGAAATGTGAAAATAGTCCTAGCAAATAAGCATAAACTTCCGTGATAAAGAAATTACAATGCCAAAATAAGAGTACACTGATCTTGGCATCAAAGCTTTTCTATCGTGGATAAATATTTTCGTTACTCGTTGGGTTACCAAGTAGTGTCGTCAACGGAAATAAGGTTTCGGGGACGAATCATAAACTTATGCATTATCATTTTGTGCGAAGAACAGCATTCCAAGATCATCCAATAATTGGGTGATGTCGATAGAAAATTTTGTTTTTCCCGGTTCTCTTTGACTTGATGATGGCGCTTCGGTCAACAGAGACTAATAATATTTCTCCAAATTTGGGTATTTTTAACAAAAATTTGAAAACCTATTTCTTTAAAATTGCTTTTAGTTAAACAAATCTTCTCGAGACTCATTTCATAAACATTCATTTTAGCCGTTTTTAAGATTTTAACATGCAGAGAACCTCTTATTACTTATCTAAATTTTAAACCAGTTGTAAACTTTTGTCATTGTAAAGCGCCATAGATAGATAACTTGTTATTTGTATGTGCGCTCTAAAAATGTACATTTTATCATTATTATTATATTTCCGTGAAAAACCTGGCCCTATTTAGGCCCAAACTTCGCGGTTCCTTGAGTACCAATCAGATTGCGAAATTTGTGAATTACTATTGTTACGGTGTAAATGTGATAGAATTTTCGATTCCATTGAAAAATTTGAAGGTACTTCCACTGGATTGAGATTCGAAGCCGTGACTCCATCATAATTTCGTTGATAATGGCAAAAAAATAGGACCACCCTTTTCACTGTTTCATTATGAGTCCTTGTGGAGCAAGATTACCGCAGGGATACAAGGGGCTCATCATCAAAAGTCTGGGTTCGTTTTTGCAATGATAAATACTTCATTTGAACATCGTTTTAATATTGTCACTGGTGAATTTTGTGGAATAAAAGTGATGTACTTACGCATTATCATTCTGTATGAAGAAAAGCACACCAAGATCATTGAGTGATTTTGCAATGTCCGTTGAGACATTAGTTTTGGCAATACTGAATATTTCATTGGCACATCGTTTTAATACTGCCATGGACGAGTTGGCTGAATCTTTACGAAACGATGTCTGTAAAATCTGCATTGCTCGATTACGTAGTGGTTCAGCCATGGATGTCCTGAAATGTAAGCAAATAGTAAGTCTGTCTTTTCAGACGAATCGAGCTACTAACTCCATGTTCCTTTACAATAATTACTAAAGTGTATGGCAGAATTCTACACTTGTAAATTTAAGATGTGGCAATTGGAAAGGACATTACTTCAACTATCAAGTTTTTGCTATCTTCTGTCAATAAAATTTTACCCTGAAAATACCTCGAACACAAGCTATCCATTTTTGACAGGCTGTTATAAAAGGTAGACTGGACCGATTCTGAGGATCTATGACGTGATCTTATAAACCATGCTCATCAAAATAATGATCAGCTTCCAACTGCATTTCAAATTACTTCGTAACAAATGAAACGTTATATAAATACGATACTCGTCATTGAAAAGATCATCAGATTTGTAAGGCAAACAAACCACGAGACAAAATGGTGTGATGCAAAAGGACAAAATGAAAACGATCACACCACATGTGCGTTTCATCACACGCTCTTAAGTTTGGTTCATGGAACTGAAGAATGTGCGACGAAACGCGTATTTGGTGTGATAATCTCGTATGATGACGTTGTTGGTAAGTGATTACTTGATTTTCTAGCAGATTTAACAGTTGATGATGATGATGATGATGATGATGATGATGATGATGATGATGATGATGATGATGATGATGATGATGATGATGATGATGATGATGATGATGACGACGATGATGATGATGATGATGATGATGATGATGTTGATGATGTTGATGATGATGTTGTTGATGATGATGATGATGATGATGATGATGATGATGATGATGATGATGAGGAACTGTCCTACAAAGTGAATTTCAGTAAAGTCAGACCCTTTTGTAATTGCTCATATAAAATGAAAATTTAACATACTTCTCTTGATGATGGTACAGCATTGCCAGCGCTTCTAATTCCTGTAAAATATTTGGTACAATTTTTACAAGTTGTTAAGTCTACAAAATATAAGCCTTATCATTTCTAGATTGTATGCAAAACCAACTCTGAATAAGTTTGAGCTGACCAGGTAATAATGATTTGGATTCACAATGAACAAATCACGATGGGGGTGGGGGTTACGTCTTAAAGGGCCTGTTTCATCCATCAGTCCTTGCACGTGTCGTCTTTGGTTGGCTTTTGTTGTCTACATTTCATGGGAACAAAAAGGAAATGGCGACAACAAAGGGAAACCTATAAGTAGGTCTCCAACGTTGCAGAGCATGTAAATTCACATTTTGGCAGGCAATATACTGGCAGTCAATTAAGCCGTGGTATTTTCCATGAATACAATATTTTACTCACAACAGGCTGACATATTAGAAACTGCAGCACAAGTCAGTTCTATCCATCTATAGGCTGCCCTTTGCCACAGAAATTTACGCCAAATAAATCTTAAATTGGCATTTAAACAAGGCTCTTTTTATTGCTAATATACCAGATGAACTTGATTTTACATTCAAGCCACATACCTTTGCAACAGACGGATGGTTGGGTCCATAAGCATTTTCTTTAATCTCGAGTGCTTGTTTGAACATTGTCTCTGCCGTGCTATGAGAAATAAGATTTTTAGTTTCAGAGACTTCTGGAGATGTAAATTTGAGCTGTTGGTAGTACAGTTTTAGGCATCTGGAATAACTGAGGGCTTATCTCATTGCCTAGGCAATCAAAAGACCTTCTAGCTATTCTGAAAGGAATCAGAATAGAACGACATATTGATACATTTTGTAGAATTTCGAACATGTGCAGTAGCAATTGAAGCTCTAAAGCCACACAATCGAACCCTGGGTTTAAAAACGTAACAAAATAACGATAGATCCAGAGTCTTTTGTAAAACAGCTAAACGGTCTATTGTCGATACCGAACAAGCCGCACGATTCTTTTAACTTAGGAATTTGTTCAGTGTTTAATAGATAGTTCTCAGGATGGTCATGCTGAAGTCATAGTACATTAGGCCTGTTCTGAAGTCTTGTGAGACTGAATAATTTCATAGAAAAAGTTAGCAGCTTGGGAATAACACGACCGATATAAACGAGTTACGTTTTGATATCAAATAACTCATTCACCTCTAGCTTCAAACAACTTAACTTAAAACTAGGTTACCGAATGGCGCCTTCTTATTATTGAAAGCAACAAACTGAGCAACAAACTGAATACATTTGATTCGCTAAAATTTAACCTAGTTTTGTATAAGGCTCGAATATCTTTTAAAGGGAGCGTGCAAAATTCAATTACATTTTTCTTTGGTTTAAAAAGCTTGGAAGAAACTTTGGGTAATTTGCTGTAAATCAGCCGTGGCAATATTTTGATATCTTGATTAGTTTCAAAATGGCGGCATTTATCAATTTTGATACTTGCCATTATATTGTAGACCTTCATTAACTATTAACGTTCAAGAAGAAAGGTAACCGTACCTTGAGCAGAGCTGTTGGAATTACATTACCTTACATTACCATTCTTCATTGAGTATGGTTTTCTTGAGATTTTAAGATTCACGATGATTTAACTTTTTTTCATAACTTTTGATGAATCTTTACAAAAATAATCACGATGCCGCCATTTCTAAAATAATCAAGATATCGAAAAATTGCCATGGCAGATTTACAGCATATTACCCAGACTTTTGACGATGAGCCCCTTGTATCCCTGTGGTAATCTTGCGCCACAAGGACTCATAATGAAACAGTGAAAAAGGCGACCCTATATTTTGCAATTATCAATGGAATTATGATGGAATCACGGCTTCGAATCTTAATCCCATGGGAGCATTAGATTCGCTCAAAAACGGTATTACACAGTGGATAGCTCCACAAGCATGGATCAAAAACTCTGCCACAAACACTTGGGGACTTTCCACCTCCTCGTATTGATTAAATAAAACACTTATTAGCATGTTTTACTTTTTATCCAAAAATACGTGTGGTGGGGGCGTTCGTTTCCGTGTCTCTTGTTGTGGTTTTCGCTGTCTTGCGCTCCGTGTTCTGGGTAGCTGGGGCACGGTTGCTGGGTGGCGGGAACCGTGGCGGGGGGCGGGGATGGGCGTTTCCTGCTACACGTAGAGAAATGAAAAAAAAATAGTTTTGCTTTCTTTCTTTTGGTCCAAGGTCACTTGGTCGATATAAACCTTAGGTTCATGCATTCCTCTCCTTGATATATGAAATTGCAATCTACCCAAGGCTACTGTAAATATTAGTCCGTCATACCTGTCTTATCAATCAATTGTAGTATGCGTTACCATGCAGCCAAAGTAAAGCATGTTGACCAAGTGCCCTTGCGCCAAAACTACTAATCCGTTAACTAATATCGTGTGTATTTATATGTAGTCAGGTAAAGTAGGTGTGTTGTAGTGTGAGTATCGTGTATCTCCGTCATGGGCTTAGCCTCTTAGGAGATTAGCATTGTAGATTGTAGGTTGTAGCACCTTCAAATTTTTAAATGGAATCGAAAATTCTATCACATTTACACCGCAACAATAGTAATTCACAAATTTCGCAATCTGATCGGTACTTAAGAAATCGCGGGGCCTAAATAGGGTCAGGTTTTTCAGGGAATACTATGAGTCTCTGTAGACCGAAGCGCCCTCATCAAGTCAAAGAGCACCGGGAAACAAGAGACTCGTCGTCATAAGTCTACATGTTGCCCAAAGTTGCTTCTAAGCTTTTCAAACCAGAGAAAAATGTAATAGAATGCTACATCTAAATGTTTAAAGATATGAAAACCTGGGCCCTATGCTATCTGGCTTAGATAAAGCTGGTTCAACGGGTTCTACTGTGTCAGTGCGTGAATTATCAAGGAATCGAATAGGTAAGTAGTATACATCGCTCTTTGAAATCCCTAAATTTCCTTCAACTCATTACGTAAAACAACGTTGTCACTGCTTCGGTAGTACCTTCTCATCAAATTTGTGTAGGTAGCAAAGTACTCACCTAAATTTCTTCCATTGTGTGTAAAGTCCACCTAAATGATGGAATGACTGTCCAATACTCGGATCGTCAGGATCCATAGAGGATTCCCTCAACTCTAAACTTCGTTCCAATGGTCTCAATGCCTGTAAAAGGGTTCACAAAAAATTGAGAGCTAAAGATGTTTCTTTGAATAAGAATCCCAAGCCTCCTCTTCTGTCTTGCCCCCAGGTGAGGTCACTTATATACGTGAATGCATATCATGTGAGTTCCCAAAATCACTGAGAGGGCATGCTGTACATAGATTCTTAAAAATGGGGTAGCTTTTTCATGAAAAGTCAGCACATTTCAAAAACAGGCTATCAATTCATAGCAATGAATACAGAGCTTTTCGGCATCTAAACATTTTTTATATGAATCTTAATCCACAATAAAGAAATTACGGCTGCTGTGTTATAAGATCCGTTACATTTGACATTATCAATTGCCCCTTTGTACCATACAATGCAATGTGAGGGGCAATATTCGGAATACAGCGATTACAGAAGTCGTATCTTGATACGAACAGTGGCAAATCTTATTAGAAAACATTTTATTTTGAGTGAAAAGGGTCATTCATTTTGTAAAAGTTAGAGAAAAGCTTCCATCTTTGTCAAGTGTAATAAGAGATGAGGGGTCTATTTGAAGTTTTGGGAACTCACATGGTGTACATAACCATACAGAAGTGACCATGCCTAGTCTTGTCCCAAGGGCCTCGTGTCTGTTTTCAACGGATGATATGGGAACATGGATTGCACTTGAGATATCTAAAGCTTACCTACATCTACAAGAATAATCAGTAACCTTAATGTCAAGGGGCCTGCTAATGAAATACGACTGGCTACTGAACAGGCACTCTTTAAATCACTTTTGATTGGCATTGGAGAAGCGGAAAACGATTTTGGGAGGTATATAACTGAGCAATATGCTCTCAATAAAATGGGACTTTCTCCACAATGTAATCAAGGCACCACAGGTACAGAAATGACAACACATGAAAACAAGTGCACTTCAATAGAGACTTCCTAAGTTCTATTTAAAACTCGCTTGTCTTATGACTGTTGATTTGTCGATTCCCTTCCCTTTTAGCAAATTCTGTTACGAGTTCGGCTTATGAAGATGAGTCCCTTGTATCCCTGCGGTAAACCTTGCTCAAAAGGGACTCATTGTCTAACAGTGAAAAAGCTGATCCTATTTTTTGCCACCATCGATGGAATTATGATGGAATCACGACTTCGAATCTTATCAGATTGAGGAATGTTATCAGTTCCTCAATCGAATCAAAAATTCTATCTCATTTGCCGTAACCACAGTAATTCACAAATCTCGCAATCTGATTGTTACCCTAGAAAGCTCAAAGCTGGGACTTAAACAGGGGCAGGTTTTTCAGAGTCATGCTATGAGTCTTTGTTGACCGAAGCGCCACCATCAAGTCAAAGGCGCACATGGAAACCAGGGGCACCAGATCATAAGTCTAGTTGTGAGCTGCCAAATATTGTAGAATTACAGTCAAGATTCTGTTCTCGATGACCTTTGATACTCTCCAAGTCAAGGTATGCGAATCTACAAAACAAACCTGTGATAATAGTCCAATTTCTCGGAGAAATCTTCCGAGTGTATCATATAGAATCGGTGCTCTTGGCCCAAAGTTTGGATCTAAAATGGAATTATAATGAACCAAATTAATGCAGATCTGGATAAGGGTTCTTTTTATCTTCTTAAAGGGTCTGGTCCTCTGTTCTTCACTATGTTGAAACTGTGTGACGTTTCAAACGAGGACTTGCTCCGTCATTCAGATGGTACGATGTGCCGTGACTAAAACTATTTTTCTATCAGGAAAATAAATGCCTATAATCAATAAACAAGCTACAAAAATATGTTATCAGTGGTTTACATGGGCTATTACTAAAAGAAGGAACGGGGAATATTTCTGGGGAATCACGGGGAATGCCGGGGAATCATGAGGAATCTAGGCGATATTCCCCGTGATTCCCCGACATTCCCCGATTTTCCCCGTGATTCCTCATGATTTCCCGGCATTCCCCGTGATTCCCCAGAACTATTCCCCGTTCCTGCTCTTAGTAATAGCCGTTTATACGCACGCTTTGGTTGAAAGGCATGATCAAAGGCTCTAGAAGAAATCCTCATCAGTTCAAAACGATGTGACAAAGTCTAACAAATTGTGTTGTTACATTTAACTTTCCCGCTGTACAGAACGTGAATTGATTTAGAATGATAGATAATTAGTAACCATGAATTTAGCTCTGAAGAAGCCTCGCATGCCAAGGCGAAATATCAGCTCGCATATGGATAATCAACATTTAATCTAAAAATAGTCATCTTTTCTTTGGTGTCGTTTTGCGATGTTCCTGCCTTCACATTTTATCAACTACTCTTCGCTTCAAGGCCCCGGGGGGGACTTGACCTGAGTTTGTACGGGGATGTGCCCACGAAAAACTTATTGTTTACTTGGCTCCAGGATTTTTACCTTTAAATGATACCCGCTTTTAGAGAATATCGGTGAAAGTATACTCCAAAACACAAAAATTGGATCAAATAATAACCCATCTAACAAAATTTCTCCTACTGACATGTTTTGACAACCGGCTCGAAAAATTGTCTTCGTTTGATGTCCCGTTCTAGCAAACTAGGCGAAAACGATACCCTGAAAAACGGCACATACCCGTCGGACAAATATACTAAGCACCCCCCACCGGACTGCAAGCATCTTCGTCCAAACAAGATCCGCAGATCCGTGACAAGACTGGACGCACAGTCTGCCAATGTGGCTTTTCGTCGATACAATTCATCATGCATAGATTGTTGTCCTGTGTGATTATAACATTAATATTAAATGTAATTTTAATCCAATTTGAAAAATATCATTACGATTTTCCATCATCTTTATAAAATCATAGTAGCAGTTGGCCATTTTGGTGACGTCATAGTTGATGTACTTCCAGTACCCAATCAGCTCTGCACAACGTCCCCTGGAGTAAATGGGCAATAATCTTGTTATCAAAGAAAAACTGGCGCAAGAAACTGATTGAAATTTACACCTTTGATGATAAAATAACTAGCTAGCATCAACTCAATAAAAATGAGCACTTGTCGAGACTCACAAAAGTTCTGAAATTGATTTCACTTTGTAATTTACATCCTCGAACAAAAGAATTATGCTAAAGTCTTCTTGACTCACGTATTGTTGCTAAAACAGCCTATTTTTCACGAAAATGGCTATCACAAAGTCACAAATGCGAAAAGGAATGACACATTTAAAAAACTAATTTCTATGAATTGATTCAATTTATCGCCTGCAAAAGTCAATGGGCCAGTTGGACTCGACGCTGAGCAGGATTTTTGCATTGAATTCTACGAAAAGTACAAAGGTTAAGAAACAACTCGTCAACGGAACTTTTCAATAGGATTCAATCTGTCTGCATCGAAGTTGTAGTTGACAAGCTTGCAAATTGAATTGAAATATATTGTGCTTCTATGTCGATTTCATGCATTTGCAAAGTTATTTTGTTGAAAACATATTCCTGAAATTTGTAAATAGCAATCTTAGTGAGCAGCTATGAAGCTGCGAAGACGCAATCTGCAAATCGAAGCGGGCAAAAACGCACCAAAATAATGTGGTTTTTGAGTCAGATTTATGATGCTTGGTGAAACAAAAAGGTGAATAGAACCTTCTCGAGCACTGCTAGATACATTGCTCAAGTAATTTCGTGGGAAATACAACGAGCGGAGAGATGATGTAAACATTTTTCTTGTATCTAGGCATGTACGAATAAGATTGTGGCACGCAGAATCTGTTACCCGCATTTTTTTGCGTCTAAGGGCCTGTTTATATGGGGGAAATCACCTCACCTGCCAGATCCAGGGCTGAGAGGTGAGATTCCACCTTCCAATAGAATCCTTTGCTTTTTTCATTTCGCGTTTACATGTTGAACGCAACACCACCGGCATAGTGAAGTCCCACCTCACCAGAGGTGGAATCTCACCTGAGTGAGGTGAAATTTTTCCATATAAACGAAATACCACCGGTATGGTGAGGTGAAGTGAAATTTTTCGTTGATCTCATTGGTCAGTTCTTTCTGATTCCACGGAAGAGAGACTTTAATCCACCTCGCCTCTCAGCCCCGGGGCTGACAGGTGAGGCGAAAAATCTCATGTAAACAGTCACTGAAATTTACCTCGCTTGTCAGCCCCGGGTCTGGCAGGTGAGGTGTTTTTCCCCATATAAACAGTGCCTAAATGCCAAGATAACAACCAGAGCTTACTTTCGATATAGCCGAACAAAAATACACATTGTATTTATCACATCTTTCAACACTTTCAGCTGACCAGTCTTCAGTAATAACCATGGTAATTCGTCAGCAACTCGATATGTTACTTGTCCTGGAACATTCTTCGTTTGAAAGAATTGTATCAGGTTTTCTCTCACACTGCTGACTGTTGATTCATCATTTGGAATGTTGTAATATTTTTCAAAAGCAGATATCACCTAAAAACAAAAGCAAAACGAGTTGAACAAACAAGGACAGATAATTTTCATTAAATTGCGTGTTTGTTGACATTTACCAGCTGCACCAATCAGATCACTTGATTTTTTTATGTAGTTCTGCATGACATCGCGTATAAACAAGAGGAACCAAGGATGCTGTGGATGCTGTGGGAGGGGGGGAACCACCCTCCCTTCTACTGGCGCGGTGCGTCTGGCTTCGGGTCCTAACTCCAGGATATGAATTTATTTTTGAAAAATAGTGTTCTGCTCACATTTCCCTCTGAGGCATTCGTGATGTATTGCTTAGATTGGTCCAACTATTTTTTGCCAGTAGAAGGGAGGATGGTTTTCCCCCGCATCCTCACAGCTTCCTTGGTTTCCCTTCTTTACATGTGACGTCATGCAGAATTACATCAAAAATCAAGTGATCTGATTGGCTCAGCTATTGGAATGGAACATTATCTGTCCTTGTTAGTTGAACATAACATGAAAGGCCTTCGTCTGGGTGCTAAAACAAGGCGTATAAGTAGGTACTGGTTGATTCGATGGACCAGAAATTCAATACCACTGACTCAAGTGTGCTGCACAAAATTTCCACGCAGCAGAAAGAAACTGAACTTAAAAAACTTTTTTCATGGTCTTTCTAATTAGTTTCATCGAAATGTGAGCACAGATTCCAAATCTTTAAGTTGGCGAAAAAGGTGGGTGCAAAATTCTATGACATATTTCTTCTAGTTGAATATCTCAAAAGAAACTCTAGCTACCTACATCCACAATTTTACCGCTGGACTTTTCAAAAGTCATGAATATTTTCTGAAATAACAGTGCATTCAAAATTTTCTCCTGATTTGAAAATGTGACGTCATCAAATTTCTAAATCATCAGCCAAAAAAGTGACAGACCATGGTTGTCTTGGTAATTATTTCATGTTGGCTCGAACAGATTTGGAACTGCAACAGTTATAGGTTTTTCGAAAATTTCTTGAATCCTCGAAAAAGAAGAAAGACACTCTAATTCTGAAAATTTTGAAGATGTCAGAAAAGTCCAACGGTAAAACTATAGCAAAATAACTAAAGTTTCTTTGAAGACATTCAGTTACAAGAAATAAGTTATTGAAGTTACGCCCACCTTCTTAAAGATCTGGAGCCTTATATGCTCAAAATCTGTTACTATACGGGTGTCTCAAATATACGTACGCCGTTTAAACGGCTATTGTGGAGGAGCCATAAATCCATCTTTCCCATTTTCAAATTTTTGAATAGATGAGATTTCAACTTACAGTGTGGAACCGAGTTTGAGAAGATCAGATCAGACAAGTGGTTGCTGATTTACTGAGAAAGAAATTCAAAATCAGTAATTGTTTCAAAACCAGAAGATTTTATCTCCGTATATACTTAGAACACCAATTTCAGCATTAAATGTACTTAAATTTGCAGTTATGTCCGCAAAAACATTTAGGAGTAATAAATGACCACATAACTCAAGAATATTGACCAGGCAACCTGCTGAGCGCAAAATTGTTGGTTTAAAACGACATAAACAAATTTGAGAAACAACATAACTGATAGATGCGTGTCATGACCTGCAGCATTTGTGTTCCAAATCATCATTTTTAGCTACTCTAAGTATGTTCAATATTCTTGATTATCACAAAATCCAATTAACGAATATCAGTTTTTTACTTATGAACACCAGACAACTGGGCAAGGTATGTTTTTCAGCCAATTCCTTTGATTTTAAGATAATGGAGAATAATGAAACCCCTGGCTTTGAGGCAGCCAATCCTCTGATCTTGACGTTCTTGCTCCGTAAATCAACGATTACTTATCTTATTTAGTCGACCTCGGTGTCAAACATTAGTTGAAGTCTCTTATATTAAAAATCTTCCAAACGGAAAAATTAGATTGAAAGCTGCTCCGCGGCAGTCACTCAAACAGCGCACATTATTTTGGGACATCCAATAAAAGGTATAATAGCCCGAAAGTCTTGATCAAATAAAAGCTGTCTTGTCCAGCTAAAATACCAGCAGACTGTTGGATGTTGCCAAGAGGATAAAAACCAAAGAGGTTGAACTGAATTCATGGACCATGGTCCATTAGGAAACTACCACGCAAGAAAAGCTTCCGTGTTCCTTCTGCAATTCTTGCAAATAGATCTCGTTTTGTCATATACCTATACATGTTAAAGTGTTGAAACCATTTCTGCCAATAACTATGATGTCAAAATTTGAGAAATTACAAGAACATTTTCGTACCTGGCTGTTAGCAAATGACAGAAATCCACTATAACTAGTTAAGAACAATCTGTCTGAGAATTCTTTCAACATTTCAACCCATGTCAACCATGGAATATTGAACAATTGCATAATTTCCGATTCAGTCAATCCATTTCTCGAGAAGTAAATGTGTGTCAGCACCTGAATATACAAGAATACGCATTTAAAATGTTGTACAAGAGTTTACAAATGGGTATTTCGAAGCTTTTTTGAAGTTCTAACTTTCTAACCATTATACAGCTGAACGATGTAATAGAGACGAGGCCACAGGTAGCAAAGGCCAATGACTACGCCCAAGGTTATCAACATAAAGACATGCAAATAGATCAAAATTAAGTAAACAACTAAAAATGCTAAACATGGTATTAAATACTGATAAATACTGGAATCTGTTCTAAAATGGGTGTAAGGTCAGCATAGATGCATGCTGCCGAGCGATAGGAGCCCCTGACGACAAAACAACAACGACAGAAATTGCTACCGCCACGGATCCCCCTCTAGAGTCCCTACCGCTCAACACACTGCACATATACTGTGAGGTCAGGGATCCTGATTAGCAATACCATTCCTAACCTAAAACAAGGAGAAAACATTAGTTGCTTACGGTAATGTATAAATGAGAAGGTTTGTAAGCAGAAACACACAGCAAACGTGTGTAAATTTTGATGATACATACATATATTTTTATCCTGCCATTCAGGACTTCTTTGGGGCTGTTATGAAATAAATAAAATACTCACATTCTTGATCGTGTTAAATCCAAAATCGTTCTCTAGATCTTCAATCAGCACCAAATATAGATCAGATAAAGTCTACAGAAGGAGAGCAAATACAAATTTTTTTCATAATAAATAAAAACAAATTACAAACACAAATTTGAATTACTTTATCATGACATAGTGTAGAAGATACAAATATGACATAGACTATGATAAGACTATGATTCTAGAGAGACAGTACGGAGTTTTCTGGACTAAAACAGAAAATGGTTGCTGTACCTTTTTATCGGGAAACATTGTTTGGATGGAGTCTTTTAGCTGCAATACGCTTATGTTAGTTTTTTAATGCCAGACTATGAAAAATTGGCATGTTTAAACAAATGATCAAAACAATAAAAAAAATCAAAAGATTTCACCATCTTTCAAAATATTTCAAATCTTTGGTGAGCCAGATTTAAATAATGTTGTTCTGACGAGCGTGCGACGAAACGCGTTTTTCGTTATTCTACGTCACTGTTCATAGCAGCTACTAACTTATAATATCTCTTTCCTTTCAAGATTTAAGATTTAATTCGTTTTAAGATTAATTTGTTCTTCTCTTGCAGGATTCAACAGTTTTTTCTGGTTGTTTTTGTTGAAGTTAACAGTTTTCTTTCTACAGATCAAAGTGCCATATGGGTCACGTACGATGATTGCATTATTCAAGGCTATTTTTAGATAATACAGTTCTACTCCCTAAAATCAAGGACAGACCTTGCAATACACTAGTATCAGTTGCTTTAAAGGCACACTGTCGTGGTTGTGATTGGCTAGTCTTGGTGTTGAAATCAAAAACAAAGCTCTGGCCTTTGAGTAACTACCAAGCCTTTATGCTCTTGTATCATACTTTGTTTCCAGAATAAAGGGAATCAGATCAATATCATTTTCATGAATTTCACTGTACAGCGAAATTATTGAGCCTTGCCTCATTCTTTTCTTCTTGATTGTCTTGTTTATCCAATCAGCACCATGACAGTGTGCCTTTAATTGATAGCTCAATTCAAAGCGATTAGCGACTGTAGACAAAGAAACTTCTCTCAGCCAGGAAATCACAAAAAAACAGCTGCAAAATGTGCCACGAAACCAGTAGGGAAAGCTTTCGCCTTGTGTAAGCGAAAGGAGGTTTTTCAAAGAAGTTAAATGCTCATAACAAAGGAAGAAGGGTAAATCTAACGTTCTGTGTCGCGGATTTTGTTTTATTTGATTCAGGAGCTGTATGGTATTTGTTTCATTTGAACCCGAAATACCCGACAATAATAATGCCTTTTGCTCAGCTTTTGAATCACCTAAACAATCTGCGAGACTGAACTTTAGATGTATTTTACTATTTTCGTCATAAGCACATAACTTCTTTTAAAAATCGCCCTTCGCTCGCAAAAGGCGAGAGCTTGCCCTACTGGTTTCGGGCAACTTTCGCGGCCGTGCATGTTTTATTTTGTTGATTGAAAGAATTTCCTTTGTCTGCAGTCACTAATTGCTTTGAATTGAGGTGTCATTTAAACAATTATAGCTATTGTATTACAAAATCTGCCCTTGTTCTCCTTAAAGATTTTAACAAGGAGTGAAACTGGATAAGTAAAAATTACACAGATGTTCAGTAGAACTATGCACGACTTTTACAGGTCGAAAATAAAAACATTTTTGTATCTATATATACTTACTGTAAACTTTTGCAATTTTGCCATCTCAGTGCTTATCTCTTGGTATGATTTACAACTGAAAAGAAATAAAAAACACGTGAAACTGCTGCTCTCGCATACATCAATTTCATTTTTCATTAGTTTGGAGTGCTCATGAATTTATAACCATATTCAATAGCTAATTGCATTTGAGCTATGAAATACAAAAGTTGTTACCATGCAAGCCTTCTGTTCAGAATTGTCAGGTACAATGGATTTTCCAGTGCTGCGTTGCCAAAACTGCTTTGTACATTTTCAACCTATCAGGGAAAATGCAAAAATTTTAGATCTAGGAAAAGCTTCAAAATAAAAAAAAAATTGTGAATAATGAGATTCAAGTCTTGAAACTAGATGGATCCACATTTTCCGCCTTTAAGATCTGTCGATGTAAGAGACTTCAATTTAGAGTTTGGTACTAAGTTTGACTAAATCTGACCATTAGTTGTTGACGTATGGATCACGAAATTCAAAATTATTGGCCACCTCAAAACCAGAGGATTTTATCTCCGTACTTAAGCTTAAAAGTTGATTTTTAGCACCAAATGGACCTTTACTTTAAAGATTTACTAGAAAACACATTTGGGAGCCATGATTGACAAAACAGCCTCCAATTTTATACCAGAAAGCTTTTGGGAACCGATATTGCTGGTTTCAATGAATTTTCATCACTTGCAGCACTGGTGCTGAACATGACTATTTCTAGCAACCCATGACAAATCTTTCTTCTTGGCAATCACTATTTGTTTTACCAATGGGGACTAGGAAACAGGGAACTTTTACTAGGTACTTTTTATTCCATTTCTTTGATGTTGACATTGATGGAGAATATTACATCATCTGGTTTTGAAGCGACGAGTAGCCTCTACTTTCTTGCTCCATCAATCAGCAACTGGTTGTCAAATGCACTTAAAGTTGGTACCAAACATTAGGCTGGAGTTTCTTTAATTTATAAAATCTGAAAAGAGGAAACATTGGATTCATGGCTCTTTCAAAGTGGCCACTCAAACGCAGCACATGTTTTTGGAACACATAGTAGACAAATATATAAACGACCAAAGGAAAAGAGCTTGATAGAATCTGACAAGTCAAGACCATCGTTGAATTTGCTACCGATGCAATATAAAATTCTTACAGTCAAAACTTAAATTCTGAATAATCCTTATCTCATGTTTTCCTGTTTTCAGACAATCAGAGCTCTGCAGATACTTGGTCGTGAACACATGCATCCTTTTCCCACGACATTCTCACGAACCATCTGGGGATGGGAGGAATTTATTGCCGAATCTTCTGGTGGACTCCTTTCAACTGAAAATAGATGCATTCATCAAACTTACGAGATCTGATGATAAAAATATGTGTTCATTCATCCATGAATTATGCAAATGTTCGCTTGTTTCTTGCTTGTTTAATGGCTTCACATTCAGTTTTGGCCATGACCTAAAAGGACAAATTTACAAATAAGTTCTTTACATCATCTTCAGATGATTGCTTTGGCAAATGGTATTTGCTAATGAAAAACAGAAAGAGTTATCCAACTTTTTATAACGTTAACCAACAACGAAGGAAATTGTCGCAACCATTAATTAAACAAACTGTAAAAAAGTTGCCCTGAAACCAGTAACGCAAATGGTCGCCTTGTGCACTCGAAAAGGGATTTTAGGAGTAATCGAGTTCATATCGAAAAAAGAAGGACATATCTAAAAACAAGACTGGCAGATTTATCTTCTAGATTCAGAAGCTGAGAAGGATTATTTCCAATTTGTCATTTGCTGACACGAAAACATTCTTCGGAAAATATTTCAGAATTTTTCAGTCAAAATTTGGCATTTTTCTGTAAAATGCTTTCCTTTAAAATTCCAAATGATTGGTCTCCCGAAAAAGGTGTCTGTCATAGGATTTGCGAATTAAAAGGCTGCTGTCCCAGTCATTTCGCAGGACTTACTGAAGTTAGATTTGAAGCTTGGTAACACTATCAATAGTTCCTACCTCCAGTCTTTTGGGTAACTGTCACTGCCTACTGATATCACAACACGGCATCCAACGGGGAGAGGATCAACGACCCATTTCATGTAAGTATTCAAACCCTACAAAAAGAAACATTTTGGCAATAAACCAAGGCATTACATATCGTGATGTGTTAAAGGTGGATACTCTTATGAACCAATCCTCTCAGAAATTTCTCTCAAGACCTGGTTTGGTCCCAGAAATGAAAATGTTTTTTTCCATCCCTGGAGTTCAGATTGTAACAGAAATAGATTCTGGTATGACTTGCTGCCATTAAGGCCCCGTTTACACGAGATTGGATCCAAATGGATCCGTACCCATCTGTAACGGATAGGCCTTGCGTTTACGGGACTAGACGGATCTGAACCCCTGGTTCCCTCTCGCGAAGGAAATGTAACTCACGCTTGTTTACCTCGAATTACTTGTTTGTTTCAGGGTATAAATTACCGTTTCACGCCTTACTGATTGCTGAAGAAGAACCAAGTATGGTTCGAAACGTACCACTGATTATGTCTTATTTCAATTAAATTTCAATTCAATTCAATTCAGTTTTATTTCAATTTAATCATAATGGATTTGTCGAACTGGATTTGTCTGAGTTAATTATCAAGGATTGTCTAACTGTCTGATACTTCAACTGATGAATGATGAATAAATTTATAATGGTTGTCGTCGCTTGCCTCATCCTTAGATCTGAACCCATTTGGATCTGCTATCCGTACCCAAATGGGATCACTTTCGAAGGTGATCCCGCTTGGATCCGATCCCAAAAAGGTCTAGCGTAAACGGGTGGGATCGGATCCAAACTGAAAAGGGTAGGAAGTGAGACGATTAAGTTGAAAATCCTTTGTTGACATTTCAAATAGGGGAATCAGAGACGAGACAGAGTCTATTAAAGTGCAAAACTTCAAAGGATCTGATTTAAATAAGAGCAAAGGTTTACTTGAGCACTGCTAAGAGTTCATAAATTCAAGCGGATCCGATCCCGTGTAAACACCAACAGTTCTGGATCCGACCCCGTGTAAAGGACCCTCGAGAGTCCTATTTAGACCCGTTCCCGTGCAAATGGGGCCTAAATCCAACATCCTCTTACCTGAAGATTATCAGCATTATCAATAACGATTAAGATTCCATTTGGCAAACGTGGCATTGCTCTTTCCAAGTACTTAGGAAAATCAGTTTCAAGTCTTGTTGGGTTACAAGTTGATGGAAGCTGCTGCATCAGCTACGATAATAAAGAAAGTTCAAGCGTTGAGATAGATCAAATGAGGCCAGATTTCGTAATACAATAGCATCAGTTGAATTTAACTGACACTGAGATTCAAAGTGATTTGCGATTGCAGGCAAAGGAAATTCTCTTGACCAATAATTCACAAAAGACAATGCCGTAAAAGTTGCTGCCAAATTTAACTGAAACAGAATCATCACTAACATTTCCAAATGTTTGTAGATGACATTTGTCTTCACCGAGTTTCATAAAGTTGTTAGAGATCCATTTCATTTGATTGTATGGGCAGAATCAAGTTCTAACCTAGCAGCAACATTATTAGTATCAAATCACAAGCAAATAAAATTACGTTGACGGCATAATTGCATATATCAGTATTATTTAAGGAAGAATGAAATCGTTGATATAGATATCGAAGAGAAGACGTCCAAGGACAGATCCTTGAGGCACTCCTACAGTGAGTTGCTTCCAGTGGCAAATATATCGATTGACCTCGACCCTCTATCGTCTTTTATGAAAATAACTATAAATTAGAGACAGCGCATTACGACTGAAGCGGTAGGCATGCAAATCATGTCTCAGGCAGTCAAAAGTCTTAGAAAGACCCACCATAACTATAATGGGCTTGATAACGGGCAATGCTCGAAACGTCGCTTCATTCAATTCGCATCAAAGTGCTTAAATTTTATGTTATTTACTTGTTTATCTTTGAATTGTGGCACTACGCACAGCAAGAAGAATTTTTTGACCATCATAACTTCACCAAATTTTCGACCTACATCAAGACAAAGTACAGTTTCAGTACAACAAAAAGCAAAAGTCTACAAACCTTAACAGCTAATCTTCGCATTATTTGTATGATATCAGCACTAAAAGTAGTTGGTGCTCCAACAAAATGATATAACACACAGCTGTCTGTAGCTTCTGCCAGTTGCGATTGAATCCTGTTGGAATTAATTCTCATTAGATACAGCAAAAATTTAGATCTTCTAGATGGCTCAAATCTTTTATATCTCTTGAAGGTGTTGTGGCGCCGTGGTGTAATCCTCTGACATTGCAGCCAGAATAGTCAGGCGGAGTGGGTTCGAGTCCCGGTAGAGCCCCACCACTTGAGCGTCATGACAAGGGGTCGCGGACTCGATTAGGTCTGCTCTATTTCTGCGATCCCAGCGCTTGGCGCTGAAAAACGCAACTTCACCTTCACCTTCACCATCTCTAAAAAGGTGAGAAAAAATTGTATCACCTTTTCTATGAACTGTTAATAACCAAAGACTATGAAGGTTTACAATATGGTGGAAAGTCGAAATCTGTAGCTCTTCTGGTTAAAGATTTAGAAATTTGATGACATCACAGCCTCAAAATTAGTGAATGCCATCATGTTGAAACTAATCAATATGTCTTTATGTTCAGGCTCTGGGGTAGTCATTGTCCTTCGCTCCCCTTTGCATCGTACCTGTAGTATTTCATAGTAGCTAAATAGGTATAGTAGAATGTAAAATTTGCTGTAAATTTAAATAAATGCTGTAAATTTCTTATATGAATAGAAAAAAATCAATATATCGAAAAATTGCCAAAGCAGATTTACAGCAAATTATTCAAAGTTCCCTTGAAGCACTTTAATTCAAAGAAACATGTAACAGAATTTTACAATCATCCTTTAAAGATTTGAGCCCTATCCTTAGCTTTCTGGAACGAAAGACTTGACTGGCAAAGAACCATACGAAATAGTATCTTAACAACTGGGTCATGCAGTCATTTTATACATGCTTTTAAAACTTTCTGATAAAATACATTGCCTTAGTCACGATCAGGAAGAAAGTTTCAACAGCTAGAGACTTTTCTCATAGAAGCCTTCCGAACAGCCCCCTCAGCGTTCTCAGTGCTCATGTACAATTTCCACCACTGCTAGTCAGACTTTTGGTGAGTACAATGAAGCATTTTTGGCATGCTTTATTCTTAGATAATAAAATATTCGATTCATTTATTTGCCATACAGCCAGTCCATGATCTGTGACAAAGGAAAGCTCTACACAGCTTTAAATGTGCAGCGAGATGATTGGAAAACAATTAAAAAAAACATTCTTCCGATAAAATTTGGACAAAAGAGTCGTTAAGTTATCTCACATACATACCATCTCGCAAGTAAAAATGATTTTCCTGATCCATTTTCTCCGGTAACTAATAATGGTTGCACTGGTCCATCGTAAGTCACATGCTCGTTGAGTTGATCGAAATACTGGGAAAAAAGTGAACAAGTTCTGAATACGTTAACAATACATAATGTTTTTTAATGCACAAAAAATCAGAAACTAACTACAAAAGGATAGTACATTAAATATGCCATTCATAGCCATTTACAGCCATTCACAAGATGCCTTATCAAACATTGGCCGTTTCTTGTTTCTGTACTGTGTTATTGTAACACCAAATAGCCTTGAAATTTCTCGCGAATACCACTGTCTAAATATTTACAAAGAAGTTTACATGCTTTGGTGCATTTTGGCATTGATGACTGACTGAATTGCTACGGGGGTTTGTGAGCTTCTATTTAACAATTATTTATGTAAATTATTTCAACCGGGATCCATACAGGAGGTTCCTGAGTCCTTGTACTGTATTATCATTGTCACTTTCAACACGTTCTCTTTTTCCTTAGAAAGTAGTTAGAAAGCTGGTGTATTTCAAAATCATCAGTTTATCAAGGAAGACAGTGAGGAGAATTCTCTCAAGATAGATACATACCTGTTGATGCCCTAATGCATTAGTTTCTTCACTGGAATGATAGCTTAAAGCTTGTTGCTGCTCAAAATCACCAAAGGCATCCCATCCACAACCAACACACCAGTCTTCATCTTCAGTTGGAAATATTTTGCTTGCAGAATTGTGATCTGCTTGTTCACTTAGGAACTAAAAGACGGGAAAATTTAGGTAAAAATATAATTGATAAGCTTCTAGTTGCAAAGATAGATCAATACAATATCTTAGAAATGGCCTAGAAAATAGCTATAGTTAGAGCACATAATCGCAAATGTCTGTTTTTAATGGAAAGGCAAGTAAAGCATGAATGTAATAAAAACGTACCCTCTGGATTATGCTTTCTATAGATTTGAAAACATTTCCAACCATTTCAGCTTGCTCAGTTGCATCATTGAAATAGCAGACCTGCAGAAAAATGACGAATACTTACGAAAAAATTTGTGGAGACGAAATAAAGACTTCTGAATCACAGTTCTGGAACAGCGCTACTGGATACATCAGGCAAACAAAGAAATCTGACGGTCAAGCAATCAAACAGTCAATAAATAAATCAATCAATCAATTAATCAATAAATCAATATATGATGGTTGGAAAGACAAGAGGTAGGCTGTATATTCGTAGTTATCATTATTGATAGACTGATGGACGCTCAAACTCGACTCATGGACTTTCACATAAAAAATTGGGACTAAGTTTGCCCCTAGATTTTATATCTGCATACGGAAACCATAGCAGCACTGTCCGAAAAGCTGAGTGCCCCACTTAATGGCAGATAGGCCTAAGTTGCAGGCTCGAACCTCTGACAATAAAACACCTCAAAATCCGATTTTTCAGTGATGCTATCCATGAACAAAAGCTGCAAGTATCCAGGTGAATGTTTTCGCAACCTAAGACTCACTAAACCTTTCACTGTGAACAAGGACTTCCTAATTTTTAAGGTCAATTAGCTTCCACGAGTTTCACCGCAGCAATGAGAATTTCCAACTTTTGAAGGTTCGTTGTCTTACTTCTTGGCTACCCAGTAGCCTCGTTTCAGAGTGCACAGATAAATCTGTGCATTTCCGTCTCAGTTTTATATATCAAAATCCACAAGAACCAGTTTGAGCAAAAATAAAACATGTTATTGTTGTTTTCATTGTCGTTGCTGTTGTTGCGATAAATTGGACCATATCGTGAGTCTACAATCCTTCCCAAAACAACTTGAAAAAAACTTCACTATGCTGCTTTTTCGTCAGATTAACCATCTCAAATACGTCGCAGAAAAGCTTCACTTAACACTTTTTCTGACCCCTTGCCCCCTCTGAACAATATTTGTTCGAAAATAGCATAGGTTTCAAATCTTTAAAAAGCTTGGTGTAAAATTTGATAACCTATTTCTTTGAACTGAACGGCTTCAAAGAAACTTGAGCTGTTTCACAGTAAATATGCCGTTGGACGTTTCTGAAATCTTCAATATTTTCGGAATTACAGTGTTTTTCTTCTTTGTTAAGAATTCAAGAAAATTTTCGACAAAAACTTTAAACTATCGTAACTTCTAAGCCCCTCAACGAAAGATCAAATAATTTTGAAGAAAACAATAGTTTTTGGATGCCTACAATACGGTATCAAGAAAAACTCTTTCACTCTTCTGGTTTATGAGCAGAAAATCATAAAATCACATCACATCATAAAATGAGCTGAAATATGAAACAGGCTGTAATTTCGACAAATAATCAAGATTACTGAAAAGTCCAACGGTAGAATCATAGAGAAGTGGCTAAAGTTTCCTCCAGGTCATTCAGATCAAAGAAAGAGGTTATTGAATTTTACACCCGCCTTTTTTCGTAGATTTAAAGATTTGGAACCTAAGCTTTCGAAAATATGATCACCACACGCGAAAAAAAGCAATTCAGCTGCTTTGCTGTGCCCTAGAGCAGTGCACAATGGCACAAGGAATCAACATTGTTAGACGGGCGAGAGAGAGAGGGAAGAGCAAAATATCAGATCTTTTTCAAGAGTTTTGGCAAGGATTGTACAGTAGGTAAAAGGTGTGTACATCTGAATTATGAACAGAAAGCTGCAGTATGATGGTTGGGGACAAACCTTTGTTCTGCTACTTGAATTCATTGTTTGCAATACTTCATCACTTAGCAGCGTTCGTGCTACACTGGAGTTATAAGAATAAGCAATACATCAACAATAAATATGCACAATGGAACAATCAACAAGAAATTAATCTCGCGATTACATTGTCCAAGCTATGACTTCACAATTTCTTCATTTTATCAGCAAACACACCTGCCATTGCTTTGTTAAAAATTTTTAGAAATTCTCACCCTTTTGTTAAAGGTAATGTGTCCATGAAAGTACAGCAGCTTTGCGGGGGGGGGCATGGCAATTTCACGTGAAATTTCATGTGATCACTGAAGCAATCAATTTTCTGCGATAGCCAGTTTTTTTTATATCCATATAAAATATTACTACAAGGCCACATTCTACTATACTTTAAATAACTATGCAACACTACAGGACGATGCCATGGGAGCAAAAATAAATGTCAACACCATGGCCATAACATAAAGACATGGAACTAGACTAACAACTACGATACAAATTGCTAATTAAGTCACTTACAAAAATACTATATGGTTCTACTACAATATCAAAGACAAAGACAAAAGAAAACTAAATAAAATAAAAAGAAAAGAAAAATCAAAGTTGAAAACAATGGTTACAAAACAACGCTACAATTGGGTGGCTTATGGAAGGGTCTGGTATAAGACTTCAATCGAATCGACCAGTTTTATGTATAAAATTTAATGTAAGTTCAAGGATATGCCTATTCACTGAGTCAGGAAAATCTTTATCACCATATAATAACAGTTTTAACAAAAAATCATGTGCAAGATCTACATATCCAAGTGGTCGTAGTAATGCAAAGATTCCAGCGAGGAGGTCCCGTCTATGTACATCAAAATAAGGGCAGAGCAACAAGAAGTGTTCCGTATCTTCAATGCCATCATTTGTTGGACACATGGGGTTTGTGGTATCTCTAAAATTGTGTTTAAATTTGTGATAATTTAGCTTGCTGAGACCGACTCTCAATTGAGTTAAAAAGGATAGGCCTTTTGGATCATGGATCCCATAAAAAGGCTTTCCAGGGGGGCGGATAGCTGACAGCAGCTTTTTCTTGAACACAGCAACAGATGGTGCAAGTCTTATTTCAGGTTTAAGATTATTCCATTCGGACAAACAATGGGGATAGAAGCTAGCTTTAAATTTGTCAGTCCTTGCCCTTATTTGCCCGATTACATCGCGCTTGCGAAGAGAGTATTGAAACTGCTGATGTGGTGGAATTGGATCCCTTGTATAGTCTGGAGTGAGATTATTTGCAATTTTGAAGAACAAAGTAAGGCGTCTACTCCACCTGCGAAGACTTAACGATTCCCATCCTAGCTCTGCGTACAACTTCTCTCTAGATGTTCCCCTCCATGCTCCCGACACAGCCAAAGCAGCAGAGCACTGAACAGATTCTATCTTTTCCATTTGATTAGACAAGGTGGTATTACCACTGAACTCGCACAGATTTGGTGGATCATGGTATGTAACATCTCCGATAGCCAGTTCTTATGCAAGCAAAGTGATGACTTACTTACGGCTGCATTTCCGGAGCTGAACCGTAACAGACAGCCTCGCTATGGAATTTGACTTTGAGTTTGCATGTGATCAGTTGAATTCTACCAATCAAAGCTTGCTGCTTGAGGTTTCTTCATCAGCGTCTTGTCAGCATATTTTGACAATGTGTATACGCAGCTGTACTTACATGGACACATTACCTTTAAATTATTTCCTATCTTGATTTCTTTTCCATTGTTTAGTCTGCCTTGACATCAAGGCATCCTTTACTGTTACTTTACAAGGCATGCAATATTGGTACAAGCAGGTAGCATAGATGCAGTAAACATGTTTTAAAACTAAACACCATGTAACAACTAACTCTGTCTTTGCTTACTTTTCTTGCTCACTGCCGTCAATACAGAAGATACTGTGTTTGATCCCAGGTTTACGTTCAATGCCAACTTGAATATCTTGCTTGGTTATGCTGCAAAATATGATTGATGGTATTTAAACTTTTACTTTCTGCATACCCAATTATTACGTGAAAATAAACAATGATTGTACTTAAGAACGCCAAAATTAAGCCGTCCATTAATTAAACCTGAATGTTTCTGAATTGTGAAAAATTTACGTCAAATTATTTGATACAGCTTTAAAAAAGTTTCAAAAAGATGTTTACAAGATTGAGCTATTCTCAAAAATCAGGAGCCCGTGAAAAAACATTAATAAATCAATCTATTAATTCATTCATTCCTCCACACAGTCATCCATTAATTAAACCTTTGTACTTGTTGTCTCACAGGATGTTTTGCTTGAACACTTTGCATTTGCAATTCGCGATAAATAATTTCAAGCGTTCAATATGGATAGATGTTTGATACGGAAAAATCAGGTACTGTACCTGTTTATCGTTCTCCCAAGAAAACAAATAAATATATCAGAATCTTCAACCAGTTGCATTCTTTTCGATACACTTCCATCAAAATCCTAGAGAAGATGGATCTTTGATACAACTGTGATCTCAGTGGTAATAAGGTTTCATACTATACAAGGTGCACTTCCAAACAGCACCTACCTTGGGCAGGCAGTGATAACAATATTGCACATACTGATTTGAAGAAGGATAACATATTCTTCAATCAAATCCAAAAGGTATTTGGTGACTTCCGGGGGGGGGGGTAAAATAACATGTTCGGGTACGGGTGTGTGCCGCCCATATGGGTGGGTTTTTGGGTCCGAAATTCTCTAAACAATGGTTCCTTTTTGGCAAACTTAAACATGGGTGGGTTTTTCCATAAATTGGCAAAAAATCTCAAAATTTGTAGCTTTCCGCCAAAATTCATCATAAAAGTGGGTATGACGGCAATTTTTGGTAATTAGAAGAGGGTAGCTTTCTGAAAACCGGGCGGCAAACCCCCGTCCATCTGCAAGTCATGCACCCCCCCCCTGGGGTGATTTTGCCACTTTTTCAGCAGGTTACTTTACTTCACAAGTAATAAATGATTTCTTGAAAATCATTGTTATGGAATCAGCCTAAAGCAATTGCAACAAAAAGATAAATCGAATTGCATGAAGGCTAACCCTGCTTTTCCTTGGTTGTTTGGATCGCTGGATTGTTGCTGTCAATAAGATTTCATCTGACTGTTTGGGTCAAAAAAGACATGTTGCCACCAGGCAACTCCATGTGGAGTCCAAATTCCAACAACTTAAGTAACCAATGAAAAGCGAGCTGAAATGGCTGAGAACATTTTGGGAATGTACAGTCCATCGTGCACTAAATTCTGCATTTTCCAATTTAACATTTTATAGAATGAATGGAGTAAGCTGTGAAGATTTTTCAATACAACAATCTGAAATTCTGTACTTGACTTCCAACTGGTTTATATTCAGCAGCAAGCAACTATACCGGATGAGACAATAACAACGCCTGGCGTTTGAAAAATCTTGCTCTCTGAATATCAACGCAATGATCTTGAAAACTGTCTTGTTTTATTCCCGAAATGTCAAATTAGGTTCAGTAATCTACCCAGCTTTAATCGGCTATTCCTTCCCATCAAAATATGAGATTTTCTGCAGAAAGCCCCTTTCGAAAACCTGCAAAACGAAAGTAAATACCAAGCAAGATTTCACTTTATTCTCCTTCTTAGCAATAGCGACTCTTGGATGTGTTCATGTAGTTTTCCCTCATGGGAGAATTAAATCCCCTTGAATAAGACATTAACACTAGGGGGAAGACTTTTCAACCCACCAAGAGGAAAGCATGCGCTAAAGCGTCCTGAAAGTCATCGCTGTGGGTAAGGTAAACACATAAGGAAAATGTGCTTGTAACTCTAGCTTGCTTTAAGATTTCTCAAAGGAATCTTTTTAGAAAATTGTTTACAGAATCTGAATGGAGTGACCGATTTTAGCCAGGACAAATTCCGAAATAATTGAACATATTAGTTATTCAATTAGATACTGCAATATATCATTGCTTTTTTACTCAGGGAGCAGCATCCTTTCAACACCTGGCGTTTTTTGACTCACCTGATACAACACTTAGGTGATGCAATCCCGTAATGACTAGAAGAGCGTAAATATATACGGTATCTGTCTTCCATCTATACATCTATCTATTACCTTTTCAGATTCCAGTGCCCAGTTCTCGACAGGAATGTAAATGAACAGTAGAAACCTCCCCTCAAACTCGCATTGTTGGACTAAAGGAGGACAGTATTCCTATGCAGAAAGAAACAAAAATCAAAATGTAGCCTCACTACAATAAGGACCCTCAAGTTACGCTCATCTCATTGAGTTGAATTGTTGTTGTTGTTATCGCTCCACTGAGGGCCTTATGGACATAGAGCTGTAAAAACGGCAAAAAATTTCAATCGGCGACAGGATTCTGTCGCCCCGTCGTCTACCGATCAGCATGTGCCTTAGAGCAAGGCGGTTTTTTCTTTTGTGGCAAGAATGATCCTTTACCGAAGTATTGATACCTAATTTGATAGTACAGCAGTTCTAGAAAACTGATTTTTAAGGCATTTTAGACCCAGTGGTTGTGAGGAAAAAGTAGCAGGTGATTTAAGGGTTAGGGTTAGGGTTAGGGTTAGAATGCGAATCGAACGACAGACTGATACATTTTGTAGAATGTTGGAATGTACACAATAGTAAAAGAAGCTCCAACCCTGCTCAATCGAACTTTTTTATGAAGCAGCGGAAAGGTTTCAAATAGAATCAGTACGGAACTTTACCGTTTCTGCAAGCGTTTGGGAATAAGTCGTAGTTGTAGCGATATCAGTTCAGGCAAAAAGCGAAACTACGACATGTAATCGAGTCTAATCACAATGTAGCCCCAAGAACATATCATTTTGATTACTGTAACTAAGACACTAACTACGAAGTACTATACCACAATACAAGGATGGTAACAGGAAGAGCAAACCATCATGAATGCCCCCTGGCATTTAACATAGAGTACAGAAGACCTAAAAATACAACTAATCCTGCGAAACTACATGTTATTTAGCTCTTACAAAAACTATTTTAGAACAAACAAAAAAAGAAAATATTCTAGGAAAAAAGAGAGTTTACGTACAGGTTTTCATTACCAACCTATTCAAAATGTTTGGAGGCCTGGATACAGGCATTAATTTAAGGAATTTTCATCACTGCATAAAACAGCGTACACTGCAGCTATTGGGTCAAAACAGTGTGATAACATGATATCCACTCTCAAATCTGAATGCTTCCCCTCATTTCTCAGGTAAGCAATGTTATTGGCTGTACAATAATAAGTTTTCTTTGTTAGAACCATTTGCAAGATAAAAGCTGAAGTATGCACTGCACAAAGTGTTGCACAGACTGTACCCTTTCCTTGGGTTTAGTCTGAATGCAGGCTAGTTCTTAGGTGGAAGCCACAAAAACTTCAAATTTACACATTACAACAATGAGTATATAGAAGCTCCGCATACCTTTATCAAACAATTCATATGCTCTTCCATCTCCTCACTTCCGGTGACGAAAATTCTGTAGACATTGTTTTCTGGAATACTCATGATAGTTGCATTCAATGATTTCACTAAATTCTGCACCACTGAGTCCCAGTCTCCTATCAAGACGATATAAACAAGTTTAACAAAGATATCTCTACACAACACAATGGGGATATAATGAAAACATCATATCCCCATACCAAAATTGATTACAAAAATTTGTGATTAAGATATTTTTTCCATGTGACTACAAACCAGGAACACTCCTTACTAACAAAAATATACATATCTTGTCATTGAATTCCTAGCTTTCTACTATGACGTAATTCTATTTTTCATGTTTTTGTGTCGCCTTTACATTTTAATTTATATCCCAAGCCAGATAAGCTCAGCTTCCCTTGGATCGTGTTGAATATCTATCTTACATTGCATTAGCCTGCTGTATTCTGCAAATAAATTGAATTGAATTGAGGGTTTAGTTTGAACTAAAAACATACATTTATGGAAAACACTAGCATTCAGTAATAATGTTTTAAACATTCAAAGACTACAGTAAAACTAAAAGTAAAAAATAGGGGAACATTTACTGCAAGAAGTCATCTCCTGAAAGTAAGAATACTCTGATAGATCCTGAACACACTTCGGGTACTTCAAAAACTTGATGTGTCTGTCTATGGCTAAAGCCGGTTTTCCACTAGGTGGAGTTTTCCACGTGCAGCGGAGCGGCTGTTTTCTATAACAATGCACGCCTACAGAAAAAGATTTTCAATTTCCAATGGAGAAAAAAGGCGCCTAAACGCACATAACCATAAGCCAAGACATCCTTTGAAAATGAACAAATGCCGATGGCTGCTTCTGCTGAAGAAGCTTAAACTTTTAAAGCTATTACTCTTGGAAGACCAAAAAAGCGAATAACAAGTACAAGAAGGGTTCGTCAGCTATGTCAAGCAAGAATAGAAAAGGGATGATTTAATCTGCTGGTCAACGACACGAGACTCTCTGACCAAGAACTTTTTAAATATTTTCAGAACTGTCTCTTGCCGTGGCTTTTTGCTCTCATGGAATACTGATGTCATGCGTAGAGCTTTCAAGCAATTTGATTGGTTGGAGCCATCGGATGCGACAAGAAAGTTGAAGTCAATCCGACTTTTAAGTATGCATGTAGCGGAGCTCCTAGACGTGACAATTATTAGAAATAAACAATGCAAATACAACAGCCGCTCCGCTGCGGGCGGAAAAATCCACCTAGTGGAAAACAGGCTTAACTTGAGGCTCAAATTTTGTGAAACTTAGAAAAGATATCAACAGCTTTCTTCCAGCTCCAATAAAAATGAAACACAAGTCTTTCTGATGTTTTGATATTGAACATTACCTGTCATCTAGACTGGATTTTCAGGTCTTTAAAAGATTACCTTTCTTAATTACGAGTAGATAGGCTGCACACAGGGATATAGGAAGCATCTCAAACTTGGGGGGCTATACACTTTGAGGGCACTGTTTTCCTTAAAGGGGGTATTCTCCCAAATAAAAAAGGCACTTCTTTGTGTATTGCAAACCTTGGGGGCATGTGCCCCCAGTGGCCTCCAATTCCTACATCTATTGCTACACAAGATTTTAGTAGCTAAAGTCAATGATGCGGTTGAATTACACTTGTAAATTAAGACACGAAGCAGCAGCGGCAGTGATCCATTTTACATAGCAAAATTAACAAACCTTTTTTGATATTTGTATAAGGTTCTTGGCTATCACTTCCAAAATGACTATGTTCCACTCCTTTGAATGCAAAGTGATTGCTAACGTCTGCAGTAGACTCTACATCCATTGTTCCAGCAATGTTTCCCATGTCATTCAAGTGTCCTAAAATCTCCCCACCTTCTCCATACAACTCATGCCCAGATGGATTACTGTCTGATTCTGTCCCATGCATATTGACATACTTTGTGAGACGAGTTTCAAGAACTCGTTTTTCTTTCAAAAGTGTCTGTAATTCATTTGCTTTTGTGTCTCTAAAAAGTTTGAACTGTCTCTGTATTTTGTCTCTCTCTGCACAAAAAGAAAAATATATATAATGCATAAATGACAAAGTGTGGCATAACTGGTTAAAACAGTGCTACGTGCATATGTTGCGTGTCCTAAAATGATGTATTACTGTTTGGTTGCTTATTTGCATAACCAATGAACAGATCTTTCATATGCTATGCTACCTTAACTAATTATCTTCAGTTTAAGCCGTCTTTACATGTTGCTGATACATTGACGCCTTCATTTCAGTCAAGAAAACAAATTTCAGTGAATTTCTTTTAGTTTTGGGTTATTCTCTGAATGAAAAGTTATGATGAGAAGGTGAAACATCTTGTTGATTCACTAATATGTTGATACATGGTCAAGAAAATATCTGCCTATTTGTTTCATTGCTTGAATAAGAAAACTATTCTGGGATCATTCTAACAATGAAGATGAGTGACTTGAACTTTCAGCTCTTATATTTTGTTGATTCATTGATAATTAGGCCCTGTTTATATGAGGAAAAACACCTCAACTGCCAGAACCGGGGCTGAGAGGTGAGATTCCACCTTCCAATAGAATCCTTTGTTTTCTCATTTTGCGCTTATATGATGAACGCAACACCACCGGTATAGTGAAGTCCCACCTCACCAGAGGCGGAATCTCACCTGGGTGAGGTGAAATTTTTCCATGTAAATGAAACACCACAGGTATGGTGAGATGAAATGAAGTTATTCATTGATTCTCATTGGTCAGTTCATTCTGATTTCATGGAAGAGAGACTTTACTCCACCTTGCCTTGTAGCCCTGGGGCTGACAGGTGAGTTGCAAAATCCCATATAAACAGTGACTGAAATTTACCTCGCCTGTCAGCCCTGGATCTGGCAGGTGAGGTGTTTTTCCCCATATAAACAGGGCCTTGGAGAAAAGTCAGAGAATCAATATATATCAAGAAAATATTGAAGCTTCACAGACTGGAAGTTTGTATTTTGCAAGTAGAAGCTGCAATGACCTAAGTAAGACTGTGTGTAAATTTTGCAGTCGAGAAAAATAGATTAAAACAATGGATATTTTGTTCATTGCCAAACTGCATGGTTGAGAGTGAAAACTACAAAAGGTTCCTGATATTTCAACTGCGCATGCTATACAAACTTCCCAGTCTGGGATGCTCCCTGAGTGACTTTATTGATGTATCACCATGAAATGAAATCTGGGGGATTCCAGAAACTAGCCCCCTATAGCCTTGATCTTCAAAACAACCCCTTACCAGCCTCAATGGCAGAAGCTCTCTCAACAGCATCTCGTTCAGTAACCAAAGCTTTGTCTCTTTCATGTCTCAACTTTGAACAAGTGGTTTGCAACATTTTCAGTTCTCCGCGTAGTCTACGATTCTCACTCATTGTCACTTCACATTGCCTCGACAACAAATTTATTTCACTTGTCTTCTCTGCTCTAAACTGCTCGAAATCTTTCCTAATTTTCTCAGCCTCTGGATCCAAACGAACTGCTACAGCTGACTGAAGACTCGTAGTTTTTCTTATACTTGTCCCTTTATTTTTACGAATCCTAAATGATCCGATAGATTTTAGTGATATCGATTTATGTTTTCTTCCCTTCGATGGGTAATCCACAGGCACACGGACTTCATGGTCACTTGGAAATCTGTCCAGGCCAGTTGCTTCGGTTTCTGAGTCAGAGGTCTTGCTTCGAGCACTTCTGACTCTGTTTGAACGAAGCCGAGGGATTGCGTTGCCCATATTCTTGTCCTATAGCTTCACCAACATATTCTCTGTTTTGTTTCATCAACTGCAACCTGCTGCATGATTATAAAATCAGAATTTTCAAAGTGATAGCACCAGCAATTAGATTCGCCATTACTCCCACTCTGCATTGTGTCGAAGTGATTTGTATCTATGATGGTGCTTCATGTAAAATGTGCAAGAAGAATGCAAATTCGGCGGGCCGGTGGACCATGTCGAACTTCATGTTGGACCTTCGGTGCTTCTTTGCGTCGACTTCAGCAAAAACCCACATAAAAGAAACCTGTGACTTTCTGTAATCGTCTGAAAATGATTTTGTGTTTGAGACGGTACACTGCAAGACAACCTTCATTAGTTCTCAAAAAGGCTATCAAATCATTTGTCATACGATCTAAACTATCTATTTGAAATTCTGATATTACAACAACTAAGAAACTAAATAGAATGAAGGCTATGCCATTGTATGCACTGGACGGACCAGCAAACAATATTTGATAGTTTCGAAGTTAGTTAAAAATGATTGCTGTTCTGTACTCCACGAATATGCGTGTTTTGATATAACAAATTTACCTGGATCTGCATCAGTGTTTTAATCGTTGGGCAATATTTTCTATAAGAACTTGCCTTATTTACGATACGTTAATGGTTCCTTTTGTTGGGCTATTAATTTGCCAAAATTAGTCTGGAGGTTCTTGATCTGTAGTTTCTTTTATGGGGGTCTTTTTACTGTACACTTGCGTTTCACAAGAACTACTTATAACTGTTGTGTTTGGGGTTCTTCTATTGGCACGCTACTGTTTGACGGTCTACATGTTGTCTGACTCTAATACAACTATTTCTACACGTACTCCTACAGCATATTGATTATTCTAATTATGCATATGATACGTCAACATTACATCCCTCCTTTCCTTTACATTAGACGTCTGTCTATGAATTAAATCAGTCAGCAAATCAATTAATTTGGTTCTTAACAAAACAGGGACTAAATGTCCAACACATCAGCAAGCAAAATATTAAGCAAAATAAGTAAAATAATTGACTTACAGTTTCAGTTCATTCACCTTCTGGCATTGTACTCATCATGATAGTACTGAGGTCTTCGTCTGCCTCTCATCGGGTATCGAGCTTCAGGATTCTGTCCTGGTCTGACTGCATCATCACTTCTGTTTCCATCTTCTAAGTGCTCATTTCCATCAGTTTGATAATCATTTTCATCATCATCATCCGTATTAGCCCATTCCTAGGCCCTTTTGCAGGTATCTTGCAAACAAGGGATTTTCATAAAGTCGAATTAACTACCAAATGTTTTCTTTTACTACCAAAAAATCACAAAAAATATTTCACTCTTTCTGCTATCAAGCAAAGATCATGCAAATTTCTGCATTGAAATCAATGCAGTACTCCAGGTACTATAATGTTTCAAACGCCTGAGCTTTTGCGGGCACCCAGTGGCAATAATCAGCTAATTCAAGAATCTTTTGGAGATAAAGAACGATTAAGTTGGATGATAAACGAATTGAAGTGCTAAATGTGGGGGTCGTAAGGAGTCAACGAAAACCGTAAAACCGCCAAGATAGTTCAGAAAACCGTAAAACTGCCTCAAAATTCAACTAAAACCGTTTTCACATTTTTCCACGCCTTTCATGTACTTGCTCGGTTCTTTGCGGCAGAGGAAAGCCTCGTTATCATTTTTTATGACTTCCAATGCCCGAAATTCGTTGGTAAAGGTGAAAATTAGTAGAATATTTACAAAATTATATCGTACTGGACAATAATTCGTAGCTTTTATTGTCAATTTTGTGATAATGTGACTCGTCAAATCATATTTTGTAAAGAAATCTGGAAACCGTTGAGAAAGAGAGGAACCGTAAAACCGTCATTTTTACGGCCAAAAACCGTTAAACCGTTCCAAAACAGCTAGAAACTGCAAACCGTCAGCCCCTACGAACCCCACCTAATTTGAATACAGTAAAGCCCTGCAAACAAGAAAATACTTTTCTAAAGAAAAGACTGACTAGGTTCTAATAAACGAGGTATTTAGAACAATCGCAAGGACAATTATGACTATGATCAATATAAAGTTATGCAATATGTGTTTAATAAACTTGAGGGTGGGGTGGCAGCATTAAAAAATTCGAGGGTATAGTATTTTGTTCTTGAAAAAAACAATTCATATCACACAGCTTGATAAATAATTTGCATATCCCTGAAAATTTTTAGAGGTATTCGGTTATAAATAGTTGGGAGTTTGTTTATACTGATATGATGACGTTTCTTAATAAGGTGTACCATCTCGTACAAACCTTGAAATAAATCAGTCTGTTGTTGGTTCTTATCTTTGGTTGTCCTTTCCCACAAACTCAGTATACATAGGCTCTTATCTTGCTATGTTCTTGTTTGCGGAGTATTACTGTCTTTATCTCTCCATTCCATAAAGCAATGAAAAAGGTCTGTGGTTTTTGGGACAGTCCAGTTCTGAACAGCAAGAATCCATTGCAAGATACGCTTATCGCAGAAATCTACAAGTTTGCTTGCTTCCATAGAATGCGCATGTGATAACCTGCCTCATTTTTACGGAAAAATGGATTTAGATCAGATATATGTCTGAACATCCAGTTTCCTAACTCCATGCTGAAAATCAGATGTGAAGGAAGGAATAAGATTTCGGGAAGATAGGCAATTCAAGCAGTGCATTTCCTTTAATAAATGTAGACGTTTATGCAAAATCTCCAGCGTGTAATAATTTGATATGGTGTTTTTATGGGAAGGCGTTTTGTTAGAGAGAGAGAAACTTATCACTAAATCATTATTTAACAGCAAAAGGTTTTTGATCCAGCAAAGAAAGAAATGCATGTATGGGCATGGTGGTACCTGCAGCTTGGTGTCTACAAAGAAACAGCCCGGTTTTATTGGAGTATCAAGCAATATGGCAAAATTGCAAAAATATGATGGGCTGGGAAAATATTGGAATAAATTTCAAACTGAAATAAAAACTACATATATTACTGCTATGCTTATCAGGCAGGGAAGAAGTTACTTGAAACAGTTGATGATGTTTCTTTGTTTTAGGAATTCTTTTTCACGTCAAAATTTGGTTTACTTTATGTTCAAGTTTTTTGTAAAACCAAGATAAATCATTCAATAATGGGGTAAACATGGAGCTCAAATCTTTTAAAAAGGTGGGTGTAAAAGTCGATTACATTTTCCTTTGAATTAAAGTGCTTGAAAGGAACTTCAGGTAATTCGCAATAAATTTGCCTTGGCAATTTCTTGATACCTTGACTACTTTCACAATGGTGGCATTTATTAATTTTGAGGCTGTGACGTCATCAAATTTCTAAATCCTTAACCAGAAGAGCAACAGATTTCTGCTTGCAACCATGTTGTAGACCTTCATCAACTATCGTTATCTTGAAGATTGTATCAATTTCTCTCGAGTGATTTAAGATTTACGATGATTTTAATTTCTTCAAAACTTTCGATGAATTTTTGCAAAATAAGTCAAAGTAAGGCATTTTGAAAATAATCAATATATCAAAAAATTGCCGCGGTAGATTTACAGCAAATTACCCAAAGTTTCTTTCAAGCACATGAATTCAAAGAAAATGTGATACAATTTTACACCCACCGTTTAAAGCTTTGAAAGATTTGAGCCGTATGCTAATGGGGTATGAAATTTTCCCCTATCTTGAGATGGGGTGCGAAACATGATAAAACTTAGCAAATAGGGTAAGAAAGAGTTTTCACTTGTCTTGAAAATTCTTTCACCCCTTTCCCCAGCATTAGCTACAACTCCCTTTGCTACACAAAGAAAAAGCAGGCGGCAAAATTATCAAATGCACAATGAACAGCCTCGTTTTGGAAATTATTCAGAATTCTTTCACATGAAATTCTAGAGAAATTCGGATCTAGCAACCAAACGTTAGTCTAATTATGAGCTTGCATGTTGCTAGCGGTCATAATGTTGATTTTATGGCGATGTAAAGTTTGAAAATCTATAAGGGATTAGACCGTGAAAAATATGCTTCACCCGAACGATTTTTCACGGTCAAATCCCTTATAAATCTTTGAACTTTACTTTGTCATAGAATCAATATCACAATTGCCAGCAGTTTAAAAACGCGTCAATAGCCTAATTTTTGTGTGCTAAATCCGAATCTGGACTTTAGATTTTCATATGAATAATAGGAAGAAATTTGGGCAAATTTCCCAAACGAGGCTGCTTGAGTGAAGCGGTGTATAGATTAGTTTTTTTGACTCGGCCTGGGCCAGTTTTTAATTATGTCAAATCCCATTAGTTGGTCAAAGTTTCTTTCATGCAAGCAAAGGGTTCAAGTCTTTCAAATCTCAAAATAGATGGGCGTAAAATTGTATAACATTCTTCTATGAACTGAACGAATTGGAAGAAACTTTGGGTAATTTGCTTTAAATCTATCTTGGCAATACCTTAGCATCTTAAACATTTTCAAAATGGCGGCATTTTCTCTTTTCCGTAAAAATTCATCTAAACTTATACAAGAAATTGATTCATTGTAAATCTCAAATCACTTGAGGAAAATTGATACAATCTTCAGAAAAACCATTGTTTATGAACAAGATATCAAAAAATGTCATGGCAGATTAACAGCAAATAACCAAAATTCCTTTCACGTATAATAATTCAAAGAAAAATTAGACTTGCCTTAAGTCTAAATAATGATAATAATAATAATAACAATAATAATAATAATAATAATAATAATAACAATAATAAGAGGAGAAGAAGAGACAAAGCAAAGCAAAACAAAGCAAGAGGAGAAGATAGACAAATATCAGGATCTAGCCAGAGAAATCCGCTCATTATGGAAAGTTAAGGCCAAAGTTATACCAATCGTTATAGGAGCACTCGGAACCATACCAAAAGGCTTGAATGGATACTTAAAAGAGATTGGAGTTACAACGAGAGTAGAACTGTTGCAAAAATCAGCACTGTTGGGAACTGCCAGGACACTTAGAATGGTTCTTGAAACCTAAGGAACTTGTTGGACCCGGTTTCAAGGCATATTCCGGTTAGATTAATTTGAGACTATCACTAACCGTGGACATCAGCAATAACAATAATAATAATAATAATAATAATAATAATAATAATAATAATAATAATAATAATAATAATAATAATAATAATAATAATAATAATAATAATAATAATAATAATAATGATAATAATGATAATAATAATAATAATACAATATAATAATAGTTAAAAGAATACAACTCGCTGAAAACTGCAGCCGAGGAAATGATAAGTGAGATTGGACATGCATTGAAGTTTAAAGATGAAGGTATAGAACTGGATGGAGTACTGCAAATTGGAAACTGGAGGAAAAGTTGGAAGAAGATCAAGGATGTTTTGAGGAAAGGAAACGAAATGTTTCTGATTGAGAAATACAAACAAAAGCAATTTCAAAGCGAGACGTTTAGCAAGCAGGAAACAGAGTGTCATATGTGGCTGGAATGTAACTTGGATCCTAGGAAAACGGCTGCAATAGTGAACTTACAAGAACAGATGGTTGAAACGAAATCGTGGAAAGTTTCAAGGGGAATAGCAGATGGAGGAGACATGTGTAGACCATGTGGGTCGTTTAGAGAGACAGTTCATCATTTGCGAGCTGGGTGCCAAATGTTAGCTGGCAAAGAATATTTACAAGGTCACAACAAGGCATTGATGGTTCTCGCTGTTGCATGGGCAAAGAAGTATGAAATAATCGATGAAAACATAGTATGGTACAAAGAGAAGTGGGAGAAAGGAAAAGTATTTGAGAATATGAAAGGGAAATTAGTATGGGACTTTGCGTACAAATTGAGACAAAGCAGTTCGGCTAGAAGGCCAGACTTAACACTTGAACATAAGGAAACAAAAAGAATATGGATTTGTGACATGGCATGCCCACAGGAAAATAACATTGAAGCCAAGGTGAAGGAAAAATTAGATAAGTATCAGCAGCTAGCCTTTGAAACAAGGGAAAATCGGGTTGGGTACAAAGTTGAAGTTATTCCATTAGTCATTGGATGTTTGGGTGGAGGAATTAGAAAATTGTGGAAGAATGTTCAAAAAGTGATAGAAACTGAAACTGAGGCTGAAAGAATTGTGAAAGAAATGCAGAAGACAGTGCTAATGGACAGTGAATCAATTATGAGGAAAAAACTGTCGGGAGTGGTGCAACCGGAATGAACATTTGGAACTTAGACTGTATAGGTCGTGTACACTGTAAAATCAATAGGCTAACAAACTTTGGTAGTCTTAATTAGTGGCTTGAAGTAGCTTTTATGAATGATAATAATAATATATGATGAGGGATAAAGAGGCCATTGGCCTATTAAACCCTTTAGTGTTCGTTTTTAAGCGCATTCATAGCTGTACTTCTCGTTGCCGCAAAAATTGTCATATAATTTCTAATTTTCGAATTTTTTCTAAGTCTATTTTGCCAATCAAAAAGAAATTGTGAAAGGGAAAATTCTCAAAACTATTTCGTTATTCGACACAAATTGGGTATCAGGCAGACTTATCACAGGTAACGAAATAGGCCTGGGGACAAATCTAAAGAAAACTAGAATTTTACACCCACCCTTCTGAAGCTCGGGGGGGATACTTGACTGCTAAGTGATGCTGGACATATGGGTCTGTTTTCAACGTTAATTCTGCTAGATGGGTAGCCTTTTTAGAATTTATATCATAACTGAAGAAATTCGAATAGACCTTGCATCCTCCAATGGACAAAATTCATAGATATGGTTACAAAACGTCTTGAAATTCATGCCAAAGGGTTCGGAATTCTTGAAAAATTCTGGCATAAAAATGGATCCTTTTGTCCAAGTCCAGACTCATGTCGAATCTCAATCACAATCAAGTACCCCCCCCCCCCTCCATCGGCTTCTAAAGATTTGACCTTTTCGCTTTTCATGCGTGTACTTATCTGCATTACATGGTGAAGCCGCTTACTAACTTGACGCCATGAGAGTTTATTAAAGTGAATACGACGCGAAAACCTATATTTTCTACTATTATGCACTACATATCACTGGTCGTAATGATGTACTTTCTTTTTTGATTTAGACGCTTCTTTCTTCAGAAAATGCTTTTGAGCAGCCCCCCCCCACTTTGCTTCAAAAAGTGGCGGCAATTCTGCGCGGTCAGACCGTTGAGCACCTAGACTTGCTCCAAGTCTATTCCGAGATATATCAGCACTAAGGAACATAGTTACTTCTGTGGGGGCGTAAATTTCGTAGAGGACGCTGCGAAGGAAAAGCGAATGCGAAGGAAACGTTTCCCTCTCCCTCGCTTTTCCTTCGCAGCGTCCTCTTCAAGGTTTTACGCCCCCGTAGAAGTAACTATGTTCCTTAGTGGTGATATATCTCGGAATAGACTTGGAGCAAGTCTATTGAGCACCAGGCCCTTGAGACGCAAAGTGTTCGTGGAAAGAAAATACCATGCAATGTTTCACATATGAAACCATTACGAATTTTCGCGTCATGTTCACTTTAAAGGAATTTTTGAAGAAGATCTGAAATCAAGCAAAAAGATGCACATATAACAAAACACATTTGATAAATCATTTGATACTGCAAAAACATAACGAATTTATATCATACGAATATCAGTGATTTGTATATAAAGCCCAATTTCCAGTCAGTGGAATTTTCCGAGCGGGCGGAATTTTAGACAATAAAAAGTTACTCAACCGTAACTATCTATTCAATTTCAGAGCGGCATTTTCTCCCGCGAACAATAGAATTTCCGCCCGCTCGGAAAATTCCACTGACTGGAAATTAGCCTTAAACTATCAAGAAGAAAATTTAAACAATGGAAATCTTCCTCCAAGCCTTGTTCACATAAGGGTAAAGAATGATAGAAATGTATTAGCATGAGTGTTGAAACCATTCTGACGTCAATTTGAGACTTTCTCATTGAAGTACTTGTGGGGGGGGGATCTATCAACTACTTACGCACTGAGGGAAAGGGTCATGTCCGAAGCGTACGCTCAGTATGATATTGCAAAGTTCTGCTATTCACACGCAAAAGCGTGTCCTACAGCCCTCATCTTTGAATTTACTTTTGATTTGAAACTATGAGCGATCCGAGGCGAGCCACCTTGACTTATTGTTTTTTGTGCCTTGAACTTATTTTTACTTGGTATACAACCACCTTTCACTGTTTCATAATTTTGAGATTTTTCGGCAATCATACAGAACGGTGTCTTCAATAATCGACCCTTATGGGCTTTTTACCAATCGGTTTCTGGGTGGCTCGCTTCACTTAATTAAATGAGGCTATTGTTATCAGTAATCGTCATCAGTTATCGTAATCATTTGTCATCATCAGTAGTAATCATCAATTTTTTTGAGACACCCTGTATGGAAACCAGGCTTTATGTGCATTGCACAGTTCTCAAACTTTATATCATTCTAAAATGTGCAGACA
Organism: Aurelia sp. 4 Dawson et al 2005; assembly: GCA_964019985.1. Lineage (NCBI taxonomy): Eukaryota > Metazoa > Cnidaria > Scyphozoa > Semaeostomeae > Ulmaridae > Aurelia > Aurelia sp. 4 Dawson et al 2005. The sequence continues at coordinate 8,130,639 of OZ026511.1, read as the reverse complement.
TTCTGAGTTTTATCTTTTCCGTCTCTTAGCAGAGCTGACGCTTTTATCGAGTTCAGAAGCACTTTGAGTCCGTTTTCCCACTTTTTTCGTGCTTTCACAGCCAACTTCGAGCCTGAATCTGAGAAAAGTTAAGGACGAAAAACAGATCAAACCAGCAGCAATTTGCAGGGGTTACAGTTCACATAGAAATGAGCCTACGGCCACAATGGACAAGGTTAAACAACCATGTTTTGCTCTCTAAGTAAATTATCAATGATCAATTATCAATGATCAATAATCAATTATCAATGATCCATGATCAGTGATCAATCACACAATCAATCAATCAATCAATCAATCAGTCAATCAATCTTTCATAAATCCGCCGCTATCCACAACAGGCAGCTTTTACAAATGAAGTCACGTTATTTTCTTTCTGGAAAGGCTATGTTTTGACCTCTTACGGTTAAATTTGCTGAAACTGAATCTATTGTGTCTGGAACTGAACTGTAACTGAGAATTTATTTCATTTTAGTAGTTCCTTTAAGAATTATTGCGCAGACTTTTGATTCCACAGTAGAAAAAAGCAGCTATACAACGATACTTGGAGTGCCTGTTGAGCAAGGTTTACTGCAGAGATACAAAGAGATTCATCGTCATCAGTCTATGTCAATATCTATTAGGCTTCGATGGCTTAAAGACAACGAGAAGGATACTGATCGAAGTCAAGTTCCTGTCGTAATATTCCAGTCAAGAGCAATTCAGCAGTATGAACTGGAATACCAGACTGAGTTAAGTTTTTGATCTCTGTTTTATCTTCTTCGCAACTGATTATCAAGGTTTTCTCGTCTAAATTCTTCGGTAATTTCAGCAAGGCCTACGAGCAAAGAAAACTACATTAGTTGCAAAACTTCTGCCAGCCTCAGAAAGCTTTTGCAAGCCTCGAAAAAAGACATGGCCAGGTATCACAAAACATTGAGAGCCAAAGAAAGCTATTTATTTTCTTGGAATCTTACATATCAGTGCATAATGTACTCTCGAGTACCGAATAATCGTTCCCCCCGCTTATAAATTTTTGAAAAATTTTCCAACCCCCCACTTTTCTTCCAACCCCCCTTTTATCCATTTTTGGAAAAAGAAAATGACAGTAACAATAATTATCACTAACATTATTGTTCACATGAATGTATAAAAGATACGTGTTTAGCTAAGAAAACAACTAATCTCAATTTCTCCAGACAATCCCCTCGATTGTTCCAACCCCCCGATTATCATTATATCGAACAATTTCCAACCCTCCCTCCGATTATCGTCATCCCCCTGCTTATTCGGTACTTGAGAGTGTGGAGAATAATAGACGAGTGCGCTAAAGATGGCGTCGAAGAATTTTCAACCAAGATCTTTTGCGATATTGAAGAAACAAGCACCATGGTAAAAAATTCCTTTCCGCCACCCTTAGCTCAATCGTCCATTCCTGAACATTGTTCAAACTTTTGAAGCATAAAGGACCTGAAAACGGAAGACAGACAGCATTAGACTGATGACGATGAGTCTCTTGTTGCCCTGTGCTCTTTGACTTGATGATGGCGCTTCAGGCAATAGAGACTCAATAGTATTACTCTGAAAAACTTGGCCCTGTTTAGGCCCAAACTTCGCAATTCGTATCGTACCAATCAGATTGCGAGATTTGGCAGAGAACAATGATGTCGAATTCTCGATTCGAATGATGCAGTTGACTAAATTTTGAACAAAGTTGCTACGGCAGGGTGGCTCAAGTTTTCTCTGGTTTGTTTTGGTCTTAAAAACATGGAAATGTAGCGTTGAAAGGCTCATTTTGGACTTACCAGGTAAAGTGAACTTCCTTCTTCACATTTATACCAAGTTTCTTTGATGAAACGCCTGCTTAACGTGGTTTTTATCGCATTTTCTTTCCGAGTACCGTTGAACAGATCTACGGCAGTCGCTCGATCCTGATTCGATCGATCGAATCATGATCGAATGCATGAGATAGGGCCAGGTTTTTCACTGTTTCATTATGAGTCCCTCTTGAGCAAGGTTTACCGCAGGGATACAAGGGACTCATCGTCATAAGTCTAAGACAGCGTAAGGCTCAAATCTTTCAAATCTTTAAAAAGGTGGGTGTAAGACTGTGTCATAATCATATTTCAATTTATTAGGAAGGGAGACCCCCCAACCAACTCGTTGATTTACAAGGGGCCCTCCGTATAAAAACTTACAAAACTACACAAGTTAAAAACCGCTAAAAACTACTTACAATGAATGAATACAACTAACCAAAGATCCTATCTATAAAAATAAAAGAAAAGTAGCTACCTAAGATAAAGCGGACTAGGATTTCATCCAACGACCGAGCAACCAGCCCGACCCCTCCCCATACTCCTGATGACCGCCGGGCCGACAACGAAAACTCAAAAATAAATCTCCGTTCCCGACCCAGCCGACACCAAGCACAGGAACAACTAGCGTGCCAGCCACCCGGCCACCAGAAAACCCCCAGTCCATCATAAATTATGTTTAAAAATATTTACAGAGGATGCCTGTTTGGTCTCAGCTGGGAGGCTATGCCAAAGTTTAGCTTCGCGAAAAGAAAAACACTTCTGCCCTTTTGCAGATGTTTTCTTTGGCAGTCTCAAGTCCGTTGCCGTATTTATATCTTTATCATGAATCGAATGATAAAGATATAATATCTTTCCATGATCGAACTACTTGAAAGGAATTTTGAGTAATTTGCTGTAAATCTTGATTACTTTCAAAATGATAGCATTTTGATTATTTTTGTAAAAATTCATCGAAAATTAAAAATCTTCCTAAATCTTAAGTTACTTGAGGACAATTGTTACAATCTTCAAGAAAACTATAGTTTTTTAAAGGTCTACAAAATTGTTGCAAGGAGAAATATGTAGCTCTTCTGGTTAAGGATTTAAAAATTTGATGACGTCACGACCTAAGAATTAATGAATGCCGCCATTTTGAAATTAATCAAGATATAAAGAAGATGCCACGGAAATTTACAGCAAATTGCTCAAAGTTCCTTTCAAGCACTTAATTCAAAGAAAAATTTAATGGAATTTTACACCAACCTGTTTAAAAATTTGAGATATATGCTAAGACAGATTAATTTGTTCCATTCAACAGTAAGTCTAGTTTCAAGGGTCAGTTATTAGGTTCTAAGATAATGATCAGATTCTTCAAAGACAAACAAATGGTAGAGGTTCAAAGGTGTGAGATGAAATGACTAGAACCATTGTATTTCAGATTTAACGCTCGCAAAAATAAAGACGTGGGGGACGTCGGTCAGCAGAACTCTGTTTGAAAAGTAAACTTTACGTTGATAGGAAGACTGCCAATTCTTTCTTATATTTCGTTGAAACAAAAAATCTTCTTAAGAACTGCAACGCCTAGGGAAGTGCCAAAATCGGAAAAAAGGTAGAACAAAGATTCGACAATAATCAGCTATATTCAAAACTTTTATTGATATAAAAATATGCGCCTACCTTTCCACCGGAACATTGGATGATATCTAAAAGCAAAGAAAAACATTAAAGCGAGCTATTTGATAAGATGCCTAAATCAATAAATCAATAAATCAATAAATCAATAAATCAATGGCTATTGACATATCAACCCTGCATTGCCTAGTTTACTAACAACTGAGTCAAAAAATGTACATCTCTTTCAAAAACCATCAAGCCGATTAAAAGATGGACACTCCAGTCACTGACGAAGGCTCTGACTTAGTTCTAGGAATTTCTAGATAATTAACAATTTAATATTTTGATCTTAAACAAAAATTCCCCAAAAATTGTTGTTCCATCGGAATTGGATAAAATATATGTGAGTATAGAACGTTTTGCAGCAAATTTCGCTGTCAGTGTTAGCAGCACGTTTTGATATCATTCTTGGCAAAAAGGGCGATTGATCTTGGCTTAATTTTGTCTGTTGAGAAACAGTGCTGGAGCCAGAAAAACGATAGTTGGGGAGGGGGTATAAGTCCAAAATATTGTGACTGAACGGATATAAAGGCATACCCACCTTTTTGTTACATTTTTAATAACAACTCTATCCAAAATCTTGAAAGTGTAGGCTTTTTCCCTAGGGGGTCTACCTTGGAGAAAAACAACGGGGATAGATGTGCCTGCCAGAAAACATATCTATCACCATGCCCTGGAATAAACCTGTCTTTTTTGTAAGTTATTTAAACTTTTCGCGCCAAATTTGACATGACCTGGAAAAAGTAGCATCAAAGGACATACCTGTGGAATAAAGACATAAAGGATATAATCATGTCCCGCAAGTTTCAGCCAAATATCCGACCCTACTTGCATGCACATCCCTGGGTGCTCAATGTATCCAGCAAACCCCTAGGCATTTTACCCAATACACAATCATGGGCTTTGCAGCATCATTTTAAAAACAGATCATGCATCGTTTTGATTAACCCGAAGCATGCTAGCCATCGCTAAATGAATAGACAAAGTACCAACTCGCATTGAAACAATCAGGCCAAAGTAATAGACTGAGGTAAAAACATCCTGACAAGACCTGCAACAGTATTAGCGGTTTCCACATAAAAAGTGATATTTTTTAGAAAATTCCAGTAAGCAATGCAACTCTTCAGATAAGCAATTGGTAATAATGTTGGAGGCAACGATGAAAAACCACTTCTATACCTTTCATCTGTTTTTGATCAGGTTTAACATTCTTTGTAACGTAGAGACTGTAACCATCCAAAAGTTCCTTCTCTTTTGCCTTTGCTATTGACCTAAATGGGAGAAGAATAAATTCTTTAAAGCAAACGAGAACTTGACTTGGAAGACTTGACTTGGAAGACTGAAGTTTTCCGAATAGCATATTCAAAGCATGGCTTAAGTCGAGCATATCTTGTCGTGATACTGGTAGCAATGGAAATCTTTTGAGAATGATAACTAGGTAGAAATGGAGTATCTTCGGAAACAAACAAGTCATATCTTTGCTGGAAAAATAAGATCTGCAGAGGTTAAGAGGTGCACGACGCTAAGACTGTTGAAAGAATGTGCGTCTGTGGCGAGGCCACTGTTGGACCACTTCAATATTCTACAGTTGGAGGAGAAATACCTTTTGATACCTTCAAAACCATAAGACGCTGAAACCCACCTTTTCAAGTCAAAATTGTACTGCTTTTCGGTGTTTTTGTCTTTGATAACGTATTTTTCAGTATCTAAAAAGAGACATAACGAATTTCACTGGCCATATCAGAAAGATCAATGCTGAATAGCTTTGCAACTTGGCGCGTTCTTTTGAGCATCTTCTGAAAATGGTAGAGTTGGTAGACGCTAAATTCAATTCCTTTGGTGCCACTCTACTGAAGAGTGTCGTTGCCCTGAACCGCCACCTTCTAGCATGCGCACAGTTGAGGTTTTAGGCCTGTTTCTAAACTTACGGAAATGGTAAAATCTTGAACTAATAAATTGAAATAAAGAGCGAAAATGGATTGCAAACTCATTAACCTTACCTTATATTCGCAATAGCTTGTTTCTTATAATTTCTTCTCATGCTGAGAAGAACTTTAAGACGGATTTGATGCTGCATTAAGTGCTCGCTCAGTTCTCGATGTATTTTAACCGTCTGTGTTTCGAGTCTGTTAAATTGCGTGCCTAGCGTGCCTAGCGTGCCTAGCGTGCCCTCTGATTATCTCGTGCCCGCGTGCCTAAATTTTCGGCGTGCCCTCATGCCCTCCATGTTGGTGTGCCCTCGTAGGGCATGCAGCAAATTTAGGCACGCGGGCACGAGGGCACACTAACATCAAGGGCACGAGGGCACGTAAGGCACGCAGGGCACGCCATTTAACAGACTCCTGTGTTTCTTTTGATTAATTTACATCGCCGCCGGCGAAGGTCAAATGACTTGTCTCTAGCGCTTTTTCAACCACTTTGCAGGATGCATACGAAAGCTCTTTAAGTTGTCGATTTCCTTTTTTGTTCAGGGATGACTCCAAAGTGAGTCGATTGGTTAAAACTCGTTCTGAATCACCCTAGTGTGTGAAAACGGTCTCGCGTTGTGAATAGCGACCGCCCCTTTTTCCGCTGGACATAATATTCTGATATTAGTGACCTTTCTTGGAGTTGGGAGGGAAGCGTTTTTAGACAAATGTAACGCTAGTAGTAAAACAGGGGAGGGGCTGGGGAACAGTGACTTTAATTAAAGCGCTAATAAAATTTCTAAGATGTGTCTAGAAAATGTTTAAAGCCTGAATCCTCAGCGCCACAGCGGTGCGGAAGAGTTTTCAATCGAAGCATTGTGCCTGAAACATTCTGCCACGATCTTTGTTTCAGGAAGCATTTAAATTTTTCCTTCTCCACTGAGGATCTTGGTAAGAAAAAGAACTCGTGCCAGAAATAGGTAATTAATAATGATTAACACTTGCAGAGAAAAGTTCTGAACGTAAAGCCTACAGATGTAAAGATCTATAACACCTCTAAAAATAACTGCACGTACGGAAATGCGAGAACAACCACGTCAGTGGAGGTCAACCAGGGTGGAAATTTTATATCATGAATGAACATTCCATTCATTTCACACAATGCTCTGCGGTCTCTCCGTATAAGCGCCACTCAGCTCCTCTCTATCAAGCCCTCCTGTCTAATAAGCCCTTTCTTTCTCATCCAAAAATTCAAGCAAGCCCTCTCTCTATAAGCCCTCCAACCTATATCAAATGTAACCAACGATTTTCCATCTATCTAGCTACACAAGATTTCAATTGGTAATTTCGGTATTGTTAGGGATAAGGACTAGATTACTAGGACTCAACGTAATAAGTCTAGATAAGGACTGTGTCGGATTTGTGCATTTGACTCGTACAAATTTATTTAGATTCCTCAAACGTTAATGTCGTTGCCATCTGACTTTGTGAATAAGGCCTTCCTTTCTAATAAGCTCCCTTCTCTTCTGAGGCCCCTCTAGAGTCTCTGAAGTTAAGACCCTCTTTACACGAGAGAAAACTGGATCGATCCAGGACGACATCGATGCGAAACTGGTACGGATCGGGCTTGCGTTACAACGGGATCGCTCGGGATCAATCTGCTATTCGTCCTAGCTTGGGATCATTTGCCAGAGCGATCCAGTTTGCGATTGATTCTGTCGGAGCCTCGTGCAAACGGCTAGATCAATCCCAAACAAGTACTGATGCAAAACGAGGCAAGCCGATAAAGGAAATCGAGGCGCCTTCACGATGGCTCATTGCGGTCGCCCTGACAACAAATGGTGCGGAGTCTTTAGGCATGAGCAAGTCCTTATAAAGAATCTGGGAATCAGTGACAAGGTGCCTGGATCGATCCCGTGTATACTTAACATAGGTAGGGATCGATCCCGTGTACACAATTGAATATTTTGGGATCAGTTCTAAATTGGACAGATCTCACTCTGGATTCAGTTTTCTCTCGTGTAAATGGGGTCTAAACAAGCCCTTCTTCGGTTGCTTATTAGAGCCTTAAAATACTTTAAAAGCACGCATACAAGGCTAAGATTTCACAACTTCAAATCCCTGGAATGAACCATGACTTTACTCACTCGTGAATTCTTTTGAATTGCGGCAATGCTCCAACCAAGAAGGTTCAACAATGTCAATGCCACGAGCAAGGCAGCATAGAAACTTTACTGTCCTTCGTACCTACAAAGAGACACTCAGCATCAAAGGGAATCCAAGTATATAAAAGCCTTTGATAAAGATTTAACCGGGAAAAGGCAATAAATAGGCTTAAAAGGCACCAAACCATGTTTGGGTAATTGCACGGGGGAGGAGGTACCTTAATACTTTTCATGGGACGGGGACGTACCAGTTTTAGGGGTACTCTTTTCAAATCGTTACTGAATTATGGGTATCATTTTCACAATTCTTAAACATTTAAGGGACTTATGGGTGTCCTTTTCAGGGCATTTTTCATAACTTCCAGAATTATGGCCCAGATTTTCATTCGATTTGCGGAATTATGGCCCTGAAATCCACCAGAATTTACAGAATTATGGGTACCAATTTTTTGGGAAAATGGCACGTCCCCGTCAGATGATAGGTTGCAATACCCACCCCCTCCCCGAGGATAATTGACCTCAGTAAGAACTACTTAAATCTGATAGGCTAGAATTTGAATCTGTGTGGATTGAGCAATTTCTATATGCACAGATTCCCGTTATAAAATGATAAGGTAACATCAGTCAAAGGCTAAGTTCGATGATAAAGTTTTGTTATTTTGTTTGGTAAAATCACTCTCAACGTTAAGACACAAAATTAGGAAAAATGCATGTGAGGGGTTTCTATGTGCAAGAAAATTCCACATCCCTTCACTAATTTGGCATTGCAAACAGTTTTGCAAGTCACACTCTAATGAAGACACAAGTCAGAAAGGCCTCGGTGTGCTAATTATCTTTCTCTTTTTGTATCCGAATTTCTTCTATAAAGTTTCCTGTTACCGGATTTATGAAGAGAACAGTTGTATTCGCAAAATATGGGGTAAAAGGATCGAACAGCTATCATATATCCTTCTCATTTCAGTCTGTGAATAAGCCCCCCTCTGGAGTGCGCAAAATCAAATAAGCCCCTTGGGGGCCTTAATAGAATTTTTAATGTGCTTGACTTCGACATTGCTTGAGGGCAAAGGAAGTGCTGTTTTAAGGCGTTTAAATGCGGGGTGAGTGGACGAGTGGCTTATGCAGTCTTCGTCAGGTGACTGAAGTTAAGCTTGGCCGAGTGAGGTCAAACTCCAGATGGGTGACCTCGGAGGCCTGACCTCACAACTCACCCCGTCGTCCTTCAGAAGGGACATTAAACTAGGGGTCCCATGCCTGGATGCGGCATGCACAGTGGGCCTAAATTAGCTTTTTTTTTGATACTTTATTTATCGTTGGATACATAATCTAGCTTAATCATAAATACATACAATCAGCTAATTGATACCAACTAACAGAACAACAACAGCTAAGAATATACATAAACTAAAACATGTTCATAGACTAAGATGATAAGTACATATTAATTTAAGTGATGTATCCCAGGTTTGGTATATACTGGGTGCATAATTTGCAGGAACATGGGATCGTTATTTGTTTTATTTGTCTTTTGAAGATTTGTAGATTGTTTGCGTTTCTTACTTCGGTGGGTATGTTATTCCAGATCTGACTACATCTGTAAGAAACTGTTTCAGTTCCATAAATGACAGTGTTTGGCTTTTTAGAAGAATATGCTTCATTTCTGAGGTCATATGAAGATTGGTGAAATTTGAAAATGTCATTCAAAAAATCTGGATTTTGGTTTATTTTTGTTTTATACATTTCAATGGCTAGTCTTTGCAAATTTTGTTGATGTATTGTTGTAGCATGATCCTTTGAGAGCAGAACTTCAAAGGTGGAATCATAGTCTTTCAGTAGCTATGAATCCTGACAAGCCCACTCAAAATAAATTGAAAACAAACAAAAAAAGCAACCACTGACTTTGCCTTTCCTGTTCCATAAGTCAACAACACCTTGTCAGACTCTCTGCTGAGGCCTATGCTATGCAAATGTGCAAAAACCAGGACAACTGAACTACGGCTCCTCCATAGTGGCCACAAAAACGAGGCACAACTATTTTGCGACTTCTACAGCCTTACCTTATCAGTAACCAAGTGTGTTGCGTCATAAACAGAATTTGCCAGTTCGGCACCAAGTTGTGTTACAGACTGAAATTACAAATAAAAAAATCGTTATGTTAGTTATTTTGAAGATGAAAAAGAAAGACAAAATCGTACAATTGCTGCATATGATAAATATAGTTCAATGTATTAACAGGGTCATAAGAGACCAGCAGAGCTCAGCAGCGCGTCGCAATAAAAAATTAGCGAAAATGGGTGGAGATCGCAAGTCCCTATAAAAAAAATTCAAAGAGATATTGAACATAAGGGGCTCTAACAAAGATGCTTGTGGTAAACCAAAAACCCTTTTTGCATGCCACTGAAACATGAAGATTCTCGACTGTGACGGCGGAGGAAAGCTTGTCATGAAATAATTTAATTTGCCCCTTAATTTGCTTTGAAGATCAAGATTAATTTCCTGGCGCAGCTATTTCGACAAAAGCCACTTATAGGGTCTGTTTTAACCATCATCCTTTTTGCACGTTTGTTGTCACCATTTTCATGGGCCATTAAAATTGTGTTAACAAAGCCCAACCAAGAAACGGCACGTGTAAGGCATGATGATGAGGACAGACCGTTATACCAAATGAAATATAGCGATTTGTGACTGAAGAGTAATTCTCGCCTCTTTTGAGGAGCATATGGTCTGCAATGACGTAAATCTTTGACGTGATATGAGAAATTATGTCCACGACCTTCGGTTTCTCTTCCACAATAACACGAAAGTTGAAGTTTCAACCCAGCACCTGGGATATTTGGTGATACTGATACTGATACTAGATTGATTACACTGAGTCTTAGTAATCACTATTCTAATCAAGAATACTACGTCAAACTGAGAGCAATCATACTGGGAATCGCTGGGACTCATAATGTTACGGCACTTTTCTGGACTGACATTCTTTATTTTTTGAGCTCTCTTTTTGGAACGAGGCTCCTGTGCAACTTCAATTGATTGATGTTTACCAATGGTAACTCGAAGCTCGGATGCACACAGTTTCAAGGAACTTGGCAAAAGTCTAAAAAGCATGAATTCCACGAGATCAGTTCAAGACAACGTCAAACTTTCTATGTATTTACTACTTTGTTGCTTTTGCTAGGCTTTAACTGACTTACTGTGAAGTTTTTATGTCAGTGTTTTCATTTAAACAACAGAAGTATTACTGTTCTTCCTAGGCCCTCATAGAAATGAGGCAGAAATTGTCATTTAAATATAATAGTGTTTAACTTCGAGCATCCGGCAGCCTTTAAACATCGATAACTACGGTCATACAATACCGAAGAAAGTAAAGGAAAGTAAAAAGATTCGTCGAGAAGTCTAGCTTGCCGCTGCGTTGCATGGTCTTCCATTTCGGAGGATTTTTGTGAAATGACGTAGTTGTCCACATGATATCCAGACCCTTTGGTTTTACTTTCACCATGAACAAATAGCTGCTAAATCTCAATCTCAACGCCGTCACTTGAGCTGGTGATACAACGTCTGCTTAAATAATAGAATTTTTACACTAATTCAGCAATATAACATAACATACAGGAAGATAAAAGAGCAGTAACTAACCTACAACAGCTAAGAACAAAGTAACAGCAATTTGTCAATGCGAAAGAAGACTGGCTACTGTGGTGGATGACTGTGGAATGACGTAGTCTCTTAAGTCAGATCCTGGCCCCTTGGTCCAGCATTTCATCCGAGAAGTCTCAGCTTATCACCTGACCTTATGCAATTTGTCGTTGCGGAGCAAACTTGCTACTCCGGAGGATGCTTGTAGAATGACGTTATCTTTGAAACTGTACCCATGTGAGTTTCAGTCCGTTTCGCTTTCATGATCCAAACATCATCAGAAAATGCCAACTCAACACACAACGATACCAATTCAAAAGTCAGTCAACACAACAAAGGAAAGAGGATTGACAGTCAAAACCTGTCGCAACGGTGTGAATAACGTACGCAGCCATCAAGAAATCATCAAGCACAGTCTGTTGAAACCTGAGCCTAAACTTACAACATTCATTCATTGCATTTGAAGCTGTCGGTGTAGCACGGTTTGTGAATAAGCAAGTTTAAACACGATGCACAACAGAAGGTTGTTTTTAGCCGGGTGTTTCGTGGCCTGTATTTGCATTGTTGTTGGTCAAAGCAATGTTTCGAGTGAAGTTGGCTCAGGAAGTGGAAGTTCCGGAGAAATTCCAAATGAAGGCTCCGGGGCGAACAATATTGATTCTACGCTTGTTGATGATGAAGATGTGACCGTGGAAAAGGCTTCAAAGGCGGGGGATAATGCAGAGATTTCCGGAGAAGGTTCAGGAGATGTGATAGTAGAAAAGGCTTCAAAAGCTGGGGAAAATGTAGAGATTTCTGGAGAAGGTTCAGGATTTGAAGGCAACCGAAAAGTACGGGACCATTCAAAATTGGATAATCAAGATGTGATGGTAGAAAGCGCTCAGAATGCAGGGAGCGTTTATGAAAGTTCAAGTGAGGGAGGAGGGAAGAATGGAGAGACTTCAGGAAAAGACCCAGGATTGAGCAGCAACTGGAACGGAACGGGCCTCTCAGCTGCAAGCAAGCACGATGTGGAGGGGGAGACGGCTCCCAAGGCAGTGAACAAAGGAGATAGCTCGGGAGAAAGCTCTGGGCTGGGCAGCACTGGAGATGTGCCGGACGCCTCGCTTATTGACGATGAAGATGTGAAAGTGGAGGTAGCTTCCCCAAAGGGAGGGAACAATGTCGGCGGTGGAACCAGCCACGGAGAAGATACTGCAGGAATGGGTGGTGGAAGTGGCAGCGGTAGCGGAGAGGATGCACACGTTGCAGTGAGTGGCATATGTGAAATTCCGGAGGAGCCAGCATCCCTGAGAAATCACTTGCCTGCAAAGCAAAATAATGATACTACTACGACTCTGCCTGGCATGACCACAAACTCTCCCATGACAATCACTCGACAGTCGCACACGACACATCTACCAACGAGTTCATTAGCCGTAAGTGAAAGTGAGACGAAAATTTCAAGTACTTCATCTAATCAAGTTGAAATAATTACAGCAGCAACAGAGAAATTATCTGAGATTATCGTCACAGAGGAATCGGCCACGACTCACGAAAAAACATTTAAGACGGATGCGACTCAAACGAAATCAGTTAGTCTGACGACTTTATCTCCAGCGTCACCAAAACTGCTCACGATTAAAAATTATCACATTCCTGTTGTTGCGACAAAAGATTTCCAAAGTGTGAGTACTCAACCATATTTGTATTTGCACATTATCTTCTAATTGATCACTTTCGCGCTGAAACTGAAACCCGAAAATAAATTAATCTTCTATCTTCCAGAACATAAGACGCAACACAGCATTTCGGGGTAGTGCTCTAGCAATATTTCCTGCGCGACAAAATACAGCAACGACGCGTCGTACAGACAATTTCTTCTTGCAAACAAGCACAATTAAGTTTATAGCATTTAGTTTCCATAATGCTAGCTAGAATAATTCATAAAATTAGTGCCATCAACATTGGTTCATCTCTTTTCATATCATAATGCAAATAGAAAGTAGACGGACCGGAGAGAACGGCTGCATCATACGAAGATGCTTGGCCAAGTTGAAATGTTGTTTACTGGTCAAGCTTTTAGGGATGATTTCCACTCAGTACCAATAAAATGTTAGTCACGTGTAACATTCGTGCGAATGTTTCATAATCAAAAACAGCACTTGCACGATAGAGAAATATGATATCCTTATGAAAAAATCAGCCAGAAGGCTCTCAGTTGCTTACAGCTATTTATGTACAGGACCAAAATGATCAAATCAGACATACTCTATAAAGTCTTGAAATAGCTTTGAACGCATGTGAGTTTTAAAAAACTACCATTTTCGCAGCATAAACAACATGGCTGCTGTGGGTAATCAGTTACGCCTTGTTAAGGCTCGAAGCAACAAAATTAGACTTCGTTGTAAACAGAATCAAATCTTCAGTCTCGTTCCCAGGGTGTTCTTAAGTCATACGCTGATCACGAAGCCAAATGAACACCCTGGTACGCTTCGATCAAATGCGTCCAGAAACTGGATTCATTAGCAGCCATTATGGATTTCACGGTTTGCTAGGCAACACTAATCCACAGAAAATGGCGTTGCTCTAGCGCTAACTCTGCGGTGGATAAATTGATAAACTAACGTTCGGTTTGTTTGGAGCGAAAACGGGCCTAAGTTTCCAATTCGAGAAACTTTCACCGCAGCTTCGAGAATGAAATGGCTCGTTGTTCTCAGCATTTCAGAGATAAGTAGCAAATTATGGTTGAAATAAATGGGTAGAGCAACGAACTCACTCTAGGGAAGAGATTTTCAACTTCGCGATGTCTCGACTTACTTGAAGGCTACTCAATACTGAACTGAATTATATGCTAATACTATATGAAAGTGAGGGTGAAGAAAGTCTCAACGGAATATTTTACGACGATTTAGAACACAAAGTTCAAATTTACAGGTTTGTCGATGGATGCTGGCAATAGAAGGGATTCTTAGCTGTCAAGTATTAATTTGCTCAGGATATCATCAGTTTTGCCCGATGAAATTCTCGACGGAATTTCCGAATGAGAATAAAACAAAGTTTGAATTACCAGAAAAGTGCGAGGATTTACGGTTTTTTTAACCTCGAAAACCAGAGTTTTTGCTTGTTGTCCGCAGACTGGAGCTGTCCGCAGACTGGAGGTATGACCCGATATGGTAAATACCTACCGAGTAAGATATGAGGTATCACGAAATACAATCTTAATGCATTAGTGCAATTATTTAGCATGATCTTCGGTTGCATCTCGTGGTACAAGACGATACTGTTACAAACCACTTTTTGCTAAAGCTAATCTTTTCCTTTCTAAAGTATTTTCTAAAATGTCACTGGGTTTAAATATAGACTGGGGTTGATTTCTCGCACATACTGCAAAATCACAGAAAATGATTTGCAAATGAAGATTAAGACAATGCGGATTTCTTTCACTTTACTGTCAAGTTTCTTATTTCTGTAATTAAGAACAATGCTGTATACGTGCTTACAAAGGGTGTTGTCAGTGGTACATGTTATTATTGTTTGTTTTTGATTTGTTTAGAGTGGGCTTGTCAGGATTTCTAGCTACTGAAAGGTAAGTCAGGGCCACTGTGCATGTCACATGCAGGCATGGGACCCTTGTTTAACGTCCCTTCCGAAAGGACGATGAGGCGAGTTGTGAGGTCAGGCCTCCGATGTCACCCACCCGGAGTATGACCTCACTTGACCGAGCATAACATCAGTCACCAGACGAAGACTACGGGGTGAGTGGCGAGTGTTTTAAGCAGTTTTCGTCAAAGATACACTCGGTCGGGTGAAGTCAAACTCCCAAGATAATTAATCTTAATACCTTTGAAATAAGAACCTAATTCAGCCTAGCTCTCAAAAAAGTAGGTTCGTATATGCGGGGATTTACTGTATCGCAAATCGACCTTTTTACTACATAAAGTTTATACTAAAAGTACAACCAAGCTATGCAAATTTTCTATGGCTACCATAGCTGGAAATGAGATGATGTCGGCGAGTTCTAACTTAGCCTGCGTGCAGACTCGAGTGGTTTACCGCAATCGACGTGAATCGAATTGAGTTGAATTGAAAAAGTCAAAGAGAATGCCCTTCTGACAAAAAGGTAGACTTAACGGTTCTATCAAATATTTTTACACCAAATCGATCACAGAAATTCCAATATTCATTGCGCAAGAGCTCAATGGATATTGCTATAAATTTTGACTGAAGATTTGTAATTTGCTAAGTTCTAGTGTTACTGTTGTATCATTGCCGCAAAATTTGATCAAGGGTTGTAGAAAACAAACTAATGCATGTTCTTCATTGTTAGGCCGGATTTGTATCGGGCTTAATAACATGCTATGCTCGAAACGTCGTGTTTTATTCAATTTTCATCAAAGTCCTCATATTTTGGCAAAAATATAGCATTTTCTCTTTGTTTTTTTTAATATCTAACTTTTTTCTCTTTGCTCGTTAATGCAGTTTAATTTTGGTAGGTTTTTTCATCACACAGCCGTCATGAATTAGAGTTGTTAGCAAATGGCACTTATGTTATGAGTGCAGCGACCAATATCAAGCTGCACCAAAGTGCAGAGAAGAACAGGCAGATATTAGACAAGCAACCAGGTTTGCTTAAAAGGTAGGCCTAACGATGGACAAAAAGTCTGGAACAAGATGTCTGAGATACGAGCCTCTCAACAACATTTCCTTCAACTTTTGATTTGAGCCCGGAAATAATCAGACAAGATGCTGCGAGCTCTGGAGCTTTGCGGGATGCCGCGGGCTCTGGAACTTGTGAAAAATTCTCTTTCAGTGTGCATTGAGTAGTTTTAAACGTTTCTCCTCTAAATGACATAATAGCTGACCATTTCATACGTTAACTTCGTAGGATATGAAAGCCGCAGCCACAGTAACTATGACAGAGCAAACAAGGACGGGTCTGCCTGCGGACACTCCCACTGAAAAGGAAGCAAAGCAGTCACAGGAAATAGTAGTAAAGGACCCAAACATGATCCCTGTTTCACTACCACATGAAGAGAAAACTCCGAATCCAGTCGTGACAGAACAGCAAGGGACAGCTCTCCCCAAGGACATTCCTTTTGAAAAGAAAAGAAAACAGTCGAAATATCAAGTAGCAAAGGACCCAAATATGATCCCTGCTTCATCTCCAGATAAAAAGAAAAATACGTTGCCAATCGGGACAGAGCAGCAAGGAACAGCTCTCCCCAAGGACATTCCTTTTGAAGAGAAAGCAAAGAATTCGAAAGAGAAATTAGCCACGGACCCAAACCTGATCCCCGTTTCACTACCAGACGCAACGAAAACTTCGCATCAAAACGAACTGGAAATAGACCCACCAAGCAAAGCCAAAGAACAGTCTGCGTTCCTCGTGGTTATCGTAATTGGATCGGTTGCCACGGCAGCTATTGTGTTGATCGTGGTTCTTATTGCTCTAAGAATGAACAGGCGAAAGAGTTCTAACGATTTCTACGACCGGCCTAGTTCGAAGTACAAGCATCTTGCTGAAGTGTAGAAGAAGATGCAATCATGAAAAGTGAATACTGGAATCTGCCTGGGAATCATTACAGAGAACAGAAGCATATCATAACACTCATAGATAACTTTTGCGGATATCTAGAATTATTTCTGACGAATAACGCATCAAGAAGTTAGGGTGTAAGGCTACGTTCACATGATGTCGACACAATTTGAAAACGGTATGAAAACACATGTTTTGCAGACATAATTTGAAACAGGCGCAATGTGAAAAAAGAACTCTAACCGGCACAATTGGAAAACGGAATTGTGTAAACACTCGATTACGATGAAAATGGAATATTTTTCGACGCTTTGACTAAGAAGGTGATAGAACACGGGTTACATTTTAGCCTTGTTTTCAGTAGGACGACCGTAACGAGGTCGATACCGTCAATTTTTCTGCCGCCTTCGGATTATACCGGTATCGTGTGAACGCCAGCTAAAAATTCTAGCATCGTAGTATTTCTGCCGTGTCCGAATAGCGCCGGCATCGTGTGAACGTAGTCTAAAACTGAAAAAAATTGGGGAACTCTACCAGAGGAAGAAAGCCAATTACAGCAACGGGCAATGAAACTACAGCTGCAAGACTCCGGTCCGGAAATCCCTCATTGAGCATTCTTGCATTAACGCTTTTTGGACAAGCAAAATGGACATGCAATTAAAGAAAAAATCATCCTCTGCCTCATATTTGAAATTATTTGACAATAAAATCCTAAATCAAACAATGTACCCTATTAATTTGCATTTTAATTGGAGTTGCTTTGAATCTTCAGCGATTTTGATTCACTTGAGCATAGTGAGTTTAAAAGACACTTCAGTAATGCCGTATAAACCTCAATAGACATTTTAGCTATTCTACAAAAGAAACTGCGTCGAAAAATACTTTATTTTTGCTTTGATACATCTTGAGAATTTTCGAACGTGCACAATGGTTATAGAAGCTCTAACCACAGGTAAACGTACCTCCTGTACAAAAATGTTTTAAAATGTCTAGCGTTTTATTTCTAATCTGATACGGCAAAATACAATGTTTAAATCAGACTTCTAAACATAGCAGATGCTGCCGCTTTTAATAAAAATCGATCGGACACAGCAAAAATGCGATGTTTAAACTAGGTCTTACTTACCATTGAAATCATATCTCTGAAACTAACAATTGCATCGAATTCAATTAAACAAATTCGACGGTTTTTCTCCCAAAACCACATCGAAACTAACATGCACACCAGTTTAGCTACATAACTGGAAACTCTTTCGTAGCTTCTTGAGTGTGATATACCGTAAAAGATCTATTACGCCCAAGAGGTGGTTAAGAGAGAGAGAGAGAGGGGGGGGGTTTATTCACAAAATCAAATATCAAGGAGATACATCATAGCTTTTTACTTCTTTTACGCCATACTTTGCGGATTCAAAATAAAATTTTACGGCTATAATACATAAGTTCGACACAGTTTTATCTTAAAACCACCTCGAACTTGACATGTAAACATCTTAAACTGAACTTATACATATTTTCTTGGCAGCCACTTATATGATATAACAAAGGGCCTATATATCTATCAACAATTTCATTCTGTTACACCCTATTTCTCCGATTTGTCTACGACCTTCTAGAAGGAAATGAGGAGCGTTGAGGACCTCAGCATAACTAATGACAAAAACATTTTAGGCTAAGGTGAGAAAAACTGCTGTCCTAAATGTGAGGTCCTACTGCACCGACATTTGCAATTCACAACGGCGCTCAGCAGTTTTTCTGTTCGCTTAATCGAAAAGATTGATTCCTTCTGATTCATTTTTTTCCTGTTCCTGTTTCGTAGCTTCCTCGTAGCATGACGTATAAAATGTCTTCAGTGCTGAAAATCGTAATTGTATTTACATATAAACTTTGTGATGTCGATTCAATGATTGCATTGTCATGTTGATGAAGGAAGGTTGGATAGTGTTAAAATGATTGGGAGCCGGACCTTTGAAGTGTTGACCACCATGTTAATACTGGGTGAGCAAAACCCCTGTACCGGAAAAGCTCCATCTAGCTCCCTCTCTTTCAAGCTCCCCTCTCTAATGAGCCCCTCTCCACCGAGTAAAATTATAAACAAGTCCCTCACTATTAAATAGGAAATTTAAAGGGCGTCATAGACGTCAACAAAGTGCTATCAGTCAACTAGAGGAATGACGATGAGTCCCTATCCCTGCGGTAAACCTTGCTCAACAGGGACTCCTTATGAAACAGTGAAAAAGCTGGCCCTATTTTCTGCAATCATCAATGGAATTGTGAAGTAATCACGGCTTCGAATCTCAATCCCGTGGGAATGTTCTTCAATCGAATCGAAAATTCTATCAAACTTTTGCATCGTAACAATTGTAATTAACAATTCTCATAATCTGGTAGGTACTCTAACAATGGTGGAGTTTGGGCCTAAATAGGACCAGGCTTCAGAGGCAAATCAAGAGTCTCTGTTGACCCAAGCGCCACTATCAAGTCAAAGAGCACAGGGAAACGAGAAACTCATCATCCGTTTCCGTTTTGGCCAAATTCTACTTTAGAAAGGCTGACATTGCAGTGTACCCGCAAGGAACTCTGGGTAAGGGTAGTTCTTTAAATTGCAACCCATCAATGAGAACAATCCAGTACCAATATTTCATTTGCGAAAAAGGAAGCGACCTAAACTCTGGCAAAGAAGCAAAAAATTTCTAAGCAAGGCTCTCCATCGTCTCGATGAATGAATGGATTTCTGACCTGCCTAAAAATAAAACAAAAATGTTGCTTCCATCAACTCATGTATTTTTGACTCACCCAGCTGTACCAAAATAACTGCCTTTATCCCATACAAGACATTAACGTTGACAGATCTAAAAATCGACTGACAATGTGGGAAGATAACTGGCAGTTGGATTCCTTTAAAACATCGACCATGTTGAAAGCTACAGTAAAGCATAAGGAATATCGCCTTTTGAATATTTCTTTACCCTGTCAAGAAATTTAAAAATAAGCAAACAAAAAGATTACCTTTTCAACAGATTTATCCGTCAACCCAGTGAACATTATTTTTGGTACTTCGTCAAGAGCTCGTAGAGTTGGTCGTATGCTCGGGCTTTTCATAGTCGGTGAGTCCTCAGCTAGCTTTGAAGCAGTACCCTTTCCCTGCAAAATGGGAACAGAATTGAGTGCACATGTCTTCTATCGGGGGAGTCAAAAAGAACGCCCGGCGGTTGAAAGGCTACTGCTCGCTCAGTATACGTATAAGCAACAATATTCTGCAGTATCTGATTGAATAGCTAACAAGTTGAATTACTTTTGGAGACTTTCCTGGCAAAAATCTGTCACTCCATTCAGAGTCTGTAAGCGATTTTCTAAAATGAATACCTTTGAGAAACCTTAAAAACATGCTAAAATTACAAGCAAGAATCCCTAATGTGTTTACCTCATATTGATGACTTTCAGTACGCGTTAGTATTTGCTTCCTATTACCTTCTATTGAAATTAAAAATCTTTTTCTGAAACTGATAATGTGAACTTTAATGCCATATGAATCATGCACTAAAATGAAACGTGCAATTTTCGATTCCCGTACAAACTCCTTGCCGGCATTTTTCTGATTTTTAGTTGCTAGCCTATTTTGATTGGTTTGTTAATCATTCCTCGTATATCTGCGTCATAACATAGAAAATGCAGTGTCCCCAATCAGACGAAAGAGCCTTTCAAAGTCACACGGACGCACTGCCAAAAACGATCTTTTTGCGCCGAATGAAAAGGCAGGCAAAGGGAATTTATGCCAAAAAGGACATGCAGATAACACGAAAGTCGACCTTGGAGCCACATGTAGAGAGGGTGCATTGACTTAATTACTTTGAAGATCTAAGCGTCCAGAAAGAAATATGACGTACCTTGGAATTTCTTCCTTTGGCGGATCTGCTTTCTCCCCCAAAATCTTCCTTTGCATTTTTCTTAGATGGTCCAGTAGGAGAATTTTCAGTATCACTTAACTTAGCCTGGTTCATTACTACAGACTGTTTGCCTCTCTTTCGTCCACGACCTCCACTCGATTTCGCACTGAATTCATCTGCAGAACAGTTTGCAAAGGAGGCAGTAGGACTTTGCTGCTCGTTTTGACTAACAGTAGTTTTAGTCATGTCTTTATCAATATTAGAAGCAAGACTCCTTTGCGTAGTTTTCGATTTCGTGCTTCGCATGCTTGCTTCTGTTTCACTGTCTGTTTCAATGATTGCTTCATTTTCAGTTTTGTTCGTATTGTTTTCATTATCAGTTTCAGTTTCTTCTTTCGTTCTTTTAGCACACGACCTTCCTTTCTTCGCTGATCCCCCTCTAGTTGCCTTATTTCTCTTCAAATTTTTAATTTCGCTATCTTCTTCCTCTTTAAGCTTTGAATTGTTTCGCTCGCTGTCAGCATCCTTCAAGTCTTCTTCCTGGTTCACTGAAACGTCTCCCCCAATTTTGTCACCTGAAGAACTAACCCGTTTGGCAGCTGTTCCTCGCGTAACACCTCTGGCTTCTTCGCTTTCATTGTTTTCCTTCCTGCCTACCGGATCCCCATCTACAGTTCTCTTAGCAGAAGCCCTACCTCTTTTAGCAACAGTCTCCCGTTTGGTAGTCTTACTGGCTTCTGTTTCTTTGAGTTTAGCACTGCCTTGTTCACTATCAACGTCTTTTGCTTCGTCTACGGAAACCTGTACAACAGTCCTCTCCGCAGGCGCTCTATCACGTTTTGCAGCAGCAGTCTCCCGTTGGGCACTTCTGCCCCTATCCTTCTTACTGACTTGTTCCTCTGGTGGCTGAACGCTAGAAGTCTTAATTTCATTTGGAGCAGCAGTCCGCTCCTCGTCCATCGAAAGCTTTCCTGAACGGTTCTTCTTCAAGGGTCTGCCTCGTCTCACAGTCTTGCCACCATGGGTCTTCGAAGCAGCTTCTTTCTCCGTGGAGTCCTTTCCTACTTCTGTTATTTCTGCTATGTCATCTTTCCCGTTAACACCTACCCTTTCCTCAACAGTTTTAATCGTTTTATTGAGGTTTTTCAACGTAGAGGCTCTGCCGCCTGGTGCAGTCGATCTCCCTGCTTTCACAGCTGCAGAACCCGTCATATTCCCTGCATCCTCTTGCTCTGCCTCCGTACACGATCTCTCTTTATCAATAATGTCATGCTGCTTCTCCAACGCATCTTGGCTCTGCTTTGCATCTGTATCTTTAGTACCTGAAGCCGTTTTCCTCCTCCTGGCACTCGCGGTTTTCTTTCTTCCGTCAGCTATAGCCCCTGTGGCAACTTGCAAGCTCTCATTAGTCACTTCAAATTCACTCGTTTCCTTATCACCAATGTCTCTATCATCATCTTTAAACGAAACTTTGCTTCTTACAGATCTCTTACTTCTTCCCTTCCCTTCATTGGCATGCTCTTCAGCCGCAACTAATACCGAATTCCCTAATCGTTTGTCCTCGGTAATATCAGGTTCACTCTTTTCCTTGTTTCTGACACGATTGTTTGAATTCTGTTTACCTGTTTGCTGACTTTCACTTGATGGTCCGTCACCTTTACCATCAAGTTCACGCTGCTTATTGTTCGTGTCATGACTTTCTAGATTCCGTCTGCCAGAAGGTTGATTTCTATTAAATGATCTCTTCCTTTCTGTTTCTTTGTTTAAATTTTTTCCTCCTGAAGCAGCCATCTTCGTCTTACCTCGTGATCTTCTTGGTACGGCTGGCGTAACAAACATGGACCCACTCAACTGATCTTCCATTTCGTCTTGGCTTTTTTCGTGACTCCCTCCATCTACAAGAAAGGAATAAAGATGCAATGGCTTGTATTTATTTCAAGGGCTTACTAACTATAAGGCCCAGCTCGCACTGCTTCTCTTTCATATGAAAATTGGGCAAAACTCATCAATCCTTGCTTGCATTCAAATCGCTCCGCCGTGAAAACGGAATATTTCGAAAACGCTAATGAAAACACAGCAATCTGGAAACGGTGCATTTTGAAAAAGATCCGTTTTCAGTGTGAACGCCAAAAACTGAGACCTTTGAAAACGCTTCAAATTCCTGTGTGCCGGCTGATGATTACAATAGCATACAAACTCGTGATTGGCGCCTTTCCGACAGCTACAAACAATGGCTTTGTTTTGAAAAGAGGTGAACAACTCAGTCTTGCATTTGGAAACGGAAAGACCTGGACGGGCAGCGTTTTCATCAACGAAAATGAACAGAAATAAAAACAGAGGAGCGTGAAGGTAGCCAAAGACTGCGTTCACACGATGCCGGTATAAAATACGCAACGGTCCACTTGGGAAGTGTGATTGTAGCAAAATCTGTGAATACATTCACACGATACCAGAAAAATTTCGAAAACGGCACAAACTGTGACAGCATTAATGTCTTTGAGAGCTCAGCGAGAACGAGGTGGAATTTTCGTGTCCAAGTCAAAGCTAATGAAATCCTTAAGGCGCAATAATCAGTCTCGTTTCGAAAGCGATGAAAAATGTTCAGCCTTGATCATTTTCGAGTGTTCGCACGATTCTGTTTTTAAAATGTGCCGGCAAATACTGTGTCGTTTTCGTGTGATCTGGAGGCCTATACGTCACAGTTTTAACCGTTTTCACAATGTGACGGTATTATATGCACGCAGTCTAAATTAGTCGTTTGAAAATGGGCAAAGACAATGCCACTCCACGCGTTCAAATACTGGTTGGACCAAAACAAACTTGAATGAACTGAGCTGCATTGATGCTGCAGTATAGCTTCGGAAAAAGCAGTTGTACCAATGCATATCAACTCGTGCGGAGGAGCAATGCTTTAGCTTATGCAGCAAGTCAAATGCACCGCAACGAAGGAGTACAACAATCAGACGTAATATCATAAGGCAGCTCCTAATCTGACGTCGTAAACCTTTATACGCCGCAATTAAGAGCTACACAATTTCACTCGAAGACTTAGAGTTCGCAAGGAGGAGTGTATATATTCCGCTCACAAATTCAAACTTCATTTTAACATCCTACCGTCAATCTTAAGAAATTTGCAAAGATGGGAAATCTCTTTTCTTGTTTGAAGAAGAATTCCGTCGATGTTGCCGCAGTGGCTGAGGTTAGAAATGCTCCGACACCAAAGAGAAGCTACGAGTCTCTCGCGGAGAAGATGAAAAGACAAGCAAATATGTTCACTGCGAGTAGTTTTGCTGAGGTGGAACCAATGCCGATAGACGAGGAAGGACATGGAAGGAGACCTAAAAATCCGTCTCCACCAAGAGATGCAAAAATCACCAAGAATTCTACTAGAAGGAAGGTAAGCAAATCCGTTTTATCATCTTCATTTCAAATCCTTCACGGACACAGTGGACCCATCAGCTTAAAATGGCTGCTTTTCAGAGGGTCATGGCAAAACCTAACACATAAGTTGTAATCAAATGAAAGGAAGTATTTACAACGTTAAATTGAAATTAAATGAATTTAAAGGCAATGCTCTGCATCATTAACATCCAAAACTAGTCGATGCAACAACAACGACAACAATAGCAACGACAGCAGCAACAACATTTTTTGCTCCAGCTATTTTGACCTTTACAAAAATTGAAGATGGCCATGCACAGATTTATCTGTGTGCTCTGAAACGAGGTTAATGCGTAGTCGTGGAAACCTTTGGCAATTGGAAATTCTCGTTGCTCATGGCAGCTAATTGGCAATAAAATGAGGAGCTCCTGGTTTAAAATGAAATGTTTGTTGACTCTTGGATTGAGGAAGAATGCATAAATATTTGAATGAGTGACTGAATAAATGAATGAATGAATGAATGAATGTATGAATAAATAAATCAAACAACATAGAAAAGAATACACAAATCATCTTCAGTTCAAAATATAAACATAAAAAATAAAAGTAGAATAGTAAGAGCAATATAATACCGATATATCATAATATCTTGATGAAAATAATAATGACAATAAAACTCTCTTTTCTCAACAGACAGGAATTCAGACAATGGAACCACCAGGTATTCTTCCGAATGCACACGCAGAATACCATATGGAAGCATTGAAGGCACGTAAGGTAAGCAAATTACTTTATCATGAGTGAAAGAGATCGACGAATCAACTATTTCAATAAATGAATTGATGAAAGAAAATATGAACTGAAATGATGTAAAAACCAACACATAGGCAAGGAATTAAACAAATGAATAATGATGGCAGCCTGGCAAAGAATGCAAACAATTTTTAGAATGGTTGAAGAAAGAAGAGATGAATGAATTAATGAATGAATGAATGAATGTATGAATAGATGATTAAATTAAATGACGTAAAAACCAACACATAGACAAGGGATTAAACAAATGAATAATGATGGCAGCCTGGCGATGAATGCAAACAATCTTTAGCATGGTTGAAGAAAGAAGAGATGAATGAATGAATGAATGAATGAATGAATGAATGAAAGAATGTATGAATAGGTGAATGAATTAAATGACGTAAAAACCAACACATAGAAAAGGGATTAAACAAATGAATAATGATGGCAGCCTGGCAATGAATGCAAACAATCTTTAGCATGGTTGAAGAAAGAAGAGATGAATGAATGAATGAATGAATGTATGAATAAATGAATGAATTAAATGATGTAAAAACCAACACATAGACAAGGGATTAAACAAATGAATAATGATGGCAGCCTGGCAATGAATGCAAACAATCTTTAGCATGGTTGAAGAAAGAAGAGATGAATGAATGAATGAATGAATGTATGAATAAATGAATGAATTAAATGATGTAAAAACCAACACATAGACAAGGAGTTAAGCATACGATTCATGAAAAGCACCTGACAATGGATGCAAACAATATTTAGAATACTTGAAGGAAGAAATGATGAATGAATGAATGAATGAATGAATGAATAAATGAACGAATGAATGAATGATTGAACGAATGGATTAATGATAATATTAATATATATTTCAAGCAAGAAACAGAGGAACATATAGTTCAGTTCAAAATATACATATAAAAGATAAAGGTAGATAAGAAAAAAATAATAGAAAAATAATAATAACAATGAAAATCTCTTTTCTCAACAGACAGGAATTCAGAAAATGGAATCACCAAGTATTCTTCCGAATGCACACGCAGAATACCATATAGAAGCATTGAAGGCACGTAAGGTAAGCAAATTACTTTATT
The DNA here is from genome assembly GCA_964019985.1 of Aurelia sp. 4 Dawson et al 2005. Classification (NCBI taxonomy): domain Eukaryota; kingdom Metazoa; phylum Cnidaria; class Scyphozoa; order Semaeostomeae; family Ulmaridae; genus Aurelia; species Aurelia sp. 4 Dawson et al 2005. Next base: position 8,104,756 of record OZ026511.1, on the reverse strand, counting down.
ATGAGTGAAAAGATCGGCGAATCAATTTTTTGAATAAATGACTTGATAACAGAAAATGCAACAGCTATGCAATACTTTGTCGAAAACAGATCATGCAAATATTTCCTGGAAGAAAGCGGACAACAACTAGCAGCAACAACAACAACGACAACAACAACAACAGTAACCTTAATAACAACTAACAAGGACATTCAAAGGGCAAAAACCAAATACCCGTCATTCAAAGTCATTCCACTCTTTGCACCAGTCACTCTCAAAAACCTTTAAAACAAAAGCAAAGAACAGGACATTGTGGAGGAGCATTGTCAAAAAAGTCGTTGACTCTTGTCTCTTCTTGTTGATCACTGATAAAGCACCATCCTTTATCCAGACCAATGAGAGGAATGACAAAGAAGAAGAATAAGAGAGAATAGGAAATATAACGATGTGAAAACCAACACATAGACAAGGAGTTAAACAAATGATTCATGAAAGGAGCTTGAAAATGAATGAAAAAATGTTTAGAATGCTTGAAGAAAGAAATGATGAATGAATGAATGAATGAATGGATGAACTGATGAATAAATAAAACAAAGAAAGGACTAAACTGTAACGAATTAAAGAAAAGACATGCATGAATGAATGAATGAATGAACGAGATAATGAATAAATTAATGATTGAAAGAAAGAAATCAATGAATGAATGAATAAAAGAATAAAAGAAAGTATGAGAGATTGAATGAATGAATAAAATTATAAATGATTGAGTCCAAAAATGAAAAGATTAAAATAAACTTCACAACAAAGACATGAATATACATATCACCTCCAGTTCAAAATATGAATATTAAAAATAAAAGTACAAATAATGATAACTTTACGATGATGATAAATTCTTTCTACAGGCCGGTCTTCAAACTACCAACCCACCAGGCATTCTTCCAAATGCACATGCTGAATACCACCTGGAAACCTTAAAGGCACGAAAGGTAAGTAAATTAATTCATTTCAACAAATAGGTAAGGAAATTGGTACTGTTGAGAGCGAAAAAATAAAGAATAAATAATAAATATCCAAGTTAGCAATTAAACGAAAAGATGGAAAAACAACTAGAAAAAAGGGATTAAAGGAACAAAGGATGAAATACACCAGTCAAAGAATGTAATCAAAGTACTTGAATCAAACAATTCCGACTATGACAGAGCAAACAAGGACGGGTCTGCCTGCGGACACTCCCACTGAAAAGGAAGCAAAGCAGTCACAGGAAATAGTAGTAAAGGACCCAAACATGATCCCTGTTTCACTACCACATGAAGAGAAAACTCCGAATCCAGTCGTGACAGAACAGCAAGGGACAGCTCTCCCCAAGGACATTCCTTTTGAAAAGAAAAGAAAACAGTCGAAATATCAAGTAGCAAAGGACCCAAATATGATCCCTGCTTCATCTCCAGATAAAAAGAAAAATATGTTGCCAATTGGGACAGAACAGCAAGGAACAGCTCTCCCCAAGGACATTCCTTTTGAAGAGAAAGCAAAGAATTCGAAAGAGAAAATAGCCACGGACCCAAACCTGATCCCCTGAGAACAAAAAGAGATACTATTAGGAAAGCAGACAACAGAGTGACCTAAAATTGTTCTAACTTGTTATGGTTGCTGTGGAGGAGCCGTAGCTTTCATTGTCTCAGTTTATACGCAGTTGCATAGTTCAAGCTTCGACTTAAAGTTTCGGACCTTGTCTGAGGCAATATTACAAGTAGTTCCTGATTGATGCCAGAAAACGGAAAACGAGTGGTGGCTTCGAAAACTGAATTTCCATTGTCGTCCAGCGATGTAAAATAAATTATTTTTTGAAAGGAAAGATTTCTAGCATCGTATAAAAAATTTTTCTGCATTGTTTTGCGAAGGGTTAAAAGTGATGTTTACCTGCTGTATTAGACAACACTTTAAACAGTTTTAAAACTGCAAAGAAATTTTGAATATGAGGCTAGAATCGCTTCCTTCAACTATTATTTGACTTTTAGATTGCTGGAGGATAACGCTAGTGCTGTTCATGAGGTCACAACATATTTTGCTTTTTATCTGCCCAACCACTTGTTAGATTGATTCAAACATGGTGTCAAATTCAAAGTTGAAAGCTAACCTATCACACAGTTGACAAATCTAGACAATAAAACAACGACTTCACCTCATTAGCCACACAAATGAGGCAAACATTTATAGGAAAAGGTGGTATATTGTATCTCTGTTGTATCTTCCTGTAAATGTAAAAATGTAAAATGCACATGTAAAAATTGCTGTTAGATACAATACCTCTGGAAATCCCCCGCCAACGGTAAATCGATGCAAATATACTTGTTTTCTTTATATTATTTTAAAGTTTTCCTTTATAGATGGTTGGTGTGAATTGGCTATTCGTATATAAGCTATTGCAAATACCAACTTTAAAGAATATGATAACAATAACAATAAATAATTCTTGTTCCACAGACCGGTATCCAGGTTGCCGATGCTCCTGAGGTTATCGCATACGCAAAAGCAGAATTTCACTTGCAAACATTGAACGAACAGGTAAGCAACTTTGCTATGCCGAGTGGGTGAAAACATTGTTTAAATGCTTGGCGGGCTGCTGAATGAAAGTATTTGGCTGATATTAAAAATGAAATGTTAATCTATCAGTCAAATGTCAACGTACACGTGAAAAGTTTGTTTGGTGGAACCACTCATTGTTCAGAAGCAGAAATTCGAAAAATCCTGGAGAGGGTTAGCCTCACGAAATAGTCCCAGATATCGCAAAAGCAGCAACAACAATAACAAGAACGAAATTTTTTATTTTTGCTCAATCCATCAGTCTATCAATAGCAATCACTGCGAACAAGTCATCAGTCTAGGAGAGGGTTTTGTATGAGAACGAGACTTCAACTTTCCACTTTGGTCCGTGATTTATTTAGCATTGAAATAAAATTTAATACAATTGTCAGTTTCAGAAAAATAATTTTGATTTCAATAGCAAGTAAACCATGGACCAGAGTGGAATGTGGCATTCTCGCTCCCATACATGCCCCTTGCAGATATTTCCTAATTTTTAGGTCTTAAAAATGAATGAGTTTACGAAACAAAATTTTCCCATCTAAGTTAGCCTTTGACTGATGGCGCAAAATTCCAGTTTTGACTATGAGCCACATACATTGCATTCCCTAGTCCGCCAAACCTACAGAATTTAATCCAAATAAGATATAGAATGTAATTTTTAATAGCAAGTTTATCATGTACCATACTTTGCTTGAACATGTTTGCACAAAAAGTGCCTTCGTATATCTTCGGTTAACGGGGCAATAAATAAGCTCCATCTATTCAAAAACAAAACCTAATATTGCGGCTAGTAATGATTGCGCAATTAAAATTCAACGAATTCAAAGAAACAAACGTTTCCTTGTAAAATGTCACTGCAATGTGATGACTTACTCTTAAGTTTGTTTTTAGTTTGATTTTGAAAGATTTAGTAGGACATTCTGGTCCTCTAAGGGCACAACAACTCGAGTCAAATTCGTTCTTTGTCGTATTACCTCTGCCAACTGCAATTGCATTTCAACGTTTGAAGAGAGAAAGGGATTTCTCTTCGCAGTTTATCCGCTATCTTTCAGAAAAGTAGCGCGCTATCCCTGACCTCTTTGAAAAGGTCTATGCCTAAAGTGCTTAAAATAATACAGAAATGAGAAAATACCTGGGGAATGAACTTATAGTGGGTGAGCCAGAAAAAAGTTCCCACTTTCGAAAATTCATAACACCAAGACTACTCCACGGATTTGAATCATTCAAATTCTAGTTAAAAGCCGAAAAACCAAAGTATTTTTGTTATTTTTCTCGCTGTCCCACCATCACAACAAATATAGGTTAATTCAACTTCACAAAAATTTCGGTAGCAAAATGACTGAAAAATGGCCAAAAACATCGATCATGTTATGAATTTTCAAAAGTGGGAACTTTTTTTTGGCTCACCCGCTATGTAAAGGGTTCTATAAAATCGACTCTTTCTCTCTCTTTTGTCAACAGCCTGGTATACTCAGCACCAATTCCCCGCAAGAAAAAACAGACCTCATATTAGAGAATCTATCTATGAATGACGTAAGTGATGGAAATGATGACCAACAGATATCACAAGAGCAAGACAATGATTTGACTGCCCAGCCACCTGAGCCAATCATGAAACAAACAACAGCTGGAGTCAAGCATGGATCTGCTCGGTTGTCGATCGATGATAAGCAAGCCTTCTCATATTCGGTAACGATAAACGAGCCAGAATTATCAATTAAGCAAAATGAAGTCATACACATGAGACCATGTGCTGCTTATAGCCGCCATTTTGTTGATGAGTACAGACAGAACGAATCCACATCTGGCAAACAAGGAAGACGTCCTGTCTTTGATACAGAATGGCCAGCACATCCCATCAACATTCGATCATGTAGGAACAATTCATTGCTTTTGGCAAGTGGAACTGAAGACCTGTGGCAAAGTTCTCGAAGAATTTCCAGCCCAGGAGTGGGAGATGACTCCGCATCTGAATTCAGTAGTGGCCATTCAACACCAGTCGCAGGACATTCAGGAACTAGGTGAGTATCCAACTTATATCCATCACCTTATATCCGAGATTTCCAGTCCAGGAGTGCAAGATGATTCTGGATCTGAATGCAGTATACCGAATTCAGATCCAGATTCATCTTGCACTCCTTGTGGCACTGAACGAACTAGATGAGTACTTCATCTTATCGCCATAACATTGGTTGGAAAACGCAGCATTAGTGCAAGGTGTCCTAAAAACGTTCCTTTGCCCATTTTAAAGAAGGTGTTGCTTTACTTGCTCTGCTATACAGTTGCATAGGTAAGATTCAAGGTTAGAGTTTGAGTTTAGACTTATGACGATGAGTCCCTTGTATCCCTGCGGTACCCTTGCTCAAGAGGGACTCATAATGAAACAGTGAAAAACCTGGCCCTGTCTCCTGCATTCGATAGATCGAATCATGATCGAAAGACTATCGTAGTTCTGTTCAACGGTCAGTCCTCGGAAAGAAAATGCGACGAAAACCACGTTAAGTAGACATTTCATCAACGAAAACTTGGTGTAAATCTGGAGGAGGAAGTTCACCTTACCTGGAACGTGCAAAAATGAGTGTCTCAAAGCTACATTTTCCATGTTTTTAAGACCGAAACAAACCAGAGAAATCTTCAACTACCTTCTGCAGCCACTTCGTTCAAAATCTAGTAAACGCCAAAGCGAAAGACAGATATTCTTGTCCAAGATCATCCTCCCAACATTTCCGATTACACAATTGATGATGATGATGATTCGGATGATGACACCAGTATCAATAGTAAGTGGGCATTGCCTATGTTTGTAAACTATCGCACAAGGCTGTAGTGTTTGAACAAATAGGCAAAGTCCACCAAATACCTGTCAGATCAGCCAATAGCAACTCACATGATTCACTAGGTTCTGATTCTGAAACGAAATTGCACATTGTGCACGTTTGGTTCCACGCTCCTGACGGAACACGTCACACTTTTGAACAATCATTTCCTTCTCGATCTTTCCATGCTATAAATGAGAATTTGGATCCCGGGTTTGGCTCATGATGCATCGTATTATGCAATCAGAAGCTGGAAAAGATACAAATGACAAGCGCTTCGAGGCAGCTCGTCTTTATACTACTGTACTTGAAAAACGTAACATCAAGACCTCAATTTCAATTGTATTAGTGTTTGCTATATTGTTTTATGTTAAGAAATTTCATGGGGAAGACTGCCTTTGACGACAACATGTCATGATGAAATATCCTGCACAATTTGGCATCTCTTTTAGGTTTCCGTGCTGATCCTAAAAAACTTGCATGCAAATTTTCATCTTCTTCCTTGACAGTGATAACCATGCACGAAAGGAAAGCACAGAAGCCCTTGTCCAAGATGACCCCGCAAACCTTTCAATTGAAGAGGATGATTCTGAGAGCGTCAATAACGAAAACGAGGAAGTCCCAACTGATAAGGAGGCTGTCCTATCTGTTCAATCGACGCCAAATAGCGATTCAGAAGATTCTGATATAATGGAATGCATCCACGGACATGACGCAATACATTGCACTCTTTGCAACCGGCCAACTGGCCGATATGGGAGAGAGTTTAAAAAGAAGCAAGATGATATTATGAGAAAGAGACAAAGGAGGAAAGGAGGGATAAAGAATGTGTTCAAGAGGGTCGCCTTTCGATGACGCATTTGATTTTAATCTATTTTTTACGGTAAGTTGTCAAATTTTCTTGTCTTTTTAAGCGTAGGCGCAGAATTCACACTATGGAACCATATCAACTATGATGGTACCTATGCGCCTAGGCAGGTGGATAATGTAATAAGGGGTGGGCCATGATCTATAACTAGTGGGTTATTACCATGAATGGGTGGCTATAATCTAAAAAAGGGGTGGATGACTATGTACTAGGGTAGGTTACGGTGTTATACTTGGTGGGTTATTATTCTAGGATAATAATCCGCCCAGCATAACAAGTACGAGTTAAGGTGGATCTTCACTTAAGGTGGCTCACTACTGAAAATTTCAAAACTACGAAACATTGAAAGGTGGTTATGTACGAAGTAAAAACAAGCTCAAGACACAAAAACACAATAAATTAAGGTGGCCTCGCTACTGATATAAAACTTCAACTGCTACACACTGGGTGTCCTATCGATCATAGGCAGATCTACAGCAAACTCAAAGAAAAATGTAACAGAAGTTTACATCCACCCTTTCAAATATTCCAGCCAATGCTCATCTTTCTCTAACAAAGTTGAGACACAACATTCAAGACTGAAAAAGATTCTAAGATTTTGGAGAGCCTGTCATAGTTTTCGCAAAGAATCATTTTACCAACAAGGCAACAATCTAAATTTACTTTCTTTTTTCTACAGGCACAGGGCAAAGATATGATATGGATGAGAATTTAATCAAGAGTGTTAGGATACTTGTGTTTTGATCACATAAGTATCCTAACACGCTGGGTTAGATTTATTTAGATTTATTTACATTGGCTTGATTTTTATTTTTTTTTGTTTCTTTTGTCTTTCCATCATTTTACAAACGCGACAACAATATCAATAAACTTCTTTCTTTCCTATAGGCGCCGGGCCAAGGTATACAATTGATGAAAATTTAACCAAGACTGTTAGGATGTTTATGTTTTTATAAAATATTTATTGACATTGCTTTGATTATCATTTTCTTTCTTTGTTCCACATCAACTCTTGTCTTCGATTGAACCAAGCCAAACCACTTTTTGTTGTTTGGAACTGGTCATTCAAATCTAACCCCCTTGTGTTCCTGTGTTTTGGTGCACCATCGCAGAAAAATAGGATTTAAACCACAAACTACATAAGACAACTTTCTTCTCATGTGGCTTGAGGTTCAAATCCTTTTCTTCTCCGATGGCGCATCAAAACACAAGAATGTAGGGGGGTTAGATTCGAATGACCTAGTCCAAACAGCAAACTGGCCTCCGGCTAGATTCAATCGGCAGCACGAGTTGAGATGAAATGAAGGACAAAATAAAACACAAGACAAGGTAAATAAATATTTAATCAAAACATAGGCATCCTAACAGTCTTGTTTGGAAAGAAAGAGAGCAATCAAATCGTACTGGAAATCTGAAATATATAAAGAAGTTGTTAGTGCTCCACCTTGGCCCTAAAAACTGACAATGCAAACTTAAAAATGTATTGTAATTTTGTGTAATTTTATATCATACTTTGGTAATATTCATGGATTATTTGCATTTCGACGAAATCAAAAAGGAATAGTCACTGCCCTGACATTGGATTTTCAACAAGGTTTAGCGTCACACACAATACAACCATGACAAGAAATCTCTGGCCTAATGTTGTCACGATGGGACTCAGTCGTCTTGCATCTCTGAAGCTAAATCTTGGGACACTTAACTGTCTTAATAAGACCTCGAGATAAAGCTTTATGACCACGCAAGTCGACTTGATGTCCTTCCCTCCTCAAAAGAGCTGTTGAAAGCTCCCTGTGTCCTTTCTACTAGCATTTAATGTCTTATTTGGCGCAGTTTCTCTCGTACTGGAATATCCACTGTCAGTTGCAGTTGGTCAAGTCTCGAGATCAGGCATGGTGACGAGGTTGCGTGAATGTATATCCTCCCTTTCTTAAGAGGATATGGGATGTTGCTAGTATCTCTGTCCCTTCTAAGTGGAGGATGTCACATGCTCCGTCCACCAGTGCCTGAATCTTGATGGTACTTACCAGCTGCATAGATGAAGTATGATGATGAAGCTACGCGGATATACACGGTATCATCTTGCTTATGGAAAGAATGAATGCAGGTAGCAGCTTCAAGCTCATATTGCATTCATGCAGTTCTTCAGCCCCCTTCATGCTAAAATCTTCAGTGCCTCGGGTTGGTACTGAGGACTGCAGATGAAGTATGATCACGAGGCTATACAAAGTGTCCTAAAATCGTGCCCGATTCGAGTGGCTGCTGTGGAGGAGATATAATGTTGATCGTCTCAATTTATGCTCAGTGGCATTGGTCAGGCTTCAACTTAGAGTTTGAGACATTGTTTGAGTTAACGTGACGAGTAGCTGCTGATTCATGGCAGCGGAAAGGCATGATAAATGGCTACTTCCAAAAGAAAACTTCTACTGTTTTCCAGCGATTTCAAAGTTCTGTAAATCTCAAAAAGAAAGGGCTCCAGCGTTGTATCTACATGTTTTGTGCATGTCATAAGGATGAACAGTATCGTCTGTGTGTAAGATAACATTGTCAACCCACCTAAAAATGTAGAGAATTTAAATACATTTCTGACGTATTTTATTCCAAAATTTACTTGATCTTGACATTGCGAGAGAAACAAGGGAATAATGTTTTTGAAGCAACCACAAATCTCGAAGATCCTCTACCATAAATCAGCAACAATTGGCCACATAGACTCATGCAAGGTCTCACACTCTAAGCTGAAACCTGACCAATAAACATGTGAAAAACAAACCAATTAGAGCAACAGCTCTTCTCGACAGCAGCAACACAAACGGAGCACCATCTTTTGGAACACACCAGTGGAGTTGCATGTTCCAATTGACCTGAAATGACCACAAGGTGGCAAGACAATTTCCTTTGATTTGTGTGAGTAACAGAAATTTTAGATATGAAATTAAAGGTTCTCATTCAACTGGCACACCTTGCACGCGCCGTCTCGCGGTTAGTCTTTGTTGTCGCCATATTCATGGATTATGAAAGTGGCGAAAACGAAGGCCACCCACGAAATTGCGCGTACAAGGCATGATGGTTAAACAAGAGCCTCTAACGGGGCAGAAACACTACTCCTTTTTGGTTTCGTCATTAGATAAACGATATACTGGTTGAGGCAATAAAAACTATTTCCCTTTAAAGGGCTATAGCTCCCTGGATATCAAGACGATGATATTGATAAATAAATAGTCAATTGGTGGATATGTTCAAATCCATTTCATAGTTTACCTGACTGAAATCGGCTAACCCGTTCTGAAAGTATTAGGGAATTTCGAGTGGAAATCCCTTTAACAAATCTTTAAAAAAGTGCAGGAAATCCTGCAAAAATTGCCCGCGTAAAAAGCATATAAGTATGGAAGATGCGTATAAGCATGTTAAAGGCATGACTTTTACATGCTTATTAGGGTGTTGCAGCTTTGGGAGTATGAAAGTATCATCCCTAGGAATAACAGCGTTGTTCCAAGCGATTGTATTCTTCAGAGAGGATAAAATTGTTAAAATGTGTAGAAGCCCTTGCTGTAAGGTCCATGGAAGGCAGACACATGTTGGGCAAAGTTGGTCGTGATCTGGTCACGCTTTGAAGGTTTTTGAAGATAGACTTAGTCGAGAAAATTCTTAGTAATTTGGGAATGGGGTGGTGGATTTCAGTCAGGTAAATCTTACAGTAGATTTGAACTTGTCTACCATTTAGCTATATATATTTGCCAACAACATCGTTCTGATATCCAGCAAGCCACGCCCTTTCAAACGGGCGGTGTTTTTATTGAGTCAACTGGTAGAAAACTGAAATAAAGTTGTACATCTCTGATTGAATAAATGAACAAAATGTCATTACATTGTATGATTGTAAATTAGCATCTGTTAATAAAGAGTATTGTTGTGTGTATCCGATCGAGATTTTTGTTAACTACCTGCCCAAAACCAAGATATTTAAAGTATCTACCTTGAAAACATTGCAAATCTATAGCCAATCTGACTTCAAAGAAAATTTGGTCACAGCTTTACGCCTGCTATGAAGGCTTCTTGACTGAGCTTTAAGGAGTTCCTTTAATATACAAGGTGTCTCAAAACCTTTGTTCGACGTTTGACTAAATATTGAAAAATAACGATAACATGGACAGACTTATGGAACGATAGCCCCGTCCCTAAGACCATGAAATAAGTTTAGAGACCAGAATCTTGCAAATCGGTTGAAAATTCACTGAGTTGCGAGCTTTCAAAGATCAAAACTATGCGATAGCTGAAACCAGAGATGCCCAGATTGCTTCTAATTCAAAAAACCTCGAAGACTAAGGAAAAAGAAGCTTGTCTAATGTCATACCTCTTCGTGAAAAATCAGAGCAAACCAAACGGACTTCCAAAGTAATTTAATCCTTGTGATCATTGTCCATATTTGCTTAACAATGCATAAGTCCAAAAACAGTAATTCAAAACATAACAAGAGACCGAATCTGTTTCCTCAAAGCATCCATATGCTTGAAAGTTAGGTTATTGAAACCTGTTCAAATCCAATTTGGTTCACCCTGAAATAATTGAGAAATAGCAAAAACGATGGTCGATGCGATTTTTACAAAAAATGCCATTTCGGGGCCTTTGGTTTCAGTTTTTGCACAAACCTTAACTTCAAAAGCTTGTAGCCCCATGATCTATTGTCAGATTTGCAAGATTCTTGTGTCAAAAATTAATTTGAAATCTCAGGAAAAGGGTCACTTGACCAATGCCCATTCAGTGTATCGTTATTTCTTAGTATTTAATCAAACGTCGAACAATTTTTTTGAGACACCCTGTATATATCTACTTACGTGTAGCATATGGAGTATTGCATATGGAGCACTATTCTAATGATAGTAGACATTGAATGCTCACTAATGGTCTTATGATTAATGATGGAAAGACAGAAGTAATGCTAGTCGGTACGCCACAGCAGCTCGCAAAAATAACTCTTGATGGAATTAAAGTTGGAGATGAGAACATTGTACCAGCAACTTCAGTTAGAAATTTGGGCGTGAATCAAGATAATCACCTAAAGATGGACAAACATGTTTCATCATTATGTTCCAGGTCGTTTTACCAGCGTTATAGACTGCGTAGAATTCGCAAGTTTCTTACGCCTCAATCTACTTGGACACTTGTGAGGCCCCCAAAGGGATCTCGGGCTCCGAGTCTTCAGGGCATATTTTACTGGGCTCTGGGCTCCCAAAGGCAAATTTACTGTGCTCCAGGGCTCCATTGCATCCTCTTCAGGGCTCCACGGGTTCCATGTCTTAAAATGTGAGGAAACCACCATGGGAATTGTTTGGGCTCCAGCGCACTGGGCTCCAGCACAGGTCATTGCGGTCTAGTAGTGCAACGGTGGTGGAAGTTCGTCGTTGCAAATGGAAGACTCTTGGTACTCGGTCTTTTGGATATGCAGGACCACTTTATGGAATGTCTTACCGTTGGAATTAAGGAGTGCAAAGGACATAACCGTTTCAAATCACTGATGAAAACACACCTTTTTAGACTAGCTTATTATTTATAACTTGTAAACTTTTCTACTTTTGTACAGTCCCTCGAATATTTTATATGATATAGTTGAGGACTGAAATAAAATGCTATAACTAAAATTAACTATAGTGAATGGCAAATATATATATGTAAACATTATTATTATTATTATTATTATTATTATTATTATTATTGTTGTTGTTGTTGTTGTTTTATAATTTCGAAATCTAACAATAATAATAATAACAACAACAATAATAATAATAATAATAATAATAATAATAACAATAATAATAATAATAATAGAAGGGTGTGAAGTATCTCTGGAAGAGACCTCCATAATCGAAAAGATGGAAAGTATCTTGAAGAAAGAGAAAGTACGATTATCACCATTGCGAGGAATAGACAGAGACAAAGTGAAGAAAGCTGTTCAGAAAGTGAATGCTGTTTTAGCAAATGTAGTGCCTAAGGACATATCAGCAACAAATGATCTGTTATATGCTGGAGCTGCTGTAGTTACTGAAATGGTTGGAATGAGAAAGACAGCCTCTGGCAACAGGAAGGAGCCATGGTGGAAGAGACGGTTGGAGAAACAAGTGAGACAACTGAACATTGATCTAGGGAGAGTGAATACGGTGATACAAAATGGAAAAATCAAGCGCAAGTATAAACACGATCTTGAAAGGCGATACAAGATTGGACAAAAGGGACTAAAAACTGTAAAAGAAGAGATCAAGCAAAGAAGGATATCTGCAAAAGTTCGTAAAATTAAGAGATATAGCAGTAGAATCAATCAATATCAACAAAACAGAGTTTTCCTAAACAATCAAAAAAGGCTTTTCAGTCAACTTAATGGAGAAGGAGAACAACAGCAGAATGAAGCACCAGATGCAGGACAAGCAAAAGAGTTTTGGTCGGCAATCTGGAGCAAAGAGGTTAATCATAACAAAGATGCAAAGTGGTTGAAAGACTTCAAAAAAGAATTCTTTCAGGAAGAAGGACAAGAAAAGATAAAAATAACAACAGAAAAAATTAGAAAGATAGTACAGAAACTTCCTAACTGGAAAGCACCAGGACTTGATATGGTACAGGGTTTTTGGTTTAAACATTTCCAAAGCATGCATATTCATTTGAAAAGCAACCTGTCAAGTTGTTTGGTTGAAGGAAAGGTCCCTAGCTGGATGACCAAGGGAAGAACAGTTTTGATACAAAAAGACAAAACAAAAGGAAATGAAGCGAGCAATTATAGGCCAATCACTTGTTTACCAATAGCATGGAAAATATTAACTGGTATATTAGTTGACGAGATATATTGTTTCATGGAAAAGAAAACAATGCTACCTGAAGAGCAGAAAGGAGGCCGAAAGGGATCAATGGGGACGGCAGATTTATTGTACATAGATAGAATGATAATGAAAGAAGTTAAAGCCAGAAAGAAAAGTATCGCAGTTGCCTGGATTGACTATCGAAAGGCATATGACATGGTGCCACATTCGTGGATCGTAGAATGTCTCAAAGGCATTGGTATTAATGAAGAATTAATTGTATTCATGAAAGAATGTATGAAATCTTGGAGAGTAGAATTGACAAGTGGAAGTGATGTGTTGGGTGAGGTAAAGATAAATAGAGGAATATTCCAGGGCGATTCGTTGTCACCATTACTGTTTATCATAGCACTACTGCCCCTTACAAGTATTCTACGAAAGTCTAAACCTGGATACAAATTCGCTTCGGGAGAGAAAATTAATCATCTGCTATTTATGGACGATTTGAAGTTGTATGGGGAAAACGAGAAAGCACTTGATTCGCTCTTTCAGACAGTCAGGATATTCACAAGTGATATCAGAATGGAATTTGAAATAGAAAAATGTGCGACAATGATCCAAAAGAGGGGAAAAGTAGTAAGATCGGAAGGTATTAAACTGCCAAATGAAAAGGTAATTTAGTCACTGCAAGACAACAAAGGTTATAAGTACCTTGGAATATTACAAGTTGACAAAGTAAAAGAGCAAGAAATGAAAGAAAATATCACAAAAGAATATAAAAGAAGAGTAAGAAAGGTTCTGGAAACGAAGCTGAATGGAGAAAATATGATTAAAGGGATTAACATTTGGGCAGTCTCTTTGATAAGGTATTCAGCAGCATTTTTAGACTGGACCAAGGAAGAGAAGCAAGGTATCGATCGGAAGACAAGAAAATTAATCACTATGCATAGGGGATTGCACCCGAAGAGTAACACAAACAGAATTTACATCCCTAGAAAGGAGGGCGGCAGAGGGCTTTTGAGCATAGAGGATACTGTTGATCTAGCAAAGCTTGGACTGAAGAGCTATGTAAGAAATAGCTGTGAAAGATTACTAGAAGCTGCAAGGCAAATAGAGGATCGTCAAGGGGAAAGTGTGATAGAATTCAAGAATAGAAAGAAAATTGAAAGGCAACAGGAATGGAAAGATAAAACACTTCATGGCCAGTTTTTACGACAAACGGATAGTGAAGCAGGAAAAGAACGATGGATGTGGCTCAAAGGAACAGGACTTAAACGTGAAACTGAATCGTTAATTCTAGCGGCCCAAGAACAAGCGATAAGAACCAATGTTATCAAGGCCAAGATTGATAACACACAGGAGGAAAGCAAATGTCGTATGTGTGGTAAGGTAGATGAAACAGTAAATCACATTGTTAGTGAATGTAATATGCTAGCCCAAAGAGAGTATAAACGACGCCATGATTGCGTGGGAAGAAAGATCCATTGGGAATTGTGTCGAAAGTATGGGTTGGCAGCATCAGAAAGATGGTATGAACACCAACCAGAAACAGTTATCGAAAACGACAGCTGTAAGTTACTGTGGGATTTTAGTATTCAGACAGACCATGTCATTCAAGCCAGAAGACCTGATGTCATTCTGATTGATAAAGAAAAGAAAGAATGCAAACTAATAGACTTTGCTATACCGTATGATAGTAGAGTGAATGAAAAAGAGATGGAAAAAATAGAAAAGTATCAAGATCTAGCGCGAGAAGTACAGAAATTATGGAACATGCGAACGAAAGTCATTCCTATTATAATAGGTGCACTTGGGACAACCCCAAAGAAACTTTCCAAAAGATTAGATGACCTTGGAATAGGAACACGAATTGTTGAACTGCAGAAAACTGTCATCATCTACTCTGCAAGGATCCTCCGGAAAGTGCTTGAAATTTGAGGAGTCTTGTTGACACCATGTTTCAAGCCGTTATCACCATTGACAAAGACAGTGTGGGACACAATAAATAATAATAATAACAATAATAATAATAATGATAATAATAATAACAATAATAATAATAATAAGAATTTTGAACTGTACATAGAAAAGCTAGGAATACAAATTAAGACAGAACATCTACAGAAGACCGCTTTACTGGGAACAGCAAGGATATTGAGAAGGACATTAGAGAACTGAATGGCAAAGGAGAAAGATCAGGATAGAACTCATTCAAATGATGCTACTGAGGACAGAAGGGAGTAGCTAGCAGAAAAGACAATGTCACCTTAGTTTACTGGCTGTAGACAGCTGACATTGCAAAATTCCAGCAGAACATCAAGCTGTGCGAACTGAAACAATAATAATAATAATAATAATAATAATAATAATAATAATAATAATAATAATAATAATAATAATAATAATAATAATAATAATAATAATAATAATAATAATAATAATAATAATAATAATAATGGTGACATGAAGGTAGATGAAACAGTAAATCACATTGTTAGTGAATGTAATATGCTAGCCCAAAGAGAGTATAAACGACGCCATGATTGCGTGGGAAGAAAGATCCATTGGGAATTGTGTCGAAAGTATGGGCTGGCAGCATCAGAAAGATGGTATGAACACCAACCAGTAACAGTTACCGAAAACGACAGCTGTAAGTTACTGTGGGATTTTAGTATTCAGACAGACCATGTCATTCAAGCCAGAAGACCTGATGTCATTCTGATTGATAAAGAAAAGAAAGAATGCAAACTAATAGACTTTGCTATACCGTATGATAGTAGAGTGAATGAAAAAGAGATGGAAAAAATAGAAAAGTATCAAGATCTAGCGCGAGAAGTACACAAATTATGGAACATGCGAACGAAAGTCATTCCTATTATAATAGGTGCACTTGGGACAACCCCAAAGAAACTTTCCAAAAGATTAGATGACCTTGGAATAGGAACACGAATTGTTGAACTGCAGAAAACTGTCATCATCTACTCTGCAAGGATCCTCCGGAAAGTGCTTGAAATTTGAGGAGTCTTGTTGACACCATGTTTCAAGCCGTTATCACCATTGACAAAGACAGTGTGGGACACAATAAATAATAATAATAACAATAATAATAATAATGATAATAATAATAACAATAATAATAATAATAATAATAATAATAATAATAATAATAATAATAATAATAATAAAAATAATAATAATAATAATAATAATAATAATGGTGACATGAAGGTAGATGAAACAGTAAATCACATTGTTAGTGAATGTAATATGCTAGCCCAAAGAGAGTATAAACGACGCCATGATTGCGTGGGAAGAAAGATCCATTGGGAATTGTGTCGAAAGTATGGGTTGGCAGCATCAGAAAGATGGTATGAACACCAACCAGCAACAGTTACCGAAAACGACAGCTGTAAGTTACTGTGGGATTTTAGTATTCAGACAGACCATGTCATTCAAGCCAGAAGACCTGATGTCATTCTGATTGATAAAGAAAAGAAAGAATGCAAAATGATAGACTTTGCTATACCGTATGATAGTAGAGTGAATGAAAAAGAGATGGAAAAAATAGAAAAGTATCAAGATCTTGCGCGAGAAGTACAGAAATTATGGAACATGCGAACGAAAGTCATTCCTATTATAATAGGTGCACTTGGGACAACCCCAAAGAAACTTTCCAAAAGATTAGATGACCTTGGAATAGGAACACCAATTGTTGAACTGCAGAAAACTGTCATCATCTACTCTGCAAGGATCCTCCGGAAAGTGCTTGAAATTTGAGGAGTCTTGTTGACACCATGTTTCAAGCCGTTATCACCATTGACAAAGACAGTGTGGGACACAATAAATAATAATAATAACAATAATAATAATAATGATAATAATAATAACAATAATAATAATAATAATAATAATAATAATAATAATAATAATAATAATAATAATAATAATAATAATAATAATAATAATAATAATAATAAAAATAATAATAATAATAATAATAATAATGGTGACATGAAGGTAGATGAAACAGTAAATCACATTGTTAGTGAATGTAATATGCTAGCCCAAAGAGAGTATAAACGACGCCATGATTGCGTGGGAAGAAAGATCCATTGGGAATTGTGTCGAAAGTATGGGTTGGCAGCATCAGAAAGATGGTATGAACACCAACCAGCAACAGTTACCGAAAACGACAGCTGTAAGTTACTGTGGGATTTTAGTATTCAGACAGACCATGTCATTCAAGCCAGAAGACCTGATGTCATTCTGATTGATAACGAAAAGAAAGAATGCATGAGTGAGTGGTGACATGAGTGGTGACATGAAAGCAAAGGTGAAAGAGACTTATCTGACAAGACTCAAGCTCTTATTGAAAAGTAAGCTGAACTCTCCAAATTTGATCACGGCAATGAATAGTTGGGCAGTGGCAGTAGTTCGATACAGCGCTGGCTTGATTGACTGGACAAAGGAAGAAGTTAGAGAACTTGACAGGGTAACCAGGAAGCTGATGTTTGAGCACAGCGCGCTACATCCAAAGTCAAATGTAATTAGGCTGTACATGAAGAGAAAAAACGGAGGGAGAGGGCTTACTAGCATAGAGGAGTGTGTGGCCAGTGAAGTTCGAAACCTAGACGAGTACATTGCTAACAGCAAAGAGGAAATTTTAAGCTTTGTGGCAAATGAGGTACCATTACAGCCTGATGACATAGAGGGGAAAAATGAGTATAGCTCAAGGATTCAGAAAGAGAAACTGGACGCACTGATAGGAATGCCACTGCATGGTCAATTTGAGAGAGAAACCAGAGATCTAAAAACAGAAGACTCGTGGGCTTGGCTGAAAAATGGAGATTTAAAAAGGGAGACAGAGAGTTTGCTAATGGCAGCCCAGGAGCAAGCCTTAAACACAAATTCCATAAAAAAACACATATATGCTTGCAGTGAATCTTCGCTGTGCCGCCTATGTGGGGAAAAAGAGGAAAATGTGAGCCACATCATCAGCTCTTGCAAGATGCTTGCTCAGAATGAGTACAAACGCCGCCATGATAAAATTTGCAGCAATGTGCATTGGAATCTATGCAAAAAGTTTGGTTTCGATGTCAGCGATAAGTGGTACCAACACAGAATTGATAAAGTTTTGGAAAGCGAGAAAGTTAAGATCTTGTGGGACTTTGATATGCAAACGGACAGAGTTATTGAGCACAGGAGGCCTGATATTCTCTTGATCAACAAAGAAACTAATGAATGCTTCATTATTGACATTGCAGTACCAGCGGATTATAACATAGATAAAAAGGAGTTTGAGAAAATAAGTAAATATTCTGAGTTAAAGGTAGAGTTTTCGCGGATGCTGAACAAGAAGACGTTCGTTATACCAATAGTCATCGGGGCCCTTGGGTCAATCCCAAAGAGACTACATTCATTTGCTGAGAAACTGGGCATAAGGAATGACTTTATGATATGGCAAAAATCAGCACTGCTAGGAACTGCTGGGATCTTACGAAAAGTTTTATGATTACGAAGTTTGAAGAAGAAAGAAGGACAAGTCTTTATCTTAAGTGCTTGCACCTGATGAAGAACTTTACATAACCAGTTTTAACATCAAAAGCTGTGGTAAATGTGAAATAATAATGATAATAATAATAATAATAATAATAATAATAATAATAATAATAATAATAATAATAATAATAATAATAATAATAATAATAATAATAATAATAATAATAATAATAATAATAATAATAATAATAATAATAATAATAATAATAATAATGATAATATAAAAACACAACTGTTGCCGACATACGTTTCGATTAAAATCTTCTTCAGTGTAAAACTTTTCACAGGGCAGCCAAATATCTATAGCAAAGACTTGTTTACTTACATTACAAAGACTTTTTTAAAAAGATGAAATCTAATTTACAATTGAATGTGCGATACATAAACCTCAGTGAACCTAAAATCAATGCCTACGAGACCATCGTACTCCTGAGAGATTTTTCATTATTTCATTAAATTTGCAATTTATACCAGGTCCCTCGGGCCAATCAAGCCGCCAAGAAAGACCCAAAAGACAAGAACCCACACAGAGTTCCCGTCCCCGGGGGTCCCCCCAAAAACGACCCAACGAGCCAAAGGACCCAGTGGGAGCCAGAACTATAATGTAAAGAGGAACTGGAGCTTAACGAGCCCCTCGAGGCTATGCTAACTTTTCTGTGAATCCCAAGGGTAACTTTCCATAGATTCGCTAGCTGCTAAACAATCATAGCAAATGCTGAATCCGGGACAGCCCGATAGGGAATTCCACCCCACCACCACGTGCAGAAAGGCACGAAGTTACCAGAGGAAAACACAGAAAATAACGCTAGCAGGGCACACCCCATTCAAGTGTAATGGCAGAGTCTAAGCTGTTCCACATGCAAACATATCTAATTCCACATCCGCCGCTCTTTCATTAAGACCCTTGGGAGAGAACGTTTCAAGCCGATATTGCCAAAAAAGCTCTTTTCTCCGAAGTGAATAAACGTCCTCTGCCCCATCGATAATTTTGATCCCAACCGTAAATTTCCCATTGTGTCCATTTTCAAAAAAATGCCCAAAGAAGCTGGCTTGTGGAATAGGCTTACCCTTGTCAAGGGAGCCTTCGTTATGTTTGCGCGAGTAAGACCTAAAATACGATTTGTACACATTAAATCTTTGTCGAAATTTTGTCTTAGTACTTCCCACATATTTTTTATTACAACATTCACATTGCAAAAGATAAACCACGTGCTCAGAATTACAGTCATACTTTCCAGAAAACGTTTTGAACGACCTTGTAGAATTAAAATTCTGGAAAGTATCTCCCTCCCTCATTAGGGGACAAATTTGGCAACTTTTTCTACCATTACATCTGAATGTGCCTTTTTCCATCAACTCTTCATCAAGATCTGGAAGTTTTGCCCTAACCAGTTTGTCTTTTAGATTTTTAGCCCTCCGAAACGAAACGAAAATTTTGTCTTTGAAAACATTCTTGTGTTCATTATCAACCAAAAGAACGTTTTCATTACCCCGAATGATTTCGTACACCTTATGCAAAGCTGGGTGATATGTGAGTACCAAAGGTATCCTCGTGTCATCCTTTGCCTGGGGATTGGTATCAAGTAAAGCAACCCGGTTTTTTAGGCGAACACGGTTTTTTAGGCGAATAATGATAATAATAATAATAATAATAATAATAATAATAATAATAATAATAATAATAATAATAATAATAATAATAATAATGAAATCAAGACCAGTATCTCCACAGAGTGGCTCTTCATGTGGCCGCTAAGAACTACATTACAGTGTTCAACTGCAAACTATAGTTAAAATATTTACAATATAAAGGCCATAAGTTTTATAGAAAGTAATAAAGTTCATAAAATGTAAAGTTAAAAGTATCTCTATAAGTTAAAAGAAATCTACATGTATGCTCCTTCTGATTTTGAAAAGTAATACTGATGAAGGCTTTGGCCGAAACGTTTAAACAAATGTGTTTTTTCTGAGTTTCTATATATAAACACATGTATATTTGATAAAAAATTTCTATTGTGCTCAGCTGAATAAAATAAATAGCATCAAGCGTACTGATAATTTTATCTTTCTTCGTTCTTTCGCTAAAAACCGATGCCTTCTCTTAAAAACGATTTTTCGTGTGCAAAGGACGACAGTTTGCCCTACTAGTTTCAGAGAACCTTATGCAGCTTTGTTTGTCCTGAAAATCTCATTGAGAATATTCATTTTATCTGCAGTCGCTAATCGCTTTGAATTTCCATGTCAACCAAATCAACCGTAACTCTGTATTCCAATGTCACAATCTCGTTCTCAGAGTTGCTCTACCTCTACGCTGGGATATGAGAGGCCGCTCGGCAATCTGATTAGCTGTTCACCATTTTGTGCAGTAACTCCGTTTTGCGCTAGGTAAACGGCCACGGCATGTCAAAATTCGACAGAAAACTATATTCATTACCTACAGCAATCAACATTTGCAATTCATTTACGAAATTCGAAGAATAACGAGCCATTTCATTTTGAAAGCTGGAGTGAAAGTTTCTCTAATTTTCAACTTTGGCCCATTTTCGCCCTAAACAAACCGTGCTTGTGGGAGTATTTTCAATCCTTCAATCGAATCGAAAATTCTACCACATTTACACCTACACCGTAGCAATAGTAATTCGCAAATCTTGCAATCTGATTGGTAATGTAGGAATCGCAAAGTTTGGGCCTAAATAGGGCTAGGTTTTTTCAGAGTAACATTATGAGTCTCTGTTGACTGAAGCGCCATCATTAAGTCAAAGAGCACAGGGAAACAAGAGACTCATCGTCATAACCCTAATGCGGGATGCGTTTGACCACCTCCTCATCAGCATCAACAAACTTTATGACTTTTTTTGAAGTAAAGGTTGGATGAAATGTTGGCTGCGTTTGGCCAAGGCTTTGTATACCATGGTCTTTTAAGGATTCTTACCGAAGGAGACAGAATAGAAACTGCGCACGCATGCACGAAAACTTATCACTTTGATCCCCCTTAGCTCCCTGCAACAGATCCCAAAATTAGGCAACACTTGATACTTTCTTCCCAGGGGCTTCAACTATTGATTTATCATTTCAAAAAGCTTATCTGTCCAAACGCTTACTTATGTCAGATTGGTCGATGACGTCATTTTACGCAGTTTCTGTTCTGTCGCCATAGGACCAAAACGTTGCAACAGCGTTGTATGTGACTAAGAGTAGTTCTCACATACCACAGCCCGTGGCTTGGGCAGGTACTGAGGACTTGAGATGAAGCGTAATGATAAGGTTAAACAGTTGCCCCTTTCTTCTTGGCTTGAAATAACAAAATGAACTTCTCTAATTGAAGTTGATTTGTGTGAACATAAGATCTTGGTCATGAAATTGAGGGAGAAATGCAGAAACGAAGAAGGAAAGGTATCACTACATGGCACTGCTCCTTCAGACTGATTGCATATTCGTAGTGAACATTATCACTAGACTAATGGACGCTGAAACTACGCTTCATGGACTTTCACATTAAAAACTAGGACGAAGCTTTCCCCTATCGATTTCATAACTAGATATGGAAACCAAAGCAACACTGCACGAACTCCAGGCAGCGGCGGATGGGCCTAAGTTGCAGGCACAAACCTCCAATGCTAAAACAGCTCAGAGTTTAACTTTGCAATGATATTAGCCATGAACAAAAGCAACAAGTATATCCATATCAATGTTTCCTCAATCTAAGAATAAAAAAAACTTTCACTGTGAACCAAGAGTTCCTCATCCTTACTGCCAATTAGCTTCCATGAACATCACTACAGCAATGAGAAATTCCAATTGTCGCGGGTTGCTTGCCTCGCTTCTGAGACTACTCCGCAGCCTCGTTCCGAGGGCACACGTAAACGTAATCATTTCCGTCTGAAATTTTTATACAAAAGTCCATAAGTCCCAGTTTGAGCAAAGATAAAAAATTTTGTTGTTGTTGTTGCTATTGTTGCGATAACTGGGACTACATTGCGAGTCTCCAACTCCTTCTTGGTTTCTGCATTACACTTTTCTGAAGGCCTCTTCAGCGACTGAAGGACTTCGATTCTTCAAGCGGATTTCACCGTCACTTCAAATTCGATTTTCAATCAAATAATGTGCCGAACAAATGAATGTGAACATGACCTTATGATCGAAATAAGTTGTTGTTGTTGTGTCTGGGTCTAGGGATGCTTCTAAATCGCTGAAAATATTTATATCGTCAATGTAACTGCAACATAACAGCCATGAAGAAGTCCTGCAAGGCAGGACGAAATATTGGTATCTAATATATATTTCTTAATTTCGCACATATTTGCTGTTGTTCTTCGTCGCATTGCGGTTTTCCTGCTCCCAAATTTATTCACGTATTATCACTGCAAGCATCCTCGGATCCGAAGAGCGACATTGGTATCGCATCCTTTTCTTTTTCGATTTATTTGATGCTTTTATTTTCTCCATTCTTCTCAAGAGTTTATAGATGGTGTTGTCTCATGGACGTATGCCTTTTCGTCCCTTGTTTCCCTGCGTTCTTCCATTGGAAAGCGTTTCCTATCTGCGATATCGTTTCTAGCACACCCTGACACTGTGCATGGAAACCCATAGAGATATCGGCATCCTTAGAAGATATTAAAAATAGAGTCTCGAAATTGCTCACAGAAGTGGATTTTTGATCTGTAGTAACATAAGGTCATGTTGTAAATATTTCGAATGACAGTTTTTTTCCTGACTGATTCACTTACTGAAAATCCTGGGTTCTTATTGAACTGAGTACGTTAATTTTTGAAAGCTGAATTAGAACTGTTCTACTTTGCGAAGATCCTGATAGTAAACCCTATATTAGAAAACCCTTTGATAGAAACGGGTGGAAATGATCACTTCGTATCAACAAGAACAACCGTCTGAATAGTGCCTCCTGAATGGTTGAAAGCTAAATTCTAGGGATTTGATTGGAGGATACGGAACCACTCTACGGTGGGCCTAAAGTGGGTCCACTTTCAAGCGTAACATTATGAGTCCCTGTTGATCAAATGATATCAGCAAATCAAAGAGCGTAGGGAAACAAGGAATGAAAGGCATAAGTCTAGTAATTTCACTGCTTTTGTAAACTGCCTCTGTGCTTGTCGTAACATAGCATTACCAGAACGTGTCGTTAGCGTATCAACTCACGCGGAGGAACAATGCAACAGCCTTACCACAGGGAAACCAGGATTGATTAGTTATAAACATAGGAATAAATGATCAATAAATAATGAATAAAAGGAATGAATTCATTTACCTTGTGATCGTTGTGGTACAGTTGGCTTAACAAACAAAGATTCGCTCGTTTGATCTTCCGTTTTGTCTTGGCTTTCTTTATGACTTCCTCCATCTACGAAGAAGGCGTAAAGATTTAATTGTTCAAAAATATTAGAGATGTTTACCAAATGATTCAGTCGTTTGGAAGTCGCAGAATACAACACTGTTAATAACATTCGAAAATCTCGTCTCAGCGATTGGCTATCTCGATAACGTAGGGTAGGGTTGGTCTACAGGGTAAAGTGGATCTACTGAGAATTTTGCAAGAAATTTCCTTCCTCATCAATTTAAAGAAAGGCTGGCTATTTCTATCGTAATGTCTACATAATAAGCTGCTTTTTGACACAAAACATTCATCTTAGATTCATCTTAATTAATTTTAAAGAATTATTTTACTGAACGGCCTACTCTGGAAGAATTGCAAGGCCTAGAGAAACTTTCTGCTACCACTGTTCTTTGGTATTCTGGACCATGAAATGAACATGAAGTGGGAATTGGGTCTTTTAGAAATGAAATGACGTTTATTTGAAAGTCATTGAAGCGATGGTCCTTTATAGATAAGTTTTTACCATTGCTTATTTTCGCACTTATATCCATCCTGCCACGTTGTTTTTTGCCTAAAATGTGAAAAGGACTTTGCCGTCACTGTGGTTACTGTCTTAAAACCAGTAAATGTGAGTAAATAAACAGCAAACATTTTAATTGGATCGTTACTGGCAAATTCGATAACTGCCTTGCAAGTCGGAACGATGGCGGGTCACTGGATGATGATGGTAGTTTCATTTTCGTCGCAGAAACAGGACTGCATGCGGCAAAAGGCAAAAATTGTGATTTTATCGAATAGCGTATAGCTGGGAAATATAATTCCATTACTCTTTTCTTCATTTACCCTCTCACATCCTCATATCATACAATTTTTGAAAACAGACCCACTTTTCCCGCTCATCGAGAAAAGTGGGCATGTTTTAGTTATCAAATTGAACATTTTATCCAAAATATTTAACTGCCTTTATCAGAGATGAGAATTTGGCAGAAAATAAGAAGCATTGAATGTCAATTACACGAAAAGTTTGAAAGTGTTTATACTTTACTGTCCTTTTACCAGTTACTTATCTTGAGATTTTGGTTAATTTGGACCAACATTACCCCACCCTACCCTATTGATGTTGCAGTAGCTATTAAAATGGCGTTGCAGTGACGTCTATCAGCTCACGAGGAGGAGCAATGCTACTGCTTATGCAGTGAGTATATCGCGACGCAACGAAGGAGTACGACAATCTAACGTAATATCATAAGGCAGCTCCTAATCTGACGTCGTAAACATTTATACGCCGCAATGAAGCGCAAGAAAATTTCACTCGAAGACTTAGAGTTCGCAAGGAGGAGTGTATATATTCCGCTCACAGTGATAAACTTCATTTTAACATTCTACCAGAAATCTTAAGAAATTTGCGAACATGGGAAATCTCTTTTCTTGCTTGAGAAAGAAGTCCGTCGACGTTGCGGCCGTGGCTGAAGTTAGAAATGCTGCCACACCGCAGAAAAGCCGCGAGTCTCTCTCGGAGAAGATGAAAAGACAAGCAGGTATGTTCACTGCGAGCACTTTTGCTGAGGTGGAACCAATGCAGATAGACCAGGAAGGACAAGGAAGAAGACTTAAAAATCTGTCGTCGCCAAGAGATACAAAAATCACCACAACAAGGCGAAAGGTAAGCAAATTAGATTTATCATTTCCATTTCATTCTAAATTTTTTACACAAACAGTAGACCCGACACATCAGCTAAGAACGACTGCTTTTGAGAAGGCTGTGGGAAAACCCAATCGCAATGCCATAATTAGAATGAAAGAAATATCCAAAATGCTAAATTAGAATGAAATGAAATTAAATGTAATGAACTGCATTGTCTACAACTGAAAGTAGACGAAAGGGGGTGAGCTGGACTGGACTCACGCTTTGTCCCAGTTATTGCAGCAACAACAACAACAAAACAACAACAACAACAATAACAGCAACAGCAACAACCAGAACACAATTTGCTCAAACTACAAGCTTCACATAAGACTGGAGACAGCGAGGCAAAGATTTATCTGTGCCCTCTAAAACGAGGTTAGAAGTAGTCATGGCAACCTTCCGCAGTTGGAAAGAAGCAAATTGGCCTTAAATTGAATGACTATGGTTGGAAGAAAAAGGCTAAAATTTGTGGATACTTGGGTTGAGGAAACATGAATGAATATTTGAAGGAATGAATGAATGGATGAATCGATCAATCAATCAATCAATCAATTAATCAATCAATCAATGAACGTGTGAATAGATGAATAAATCGAACAACGAAGAGATTAAGACTGAACGAATATAAGATAAGAAATGAATGAATGAATGAATGAATGAATGAACATAAGAACGAATAGAAGAATGAATGAATGAAAAAATGAATGGACAAATAAATGATTGAATGAATGAATGAATAAATGAAAAGTTGAGTATATAACTTATGCAAGAAACAGAAGAATATACAAATCATCTTCAGTTCAAAATATAAATATTAAAACTAAAAATGAAATAATAAAAGCAATATGATAATAATAACAATAAAGCTCTCTTTTCCCAACAGACAGGGATTCAGACAATGGAACCACCAGGTATTCTTCCGAATGCACACGCAGAATACCATATGGAAGCATTGAAGGCACGTAAGGTAAGCAAATTACTTTATTATGAGTGAAAAAGATCTACGAATCACCTATTTGAATAAATGACTTGATAAGAGAAAAATGAAATGAAGCGATGTAAAAACCTAACACATAGACAAGGGATTAAACAAATGGATAATGGTGGCAGCCTGGCAATGAATGCAAACAATCTTTAGCATACTTGAAGAAAGAAATGATGAATGACGTAATGAATGAATGAATGTTTGAATGAATATATGAATGAATAAATAAAGAACAAAAGAATGAACTTGAACGAATAAAAGAAAAGAAATGAATGAATGAATGACTGAATGAATAAATGAAAGAAAATATGAATAACTGAATGAATGAATGAATGAATGAATGAAGGAATGAATGTATGTATGTATGTATGTATGTGTGTATGTATGTATGTATGTATATATGTATGTATGTATGTATTTATGTAATGATGAGTGATTGAATGAATGAAGAAATGAATAGATAAGAATAGATCAAACGACAAAGATATGTCTATAATGATAATCCCCAGCTCAAAATAACAATATTGAAAATGAAAGTGAAAAATATGATAAGGGATGATAAATTCTCTCTTTCCTAAACAGGCAGGTATCCAAACCAGCAACCCACCAGGCATTCTTCCAAATGCACATGCTGAATACCACCTCGAAACCTTGAAGGCAAGAAAGGTAAGTAAATTAATTCATTCTGAGTGAAAATGATCAAAGGATTAAGAAAGGAATAAATGGGTAAATAAAAGAATATATGAAATGGAAAGATGAAGAAATAACCTATGGACGATCGATTAAACAAATGAATGATGAAATGAGTTAATCAAAATGAATGTAAATCTCGACAATGTTTGAATAAAGAAATGACGAAGTAATGGATGAATAGAGGGAAAATTCTTTTCTGGCATTATGAGCAATTACCTAAAGTTCCCTAAGATCTATTTAGTGGAAGGAATTTGGCAATAAAAGTTTTTACATTTAATTCTAAATTTTTGAAAAGATTCCAGGCCTGTTCTTATAACGAACGTGAAATGCTAAAAGGGGTAAGTCATCTCGATAATGGGAAAAACAACCATTTAAAGAGAGAATGCAATGGTGGATAGGCTTCTCTGAAAATAGAAGGAAGATATAATGATCAGAGCCAATTCTGATACAACATCAGAATAATAAGGCTTCAGAGCCTGTCATAGTCAGATTGACTCAAACAAGATCTCAAACTCTAAATTAAAGGCTGACCTATGAAGCTGTGAACAAACCGAGACGATAAACTACAGCTCCACCTTATCAGTCACATAAAAGGGGCAAAATTGTTTGGGACATCCAGAACATAGTGTCTCTCCTTTTTCCACAGACCGGTATACAGAAGGCCGATGCCCCTGAGGTAATCGCATGCGCAAAGGCAGAATTTCACCTGCAAACAATGAACGAACAGGTAAGGAAGTTTGACTTTAGTTGTCTTTTTTGTCAGCTCACTGCTACTGTAGTGTAGACCGCAATTTTTATTTTAGGCTAAACTATATTACAGAGAGTCTGAAAGCATGGCGTGCTAGCTAGAACCGCTGGGTCTAAAATGCCTCTAAAATCAGCTTTCTAGAATTACTGTGCCATAACACTAGATATCAGTTGTTCGGTAAAGGATCATTCTTGCCATAATCCCAAAAACCGCCTTGGCGTAAGCCACATTCTGAACAGTAGACAACGCGGCGACAGAAACTCGTTGCCGATTGACATTTTAGCCATCTTCACAGCTCTAGGGAAATAAGGCCTTCAGTGAAGCTACAACAACAACAACAATTCAACTCAACGAATAAGCGTAACTTGAGGTTCCTGTTGGAGTGAGGCTAGTAGTGAAACTGGTGAAAAAGTGTAACTTTAGTTAACTTCTCTGTCAGATTAACTACTCCGCAGTGTAGAACAGTATTTTTGCTAAGGACAAATTTTATTTGAGAGAGGGTCTGAAAGTGTAGCATGCCTGTTAAGCCTCTAGGTGACAATGGGTCTTTAGAACATCTCTGCACTGCTTGAAATAATGCAGGAATGAAAAAATGAAAGCAAATGAACTACATATGTTGGGATCATATCAAATCGAATCTTTCTCCTTCTTTTCTCAACAGCCTGGTTTACCCAGCACTGATTCCCCGCATGAAAAAACAGACCTCGTATTAGAGAATCTATCTTCGATGGACTTGAGGGAAGGAAACGAGGACCAAAATGTATCACAAGGGCACAACAACGATTTGACTGAACAGCCCACAGAGTCAGTAATGAAACAGACAACAGTTGGATTCAAGCATGGATCTGCTCGGTTGTCGATCGATGATAAGCAAGCCTTTTCAAATTCGGTAACGATAAACGAGCCAGAATTATCAATTAAGCAAAATGAAGTCATACACATGAGACCATGTGCTGCTTATAGCCGCCATTTTGTTGATGAGTACAGACAGAACGAATTCACATCTGGCAAACAAGGAAGACGTCCTGTCTTTGATACAGAATGGCCAGCACATCCCATCAACATTCGATCAGGTAGGAACAATTCATTGCTTTTGGCAAGTGGAACTGAAGACCTATGGCAAAGTTCTCGAAGAATTTCCAGCCCAGGAGTGGGAGATGACTCCGCCTCTGAATTCAGTAGTGGCCATTCAACACCAGTCGCAGGACATTCAGGAACTAGGTGAGTGCTTCTACATATATTGAAAATACTTTTAGACAGCCAAGCTTTAGTACACGGTGTCCAAAAAGATTAGGGTCCGTTTCTGTAACCACTATGGAGGAGCTGTTGCTTTATTTGTTTCAGTTTTCTATAGTAAGTATAATTTCAGGTTACAGATTGAGACATTCTTTGAGTCAGACGACCAGTAGTTGTAGTAGTTGTTGTTGTACAGGATAAGTGTTGATCTCAAGTTAGCAAGCATCGTTTCAGTACAAGAGTTATATTGCATAAGGACTTTTTCACTGCCAATAAGCATATGAATGATTCAATGGCCTGAAAATACAGCATACAGGATTTTCTTTGGATTAAATCACTTGGAGGGGTTTTAGGGTATTTTGCTGTACGGTAAATCCCCGCGTATAAGAACCTACTTTTTTGAGAGCCAGGCTGAAATTGGTTCTTATTTCAAAGATACTAATTTCAAGGTATAGAGGTTCTTATTTGAAGGGTGCCTCATGTAGTCCCCTTGACAGTCACACAAAGATGTTCAGCCCTATTATTTGTTTTGGAAGCGTTCTTATGAACCTAATAAGTGACTGGGGAGAAGAATAAAACTTTCAAAGCCAACTGGGACCACAATGACCTTGATAACAGCAATCAAAGATCAACTTTGCAACCCCTGCAATAAGAGCGTATATTTCATCAAACGGAAACAGGTTCTTAATTGCAAGGTACATGATTTAGGAAAAATTGCCTCAAGGTTCTTATTTTGGTGGGTTCTTATATGCGGAGATTTACTACTGTAAATTTGCCATCAGAACATTTTGATATCTTGGTTAGTTTCAAATAGTGAAATTCATTACGTTTGAGATTGTGACATCGTCAATTTCGTAAATCCTAACCACAAAAGCTAAAGATTTCCGCTTACCACCAAACTGCACCGGATGTCCCAAAATGATGTATCATAGTTTGATTGCTTACATGTCAATAAACAATGAAACAACTTTTCAAAAACTTTGTTTTATCAGATTGCCGAAAGGCTAAATTGTATTCGAGGATGTTGGTTGTGGTTTTGCGACAAATTTCTAAAGTAAGGCAAGATAAGTGGTTGCTTCAAAAATATTGTTTTCCAGCAGTGTCAAAAGCAAATAAGGTTTCAAAGAAAAAGTTCTAGCGTCAAACTAAAATTTTCTTTGCGTTTTTAAAGGGATTGATAAGGTCTTGTAAAGACAATACTATTGTCCCTTTTAAAAATGAAGAAAAAGTTCAAATACAACGCTAGAAAGGTTCTTTGAAAAATTTCATAATTTCAAAATTGGTGGAAAATAATAGAAGCAGTGCTTTAAAGCAACCACTTATTTTGCCCTTCCCTCAGCCATACCTACGCAGCAAAATTAACCAATCACATGAAGGAGCTGACTTTTTTCAAGGCAACAGCAACCACTGCAAACGTGATAAATAAAAATAGTCCCCTCGTTGTAAGCTATCCCTGATTACGAGTTTGCAAGCGAGTTTTCATGATTCTGATGATGACACGAGTGTCAACAGTAAGCAGACATTGCCTATGTTTGTAAACTACATCCAAAAGCTGCAATGTATGAAAAAGTAGGCAATGTCCTCCCAATCTCTGTCCAGTCATCCTATAGCAACCCAAATGATTTACAAGGTTCTGATTCTGAAAAGAAATTGCAGACTGTGCATGAACATTTCAAGATGAAATATCCTGCACACTTTGGCATCTCCTTTAGGTTCCCCCGATGACTCTAAGAAACTTGCATGCAAACTGTTATTTCTTCCCTGACAGAGCTCAAAAGGCATCAAAAGAAAACACAAATGCCGTTGTCCAAGATGACCCTACCAGCATTACAATTGATGATGATGATGATTCTGACGACGACACCAGCGTCGATAATGCAAACGAGGAAGTCCAAACTGATAAGGAGGCTGTAATGTCAGCTCAATCGGCGGCAAATAGCGATTCAGAAGCATGTGCTACAATGGAATGTATGCACGGGTATGACGCAATTTCCTGCACTATATGCCATAGGCCAACAGGGAGGTATGGGAGAGAGTTTAAAAAGAAACAAGATGATGATATGAGAAGAAGACAAAGAAAGAAGGGTGGGATCAAGGACATGCTCAAGAGGCTGTCCTTCCGATGATTCATTTGATTTGATTTTAATTTATTTACGGTAAGTCATTTACTTTTCTTTTTTATTCAGACTTTGACATGAAAATAACGGTATTGAACCTATGAAATTTCAGAATTTCTTGTAATGCTATCATAGAAAAGGCATGATGCAATTGCTCGCGACGGTCGAACCATTTATGAACTGGCTCGGGAGGGGGGGAGGGGTAACTACCATATGTTCTGGTACGGGATGTGCCACTTTTTGGGTTGCCTTTTTTGAGGCAGAAATAAGTTTCGGGGTGTCATTCTTGATAAAATCACAAATAGACATAGATTTTGAGGTGTCATTTTAGAAAGATAACTCTTTAGGATCTCGATTTTCATCAAATTTCATAGACTTGACTAAAATTTTGGATTGTTGTTACTTGAGTGGCCTGTAAAGTTTGAGGTATCGTTTTCGCACAGACTTACAAATTTTAGGGTGTGACTTCAGATGTCGAAATGGCACACCCCCGTCAGCCGCCTACCGATTTAAACCCCTGGGTGAATTGGCACCGAGTTAGCAAAGGCTGACTCTCGATCTGCATTTGGCTTTGATTTGCATTTTGATTCATTATCTCTCACAAAATGAAGACACATCATTTAAAACAGGAAGAGATTCTAAGTTGTTTTTAGAACCTGTGATAATTTTTGCAAAGAATCACTTTACCAACAAGGCAATAATATCAACTTTCTTTTTTCCTTCCTATAGGCGCCGGGCCAAGGTCTAAAATGGATGAGAATTTTAAAAAGAGAGTTAGGATATTTATGTTTCGATTAAGTATTTATCTAAATGGCGTTTATTTTCATTTTCTTCTGTTTCGTTTAAACTCTTGTCTTCGACTGAACCAAGCCCAATCACTTTTTGTTGCTTGGAATTGGTCATTCAAATCTAACCCCCTTGTGTTCCTGTGTTTTGGTGCACCATCGCAGAAAAATAGGATTTAAACCGCAAACCACATAAGAAAACTTTCTTCTCGTGTGGTGCGTGGTTCAGATCCATTTCTTCTGCGATGTTGCATCAAAACACAGGAATACAGGGGGGTTAGATTCGAATGACCAAGTCCAACTAGCAAACAAGGGTTAGGTAACGTTCAATCGACGACACGAGTTGAGACGAAATAACGAACAAAATAAAACGCAAGACAAGGTAGATAAATATTTTATCAAAACATGGGTATCCTAACAGTCTTTTTTGGAAAGAGAGCAACTAAATTGTAATGTGAATGTCAAATATATGGAAACTTGTTACTGCTCCGCCTTGGCCCTAGAAGACTGGCATTACTAACTTAAAAATGTATTGTAGATTTTGTGTAATTTTAGATCATAATTTGGTAAAATTCTTAGATTATTCGCATTTCGATGAAGTCAAAAAGGAGTAGTCACTGCCCTGACAATGGATTTTCAACAAGGTTTAGCGTCACACACAACACAACCATGACAAGAACTCTCTGGCCTAATGTTGTCACGATGGGACTCAGTCGTCTTGCATCTCTGAAGCTAAATCTTGGGTAACTTTACTTTCTTAGTAAGGCTTCGAGATGAAGCTTCATGACGACGCAAGTCGACTCGATGTCCTTCCCTCCTCACAAGAGCTGTTGAAAGCTCCCTGCATCCTTTCTATTTGCAGCTAATGTCTTACTTGGTGCAGTTTCTCTCGTACTGGAATATCCACTGTCAGTTGCAGTTGGTCAAGTCTCGAGATCAGGTATGGTGACGAGGTTGCGTGAAGGTATATCCTCCCTTAAGAGGATATGGGATGTTGCTAGTATCTCTGTCCCTTCTAAGTGGAGGATGTCACATGCTCCGTCCACCAGTGCCTGAATCTTGATGGTACTTACCAGCTGCATAGAAGAAGTATGATGACGGAACTACGCAGAATTATACGGCATCATCTTGCTTATGGTAAGAATAAATGCTGGTAGAAGCTTCAAGCTCATACTGGGACCATGCAGTTCTTTAAGCCTCCTTCATGCTAAAATCTTCACTGTCTCGGGTTGGTACTGAGAACTGGAGATGCATCATGATTCAGGAGAACGCACAGAGTGTCCCAAAAACTTTTACATAGTTTGTGCGCTTGGTGTGCGGGAGCTGTAATATGGACTTTACTCAATTTGCAAAGGTCTGACGTCAGCTAGGAGCTGAAGCTTGACCATGGCAGCTGTGTATAAGAGCAAGGCAATGATAGAAACAGCTCTTCCACAATAGCCACACAAACGGAACACCATTAGAGTTTCATATTTTCATTGACTAAAAAATGACCCAACCAGGCAAGACTGTTTCGTTTGGTACGTGTAAACAATAGACTTTTAGATATGACATTTAGAGGGCAGTTGTATTACTCCTTTTTGGCTTCTTCGTTAACTATTACTGGGTGAGTAATAACGAGTTTTGAGGTTTGGTGAGCTGCTGAATATCAAAAACAAGACTGAAATTGAAAAATGAAATGTTGATGTAACAAGGAAGGGCTGACTTAGATACAAAAATTTGGTTTTGTAAAATCACTCATTTTCTAGACCCAGAAACTAGAAAAATTCTGGCAAGGGGCTTGCGTGGGGCCGAGAGTTCCACGTTGGGTTCTGGTGCATTATCTACTTGCCACCGACGCTTGATTCAGTACAATTGCTAGTTTCATATTAAATGGTAAGTAAATCTTGGAGCATAATCGAACGCGGAATTCTCTTTTCCATACAAACCTCTCGCCAGCATTGCCCTAATTTCAAAGTTTAAAAGATTAGTGATTTTACTAACAAAAATCTCACATTAGCTTTGAATATCAGCGGCGTAATTTCTATTCACCAGCCCACGAAACAGCAGAACTTTTTCACTTACCCATTAGATTATCAAATTAGACTTAGTGTACATTTTAATTCAATAAATTATGGAGAAAATCTTTGATAATAATATCCACTTGTTAACAAAAAATAATCTTGTGTGTCTCTGGTTTGAAACTTTTGCGTACTGCCTGTCCGAAACAAAAATAATTTTAAGTATAGAGTGTCTCAAAAAATTGTTCGACGCTTGATTAAATATTGAAAAATAACGATAACATGAACAGACTCATAGGAAGATCCATGTCCCTAAGATTATGAAATAACTTTATAGAGACCAGAATCTTGCAAATCGGTAGAAAGTTCACTGAGTTACGAGCTTTCAAAGATAAAAAAATATGCGATAGCTGAAACCAGAGACCTCCAGATTACTTGCCAAGCAAAAAATCTCGAAGACCGAGGTGAAAGAAGCTTGTTCAATGTCATACCTCTCGTTGATATCAGAGCAAACAGAAGTAATTTAATCCTTGCGATCATTGCCAAAATTTGCTTAACATTACATATGTCCAAAAACAGTGGCTCAAAACATAATCAACGAGAGACTGAATCTGCTTCCTCAAAGCATCCATATGCTTGAAAGTTTCGTTATTGAAAACCTGTTCCAATCCCCTTTCGTTCGCCCTGAGACAATTGAGAAAAAGCATAAACGATGGTCTACGAGATTTTGAACAAAAATGCCATTTCGAACCCTCTGGTTTCAGTTTTCACACAAACTTGAACGTCAAAGGCTTGTAACTCCATGGATTGTTAGCGGATTTGCAACATTCTTGTGTAGAAAATGAATTTAAAATCTCAGGAAAAGGGTCACTTGACCAAGTGTCGATTCAGCGTATCGTTATTTTTCGGTATTTGATCAAACGTCGAACATTTTTTGAGACACCCTGTGATTGACTTGAACAAAGTGCAGATCTAAAGCCAATTTAATCTGGTTGCGACTAAAGGCCTGTTTTGAAGCTGTTTTGAAGTTTCTTTGAAGGAGCTTCTTAGGTTAAGGAGATCCCTCAAAACTTCATAACAGAGTGGTGGATTCAGTCAGGTAAATTTTGAAACATATCTTAAAATGTAAGCTACTGGATAATGGACTTGCCAATACTATTTCCAAGGGGGTAAGGATCTACCATATTGGGGGTAAAAATCTATCATATATATCGGTATGGGAAGTGTCATTCTTTGGGGTGCTTTTTCTAGAACACAAATTGAATTTTAGGGCCCACTTTTTAATAGTAATGTTATGAGTCCCTTTTGACAAAGTGATATCAGCAAATTAAAGAACGATGGGAAACAAGGGACAAAAAGTCATAAGTCTAGGCACTGTAGTCTTTGAAACGATGTGCACTTTTTTAACACAGCCGGTATAACAACA
This sequence comes from Aurelia sp. 4 Dawson et al 2005, assembly GCA_964019985.1. Taxonomy (NCBI): domain Eukaryota; kingdom Metazoa; phylum Cnidaria; class Scyphozoa; order Semaeostomeae; family Ulmaridae; genus Aurelia; species Aurelia sp. 4 Dawson et al 2005. The sequence goes on along the minus strand of OZ026511.1, from coordinate 8,069,154 downwards.
AAAAGAAACAATCAAACATTCATACCTGTCCTCCTGTTTGAATTTCCCGTCAAACTATCAGTTGCTTCTTCGTAAGGAAAAGTCGGCAGATCCATAATACCATAAGCCTGTGTTGGGCAGTCCTCATCATCTGAATGCCTTACTGCGTCATCCTCCATGCCATATGCTTGTGTTTCACACTCATCTATCGCTGCAAAAAAGGCATGAAAAACATTACTAAGGCCATGTTTATATGACGAAAAAGACCTCACTTGCCAGAACCGTGGCTGTGAGGTGAGATTCCACCTTTCAATAGAATCCTTTGCATTTTGATTTTGCATTTACACGACAAAAGCAACACCTCCAATATTGTGAAGCACCGCCTCACTCGAGGTGCGATCTCACCTGAGTGCGGTGAAATTTTCCATATAAACGAAATACCACCGATATGGTGAAGTGAATTGAAATTATTCGTTGATTCTCATTGGTCAGTTCATACTGATTTCACGGATGAGAGACTTTACTCCACCTCACCTGTCAGCCCCGGTCGCCAGAAAAGGTAAAGACTTAAAAGCAGTCTAGCCGTTACGTACCTGTTTCGCGCTTTTTTTCTGCCTCTTCGTCTTTTGCTGGAGCAACTGGACTCAAATTATACGATTGTGTTGGTTGATCCTGAAGACCATAAGCTTGGGTGGCACATTCATCCATGGCTAGGAGCAAAAAATGCTGAATTCACTTGGAAAGATTCCGTAACAATTGCGATGAATATTTTCATTGGCTTCTTGATGGGAACCGAGAAACAAATTTCTCAAAGTAGCATGAGAATCAAATATTCTTTATATTCATGCGAAAGTTTCACAATATACGTCATATTCTGCAATATTTTCCTGATTACTATACAACGTTAAAGGGAGTGTGTAGAGGTTTAATAGGCTTCTCTGGCTTCTCTACAAATAGAACAAAGAAAATGCGCAAAAACAGCATTTTGTCTTTAGCTATCGATTATTAACAACACGTTTCGGCCATCAATTTCAATGGGCTATTTTTAGATCTTTCAGCTCTGTGCAAATGCAGGCTTATAGCCTTGCACAAACCCTTTAAAGGGACGAACACCATTGGGAGCGAAAGACAATGACTGCCCTATGGCCAACACATAAAGACAAACTACGTTAATCTACACACAACGAACTACTGACGATCAAACGCAAATGGATACACATTAGATGTCAGATAAGGGCTGCAATGAATCTGAAAATATTTAAAGCCGGGTAAATTACCGATCACCACTGGCCATATCGAGAATAAAACAAGATTTTTTCCTATATCATTGATTTGATATTCAAAGAGCAGCATGTTTTCAAATGCCGGGCCTTAAGTATGTATTGCGTTTCAGTGTCAAGGGGATCAAAAGACAAACGGTAGTGAAGCAAAATAAGGAGGTCAAACAGGAATAAAGTTTTAATCGATTTCTAAATCTCGAAATCACAACGAAAATATTTCTCGCTTTCCATTCATGTTGAGTCTTTAGAAATTTGATCAACGTTTTTTGGGTCATTCTCGATGTTTTCGAAATCGAAAATTTGAAGAAACTCGCTTATAGCTCGAAAAGTAGTACACTAAGAAATGTATAAAAATACTAGCACCTAGTTGAGGATCTTAGTTAAAGATTCACTCATAAATTGTAAAAATCGGTCCAGCATACGATTTATTGTGGCCTGTAAAAAGTGTGTCGTTTATTTGGGGGCGCTCGGTAGTAGAATGTAAGATATATTTTGACGGTTGATATAGATAAAAAAGAAACATGAAGAATAACTTACCTGAGTCATCGTTTTGATCTTCTCCTTGCAAATCGTAAGTAACCGTCGCTTGATCTACTAACCCATATGCCTGTGTTGCGCAATCGTCATCAGCTACTAAAAAAGAATAACTGAATTTTACAATGAAGAAAGTATGCACTTTTGGCTCTGAGGAAGATGAGCTAATAGATGAAGCGATAGTCGAGAAGACAGTAATATATCTCCTGTGTAATAAAGGTGAAATGAAAAGAGAGATCAACTACTGACAAGTTTTGAAAGTTCAGACATCACAAAAATAGATCACTTTCCAGTTATTGCAGCATAAAGGTTCTTCCTGAAAGGCCCTGGTAGTGCCCCCCCCTTCCCCACCCAATACCAGTGCGATGGAGGGATTTTCCTGCTTAACAAATGAAACTCAACCTACAAAAATGATATTTTTAATTTTTATGTAATCATGGGAGCAATACTTACCGTTATCATCTTTAGTATCATAAATTCAACTATAGTAGGCATGCATACATATTTTCATATTTCATATTTTAAACAAATTTATACAGGTTACAAATCCAATATGAGTATTGTTTTATAATTTGGCAATGTACAGATAAAATACAATGCAATAGGTATCGCACAAATACAATAGGTACTAGGTTAAAGCTAATTCGAGCCTACAATCCAAGAAAGTAAAATTCATAAAAAAGAAATTAAAAACAGAATAATTAGGTACCAATAAACACATTTACAGATTTTTGCAAAGTTTCTGATTTTTAACATGTTTTCTTTTCTTTTGGCATTTACAAAGCAGCAAACTCATATTAGCCACGCAGAAACAGATTGCGGGGTGAGTGGCCGAGTGGCTTATACAGTCTTCGTCAGGTGACTGAAGTTAAGCTTGGTCGAGTGAGGTCAGATTTCGGATGGGTGACCACTGAGGCCTGACCTCGCAACTCACCTCGCCGTCCTTCGGAAGGGACGTTAAACTAGGGGTCCCGTGCCTGGATGCGGCATGCACAGTGGGCCTAAATTAGCTTTCAGTAGCTAGAAATCCTGACAAGCCCACTCAAAACAAATTGAAGGCGAACGAAGAAAAAACGAAGAAAACCCAGCCTATGCCACGAAAGGTCTACAATACAATTACATTCCTCTCAATCAACAGAAATTAGTATCTTTTTTAATCTCACTGGACTTTCTTACTTGGTTTAATTTCAATGGACTTTCTTTATTTAGATACCATATGATCGTCAACTCAATTATGCATTTCTCTGAATAATTATTGCTATAAAACCTCGCACGTGTAACTTTTATTTAGCTGAAGATGAGACAAGCTAGTTTCGAAACATACTACAAATCACCATGGCTTAGTCAAATACCTTATTAATTACAATTGGATTTGTCTTGATGTCTTAAAGGCAGTATGTCCTCTATTGTTCTGACCTTAGCAACGGCTCTATTTACCTTATTTACGTTGGAGCTAAATTCATGCATCACTGAGTCTCTATGACCTTGATTTCTTTGGATAAAGCGAATTAGCACAAACTTGTGGAGTGTAAAATAGAAATCCTTATCGAGTTTATTTTCATTCTTCGAAGGGACAGACTGCCTTTAATTAACGGGAATTGTCGATACTGATTTGTCTTTCTCTTGCAATGACCCTTAAGATGTTCATCGTGGTCCAAGTATTCAAATTTATATTAAAGCTGCGCTTTCCGAACAACATTCTTCTCCTTTCCAGATTTCCATTCTCCTATGAAAACCGGAGAGGGCACCTGATTTGTTGTTGTTAATTCATCTTAATTCAATATTTTTGCATAGCTAACAATATATACAGTATATAGAAAGTCAACTTACCCAAATCTGACTGCTTTATATCACAAGGAAATGCCTGTCACAACCTACACCGACGAAGCAATATTGTAACTAAGCCATTGCACGTAGTTGTGACAATGTGACACTTGTGACAATGGTAGATTATGGCAGATTCTTAACACATAAGGTCTTATGAAGTTGGAACTAAACCGTGGTCTTATGAATTAAAAACCATTTACCTGATTCATTGGTATTTTCTGGGTTCCTCTCATTTGAGCCACCATCTTCGTTGTCATATGGGACAGTTGGTTGATCAAGAAGACCATATGCCTGAGTTGCACATTCATCGTCATCTATAAAACAACGAAGATTTGATCATAACAATTAACAAAAACAAATTGGCATTGTTCAATGCCGTCTTCTCCTGCTGAGCTAAAGTTTTTGAAAACGTTGACTGTGAGAAAGAGAGCACCTTAGAACGAAAAAATTCACCTTTTCGCAAAAAGTGAAGGTGAAGTTGTGGTTATTAGCGCTAATGCTAGGATCGCAGAAAAAGCTCAGCGCTAATAGAGTCCTCGATCCCTTGTCATGACGCTGAAGTGGAGAGGCCCTGCCGGGTATCTAGCCCATTCCGCCTGACTGTTCTGGCTGCAAAGTCATAGGACAGCACTGCGCCAAAAAATCCTTCAAAAGGAGAGATGGCGTCAGGGAAGGAGGCAAACCTTCGTCTATGCTGATAGTGGCTCGACAGTTCTGGAAATGCTTGTAGCTGCAACGTGTTAATTACCTGTCTTGTCGACATCGTTTGAATTATTTTCGTTTGAGCCACCATCTTTGTAATCATATGGAACTGTTGGCTGGTCAAGTAGGCCATATGCTTGTGTCGCACATTCATCAATATCTTGGAGGTAAAAAGATGCAGCTAAATATTCAGTGCGTTATTTCCGTAAGACAAAAAATGAGACTGTGTTCACACGATGCCGGCACAATTTGACAACCGTGAAAATGTGACGGATAGGTCTCCCGTTCACACGAACGCAGCACAACTTATCGGCACATTTCGAAAACGATAGTTTTTGAAAATGGATTTGTGCAAACAGCATCATATGAACGCAAGCTAAAATTTGCTACCGTCACATTTTTCACCGTTTTAAAAATGTGCTAGCATCGTGTGAACGTAGTCTGAGATGAGTTACTGAGAATGTTCTTGTTACACATTTCCAAACACTGGTAATCACATTCTGCCTATAAAACCATGCCTCTGGTTTGGACAACCAGCAATCAGCAAAATCTGAATCCTCTTCATATAATTTTATACGTACAATTTTCTACTGCTATTTTTGTATGATCCAACAGTTTACCTGTCTCTGGTCCTTTACCAGTTTTACTTTCAGATGGGCTTGCAATCGGGCTCTCATGGAAAAGCGTTGGTTGATCTAAATAGCCATATGATTGAGTTGCAATGTTGGATTCATCATCTTGCTGTGTCTCTGCAACAACTAGGAAAAATCAGTTCAAAATAAGTCAGTTACAATCAATTAATAGTAGAGAGATGGCTCGTCAAACGAACTATTAGTATCTACCTGACGAAGATTGTAAAAGCTACTCGGCCACCAACCCTGCATTGTCGTGAGACAATGTCGTAAGACGTTGGTCTGGACCAGTCCTTTCATCATCTCAGCTTCCACAACAACGTCATCTTCGAGACTCCAACCTTCTCTATTAAATCTTTAGCCCAAGATCTCTTGACAAAATCTTTAGCAAAACTTGGTCTCTGCCCCCATCCCCTTGATCGTTTACTTTCAGTCTTTCATTTCACCATCAGGTTTTTCACCATTCACCATTTTTACCGTTTCAGGTTCCTTTTGGTCAAAATCTACCCACAAAAACGAAACACTGTTGTCTTCTGATGCTCAATGACAGTTTATGACAATGGAAGGTTACTTTAATGACAACGGATGTGATGTGAAAAAATTTCAAACGAGTGCCCCTCCCCTCCCCCCCCCCCGAAAGCCACCGGCTGTCCCAAAAAAAGTACTCTTGTTTGTAAAATCGCCAGAAATTTGGTTATCGAGCCTTCCATAAAATTTTCTTTTGAACTTGTTTCTCAATGATCCAAAACACTTGAAGATGATCAAATGTTTGCTGGCAGTACTTAGACGGTAAGAAAAAAGGCATCCCAAGAATCTCATTCTGAGCCATACTCTTTTAGCAATGTCGTTAATCTTGCCTAAGAGCCATTGTATTGAGATTCCTAATTGCCCTATAAGTCTAAAATAATAGCTTATGTTTCTCTCTGACACCTATGACCTAACTAGAAGCTTGATAAATAAAAAGAAATTAATCTGGTAATCATCAGTACCTTTTGCAGCATGCTTCAAAGGAGCTAAATTCATTTATTTAAGAATAAATCGCAAGATCAGCTTTGCCTGGTAAAAAAAATTGGTCTTTGATCTACTTACCAAAAAGAGACATGTGAAGATCAGCCTGATGATAAAATTTTGATAGTTTTTCAAACATGAGTAGTTTTTTCGGGACACCCGGTAGGAAAATTATTGAGCCCACCAGGTGTTCATTAAAGAATTTATGGCAGCTCAGCCATTAACCAAACCTTCGTGTTCACCACCATCATTTGGTACAGTTGCTGATTCAACGCCATACGCCTGTGTAGCACAGTCATCATCTTCGACGTAAGCTTGTGTTTCTTCGATATCTGAAGTAAAAAAGGAAAGAAAACAATATGCATCGTCAAGAAAATTATGGCCTTAGGCCCCGTTCACACTGCTCCGTTTTTGTAGAAAAACGGAGAGAAAAACCTCCGTTTTGTGAAACTGTTCACACTGATCTGCACAAAAACGCCACAATAACAGAGGTTTTCAAAAACGCTATCATAAGTGGATAGCCAAAAATACGGAGGTCTTCGAAAACGCATTTGATCAATGTCAACGCACAAACACGGAGGTTTTTGAAAACGCTCCAATATCCAACAATGAGCTTCACAAAACCAGATCAACGTGAACGCACAAAAACGGATGTTTTTCCTTCCGTATTTGTACAAAAACAGTGTAATGTGAACGGGTAGAACAAAAAGTAATCATAACAAAAACGGAGCAGTGTGAACGGGGCCTTAGAACGATGCGAAACCCAGAGTGTATTCTTTTCTGATACCGCATTTACACTAATGATACCAGGTCTCCTAAAATAATGCATCGGCGTTTGCCAAAATATGCCATCTTAAGTCATGAGGGTCGTATAGGGAGGTTCGTTGTTCCCCTGTTCCCTCATACAATTATCTTTGTTCCCATGTTCCCCAGCAAAATTTTAAAATGTTCCCCGACCAAATTATGCCATACCAAAATTGTGAAACTCTTTTGTAAAACATCGTTTTTCCATGTTCAGTTCATTACTTCTAGAAAGAAGGCAGGCAGTTGTCTGGGACATAGAGCTGATGTCACAAATACAAAGCGCAGAAGGATTTTGTTGCACCAGTTAACAAATTTAGCAAAAATCCAAATTCAATCTGGCTTTCTCGTGTAAAAATTTCATCTTTCTCAGTTTTTACAGTGTTCCCGGTTCCCTGAAAGCAAACAAAGTGTTCCCTTGTTCCCTATACAGATCTTTGTTTGTTCCCTGCTCCCCCAATCGTTCTTTGGCATGTTGCCCTGTGCCCTAGAACCCCTATAAAGGCCTCAGTTATGGACCAATTTGAATGAAATACAACTCTTTTTGTAGCAGAGAGCCAAACTTTAATGTAGAAATTCATTTCACTGAAAGAGGCCAAACGTGATGGCTATTTTTTACACTTGGGTCGCCTAGTTAAGTTAAGATGTACATAATGTAGATGGGTTGCTTAGTTGACTCTCTTGAAGAAGAGCAATACAATTTGAGCGCTCATATAAAGCAGACAACATGAGTTTCATTTCGTATGCTTCGTGTGAGCGCTCCAAAGGCTTTGACCATGGACTGAAATGAGTTTCAAACCGATTTGAAACTCAGACCGGTCTGAGTTTGCTCATGTGAGGGCAATCTTAGAGAAAAACGTAAAGAAGAATCCTTGCTAACCTGACGATTCAGTGTTACTACGTCCCCTTTCATTAGAATCTACACCAAGCTTTGCAGTACCAGCTCCCCATGTAACGTGCTTCAACGTAGAACCTCCAGGTAATGTAAATGTACTGACTGGTTCGGATGGTGGTTTATCTCTTCGTTTTTCAACCGGCTTTTTGGGTGGCAAAATGTCGTATCCTTGTGTTGCTTCTTCGTTGTAACTGGGATCTGAGACCTAAGAAGAGCAAAGGAGATTTCAATTTGCCATTTTTACTTGATGGAACAAGCTCTACAAGTTTCAGAAAACACGCAGCCCACCTTCATTCAAGATTCTTCAGGAACTGAAAGGATTAATCCCGCCGCACACGGAGAGAAAAATGCTTAGCAAAGTGGCATGAGTGTCATTTTGCTCAGCAAGACTCTCGCCGTGTGCGGATGATTTTTGCTGAGGAAATACTCATTTGTGCAGCTGAGGAAAATATCTATCATGTTTAATAATTTCTGCCATTCGTGCCAACATTCTCACCGTCTGCGGTGTCACTGAGAATTTTGCTTACTGCCTTCAGTGCACACGTTTTCACACTTTTAGCCGCCATCTTGTTGTGGCCTGTGGTCGATACCATGGCAACATGAACACGTGTGCACTCAAGGCAGTGAGCAAACTTCTCAGTGACACCGCAGACGGTGAGAATATTGGCACAAATGGCAGAAATCATTAAACATGGTAGATATTTTCCTCAGCTGCACAAATGAGTATTTCCTCAGCAAAAATCATTCGTACACGGCGAGAATTTTTCCGAGCAAAATGACATTCATGCCGCTTTGCTGAGCATTTCCTCGCCGTGTGCGGCGGGCTTTAGAATCAATTTGACGCATACCATCTGAAAATACACTCCACTTTCTTTCAATGATATCCAAGTTTGGTGGGCTATCTGCATTTTTCGTTAGACAATTGACGTTTTCATAAGTATGGCCTATTTCAGATACCGGAAAGCAATGGGGCATTTGCTTTGGTGAACACCCATCTTTGTGAGAGCATATTTTATCAGCATCAATAAATGCATCCCATGGGGATGAATTTGTCTTTTTCCCGCATCAGCTCATGTGCTTCTAGGCCTGAAATGCGTTGACAAAGTCTATTTCGTAATTTTTGCTGTAAAAAGGGTGTTGATTTTGCTCTTATGGCATGCCGCATTACAAATTGGGCATACTTACTAAATAACAATTAAAAGATGAATGATTCCATTAATGTATCCAAACTGCATATCATTTGAAAGAAGAAAGATTGCACTTTCAGACGGTCAAGTTTTACAGATTTTCAATTGTAGTAGGGTTGCGTTTTTTAAACACCCTGTATTTCACCATTCACGGTGGGAACTCGATGATTTCATGTCTTTTCCCGCTGTGAATGATTACGTGGGAAAATGGCGCTATAAGCTCTCTGGTTTAAAGCTAAGATCTTGGCTGCTCAACAAAGTCTTGATCTAGTTTACAGTGGAATAATGCCTATGATGTTGTACCTCTTAATATTGGGTAGGCAACTGATCACTTGATAGACAATTTGAACAGCATTTTCATAACATCGTCTTACTTACCTCGCCATGCTGATCCTCTTGATTTGGAGCCATATCAGATGTCTGCACCAATGCAGCATCATCAGTGAAGTTTCTAGTCTCTGCTAATGGCACAGTCTCTTCTAATGACGATGCACCTTGGAACTGAACTGACATTGCCTCTTGGTCACTATCATGCCTTGGAACAGTTGCAGCCTCCTGAGAACTTTTCTGCAGTGAAACAGTGGAAGCCTCTTGGTCAGTACCATTTACTGGAGCAATTGTAGCCTCTTGGTTTCTATCATGTCCTGTAACAGTTGCAGCCTCCTGAGAACTTTTCTGAAGTGAAACAGTTGAAGCCTCTTGGTCAGTACCATTTACTGGAGCAATTGTAGCCTCTTGGTTTCTATCATGTCCTGTAACAGTTGCAGCCTCCTGAGAACTTTTCTGAAGTGAAACAGTTGAAGCCTCTTGGTCAGTACCATTTACTGGAGCAATTGTAGCCTCTTGGTTTCTATCATGTCCTGTAACAGTTGCAGCCTCCTGAGAACTTTTCTGAAGTGAAACAGTGGAAGCCTCTTGGTCAGTACCATTTACTGGAGCAATTGTAGCCTCTTGGTTTCTATCATGTCCTGTAACAGTTGCAGCCTCCTGAGAACTTTTCTGCAGTGAAACAGTGGAAGCCTCTTGGTCAGTACCATTTACTGGAGCAATTGTAGCCTCTTGGTTTCTATCATGTCCTGTAACAGTTGCAGCCTCCTGAGAACTTTTCTGAAGTGAAACAGTGGAAGCCTCTTGGTCAGTACCATTTACTGGAGCAATTGTAGCCTCTTGGTTTCTATCATGTCCTGTAACAGTTGCAGCCTCCTGAGAACTTTTCTGAAGTGAAACAGTGGAAGCCTCTTGGTCAGTACCATTTACTGGAGCAATTGTAGCCTCTTGGTTTCTATCATGTCCTGTAACAGTTGCAGCCTCCTGAGAACTTTTCTGAAGTGAAACAGTTGAAGCCTCTTGGTCAGTACCATTTACTGGAGCAATTGTAGCCTCTTGGTTTCTATCATGTCCTGTAACAGTTGCAGCCTCCTGAGAACTTTTCTGAAGTGAAACAGTTGAAGCCTCTTGGTCAGTACCATTTACTGGAGCAATTGTAGCCTCTTGGTTTCTATCATGTCCTGTAACAGTTGCAGCCTCCTGAGAACTTTTCTGAAGTGAAACAGTTGAAGCCTCTTGGTCAGTACCATTTACTGGAGCAATTGTAGCCTCTTGGTTTCTATCATGTCCTGTAACAGTTGCAGCCTCCTGAGAACTTTTCTGAAGTGAAACAGTTGAAGCCTCTTGGTCAGTACCATTTACTGGAGCAATTGTAGCCTCTTGGTTTCTATCATGTCCTGTAACAGTTGCAGCCTCCTGAGAACTTTTCTGAAGTGAAACAGTTGAAGCCTCTTGGTCAGTACCATTTACTGGAGCAATTGTAGCCTCTTGGTTTCTATCATGTCCTGTAACAGTTGCAGCCTCCTGAGAACTTTTCTGAAGTGAAACAGTTGAAGCCTGTTGGTCACCACCATTTACTGGGGTAGTTGTTGCCTCTTGAACACTATCCTGTAGTGACACAGTAGCTGCGTCTTGTTCTATGCCTCGAACTGGATCTGTCGTTGCATGTTCATCAGCATCTTGCAGTACTGTACCAGCCTCTTGGTCATTGTTGGTAACAACAACAGTCGCAGCTTCTTGCTCGCCACTGCTCATCATTTTAGGTTCTGAATATGACTGAGAGGCATTCTTATCCATTATTTTATCGTAAGCTTCAGAATCCTGCATTGAAATAGTATCGGCTTCTTGCATCGAGTCATACAAGGCGCTTGCCGTTAGGGAATCATTCATAGATACCTCGGTAGTACCTGAGTCATGCTGAGGGACAGTTTCAGCCGTCTGTGAAAATTTATTGATAGGAGCAATCCTGTGCTTTGCTGGGGGAAAGTCTCTAGATGGGGATAGTTTATCGGACAGAACAGTCTCATTACCTACGGTTGAATCCAGAGGTATAGTTGCCTCTAAGGGCATTGTTGGTTCTATAGGTACCGTAACCGCAGCTTGTTCCTTATGTAAAGTTCGCAACCCTGGAAGCAGCGCGCTACCAGCTCCCGATAAAGATCCCTCGGAAGGCACAGTATGTTGCATTTGAGCTGTCAAAGAGCTTCCGTCAATCTTTGAACAAGAGTTCTGACACCTATTTTCTTTTATCTGTCTATTTTCCGTACTGGCTGAAAATTTATCATTTTTGTTGTCAGTCAGATTTCTATCAGTTATTCCATTATCTTCGACATCCGTGCTTTCGCTATCGCTATCCACGACTCCGTATGCCTGCGTAGGCATTAGTATGTACTCCTGCAAGGCACCATCCTTCTCTTTACAATTCTCTTCATTTCCTCCACCTCCTTCATTATCATCTTTCCTCACTTGTTTGTTTCTCGAAACATCGCAAGAATTACGAACAACACCTGGAGAAAACGGAATTTCGACATCAGATCTGTCCGTTTCACTTGCGCCATCAAACTTTTTCATGCCATACTTCTGAAGCAAGACGTCCGGCGAAAAGAATCCACTTCCAGCAATGTCTGATTTCATCGCTTCATTGTCCGACATGTCCGTTGATTCTTCATCTGATTCTTGAATTAATAATCCTCCCATTTCTTTCGGTACAGCACTCAGCTCTGTACTTAGGAACGCTGTTTCCTTAGGCCTGGCACTCGGTTCTTCACTCAGACCTGCAGGCTCTTTCGACTCTACTGTTTCTTTCAATCTCCCATTCCGCGCTCCACTTAGGCTCAAGTCACTGAAATCTAACAATCCTGTCCTTGCTGTTTCTGCGTCATCAGCTTCATCGCTTGATTCGTGCAGGACTAAAGTAGGTATCTCTTCAGCAGGTGATTGGTTATCTTTGATTCTAGCGCTAGATTGATCAGTGATTGGGCGTAATTCTTCTTGCAGTACTAAAGTAGCAGTCTCATTGGAGTGTGATTGGTTATTTTTGCTCCTGTTGGCTTGTGGGGACAATGCTGTCTCCGAGCCTTGTGTGATATCGAGTTTAAGACTTAGATTCGATGCTTCCAAACTTTGCATACTGTCATTTATCAAATTTGTGCTGTCTGTTGTTTCGTTTAATGAGCCACGCTGCATCCGGTGCAACAGTGTTCCTAAAGTGGAAGGAACAGAAGGAATTTTGAATTTAGAAGATCTAAATGAACTTGAACGAGCAAAATTTCCCTTTTTCTCCTTCCTGGCAATGATGAAAATTACATGCAATCATGTAGTTTGTCCTCTTGGAAGAATAGAATCCTCCTGAATAAGGTTACGAGGAAGACTTTTCATTTCCCAGGAGGATAGCACGTGCTACAGCGTGCTCAAGTCAGTGGTGCAAGGTAGGCATATGAAGCCTCGTTCACGCCGGTCGTTAAGATCGTGCAGAAAGACCCAAACGACAGACTCAGAGTTTGTGTCCTTTGTCTTTTGGGTCTTTCTGCACAACTCTAACGACTCAAAAGACCTAGTATGAAACAGGATTAAGGGAAACGTGCTCGTAATATTCTGGCAAAGTTTTGACGGTTTCTCTAAGGGACTATTTTCAGAAATCCCTTGTAAATCTGAAAGGAGTGACAGAATTCAGCCAGGAAAAATTCTAAAGATAATTGAACATGTCAGCTAGTCAATCAGATACTGCAAAATTTCATTGCTTATATACTCAGGGAGCAGTAGCCTTTCAAACGGTGGGCCTTTCTAACCCATCGGTACGGGTTCACAACTGATTGAACTTGTTCTACCTACTGGAAGAAAAGGAGCAGGGTCGGTCCTAGCTAGCCTGCGTGCAGACTCTAAGGTCATTGTGGAGGAGCGAAAAGGGGAAGAAAGCTCCCTGTGGAGCTCTACAGGGAGCATTCTTCTCCTTTTCGCTCCTCCACATTGACCGCACAGTCTGCACGCAGGCTAGTCACAATTTCCTACGCAGATGAGCATAGGCCCCAAATCCCCAAAAAGTTGGGTGTAAATTCAATGACCTATTATGTTGAATTGAATGGTTTCGAAGAGACTTCAACTATTTGACATAATTCTGCCGTTGGACTTTTCTGAAACCTTCAATATTTCCAGAAATGGAGTGTTTCTCTTCTTTTCCAAATATTCAAAAAAACTTTGAACTGTCGCAACTTCTAAACTGTTTGGCGCAAAATGAGACAGTTCCAAGAAAAAATTTAAATTTGTAGGTAGAAGCACCGCAAAACGATGAAAAGAACAGCGAATGGGTCGGTTTAATGGGCAAAGTATTGTCAATATTTCGTCCTGCCATGCAGGACTTGTTCAGGGATGTTACAGAAAACCATAGTTTATGGATGTTTAGAATATGGTAACAAGTAAAAGTCTGTCACTTTTGTGGTTTATGATGTGGAAATTTGATGACATCATACCCTGAAATAAGCTGAAATATAAAATACGCCGTAATTTCAGAAACCATTAAAAAATCGTCAAAAGTCGAACAGTAGAATTATGGGTTGGTAGCTAAAGTTCCAAATCTTTAAACCTACGAAAAGGCGGGTGTAAAATTCAATGCCCTATGTCTTTAAACTGAATGACTTGAAAAGAAACTTTAGCCACTTTTCTAGGATTCTACCGCTGGGCTTTTCAGAAATCTTGAACATTTGTCGAAATTAGAGCCTATTTCATATTTCAGCTCATTTTATGATGTGACGTCATCAAATTTCTAAATCATAAACCAAAAGAGTGAAAGAGTTTTGAATGATACCATATTGTAGGCATCCATAAACTATGGTTTTCTTGAAAATTATTTGGTCTTTCGTTAACACGTTATGAAATTTCGATAGCTTTAAGTACTTTTTGGAAAATTTTCCTTAAAATTCTTAAGAAAGAAGAAAACACTGTAATTCTTAAAATATTGAAGATTTCAGGAATGTCCAACGGAAGATTTACAGTAAAATATTTTAAGCTTCTTTGAAGCCATCCAATGCAAAGAAATAGGTCATAGAATTTTACACCCAGCTTATTAAAGATTTGAAACCTATGCTTAGGTAGGTAGCTAAAGTTTCACTCAAACCACGCAGTTACTTTAGGGGCAGAAATTTTCGCGGGCCGAAAGTTTCGCGAGAAGAAAAAATCGCGAAATCAAGGGCATAAATTTTTGCAAATGACGTTCTTTCCAGAAAATTTCGCGAGAAAAACTTTCGCGATCGAAAAAAAGATGCATTTTCGCGTGGAAAAACTTTCACGACTGAAGAAAAGTGAGGGGAAAAACACAATTTTCTATTCATTTTCAGTTCTACCCACAGTCATGGTGACAATTTACAAGGTGTTATAGCCCAAGAGACTAAAGATCGGGGTGATTAAGGAACAGCAACGCAAAAACTTGAAGAAACTAAAAAACTTGGGCACAAAAACTTTCGCGAGTCAAGAATTTTCTGTACTGTCGCGAGCAAAACTTTTCACGAATTTTGAATTTAGATGATGCCTTGGCAGAAACTTTCGCGAAAAATGCCGAAAAATGCCGAGAAATGCGAAAATCGCGAAACATTCTGCCCGCGAAAGTTCCTGCCCCTAAAGTAGAAGAAATATGTCATAGAATTTTACACCCACGTTTTTCGCAAATTTAAAGATTTGGAACCGATGCTACGCAGATGTTTCTTAAACGGAAATATATGCGTGCGTTTTAAACAATATGAGCATTAAAATTTGATCTCTAACTTCACAAAAACTGCGGTAATTAATGGTTAAGTGACATCGAAGACGTCAAATGACATTTTACAACATTTGGAGACATTTTGATCCTGCGAAAAGACATAAAACAGTTCCTTCGAACGAATGTGATTGACTTTACAAGCCGAGAAAAACAGTGTGGCAGAAGGCTAATCTTTGTGAAAATTGCGCCGCAAATTTGATTAACAATGCCTAAAACGTAAATGAAATTGAAAATTTTGCCAATAAGACTGAAATTGAGTTAAACCAGATTATTAACTATAAAAGCCAAAATAAAGCTTTGTAAGCGCAGAAAGTGGCGACGACAGAGTCCAACCAAGGGACAGCACGTACGCGGCATACTGGTTTAGACAGACTCCTTTTAACTAAATTGAACTAAATTTAGCAGTACAAGCCAGAAAAAAGCTTTTTAAAGCTGTTACTTTCGCCGAAACTTAATCTAATCTATGCATAGTCACAAGAATCATCTATATGAGGCTGCTCTGGCAAATTCCATAAGCAATTTCCAAAAAGTCATTGTTCAGTGAAATTAAAGCATTTTCCAATATGATCCTGGATTTTATTGAAGAAATAAATCATTTTGAGACTTGGTCCCACGAAATTTTATAAAAAAATTCCTATACGTCATAATTTAGTCATATCAAAAATTTTCCGACAAGACTAAAATTATGTTGAAATTTAGCAACTCAAGGATGGTTCAATTATTCACGTTGGGAAAAGGCCGAAAGAGATTTAAAGATACTTGATAGAATTTTCGTAGTCCCTCCCTGATTTTCCTGAAAATTCTGGTGCCCCCCCCGACAGGGCAGAAAATATTTTCATCACCCCTCCAAGTACATGTATATGTGGTAACAGGTAGGTAGGTATTCATATTTAACGTGGCTAGCCTGCGAAAGTCTGAGAGACTTATTTCCAGCAGGGGCCACGGATGTTTTACCATCAGTCCGCCGCAGCTACCCGCTGCAGGTACCCGCCACCGCTGCTACCAAATTTCCCTCACATGGCTCTTGTCAACCTGGACTAGAGTTACGGACAGCGACCAAACTGTCCAGCGCGGGATTCGAACCTCGGGGCCGCTCTGACCTTTGGTTTACGAGTCAGTCGCCTTAACCACTCGGCCACATGCTCTCATGTCACTAACCCTCAATCATTGAATGCTAGAGTCGAAAGAAGGTATTTTTAAGCAGCACAGGTTCATAATCTTTATATCGCAAAGGTTGGTTAAATCGGGCCTAAGCTACTCTCGCAGTAATTTTACCAACGGCGATGGATTAGAAATCGTCTGGGGAAATTTTTGCTTGCAAAATGATTGCCCTCTGTTCCTCATTCAAATTACATGCTCCAAAGCAAATTTGGAATTCAGCTTTTTCATACTTTGCAAAAAATTGGACTGGGAAGTGAGGGAATGGTCGGAGAAATGAATGAATTTCCATATTTTTGAAACAGTTTTTGTGACAGTACGTACATCTTAAACTGACCAAGCAACATCTCAAAAGATAGAGGAGCTTTTCAGCTGCATGCTGATACCTTGCTTGTCGCCATAACATTTGCTTTCAAGAAAAAATACGTGCAATCTAGCTGGTGAAGTTTTTTTTGGTTCACCGGTACTTCTTTGAACTAGATGGCTTCAAGGAAACTTTAGCTATTTCCCTGTAATGCTACCAGTCGACTTTTCCGAAATATGCAATATTTTCACAACAAGAGTACTTTTCTTCCTTTGATGAATTCAAGAAAACTTTCGAATAAAACTTACAACCATCGTTATTTCCAAACTTTTTGACGGAGGAGCGTAATACTTTTCAAGGAAGTTATAGTTTATGAATGTCTACGACATTTTTTTGGTTTCTCCAACATATCTCGATGCAAATGCAAAGTTGTGTCATGAGCGCAAAAAGTAGCATAATACTTAAAATTTCCTAAGAGTATGGTAACGTGACTTAAAATAAGAAAAACAAACCTTAACCGATTAAGTCTACCAAGTTTAAAATCAGGAAAGGTCTTTTTAGGGGTATCTTAGCAGAAAATTAATCTTCCTGAAATTAATATTGCAAATTACATAACTGGTTTTCAAAATATAATTTTACCAAAAATATGGTCCAAATCTTTCTTAGGATCGGATCCAAACTGGTACGGATAAGACATGACACGATTAAACTGAAATTCCCTTGGTGACATTTCAAAGAGGGGAGGCAGAGATGAGACAGCGTCTATTAGAGTGCAAAATTTCAAAGGATCTGATTAATAAGAGAAAAGGTTTACTAGAGCGCTGCTAAGAGTTCATAAAATCCAAAAGGATCCGATCCCGTGTAAACGCCAACAGTTCTGGATCCGATCCCGTGTAAATGCCCCTCAAAAAGTGGATCGGATCCAAATGGATCCGATCCCATTTGGATCCGATCCCGTGTAAACGGAGCCTTAATAGATCAACACTATATAATGACCTTTAAAAGCCGAAACAGAAGCTTTCGAGCGGTACTCTATCAAAAAATTATTCTTCGAGAAAACAACCTTGCAAATTTCATAAACAGGTCCCAAACGTTGCATTGCAGTTAATTTCCAATTTACCAACAACGTCAAATTATTTCTAAATCTAGCAATCTAATAATCGAATTTAAAAGCCGAAGCTAAACTTTACGAGCGGAACCCTATCAGTAAATTATACTTTGTGAGCGTAATCTCGTAAATTTCATAAATAGTTTCTGAAACGTAACACTGCAATTAATTTGAAATCTACCGATAAGGCCAAATTATTTCAAATTTAGCAATCTGATGATTGAACTTAAAAGCCGAAGGAAAACTTTATGAGTGGTAATCTATCAGAAAACTTTACTTTGTGAGCGTAATCTCGTTAATTTCATAAACAGTTTCCAAAACGTAACACTGCAATTAAATTGAAATCTACCGATAAGGCCAATTTATTTCTAAAACTTAGCGTTCTAATAATCGAATTTAAAAGCCGAAGCAAAACTTGATGAGCGCTTTTTTATTACGAAACGTCACTTTGTGGGTGCAATTTCGCAAATTTCACAAACAGTGCCCAAACGTAGCATTGCAGTTAATTTGATATTTACGAATAAGGCCAAATTAATTCTCAAATTTAGTGCTCAAATAATCGAGTTTTAAAGCCGAAGGGAAAAGTTATAAGTGGTAATTACAGAAAATTTTACTTTGTGGGTGTAATGTCGCAAATTCCATACACAATTCCAAAATATAGCATTGCAATTAATTTCAAATTTACCAATAAGGCTAAAATATTTCTAAAATTTAGCAATCCAATAATCTTTGTGAAATTAATATTGCAAACCTCAGAAAAATTTCCTAAAGCGTAATATTATCATCAATTTGAACTGAAATAGGAGCTTTTCCGTTTGTGCAAGCGTGGGGAAATTTCATTTCATTTTAAAAATATTTACCCAGGGTACAATTCAGTCTATAAACTGTTTTACAATTGGCCCTGCAAAAGCTACTTACAAAATAAAAAGTTATATAATACAAAATTTACAATAAAAATAATAATAAAAAATAATGTATACGATTATTTTTCCTTGAGTTTGGACTTGAAGGCATTGATTGAGGGAGCCATCTTTGTTTCCAAATCAAGAATGTTCCAGAGACTGGCCCCGCGATACGCAAAGGATTTCTGGCCATTGCCAGTTCTCAACATGGGTATTGCAAGGTCCGTTTTTGAGTTTCTCAACTCTCTTGGAAGTAACCCGGATAATCTCACGAAAAGATCACTGAGATATTGAGGTGCAAGAAAGTTGAGAGATTTGTAAACCATAGAAATGAGTCGTGGTTCTAGCGCTATCAGTTAAGGCAAAGAGCGAAACTACGACATGCAATCGAATCTAATTTAAGATTTCGCTTAAAGATGAGGCTCAAATAAAGGTCATTCAGCCAGTCATTTTATACCCTTGACGTAAAAAACAACGAACACTTTGTTTTCAGTAAAGGTAATCTGCGGTGAAACTTTTTATTGATGTAAATGAACGGCACTTTCGAATGATACGGTATCCTGTTTAATTTCTTTGATATCTCATTTGTTTTCAAGCTATCCACTGATAATAAGTTTCAGCTTATGATGTAATTCTGTTTGAAAACACAGAATAATTATAATTCTGTATTGCAAATTATTAGGATGATAGATTGAAATATGGCTGCATCTAATCTTTGAAAGGTTACAGTTGTAAGACACATTTAAGTTGAGATGAAAAAATGTAATAGAAATTGTCTCATGGACTGATATGATGTGTCTCATGGACTGATATGATGTTTAAAAAGGCATGTCAATTGAAGAAAAGTTCTCTGAGCCACTTTCCTATTGGAGACACAATTAGCCTCGTACACTTTCCTTATCGTTTGCAAACAAAATTACGTCATCAGTCAATCATACAAAACTAGTGGATGACTCGAAAATGAAACAACTAGTTACAAAAAAATTTAAACGGCATTCTTTATCATTCAACAGTGCTGCTTACTTGCATCAATAAAAATTTTCGATTAAAATCACTTTAAATAGTTCGGATCATGGACAGAAGAGGCCAAAAGAAAATTTTACGATTGGTCTGACAATCGAGTTTTGGTGGCTTTGAATTTTAGAATTTAATGACCGACCCGAATTGGATGTAAAACCAAATGAATTTTGATAGAATCTCGTTTTGACAAAGCTAATGAAGTTATGGATCAAAATTAAAATGGATAATGAACAAATTTTGAAAAATCATAATGAACTAAATTCCTCATATTCATGACTCACATTTCCTTGATCAAAAATCGATTTGATATTTTCAAAACAAGAAATATTGATGAAATAATAGTTGAGATGAACGGTTGGCTCCATGGGATAATCTCCAGATGTTAGATAATAATTTTTTTTGTTTTTGCAACTCACTAGTAATCAAGAAAAGATCTCGTCATTACGTAAGAATTATAAGCGCGCCCGCTTGGATCAAGACAGCCGAATAATTTTGCAGAGAAAAATACGATGGCGTGAGTTCTGCTATGGCATTTTAAAACTAAAACAAACTCAGTCTCTAGCAGTGAAAGGGGTTAGTTTTAAATATTTGTCAACAAAATTTTGTGATTCACTCGTTATAGATAAAAGTCAATCGAGTATGCGACATGGAAAGGAACTGCGCTCAAAATCGAAATAGAGCAAGAGATGGCATCGAGTTTGAACCATCACAATTCTGATAACTGTAATCAATATAAAATGGAAAATTTTAAAAGATCAGCAAAATCCGATGGCTCACGTCAGATATCAGGGTTTCCCATTGACGTAAATCAGTTACCCAAATATGGTGCGGCAAATGTTATTGCCTATTGTCTTTGCATGACTATTTTTTATGAAGGGTTGATATATTCTTAATGGAAATAGACAAACCTAGATCGGCAAACTGTTACAAATAGGCTGAAGAAATGCCCACAAGCCCATGGCTTCCATCGCCCCATCATAAACTGCAGGCGTGAAAGTTTTCTTAATACAATAGATTGCACTTTGAACCTGGTCCGGATCAGCTTTTAACCATGTCCATTCCTTCCAAATTCCCTTGAACGGTCTTCTAAGCTTTAGTGGGTGCATTTTAGTCCAGAGCAAGCTAAATTTGATAAATTTGACAGGTAGTCTTAAACATTTTGCGTGTTTAAGTCAGTTACTTGTTGAAGGCATAGTCAATAGGCCTTTTCTAATTCTTAAAAGAGAGGTATGGATAGAGGGTCCAATTCTTGTAAATTTGTGAAGGAGAACTGGAAACATGACCCCCGTTCTCGGTATAAACATTGCTAGCTGTGGCAAGATAAGTGGCTTCGGATTTCAGAAGACTTTTCAGAGAGTTCATTATCGACAAATTTACGCAAAGTGAGTTAGCAATGGTTCATTTTATATAAAAGCAAGTGTTATTTGTCGTTTTGCTTTGTTTCTCGTTATTTTCATTCATTTCTAGCTGACTCCTTCCAATTGAATAACAGTGGTTGAAAACAGCATACTTTGATTTGCAACTCGCAAAATGAAACCCTTGCATGCTCGTACTTTTCAAATGTAACCGTTACGCCATGAAATCAGCTAAAAATGAACGAACAACGTCAAGAGGCGAACAAAACTTGCCAATGCATAATATAACTCACTCTGAGTAAATATATCTTGATAAACTCTCTCAAAAGTGTTATGAAATCCGAAGCACCTTCTTGCCACAGCTAGCGGTGGTTATACCGAAAATTGGGGTCATGCTTCTATTTTCCTTCATAAATTTATTATATTTTGGACGCTAGATCTAAACCTCTTTTTTTAAGAAGTAAAAGGGTCCATTTGGAAAACTGCATATGAATGTTTCATCTATACCACAAAGTTACAAAAAGAATTTTAGAAAATGAGGCTCCTCGGCAAGAATTGTTCCAGCGCTTTTTCCTTTTTGCAGCACTGAGTATAAACCTTTCGTTGCCTTAAAAGTTTGGTTTAATCTTACCAGAGCAGAAAAAGTTAATTTCTCACCGGGTGTTTGCTTGACGATGGAAGTCAACTGCGAGCTTCGTGCTGGAGTTGCTCTACAAGGTCTGTCTATCTCATTATCAGTGTCCGAGTCCGTTTCAGCTGCATATACATCTTCGTCTGTCATGTCTGCCGAAGGAACAGAAGTTTGCAATGTAACTGCAATGCAGTTAAACGAAGAGAGAAGATATAAAGAGTGGCCGATGCCTATGCTCCATTTCTCTGGTGCAAAATGTTCCCATTTTATATTGAGCTACTTCTGTAATAATTGCGTCTCTTCATTAGGGGTAATAGCCATATGGTTGTTATGCATTTGCATGCTCTCAGTGGTATCTTCCTGTAACTGATATTGTAAATTTTGCTAGAATATACAAAATAAAAAAATTGTCTGTCGTTTGAAGGTTGTCTGGTCAAAAAGGGTAGACAAAGTGTACAAGTTTGGCTGGATGCGACAAGATCTTTTTGATCAGCTCTCTGAAATTCTTGGTTTAAATGTTGATTTAGATGATAAAGCATTGTGTGACTCGCTTCTGTTCGGAGAATCGATGAATAGTGTTATCATCAATCGAATAATCCTTGAAGCAACAATTTCTTTTATCAAAACTAGGAAAAGGTTTTCACATTGAATTTAAGCACAAAACAGCAACAACATTTTCGTTCATTTGTAGTAATTGTAAAGGATGTCTTGTAAAGAAGTACTCCCACACTCCCACACTGTGATCCACGCCAAGTAATTAATGTGAAAAAATGAACTTTTTAAAATTCCACCGAATGTCTTTTTGCCTTGTTCTCTATACTCTGAAGCATATAAAAACGCAAACAATTTTCAAATCAAGCAATAAATCAAATCAAATCGGGCTCATACAAGCGATGAAATGGCAATTTGAAAATTCATGCTATTTTGTGACTTTGTCTGGTCGAGCAAGAAGCTTGCACTACCCAATTTAGGCCTAACTTCAAGAAATGTTTTCTCAGGTTCTTGTTGCTTGATTTGAACTTTTTTTGCACTTTTATATGCTTCAAAGTATGGGGAATAACGAAAAAATACATCCGGTGGAATTCTACAAAATTCATTTTTTCACATTAATTACACAAAACGTAAACTCTGGATCACAGTGTCCCATTTGCACCGTGAATAGCAGAAATGCATACTACAGTTTCCATGGTAATGTCTGGTGCTTCATTGATCATCTGCAGTAAGGTGGGGGACGTCTTCTTTCTGAGACGCCCGGTCGAGTTATTTTTCTTTCTGTATTGAGTTATACGTACGTATATTTGAAATCATTGTAAGTCACTGTCGTAGTTAGAACTCGCTGAAATCATATCCTTTCCAGCTACGGCAGCCACAGAAAGTTTGCATAGCTTAGTTGTAGTTTTCGCATTTTATGTGGTAGAAAACAGTGAACTACCGGGTGTCCCAGAAAAAAACGCAACAGATTTGATCAGGGTCAACGGCAAGAATTTAGATCCAATTAATTCAGAATGATTTTTAAACTTATCCTCAATAGTTAACTTGAAGATGAATACCTTATTGGTTGATACTCGTGCATTGACAGTAGGAATATTAATCTCGTAAGTAAAATTTTGCCCCCACTTCCACACCAGAGCTTGTGGGTTTTGGCCTAAACTGCAAACGCGATGTTTGGGGAATCTCCGGAATCACCGAGAAATGCGAGCATAAATCTTTGTGCAGAGGAAAATACCTGAGTAGAAATCCAGACCTTATCTTCACAATCAAATACATTAATTTTGCCCTCAAGAGAAATCTTTCTTTATTTTACAAAGTCTCAATAAAGTTAGAGTTACATCTGTTAAACAGGTGAACTTGTTTGCTTGAGTGAGCGTGAAAACTAAGCTAGTTCTGCAAGTTTCATTCTTTGAATTAATCCATTGTGTATAATCTGTCACAGCATTATTACGAAACACAATCAAATATACCCATGGGAAAAGTATCCATGAATAAGATCCTTGAAAATGCTAACCTGTGCTTGGCTTTTTTGCAGGTGCACTGTGATTGAAGAGACATATTCCTTTGTGCATATATGCAATAACATGTTTGTCCATTTGTGTCTTTCGACTTTCTATTGAAAGATTTGCTCGAAGTGTGGGTTTTGCTCATAACAAATACGTTATGCATATGACTGAGGAGATTCCCCTAAACAGCGCGTTTGCATTTAGGCCAAAATCCGAAAGCTCTGGTTTGGAAGTGGAGGCAAAAATTGACTTTCAATATTAATATTCCCACCCTCAATGCACCAATATCAACAAGTGAGGTATGTATCTTCAAATTGACAATCAAGGATTATCTTGAAAATCATATTTGGTTGATTCGATGTAAATTCTTGTCGCTATCCGTGATCATATCTGTTGCGTTTTTTCTGGGACACCCGGTAAATGCACACAGAACTTCGCTACCGGACTCAAAAAATAAAAAAAGAAGATGGAAGAGATGGGAGAGAGAGAACTTGGAGGGTATGGAGTAACATTCAGTGCACATTCGTCACATTTGGCAGAAAGAATGACATCAATAAACTTACTCAATTTCTGCTTCTCTGTGCCTCCCTCCTGAGGATAAAAGGGAACAACTATTCTGTTAAAATGTCTTGAGATGAATGAGTGGAATTAAGTAATATCGCAAAAACCTGCTTAGAATATCCAAAATTAAACTTCCGCTACTACAATCAGTAAGTTTTGAAAAACCCATCACACCAAAAATTTTCTGGCGGGGCAACTATTTCGAGCAAACACTTGCAAACAGGTTCCAATATCTTGTCGAAATTAGCTGAATATCAATCATTATATTGCTTCGAAAATTTTACGAAGAATTCAAGGAATAGGAGAAATATGTATGAAATTGAATTAAAGGCATCTCCTTAAAGTTTGCAAAGGAAGCTAGCTACTATCCTGGACAAAAGGTTATGAGACCAGTAGCGTTTTAAAGGGTATCAACATAGTTAAAGCTGGCCCGGGCCCAGTTAAAAATATTAGCTATTGAATCTGATAACTTCAACACGTGCGACTTCATTGTGAAGCCAAGGAAACAATGAATGCGTAGGCGTTTTCTAGAACCTATCTATAGCCACTACCATATATATCCCCTTTAAGCTGCTGAACCACATTTTCAATGATAAAAGGGATTTAAGTATTGCAAACCCCCTCCCTGTGAAAAACTCCTCGTACAACATTTCTGATATAGATGATGGTATTAAGTATCTGACTAAACTTCGACTGAAATTTAGTGCTCTGAATGAACACAAATTCAGACATAGATTTGATTGCTTAAACCCCTGTTGCACCTGCGGCGAAGCGGTAGAGGATAATGAACACTTTTTCCTGCACTGCCCTCGCTTTTAGATGATGCGCAGAGATCTCCTTGGTCAACTTTCGGACATTCCCGGGATTGATATTACAGTAATGGATTCAAAATCCTTAAGCCAATTGTTGCTGTTTGGTAGCACCAATTTAACCGTTGTTGAAAATCGTATCGTTCTAGAAACGACGATGGCATATATAAAAGCAACAAAAAGATTTAGTTAGGGCGTCTCTGCTTTCTGCTCTGGTGGGCGCGGGGAGTCGCTTTCGAGGGTGATCTCTGGGGGATTGGTTTCTTTGGGGGTGCGGCGTAGTCGTATTCTTCGAGGAGCTAATTCCTCACAGCCCTAACGACGTTTTACACATAAAACCCAAACCAACTTTGTGAACCCTGGGGGCGCCTGTCCGTGCTCGTCCGGGTGGGGGGGGGCGGAGTTGCCTTAAAAATTATATGAGTAGATCGCAGCACGCAGTCTTTCCGTTCTTTGTACTGTAGTGTTGTTTTATTGTAATGTTTTGTTGATAAACTATTCTAGCTTTTGTATTTTCATTTAAGTGCTATTCACAGTGGGAGCTCGATGACCATGTGTCTATTTCCACTGTGAATAGCACAATGCATCTTGAGTTTAGTTTATCTGTATCTGTATTTTAATTTTATTGATTATAAACCCCCCCCCGGTATCAATGTTGTTAATGTTGTTCAATAATGATTCCTTAATGCATGTAGATGACAATCGACGCGTTCCAACTTCAAACAACATTGATACGGTGGGGGGGGGGCACTTTTAACTTGTGAAAACGATCATAGGCTCCAAATCTTTAAATCTACGAAAAAAGGTCGGTGTAAAATTCGAGAACACAGTATTTTTAAACTGTTTAAAGAAGCTAATAATGAATGAACTATAACAATAAATTCACTCAGAATCTAATTTTCTCGTAGTCTTGGAAAAAGAGTCTCTCCCTAATACCTATATCTATTTGTGAACCTCAGCCCTGAATATTGTTCCCTTTCTCTCATAAATTTTTAGCTGTATTCTCATATTTTCTGCTTAAGCATTAAGCATGGGGAGAGTGGCCTAGTGGCTTATACAGTCTTCGTTAGGTGACTGAAGTTAAGCTCGGTCGAGTGAGGTCCAACCCCGGATGGGTGACCTCGGAGGCCTGACCTTACAATTCACCTCGTCGTCCTTCGGAAGGGACGTTAAACTAGGCGTCTCATGCCTGGATGCGGCATGCACCGTGGGCCTAAATTAGCTTTCAGTAGCTGGAAATCCTGACAAGCTCACCCAAAACAAATTGAAAACAAACATATAAGCAACTTAATATAACATGACATAAGAGATCACCTTCATCGTCGGGTTGGAATCACCAACAGGCTGCATTGGCTGTTCCTGCTGCAAAATGTTGCCTCTCTCTGATGCCATGCTTTTTTCATGTTCATTTCCAACCATGCCGTCTTCAATGAGGAGCATTGATTCTGAATCTACCTCTGACATCGAATCAGTGTCATCATTCTCCTGCAAAGGAAACGCAAAATAAAATTTATAACAGTGGCAGAATATTAAGGGGCTTGAAGCCTACCGAGTGACCAAGAAAAAAGTGACCCAAGACAATCTGTTATAGAAAAAAGTAAGTGGACAATTGAAATGCTTCAAACGTTCTTCTGTCGCTAAGAGACCAGCCCACGTCATGAATATTTTTCGAAAGTTTTTAGGTAAATCTCCCGACTTAAGTATTTTGTGAAAAAGAGCTTGCTTGAGTTTTTTAAAGAGTCGTCAAAAACAGGGGATCGACCTTAAGCCATTAGAGAGTATGAAACCAGGACGGCAATACCAGCCAGAACGTCATCTGATATTCTGTAAAGGAAGTATTGTTCCCGTTCGCTACCTTTAATGTATCACCAAAATGGCCAAAATGAGGCCTCCTATAACTCAGAGACGCCTGAAAACCATGTTTTTTTAAAGAGAAACATTCAAACAGACTGAGTTTTACTTCAGAGGCCTAGGTCCGCAGAACAGAACGCCATCTGAAACTGAGAACGACAACTTCAGAGACTCCTAAGGGAGGTAAATTCGAGCTGAAAACAAGGAATCTTTTGAATCTAAAGTTCTGAAACACAAGCAACATTGCGATGCAGTTGCCGTTGCCGTTGTGGTTTCGTAAGCTCCTAATTTATAATACAGTGTAGACGGAAATACGTAATCTACAAATCTACATATGCTAATTATACAAATTATGTGGAAACAAAGGAATACATAATGCGTTGTGTAGTCCTGCTACACTCTCCCCCATTGCAGCACGACACTGAATGCCATTTACAAATTGTATTGTTTCTTCATGCTCTTATTTTATTTTTACCTGTTGCTGTGTGAAACCACCTCTTGAAAAGTTCCCATTCCTTTAATTAGATTAAGCCACGTACTTAGGTACCACGCACTCTCCCCCCATTGCAGTACGACACTGAATGCCATTTACAAATTGTATTGTTTCTTCATGTTCTTATGTTATTGTTACCTGTTGCTGTGTGAAACCACCTCTTGAAAAGTTCCCATTCCTATAATTAGATTAAGCCACGTACTTAGGTACCACGCACTCTCCCCCCATTGCAGTACGACACTGAATGCCATTTAAAAATTGTATTGTTTCTTCATGTTCTTATGTCATTGTTACCTGTTGCTGTGTGAAACCACCTCTTGAAAAGTTCCCATTCCTATAATTAGATTAAGCCACGTACTTAGGTACCACGCACTCTCCCCCCATTGCAGTACGACACTGAATGCCATTTACAAATTGTATTGTTTCTTCATGTTCTTATTTTATTGTTACCTGTCGCAGTATGAAACCCCCTCTTTAAAAGTTCCCATTCCTATAATCAGATTAAGCCACGTACTTAGGTACCACGCACTCTCCCCCCATTGCAGCACGACACTGAATGCCATTTACAAATTGTATTGTTTCTTCATGCTCTTATTTTGTTGTTACGTGTTGCAGTATGAAACCCTCTCTTGAAAAGTTCCCATTCCTATAATCAGATTAAGCCACGTACTTAGGTACCACGCACTCTCCCCCCATTGCAGTTCGACACTGAATGCCATTTACAAATTGTATTGTTTCTTCATGCTCTTATTTTATTGTTACCTGTTGCAGTATGAAACCCCCTCTTGAAAAGTTCCCATTCCTATAATTAGATTAAGCCAGGTACTTAGGTACCACGCACTCTCCCCCCATTGCAGTACGACACTGAATGCCATTTACAAATTGTATTGTTTCTTCATGTTCTTATGTTATTGTTACCTGTTGCTGTGTGAAACCCTCTCTTGAAAAGTTCCCATTCCTATAATTAGATTAAGCCACGTACTTAGGTACCACGCACTCTCCCCCCATTGCAGTACGACACTGAATGCCATTTAAAAATTGTATTGTTTCTTCATGTTCTTATGTCATTGTTACCTGTTGCTGTGTGAAACCACCTCTTGAAAAGTTCCCATTCCTATAATTAGATTAAGCCACGTACTTAGGTACCACGCACTCTCCCCCCATTGCAGTACGACACTGAATGCCATTTACAAATTGTATTGTTTCTTCATGTTCTTATGTTATTGTTACCTGTTGCTGTGTGAAACCACCTCTTGAAAAGTTCCCATTCCTATAATTAGATTAAGCCACGTACTTAGGTACCACGCACTCTCCCCCCATTGCAGTACGACACTGAATGCCATTTACAAATTGTATTGTTTCTTCATGTTCTTATGTTATTGTTACCTGTTGCTGTGTGAAACCCCCTCTTGAAAAGTTCCCATTCCTATAATTAGATTAAGCCACGTACTTAGGTACCACGCACTCTCCCCCATTGCAGCACGACACTGAATGCCATTTACAAATTGTATTGTTTCTTCATGTTCTTATTTTGTTGTTACCTGTTGCAGTATGAAACCCTCTCTTGAAAAGTTCCCATTCCTATAATCAGATTAAGCCACGTACTTAGGTACCACGCACTCTCCCCCCATTGCAGTACGACACTGAATGCCATTTACAAATTGTATTGTTTCTTCATGTTCTTATTTTATTGTTACCTGTTGCAGTATGAAACCCCCTCTTGAAAAGTTCCCATTCCTATAATTAGATTAAGCCAGGTACTTAGGTACCACGCACTCTCCCCCCATTGCAGTACGACACTGAATGCCATTTACAAATTGTATTGTTTCTTCATGTTCTTATGTTATTGTTACCTGTTGCTGTGTGAAACCACCTCTTGAAAAGTTCCCATTCCTATAATTAGATTAAGCCACGTACTTAGGTACCACGCACTCTCCCCCCATTGCAGTACGACACTGAATGCCATTTAAAAATTGTATTGTTTCTTCATGTTCTTATGTCATTGTTACCTGTTGCTGTGTGAAACCACCTCTTGAAAAGTTCCCATTCCTATAATTAGATTAAGCCACGTACTTAGGTACCACGCACTCTCCCCCCATTGCAGTACGACACTGAATGCCATTTACAAATTGTATTGTTTCTTCATGTTCTTATGTTATTGTTACCTGTTGCTGTGTGAAACCACCTCTTGAAAAGTTCCCATTCCTATAATTAGATTAAGCCACGTACTTAGGTACCACGCACTCTCCCCCCATTGCAGTACGACACTGAATGCCATTTACAAATTGTATTGTTTCTTCATGTTCTTATGTTATTGTTACCTGTTGCTGTGTGAAACCCCCTCTTGAAAAGTTCCCATTCCTATAATTAGATTAAGCCACGTACTTAGGTACCACGCACTCTCCCCCATTGCAGCACGACACTGAATGCCATTTACAAATTGTATTGTTTCTTCATGTTCTTATTTTGTTGTTACCTGTTGCAGTATGAAACCCTCTCTTGAAAAGTTCCCATTCCTATAATCAGATTAAGCCACGTACTTAGGTACCACGCACTCTCCCCCCATTGCAGCACGACACTGAATGCCATTTACAAATTGTATTGTTTCTTCATGTTCTTATTTTGTTGTTACCTGTCGCAGTATGAAACCCCCTCTTGAAAAGTTCCCATTCCTATAATCAGATTAAGCCACGTACTTAGGTACCACGCACTCTCCCCCCATTGCAGCACGACACTGAATGCCATTTACAAATTGTATTGTTTCTTCATGCTCTTATTTTGTTGTTACCTGTTGCAGTATGAAACCCTCTCTTGAAAAGTTCCCATTCCTATAATCAGATTAAGCCACGTACTTAGGTACCACGCACTCTCCCCCAATTGCAGTTCGACACTGAATGCCATTTACAAATTGTATTGTTTCTTCATGCTCTTATTTTATTGTTACCTGTTGCTGTGTGAAACCACCTCTTGAAAAGTTCCCATTCCTATAATTAGATTAAGCCACGTACTTAGGTACCACGCACTCTCCCCCCATTGCAGTTCGACACTGAATGCCATTTACAAATTGTATTGTTTCTTCATGCTCTTATTTTATTGTTACCTGTTGCTGTGTGAAACCCCCTCTTGAAAAGTTCCCATTCCTATAATCAGATTAAGCCACGTACTTAGGTACCACGCACTCTCCCCCCATTGCAGTACGACACTGAATGCCATTTAAAAATTGTATTGTTTCTTCATGTTCTTATTTTATTGTTACCTGTTGCAGTATGAAACCCCCTCTTGAAAAGTTCCCATTCCTATAATTAGATTAAGCCAGGTACTTAGGTACCACGCACTCTCCCCCCATAGCAGTTCGACACTGAATGCCATTTACAAATTGTATTGTTTCTTCATGCTCTTATTTTATTGTTACCTGTTGCAGTATGAAACCCTCTCTTGAAAAGTTCCCATTCCTATAATCAGATTAAGCCACGTACTTAGGTACCACGCACTCTCCCCCCATAGCAGTTCGACACTGAATGCCATTTACAAATTGTATTGTTTCTTCATGCTCTTAATTTATTGTTACCTGTTGCTGTGTGAAACCCCCTCTTGAAAAGTTCCCATTCCTATAATTAGATTAAGCCACGTACTTAGGTACCACGCACTCTCCCCCCATTGCAGTACGACACTGAATGCCATTTAAAAATTGTATTGTTTCTTCATGTTATTATTTTATTGTTACCTGTTGCTGTGTGAAACCCCCTCTTGAAAAGTTCCCATTCCTATAATTAGATTAAGCCACGTACTTAGGTACCACGCACTCTCCCCCCATTGCAGTACGACACTGAATGCCATTTAAAAATTGTATTGTTTCTTCATGTTATTGTTTTATTGTTACCTGTCGCAGTATGAAACCCCCTCTTGAAAAGTTCCCATTCCTATAATCAGATTAAGCCACGTACTTAGGTACCACGCACTCTCCCCCCATAGCAGTTCGACACTGAATGCCATTTACAAATTGTATTGTTTCTTCATGCTCTTATTTTATTGTTACCTGTTGCTGTGTGAAACCCCCTCTTGAAAAGTTCCCATTCCTATAATTAGATTAAGCCACGTACTTAGGTACCACGCACTCTCCCCCCATTGCAGTACGACACTGAATGCCATTTAAAAATTGTATTGTTTCTTCATGTTATTGTTTTATTGTTACCTGTCGCAGTATGAAACCCCCTCTTGAAAAGTTCCCATTCCTATAATCAGATTAAGCCACGTACTTAGGTACCACGCACTCTCCCCCCATAGCAGTTCGACACTGAATGCCATTTACAAATTGTATTGTTTCTTCATGCTCTTATTTTATTGTTACCTGTTGCTGTGTGAAACCCCCTCTTGAAAAGTTCCCATTCCTATAATTAGATTAAGCCACGTACTTAGGTACCACGCACTCTCCCCCCATTGCAGTACGACACTGAATGCCATTTAAAAATTGTATTGTTTCTTCATGTTATTGTTTTATTGTTACCTGTTGCAGTATGAAACCCTCTCTTGAAAAGTTCCCATTCCTATAATCAGATTAAGCCACGTACTTAGGTACCACGCACTCTCCCCCCATTGCAGTACGACACTGAATGCCATTTAAAAATTGTATTGTTTCTTCATGTTCTTATTTTATTGTTACCTGTTGCAGTATGAAACCCCCTCTTGAAAAGTTCCCATTCCTATAATTAGATTAAGCCACGTACTTAGGTACCACGCACTCTCCCCCCATTGCAGTACGACACTGAATGCCATTTAAAAATTGTATTGTTTCTTCATGTTCTTATGTTATTGTTACCTGTTGCTGTGTGAAACCACCTCTTGAAAAGTTCCCATTCCTATAATTAGATTAAGCCACGTACTTAGGTACCACGCACTCTCCCCCCATTGCAGTACGACACTGAATGCCATTTACAAATTGTATTGTTTCTTCATGTTCTTATGTCATTGTTACCTGTTGCTGTGTGAAACCACCTCTTGAAAAGTTCCCATTCCTATAATTAGATTAAGCCACGTACTTAGGTACCACGCACTCTCCCCCCATTGCAGTACGACACTGAATGCCATTTACAAATTGTATTGTTTCTTCATGTTCTTATGTTATTGTTACCTGTTGCTGTGTGAAACCACCTCTTGAAAAGTTCCCATTCCTATAATTAGATTAAGCCACGTACTTAGGTACCTAGTGCTGCATTCATGAAAATTAAGCTATAGTTGCTCTGGACGTGCTTCGAGAAATATTCACCATTCCCTTGAATCACCTATTTCAAACTGCAAGGAAAATTGCACAGAAAAGTAACATCCTGTCTTTCTTACCTGAGGAACTTCAATGAATTTATACTCGCATTTGACATCTGCAAAAAGCAACTGAGATCCATCTGTAAGTTCGTAGCGAACATTTGGCCGTAGTATCATCTATAAAAAACAATAATAATTGTTTACCGGATGAGCCAGGTAAAGAGCTCCCACTTTCGAAGATTCATAGCATCTGAATGATTCAAATTCTAGTTAACAGCCGAAAGATCGGGTGACCCAAAAAAGTGACCCTATGCAATCTGTTACAAAAAAATAGTAAGAAGCCGACGGGAATGCTTCAAACGTTGTTCTGTGGCTAAAATAACAGCCTAAATTATGAGCATGTTTTGCAGTATTCTTAAGCTCGGTAAATTTTGCAAATTAAGAATTTCAAGGAAAGGCCATGCCAGAAATCCTCAAAAAGTCGTCAAAAATAGGGGATCGATTTACAGCCTTTCCAGATCTTCAAAACAATGTGGTACTTCGGGCCGGGAATAGGCAACTCAGAAGCAATATTTTCTAGCGTAGAAATATTTCCTGGTAGCGTAGAAATCTTTTCTCTTAGAGTTCTAAAGTTTCACCATGGGCAGTTCGGACATCATTGTTTGTGATTTCCGAACTGCCCATCAAAATGACAAAGTAATCAGATGACTTACTTACTAGTTCCCAAGCCACTTCAAGCCAAATGTTGTTTGTTTGTTTGCTTCTTTGCTTTTTCGTAATGACCTTGCAAAAACGTGGGTTTCAGGTCAAAAGGTCGGAATCTGAATGGCAGAGCAGCAACAACATTCCGAATCCCAAACTAAACCAACCGAACTGCCCCCGCAGCGACGAGAAGTGCAACGTTGTTGCTGCTCTGCTATTCAGAATTTCATCAGTGGACCTATTCACACGCTTTTTGCAACGACATAACAAACGAGAAAACAATCAAATAAAGAAACAATATTTGGCTTGATTTGGCTTGAAATCATCTCGTTAATTTTTTTTAGTCTAATGGGCAGTTCGGAAATCACAACAACAGTGTCCGAACTGCTCATGGTTTCACAAAATCTTCAGAGAAATGCAAACTTAACCTCAAAATTAATCCTTTGCATACAAAGCAGATAATGAATGGGAAATTTTCGACATTTTGCATGTTCCAGCTCTGACGAAATTAAAGTAAAT
The DNA here is from genome assembly GCA_964019985.1 of Aurelia sp. 4 Dawson et al 2005. NCBI lineage: Eukaryota > Metazoa > Cnidaria > Scyphozoa > Semaeostomeae > Ulmaridae > Aurelia > Aurelia sp. 4 Dawson et al 2005. The sequence goes on along the minus strand of OZ026511.1, from coordinate 8,035,567 downwards.
TTCCCAACGAAATGCTTGTGCTAGGCAACAACGAATGCTTTGAGCAGGTAATATTTCTTTGAATAGCATTTGTTCAACATGAGAGAATTTCTCTGTCACATATACAGCTATCCCCTTGCCGTTTCTTCCGAAACGACCAAATTTTCAAATGAATCAAAGCACTTTGTCCTCAGTTAGAGCTAAAGAATCCATCTTAAACGTACTTTTCCTCTTCTTGTTTTATTCTTGGATCCAAAATCATAGATGAAGTGCTGCCCAGAAATGACCTCTATGCATGCATGCTTCTTTGACAATGGCTACAAAACAAGGCGGTTAATGTTATCACGGGAGGGCCACAAGAATCAACAACGAAAAGTTTTATTTTCACCAAATACTTTCAATTTCACATACCAGGTGAGCCAGAAAAAAGTTCCCACTTTTGAAAATTCATAACACCACGACTACTTCATGGATTTGAATCATTCACATTCTAGTTAAAATTCGAAAGATCAAAGTATTTTTGTGATTTTTCTCGCTGTCCTACCAGCACTACAAATAAAGGTAAATTCAACTTTTACAAAAATTTCATGGTTGCAAAATGACTCCAAAATGGCCCAAAACATCGATCAATTCATAAATGACTTCTCGCACAGAATAAAGAAGGAAACTCAACTTCTCATGGGTGAGAGAGATCCTCTGTACATCAATTGCCATGGGATTGAAAATCTTTAGTATTTGTTTGAAAATCAAGTCTTATAACTCTTGAGAAAGGTGAAACGCCTATGGCCTAATGTTCGGTGTGAATAGAATCCTTACGATTTGATCAACGTTTCAGGCCCTTTTTCCGTTATTGTGCAACCATGAAATTTTTATCAAGTTGAATTTACCAATACTTCTAGTGCTGGTAGGTCAGCGAGAAAAATCACAAAAATACTTTGATCTTTCGACGTTTAACTAGAATTTGAATGATTCAAATCCGTGAAGTAGTCTTGGTGTTATGAATTTTCAAAAGTGGGAACTTTTTTCTGGTTCACCCGGTAGAATTCTCTATCCTTTTGATATTTTGTAGGAAAGAGGTATTCTTAATGAAAGAACTTTGCATGCAAAAATTTTGAACTTTAAACGTGAAGAAGTGACCAGGAGCCTGAGTCATGGGAGAAAGGAAAGTGAAAAGCCTTCTCGTGCCCTATGAACAACAACAAAGGTGACTAAAAATCGCTCTTTCTAGCGATAAGCTGATATAACAAAGTTTTGGAATCCTGCATTGGATCACCACAGGTTCCACATATTTGAATAAGTTGCAGTAAGATTATATGAGCTATCTCTTGAATTTATGGCTTGGGAGAAACATCAGCTCCTTTCCTGCAAGAGACCTTTCGGCTATTCTGCAAAAGAGCCTGGATTGAGCGATAGTTCCATACATTTGATACGCAAATATCGATCGAGTAGCGTTAAGGCGGATTTACACGAGGAGAATAAGTTCACATGAAGTGAATTTTAGAATTGTTCGATCTAAAGGCGCAGAAATTTTGCGCAGAGCCTTACTTCAGACACGTTTTCTTGAAATCGCAGCGAATTTCTCGCTTCGCAGAAATTAGAATCCATTCCTACTTCTTCGCGGAGAATGTTTGCAATCAGCGAAATCCGTCGAACAAACCGCCTAAGCTTCATTGCGCTTGAGTGGCGCAGTGGATTTCAAAAAGTATTTTAGAAAGGAAATCCCGGGTTCGATCCCAGGCAGGGCAGATTTTAAGTTCCAATTGTGATGGCGCATTCGTGATGAATACAGAACTACAATATAGATATCATCCCACACAAGATTTAACCTTGATTATCCGAAATCAAGTTAGACACACCCAAACCATATGGCTTAACATACAACCCCCATTTGCCACAAATGCAAAGATTTTGCGATTGTATGAATAGGTTTTAAAACTTTATGCAAAGATTTCATAAATTTCTCACGACCTGAAACCAGATGGCGCATAAATTGGCGAGATTATCAAAAAATAATATTTAGGTGTGATGGTTGTTTCTTCTGTAAATTCCTAACGCATTTTGTGGTGTGTTTTAAATCATAATTAGTAACTTTAATTAATTATCTCATCAAGGAACGGATCGATGTCAGGTTATTATAGTAACGGAAATTAATGTTTATAAATTGTATAGGAAATTAACATGTTGTACTTTTTATAAATTTTTAAATAATCACCTTGCGATTTGCATTAATCATTTCATTTAGGAAAGAGTGATGTGGTTATTGGGTATGAGTTAACTTATTCATTGCAAAAAGCCCAAAGTCCCTGAAACTCGTATATTCTCTAGAACGACCGGGTGAGCCAGAAAAAAGTTCCCACTTTTGAAAATTCATAACACCAAAACTACTTCACGGATTTGAATCATTCAAATTGTTGTTAAAAGCCGAAAGTTCAAAGTATTTTTGTGATTTTTATCGCTGTCCTACCAGCACTATAAATATAGGTAAATTCAAATTAACAAAAATTTCATGGTTGCAAAATGACTGGAAAATAGCCCAAAACATCGATCAATGCATAAACCAGTTCTCGCACAGAATAACAAAGGAAATGCAACTTCTCATGGGTGAGAGATGTCCTCTGTACATTAATTGCCATGGGATTGAAAAAAATTTCCTATTTGTTTGAAAATTGATGTCTTATAGCTCTTGAGGGAGGTGAAACTCCCATGGCCTATTGTTCGGTGTGAATAGAGTCCTAACGATTTGATCAATGTTTTAGGCCATTTTTCCGTCACCTTTCAACCATGAAATTTTATAAAGTTGGATTTACCAATACTTCTAGTGCTGGTAGGACAGTGAAAAAAATGCCAAAAATACTTTGAATGATTCAAATCCGTAAAGTAGTCTTGGTGTTATGAATTTTCAAAAGTGGGAAGTTTTTTCTGGCTCACACGGTATTGCCAAGCCTCCAGTTTTCTCAATATCATTCAAATTCTGTCAGTTTTCATGCCTCATAGCATGTATTATCTACTTGAGAGGATTTAATCCTTTGAATATTATCTACACTAGTATGGCTTTATAACATTTTCATTCTCGCAAGGGGCTAACATTGTGCCAAACCACTTCTATTTCAAGCAAGAAATTTCGTCATAGAGTTAGGCAGCTTTCAAAATAACGTCTTTGAGAACATCCCCTACCAAAGGAATGGAGGAACTGATTTTAGGCAGAAAATCTGAAATAAACTCCATACTGGCTATTCAGTAAGCTATTACAACCAGAGGCGGATCCAACCAAAAGTTGAAGGAGGGGCAGCATGCAAAGAATGCAAAGACGACGGACGCCCAAAGTATAATGAAAAATAAATGCACCAAAAGTGTGCGAAAATTTTTGTACTTCTCATTGAGAAAATTCTTTGGATTTTCTATCAAATTTTGTCATGATTTGTATGGTTGCCCCAAATTCTGATCGAAACAATTATAAAGAGTGCCTTGGGGTCACAATTAGGGGTGCACTTCTCACCAAAAAGTGGCAATCAAGCTGAGTTTCCATCAGGAAGGGGAGGCAATTGCCCCCTCTGGCCCCCTTAAATCGGCCACTGATTACAACGGCTGACTTGAGCTGAATAACAGCTTAAGAGAACAAAGGTTGCTGGCTGCATTTCAGACCTTTAGTAAGACAAAAGCTTACACTCTTTGACTGATTTTGCTTTTGAATTAATCAAATAAGTGGCAAACTTGATACAAAAGTTTTCATCTTAAAGTGCTTAAAAACGGTCACAGATCAATTTTTCATATGATATGTTTGAAGGCGCTGTGGCAGAGTGGTGTAATCATCTGACTTTGCAGCCAGAACAGTCAGGCTGAGTGAGTTTGATACCTGGCAGGGGCTTGATTAGTGTTTTGCTACTTCTGTGATCCCAGCGCTTAGCACTAAAACTTGCAACTTCACCTTCGACTTCACACTCAATGCAACAGTTTTCACCTTAAAGCCCTTAAAAAGGTCACAAATCATTTGTTTTAAGGTGTTGGAGCGGAGTGGTGTAATCCTGTAACTTTACAGCAAGAACTGTCAGGTGGACAGGGTCTGATAGGTGGTATGGCCCCACAGAGCATCGTGACAAATGGTTATAGACTTGATACGCACTTAGCTGCATCTGTGAGCTCAGCGCTTGGGGCTAGAAATCGCAACTTCACCTTCAACTTTGATGCAGAGAGTGGATTGGAACATCAGGTGGTAATCACAGCCTCATGATAAGTCCGAGGGCAACCACAACAACAAAAAGAATCATATCTAGTGTAGTATTCTCAGCATATCATTTTCTAATTGTCCATTTTCAAAGATGACAGTTTGACAGTCCGAGAGTATTAAATTATCAATTTAGACAAGCTATGTGACATAAACATGTGGCTAAGCCATACTTTGATTAGTAAGAGCAAACGTTTTGGGCCAATTCTAAGGTCCATCATCAGCATGTAAAATAAGGCATAAACAGCCATTAAACATGGCAATAACAAAGGGTACCACAAATTCAATGTACTGAATATAAAAACTTACTTTCAGAGGAATGTAAACATCAGCCTTTTCATGTCTTCCAACAATGTTTTGTCCTGCAACAAAGTAGCATAGAAAGGAAATTGTTACAATCAGGGCTCAAAAAAATATTTTTCTTCCTGATAGCAAGCCTAGTACCTTCATTACTTTTTATACACTTTCTTCTCCTTCCTCAATGTACCAGCCCATTCTCCCAAATTTCCTTGTTCTCCTTCTTCCTCTCCCCTCCCTTTCCTTCCTCCCTTCCTTTCTTTCCTTCTCTCCCCTTCCTTCCATTCACTGTTCCTTTCTTTCTTCCTGGGAAATTAAAGCATATCAGCTACCCTCCTGGTAGCGCCACTACCACGCTACTTCGTTTTTTTGAGCCCTGGTTACAATTATATTCCTTATTCTGCACTAGTCCATTTGATTTAAAAAGAGCAAACAGCAATGATGTATACTACTTCTATTGTTGGTAAAAATCTCTTTATATGGCTTACTCTTTCTGTTTGAAATGTAATTTCACCAAAACTATTCATTTATTTTACTCACTTTTGTTTCACCTTTGTTTCACCTAAAAAACTAAGGTATTTTTGGCAAAGTTTTGGCTATTTTCATCTGAGTGCTGCTCAAGTAAAGTTAGGAGAAAGTTATGAAAAACTGAACACGCAATTCTTTCCTTTGGCTTTGCTTCTTTGGCCACTTATGAGATTATCAAACATAATGATTGACAAAAGACCTAGCTTTTGAAAGGACACTGCTCCCTAACTACACAAGCAATGATATTTTGCGACACTAGGTTTTATTTGTTGAATTATTCGTAGATTTCTCCTGGCTGAAATCAGTCACTGTTCATTTTCTGAAAGGGCTTTCAGAAAATGTCCCTTCAAAGGACATTATTAATGTGCTAAAATCAAGAGCAAGTTACCTTTATACTGTATGATTACTTTACAACACAATGACTTGAGCATGCTTTAGCGTGTGCTATTCTCTGGGAGAACTAAGAAAGTCTTCCTTCTGGTGTGAATAACTACAGTAATTCAGGGGGATTCAATTCTCTTAAGATGACAAAATACATAAGTATCATTGTTGCCAGGAAGGAAAACAAAGGGAAATTTTGCTTGTTGTTTTCACCCGTTTTGCAGGTTTTTGAAGGGAGATTCTGCAGAAAATCCCCCAAACCAACAGGAAGGTATGGCCAATTAAAGCTGGATAAATTTCCGAACCTAATTACATATCAGGAATAACAGCTTTCCATATCATTGCTTTGATATACAAGGTGCAACACTCTTTTCAAACAGTGGGCTATTTTAACAACTTAAAATCCATGAATTCTTGAGAATCCTTAGCAATTAATATATCATTTATATAGCCTTGGGGTTTTCAGAAACAAAAATACTTTACCCTAATATTGAACAGTATACAAAACAACAAGAGCTTAGATTCTCAAAATTGGCCAGAATTCTTGAGAATTCATGAGATGCTCTATACATTTTCAGACAGTTTTATCAGGAGTTATTGCAAAGTCATGGAAGAATTGTAAAGATCATGTTGTGAGTCGTAATGAATAATCTGTGCAGCTTTGCATTTTCTTGGTACCAAATTCCAGAGTCATTTATGAATAGAAAAGCTTTGGGTTTATTTTTGAAGTTGTTCTGAAATTTTATCTTAAGTTTAACTGATCCAGAGCCAATTTCCTCCACTTCCTTTCTGATTGGGTGTTGAATAAATGTAGTGAAGTGAAACATATAGAGGATAACTTGAGGCAGAAGATATCTGCTTCAAATTTTACCTTCATAAATGATGAAACTGTTGGGTGCAAACCCTTTTGTCTTTTGTACTCTTAGCTCTGCAACCTGAAATGATGAAGAAAATTTTTAAAAACAAACACACAGCATCAACTTCACTATGAAATCCTTGCTAATTTGAAACATGCCACAATACACCAATGAGTTCTTAAACTCTTTACTGACTTTGTTATCATATACATATCATTCTAAATCAGTGTCTGAAAACAGTCTTGACAGTTAATCCTTTCAAAGATTTCACAATTTGCCTATTGAGAGATGCTTTCTTGATCAATAAATGCCTCCTGTAAGGTATATACTTGGGCAACAAATATACAAAGGGGTGCTGTGGGAAAATCTGAGTAAGTACTCTGCCATGGGGGGGGGGGTCAAATTCCTGAAAAAGATAACTTGTGCTATGTAAAAATAATTTGAAATGATGCTCTGTCCTTGAGCTTCTTTGAACAAAATTGTGTCCTGCCAGTGAAATTAATCAGGAATCTGGTAGGAAGTACAGAATGTTGCTGTATAGCCTGATGGCAGCCTCAGTACATTATCCAGCATCATAACTTTGCAAAGTATGATCTAAGCCTTGTTATGTTCCTTGTTATCATGCTTAATGGATTGTTGATAACCCCCCCTCCTGTAACGGCTAAAACCCACCATCTGTGATGGATTTTTAGACAGCATCTTGCTTTGTTTGAAACCTGAGCTATGTTGTTAGCAATCAACAAACAGTCTATCTTTGTAACCTATTGCCTTGGTAGAATCCACTTGGAATCCATGCAGCCCATCCCAGAGAGATCTCTGCCATGGAGTCATGATAGCCCATTGTTCTTCCATTGTGTTGGCATTTATCTCCAGTGTGTACTTTGCATGGTTTCCACTGCAAAACTGTGACATTTGTTTGAAAACCTTACATACATAGGCTAGCTCAACTTCCAATTAAGTGTAAAATACAAAGTTCCCTGTCTCTCATGACACGCGGTTTCTGCAAGTTGTTACAATTGATGTCCTACCTAGTTATATATATGTTATATAGTAGATTCGATTTAGATTAGTTGTATGTGTATGAATATATCTATAGCTATACTAGGGTAAAATCGAATTAAAATAAGGTTACTAACAAACCTATGTATGGGCGGGGCTGCTGTAGGTAGAGAGCAATCCCCTGCACTCTCATGCAACGGCCAAAAATTCTAATATTTTCATGTAACTGCAAAGATGTTTGTTTTCATCATAGAAATATGGTTGTCATTCACGTTTCAGCCTTTCTGGGGCATGGAGCCAAGCCAATATAGAATGGCATGCTCGTGCGCGGGCCTGATAAAAATTTCAAACATCTCTTCAAAACAACAACTTACTCCTCATTCTGTCGATAAAATTGACCATACCTGAATCTTACGATCTTCTGTTTCCTTGATCTCTTCATCTCCATAATCTGTATCCAATGCTTGCGTTGCATCTAACTCCATTCTTTCGCTGAACTTGGAAGGAACTTGCTTAGTTGCCTTTTGGGCCTAAGTTGACTCGACACGACGGAGGAGCACGAAGGAATGAATTTTTGGCGCGATTTGTAACCTCGTTCTGAAAAGACAATTAAAAAAAGAGAAAAGAGAATAAAGGGCACATTCATATGAAGGGCACATTTGGATAACTCACAGAAACGCTAGAAACTTGGACCCCTTTTAAAATTTGCTGTGAAGGGCCTAAAGGGGTCTTTCTTCAGCAGACCAGAGAGACATATATAAGAAAATTAGCAATGGGGAGTTTCTTTCTCCAAGCAGCATGCACATCTGCTAATACTTTTGAGTTAAAATCGAGAACTTTTGGACGATTAAACTGACTGTCCGAACTCTGATGTTCATTGAAACAGAAAAGGACAAAAAATAAAGCATAAAAAGTTAATTAATCATTATATTGTGAGCAGGGATCTAGTCCCTTCAATTTTTTGATCTGATAATTCGTTCCTGGAAGAGTTTCTTGTGAGCAGTTCAGGTAAAGCAGCACCTTTTTAAGTTGGTTCACAGCTAGTTTTACCACCGTTCAATCTGACAAGACATCATTCAAATATTCTTGCAAACTTATTGATGATCATGCACGTCGTAAGTTGCTATTAACATATATTTTGCTATCATGCTCGAGTTTTGGTATTGTCTTTGTCCGAAAGTTTTTTTTCAAAGTCGTTTTCCCGAAAATTTTCCGTCCGAGGATTTTCGATTTAAATGTAAATGTCATTGTTGTCTGGAAGGAAACCAAGGAAATTTTGGTCATTGTTTTCACTGATTACAGTGTTGCAGCTTTCCGTGAGCGTTCTGCAGAATATTTCACATAGCCATGGGAAAGGATGACCTATGAATGCAGGATTAAATTTTAAATGTAATACTTGTGACTATGGTAAAACATATTTGCTTTTTGAAACAAGTAAATTTTCAATATAATCGCTTTGATATTCAGAAAATAGCACTTTTCAAATGCCCTGCGTTATCTATTCCACACTTGGTAGCTATTCATAAGAGTCTCTAGACAGGTACAGCGAGATAATTGTGGTGCTTTTTCAAATTTGTCTACACAGTTTGAGATAGCCGGCAACTACTACAGCAAAATGTTGCAAGAAAGATCACAAAGCCTGCAAACACAAGCTATAATTACACGGTTAGAATGCCATAACTTGAAACAGCTGTATGCCCAGTTTACAAATTTTAAGCAATTTTAAGCCTTATCAAAATTGGCAGACTATAGGCCTTATGAGTAATGAAAACTTTCAACGAGACACCATTAAAGCGTTTGGTTAAAAGATCATAACAATGTGAAAGGTTTTTGTTATATTTACCTTATTATCTTAATTCCTTTTATGAAGTGATTAAGAATTCCTGTACTGTTACATAATTGATGCCCTTGGCTGATGGTAACAATTAAATGACGTCCAAGGAAACTTTTTGTCTATCCGCTCACAAATATTTGTGACGATTAGAATAAGTCATGTAGAACTCTGCTCCATAATCATACTGTCTTAAGAAAAATTGTTCAACGTTTGATTAGATATCAAAATATAATGACATAAGGGACACTGCAAAATTTGTTATATGGCATGGCCGGTTGAGAAGAAAACTTTTTGGAAAAAAATCTGCTCGCCCCGTATGAAATTATTGCAGAAAAACTAACTGCCCCGTCGCCCTTTCCTAAAAGTCCGTAAAAATGTATCTGCCCTATATTCATGGACAACATATGTTTCTACAGTACGTATCAAAGTAGCCAAAGACCATAAAAAATCAATTTTTGTACCTACGAATGTTTTTCAATTAAAAGTTTACTTTGAAGATTCAGAGATATGACTGATGCATCGTGCTTGCAAGCAACTGACTAGGAAATTTTAAGTCATCTAAAATATGTCCTTCCAAGCATTTCCCTCCTTGCATGATTCACAACTTTGCCCCCAAAATGAGACATTTTGCATTTGAAATTTCATCTTGAGCTCATAAAAGCTTCTGTCCCGTTGCTATTTGCTTCAAAAAATGTGTTAGCCCACCTCTGATAAGCTCAATGAAAGTAGTTGTCCCGTTGCGTTTTGCACCGGCCATGTTATAAAATAAACTTTCTCTGTCCCTAATGAAAGGACTCTGTGATGAAATGGCTTGATGTCTGACAATTCTAAATAACTTCAGACGTCACAATCTTCCAAATTCTCTTAAATGTCACGGATCTACGAGCTTTTGAAATTCAGATTTGTGCATAAATTACAATCGAAAATTTCTCGGATCGAAAATTTTCTGGAATTTTGGACAAAAAACTTTTGGAAAAATACGACTTTGAAAAGCAAGCACGACACCAAAAATCTGTTAAAACTAATTGTGACTCTGTCATAAATATCAACTTACTGTAGGAACATGATGATCATCATATCTACAAGGACATTTTGAACGTAGTTTTCGCCAGACTGAACAATGGTCAAACCAGCTGTAAAAAACTTCTTTTGTGTTGCTATACATGAACTAGGGTTCAAGAAACTGTTCAAGGAGCCAAACTTTTAAATGAAATATTCAAGAAACTTAAGCACTACTGGTAAAACATTGATTAATTAACATTTTGTATTATGCTTCTTCGTTCTTCTCTACTTTCGATGAATTCAAAACATTTGGGCGAAAAAGCTTTCGGACATCACCAGGTTTCGGATAAATAAACTTTCGGACAAAATTTTGTCCGAAAGTTTGATCGTCCAAAAGTTTTCGATTTTAATGTAGGCTGAAACAAGAGGCCTGTTAATTGCAATTGTGGCAAAAGTAGCATAGACTCGCTTCTCTTTTGTCTCTCATTTATTTCAAATAAGACCTAAGAAATTTGAAAGTGTTTTGATTACCCAAGTTTGTTTTGTGTGGAAATCTTTAAAATAGCTTCTAAGTCAAAGTGATAGGGCAATGTATGCAATGCACAAATGGTTCAAATTTTAATATCTTTTTCATTCAGTTTTGAATATCCAGAGGAAACGTAAAGTGTAAATGATGATCTGAATATTTCATTAAAACACCCATCTTCTTTGACACACCCGGCGCTAACAATGTAACCCACAATGCAAGTAAATTTGCAAACTTGATAACAAATTTGCGACTAAAATTTGCTTTGTGTCAAATTTTGCCAAATTTGGTGGCTTTGACCTTGTTTTGAATCTACATTAACATCCGCACTGCGACAAAAATAGTTACTGATCGCCTTACCTTCGATTTCAGTCTTTAAACACTTTATCTTTTAAAACCACAATATAATTCCTATTAATATGTAATCTCTTTAACTGCGAATGAATCATCAAAAAGAAGAATATGTAGCTTTAATTTCACTTAAAAGTTATATTCAGCAAATTAAGAACATAGTGATACATGCGTAATCCTATTGTGGCCCTCTAGGTGAGCAAAATCGAAAATTCTCGTGCTAAAAGGTGTAGTTCTAAGAACAAGAGCCCTAGAAAAACAGCCAAATCGATTTCTTATTAATGAAGCAATTCTTTCATTCAATCGTTTCAACATGACTTTGGTTTGTAAAGATGTGCTCTGTAGCTTTCCATATGATGTAGAAATAATTTAGACGTGGAATTGAAACTTAGATATTGTAGAGTGTCACCCAAAAACCCATGTATGTATGTAGGAATTTGCCACTTAAAAGAATAGTTCCAAGTTATTATAATGAATGTAAAATAGATACGATCCAATACAATGTCACTTTAAGGTTAAAAACGCAGAAGGAAAAGACCCCTAATTACAGTGGCAGGGATAGCATTAAAGGATCGGTTGACCTTGCGGACAAGAGGTAAAATTGATTGCTAGAAGGTATACCTAATATTTTTTATATCGTTTTTGCTTAGGAATAAATGCCGACCTGAGGAAAGTGGGGTGGACATGTCCACCCCAATCCACCCCGTGGCGCCACCCTTGCTTAGAGGTGCTGTTATAACAGAAAATATGGAGAAAGAAAAGAAAGGAAAGAACATAGGAAATTTTAAGGCAGATGGAAGACTATTCCATATTTTCGGCCCTAATAATTCATTGTCCAGAAGTACTCTTGAAGTAAGAATGCATTCTTGTCCAGAAGTACTTTGTGAAATGGAAATTCTAATTTAAACTTAGATCTTAGCGTCACTCGGCCTTGGTTGGCTAGATGGAATATCTCTGCACTGTAAACTGAGGCAGTTCCATTATAAACTTCATTAAAATGCTAGAAAATAAGAACCCATATTATTAAAGACCTATTTACAACCAAATGATATTTACAATGAAAAAAGGAAATAACAACCCTGTATTGATTTTTGAAACCGCCCAGGGAGGTTGCCGTCTTAGACTCAGCGGAAAGGCTATTCCATAATGGTAGCTCCCCGGAAAGGAAGGCATTTTTGTCCATTTGCTGACCATTTCTTTGGCAACCTTGAGGTATAAGCCCCCTCAAATTTTGTCAAATTTATCAAAAAATTTTTAGAACTGAATCTTGTTCGCAAATTATTGAGGAGTTTGAAATTGCAAACGTTATTCCTGAATTCTTATCCCTTATTCCACTAATTTATTTTTTCTGTGTGTAACTACTAAATTTTTGCATAGCAACCATAGAAAATCTCCTTAGCAACCAAAATATTCCTCCCTTCCATCTTGTGACGGTCGCTTCAAGGCCATTTTTCATTTGTCTCGAGCTGAAGCTAGTTGCAGCTAATCGAGGCATTTTGTTGTTGCTGCTGGACAAGACACACACGCTTGTTTATCGCCATTTTATGTGATTCTTCCAAGAAGTAAAGGTTGCTGATCGAAATGGGAAAACCAAAAGCTGCATGCTAGGTTCTCAAAGAGGAGAGGCTTTAAAGGATGTCATTTTGTCGCAATGAACAGTAGAGAGGTGTTTGTGTTGCAAAGAAGCAGCAGGAACCAGACTTCAAGTCTTCAACAATCAGCTTATAGCATAGGCCTAACCTTCCACCCAGGGTGCATTCCATGTAAAACCTACGCCGAAGGTACGCCAGGCCCTAATCTTTCGGACGCCAAGTATTTTCAGGGAGAGAGAGTTGCTAAAAATCTGAGTACTGATAATTTTAAAAAACTTTCAGTACTGGCCTAAATTCTTAGTTTAGTATCACAGAAATGCATGTATTATCAAAAGAAACTGCTAAAAGATTGAGGAAGACTTCACATTCACGTCAAGGTATGCAGACTTTGAAATGCCGTCACGCCACCAACAGATTTTACTGAACAAATGACGCAGCTACGCCACCAAAAAAGTTTGGTCTACGCCGAAGACCTTCGGGCCTAAGTGCATGAAATGCACCCTGGCCTTCCACCTGATCATTCATCATATTGTCCATCCAGATTGCATCAAGAACACTGAAGTAGACTGGTCAAAATCTTAAACAGAAGATAAACCTATCCAAGGCTGTATTTCAGTTGGCATGGGTATTTCATCAGATGTTATTGAGTCTATTTAGACAAAGTCCAAGTCAGATATCCAAACATTGAATCTGGAGATTTTTGCAGCAAAAGGGCCTTGCTCCTTCTGTCATTTGAAGTTGTCAAGACAGCTTTGAGACATCATTTTATACCTCAGAAAAGAATTTATACAGGATCTGAAGTCACCAGAAGAATGTTTATGCAATGAGATCAAGTGAAAGTGGCTACTACTGATGGATAGAAAAGTCCACTACTGCTTTTCAAATGCCCTAAGGCTTGGATCGGCCCCCCATAATTATTTGAAAACAATGGCAGTGTGTCATAAATATGAATTAAATACTTAAATTAGATGTGTGAATTGCATGAAATATTAGGTGGAGACAGTAACTGCTTTCCCACAGTGAAAGAAGCCTCACTAGGAATTTTTGTGAATCTGTTTGAGTGTATAGGTCACTTTAGATAGGCTCGTAAACTTTAAAGCTGATTTTCTGGCAATGTGAAATTTTACGGATCTGTAAAATGGGAAAAGGATAGCACAAAGTTGGTAGGTCACACTAGCATGAAATTTTCACAGCATGTAGAGCTATGTTATAGCTATGATTTGAACCTATAAAATCAAGACTAGACCCAAGAGTCTTCATCAAGGAAAACTTTCCTTTTATGTGTTCCGTCAAAATTTTGCTTACATTTTTGATGCAATCATTTCTGCTCTGCTAGAAGAGCCCAACATATTTTTAGGTTCAAATCATAGCTTTATGCTTAATATACAACTCCAGAAAATAGCATGTTGATGCCTTGTTTGGTTTTGGCATAATCCTTTTTTCCACAGAACAACTTTTTGGCTTTTGTATTCGATTATTATGGTTGCCATGGCAACAGAAATCAAATTTGGATATTTTTTAGAAGTCATTTCTGATGCTAATCAACATTATTGTAACAGAAAAGAAATTACACCAACTGGAAAAAAGTTTTTTCTCTGAGGGGGTTTATACCTTAAATCAGTCGCAGTGTTCCGGAGGCTGTGTCTAAACAATAGGCACGTGTCTCATTTTTGACACGTGTCAAATTTCTGTCTCGGCTAGTGGGCTAGAATTTCTCCATATGAACACAAGATAACAGTCTCGCCTACCGGGCCAGCGTGGTGAACAGACAAAATGCTGGTAAAATGCTTTGCACGGGAGTATGGGATCGAGAATTTCACATTCGATTGTGGCCTATACGCTAAAGCGTGAAGGGTCACCAACATGATAAATGAACAAAACTTTTCTGCGCAATTCATTTAATTAAAGTTTGCTATCTCGATATTACTGTTTTACTTTGTTGCTTTATTTTCGTCTGAAGCCTAACCAGTGCTTAAGCATCATTTTAAATGGCTCCTGCGAGCCTGAACAGTTAGTTCCTACACAGCGTTCATCCTCATTTCAAACTTCCTCTGAAATGATGATGAAGGCTGTGTATGAGCCAACAGATCAGACGAGCAGGAGCCATTTGCATTTGATTTCTAGCACTGGTTAGTTAGGCTTGGGTCAAAGGGAAAACATGGAAGAAAACTATGGTAATATCAAGGTAACAACTTCAATTTCCAAGCTACGAACAGGGTGAATTATTGCCCATACTTAATTAACAAAAAGACAGAAATCGATGAAACGTACAATAAATTCAAGAAAAGATCATTTTGAGTTACTTATCCGTACTTTTTTTGCATTATTTATAAACATGTGGGAGTGGAAGCTATAATACTCTGAAAGATTTTCATTTGGAGGCTCTTATCTCTACAGATCAACAAGATTCAGCATAAAATTTCTTTTAAATTTTACGTGCTGATCAACTTTCAGTGCTTAACTTTTTCATCCAATTAGAATGAATGGATGTTTATGAACAGTTGGACAAATTAGAACTTGAATGATCTGTTTCCTTCTACTTTGGCTAAATATATCACAGGTTGTACCGCTTGAGCAAGGAAAAAGTTCTCACTTTTGAAAATGGACCAAGATTACTTCACAGATTTGAATGATTCAACTTCTTGTTAGAAGCCGAAAGTTTCAAGCATTTTGTTATTTTTCTTGCTGTCTTGTCTGGTAAAACCCGACAATGCTAGAAATTCAACAAGATTGAGAGGTCCAGTCAGATAGAATTGAACTTGGCGAATCATGGAAGAATCTCAGTTTCATGCAACTGAAGAAGAAAGCATCTACGGAAAAGAAGAGAATAAACCAAATTAATTTTAAGAAAGGAACATTTGTAAATACAAATCGCTCTAGCAACTTTACTTATTATTAACGTCTTATGATTTTGTACTATTTTAGTTATGGATGCAAATATTAGTATTTGGACCTTTATAGCTCATTTTTCGTTTTGACTAAATTTTAGATTTCAGGTCCACATCAGCTGTACAGCAGCCATAGATGAACCTGTTTGATATAAAACATGGATGTATGTATGTATGCATACATGTATGTTTGTATATCTAGGCATGAAGTTTAGGGTTGGTCCAAATTTGACAGTCCATGAGTCGTCGTAGTTAGAGCGTCCATCAGTCTATCAATAGCGATGACAACGAATATGCAATCAATCTAGACTGGAATGACGATAGACTTATTTCTCAGCTCCAAAGCGTCCACGATGAATTATGATGAACTGCGTTATAGTTTGATAAAAACTTTACGAGAAACTTTTGCCGTAAGAGTTAGAACCAAAATCAAGAAACTGCACTATGAAGCCATAATCAGTTTGTTTGTTTTCAATTTGTTTTGAGTGGGCTTGTCAGGATTTCTAGCTACTGAAAGCTAATTTAGGCCCACTGTGCATGCCGCATCCAGGCACGGGACCCCTAGTTTAACGTCCCTTCCGAAGGACGGCGAGGTGAGTTGCGAGGTCAGGCCTCAGTGGTCACCCATCCGAAATCTGACCTCACTCGACCAAGCTTAACTTCAGTCACCTGACGAAGACTGTATAAGCCACTCGGCCACTCACCCCACTCAACAACCTTGTCCCCAGGGCCTTTCTTCACATTGGGATGGAGACGATTTGAGTATTTTCTAGGCCTTTTCGTCTCCTACTTGTTCGGGATGCTATCAGTGAAAGTCTTTTGGTTTTTCTCCAGAAGGGCCAGACGCCCGTCGAAGCGCTTTGGAGTCTGCGCAGTATCGATTTCAGGGTCATCGCCGTTCATCCTTCTTTTGTAAAATTGCGCATGCCCAAAACGCTTCGCTCATCCCATTGATCAGCGAGCCAATCAGAGTTAACGTCTTTTCCTTTTTGATTTACAAAAGGGGAATTCGCTGTATCCCTAACAAATCCTATTATATGACAAAGGCCCTGGGGACAAGGTTGACAGTCCAACAATCCAAAGTTCAAGTCCCGGGGGGGGACACTTGACCTAAATTTGTACGGGGATGAGCCCACGAAATAAAATTTTTTCACCCTGCTCCAGAATTTTTGCCTTCAAATGATACCCTGTTCTAGAAAAAATCGGTAAGAAGTATACTCAAAAACACAAAATTTGACTAAATAATAACCTGTTGTAACAAAATTTCCTCTTTTGACATGTTTTGACAACCTGCTCCAGAAAATTTGTCTTCTTTTGATACCCTGTTCTAGAAAATATAGGCGAAAACGATACCCTGAAAAACGGCACATCCCCGTCGGACAAATATACTAAGTACCCCCCCCCAGGGGTTCAAGCATTCCAACATCCATAAAAACCAAGCATTCAAGTGCTCTACGGGCTGGTTTTCATGTATCGCATTTCAACCCATTTCATTGCATTTCATCGTAATAAATCAAAGACAGATGGTTGCGATTCTCAAATGATATGAAAATCGAGTATCTTAATTCATCGGAATTCGTCCTATTTCATCGTAGAAAACAAAATGTTTTTATTAGCTGGAATCAGTTGCATTCAGTTTCGACGAATTTCGATGGATAGGCGATGGCGATAAAGATGGTGGCAAGGAATTTTGTACCGAGATGCACTGCGTTCTTTAATCGAATTCCTATAGAATCATTAAAGTTTTATAATTCGAACGCAATGCATCTTGGTAAAAAATTCCTCGCCGCCATCTTTAGCGCAGTCCTCTACTGCGACGAATTACGATGAATTAGGATTCCTTGTTTCGGTTGGTTTTCATTTATCAGAATTAACCTAATTGATCGAAGACCCAGAATCGTGATGAAATGCGATGAAATACGATAAAATGCGACGTACCTGCCACAACATTTTATGTTTAAAGATAATCTTAAGTAGACAAGGGAAGAAATGCAATTTGAATTTCTTGCCAAATCTTGATTAAAGTTGTTTAGGTGTCAAGAAACGCATATCTTATGCCGTTACTGTAAATATTTCTAAATCACATGACAAGTTAAAAATTAATCATATCAAAGCTATAGGTTTGGATAAACATTATTGCATTGTAAGTATAACACATTTAAGATTAAGCAGATGTGATCTAATTTTATGAAATTAGAAGCTAATCGTATTGCCATGTACTACTATGCTGGCAAACAATAAAGGTAGGTCAAGGCTAGACTAATTATCTGACTCTCCTGTTTCCTTGTGCTCTTTGACTTGTACACATATACTAGACTTATTACGATGAGTCCCGTGTATCCCTGTGGTAAGCCTGGCTCAAGAGGGACTCATAATGAAACAGTGAAAAGCTTGGCCCTATTTTCTTCAATCATCAATGGAATTATCATGGAATCACGGCTTCGAATCTCAATCCCGTGGGAGTGTTTTCAACACTTCAATCGAATCGAAAATTCCATCACATTTACACCGAAACAATAGTAATTCACAAATCTCGCCAATCGGGAAGTTTGGGCCTAATTAAGGCCAGCCATCATCAAGTCAAAGACCACAGGGAAGGAAGAGACTCATGTAAGTCTACCAATATACCAGACTCTTTCGTACTCAGGGTATTTGACTTGATGATGCCGCTTCGCAGACTTATGACCTTAAGTCCCTTGTTTCCCGGTGCTCTTTCGACTTGATGATCACACTTTTGTCAACAGAGATCATGAGTGGCAAGACATAATTAGGTTAGATTAGACTGACATTGGCAGCCTTTCTCAGCCACATTTTTGCCTTGAACTACTGCAGAGCTCCACCAATGTTCCTTGTTTAGGCCATGGAACACCCAGTGTGTAGCAGCTTGAAATTTATATCAGAGGCGAGTCACCTTAATTTATTGTTTTTTGTGTTTTGAACTTATTTCAACGTGGTATACAACCACCTTTCACTGTTTCGTAATTCTGAAATTTTCTTGGTAGTGAGCCATCTTTAAGTGCAGAGCCACCTTATTCGCAAAACTCTAAGCGAGCTGTGCGATTAAGGTTGCTCTGCATTTACGCTAATTTTTCGTGGTCTACTGGTTTTCGGACAAAGGCAGGACAATCGTCCTCAAGTGTGGCATGCCTGCCCTTGTCCAAAAGCGGGGTGAGTGGCCGAGTGGCTTATACAGTCTTCGTCAGGTGACTGAAGTTCAGCTTGGTCAAGTGAGGTCAGGCACCGGATGGGTGAGCTCGGAGGCCTGGCCTCGCAACTCACCTCGTCGTTCTTCGGAAGGGACGCTAAACTAGGGGTCCCATGCCTGGATGCGGCATGCATAGTGGGCCTGAATTAGCTTTCAGTACCTAGAAATCCTGACAAGCCCACTCTAAACAAATTGAAAACAAACAAACAAACAAAAAAGGTTTACAAATTATCAAAGCCCTTACGAGCTTTCATTAACGAAAAGCTCTATCAAGCCCCAGGGGGCTTATTTGATTTCCATTTCAAAGAGGGGAGATAGTCACAAGATCAGATGACGAGCATATGAATGATTGCCTTTCTGCTCATTTACCCCATATTTTGCAGTTACCCCATATTTTGCAGATTCAACGTACTAATGCACGAGTCAAATACATGAATTCGACTAAGTTCTACCGGGTGAGTCAGAAAAAATGCCCGGCGTTTGAAAGGCTACTGCGCCCTGAATATATCAGCAACGATATTTTGCAATATTTGATTAAATAGCTAAGATGTTCTTTTTTTTTAGAAATTTTCCTAGCTAAAATCGGTCACTCCGTTCAGATTCTGTCTGCAATTTCCTAAAATGAGTCCCTTTGAGAAACGTTAAAAATGGTACTAAAATTACAAGCAAATGTCCCATATGTGTTTACCTCACAGCGATGACTTTCAGCACGCTTTAGCACGAGCTTTCTTTTCGGCAGATTGAAAAATCTTCCCTCTAGTGTCAATAACTTATTCAGGGGGATTCCATTCCCCCATGAGGACAAGATACATGAGCACATCCAAGAGTCATTATTGCAAGGAAGGAGAACAAAGGGAGATTTTGCTTGCTGTTTTCACTCGTTTTTGCAGGTTTTCGAAAGGGGCTTGCAGAAAATCTCCTATTTCGACGGCAAGGAATGACTGATTAAAGCCGGACAAATTACTGAACCTAATTTGACATATTGGGGATAAAACAAGACAGTTTTCAACATCATTTCTTTGATATTGAGGGATCAGAAATTTTTCAAACGTCGGGCGTTTTTATTGACTCACCCAGTATCATAAACCACATCAATATCAAAATTAATTAATTAATGATAATAATAATGGAAACTTTTCATGATAAAATCCAACTAAATTACATACAACTTAAAAACAATAACAGAATCAGACTACTCACTACGGTGTAGGCATAGTCTGCCTGCATTCGCATAGGTGCTTCAAAATAGTTAACAAAAGTAAGGTAAGATAGTCGGTCACACAGCGAGGCCCAAATGGGAAATGGTGTTCACTTTATTTGGAAACCTGCTTTTAGACCAAAATTTGATGCTGAAAACGATGGTGCCGACCGATTTTTGAAAAATGGTGCCCAAAATTCCATAATGGCTACCTGAAAATTCAATATGGCTGCCATACTATTTCTTCACAAATAATACACTTTTCCTGTAGTAAGAGTGCTGTTCAGGTTGTTTTTTGTGCTTAAAATGTTGAAAGAAGCAATATTTTTTATTTTTTGTGTTAAAATTCAAAATGGCGCCTTTTAAAATCCAAGATGGCTGCCGTATTAGTTGATCCTTTGCAAATTGGCATTGTTGGTTCTTGCTAAAGATTAAATGATCAGTGAATCATTTTCCTGCATTAGACATGCTCACTAATCAAATTTAAAAGTTGGAACATTCAGATTTGTATCCTCTTCCCCACCATATCCCCCCTACATCCCCAATTTATTCGACCCAAACAAGTAAGAACTTTACTAGATATTCAAGCTACCAGGTTCCTTTATCAGAAAATGACGATGTACTTACAATTATCGAAAAAACAACGAAAAAGCTTCGATAGAAGTCTGAGGTGAGTAGACGACCCATTTTGGCGCGAAAGGAAACTTGATGCTGACGTGATCGTCATGGTAATTTGGTTTTTGTTGAGTTATAGGTGCATTGCTCTTTCCATATCGAGCAGCCTAAAGCTGATGTTAAACACCTATAATAAATTTTGGAATGTAACTAGAAATGAAGAATCAACGAAGTAATGCCTCAAGATCGAATCAAGTACGTATTTGGTATTGTTCAGTCAGTTTACAGCTAAAACATTGCGATGGATGAAAGCCATGATCAGTCAACACAGCATGGGTCGACAGATGCAAGGCCACAAGCTGGCCTTCCTGAACCACAATTTTGCTCTCTACCTGTCTACAAAGGTCGTATTACATGTCAAATCTGCTTTGAAAGTGTTCAAAAGAAGCACCTCAAACGTGGCAAAAAATTTGAAAGGCTATCCGACTGGAGTAATTTTAGTTCTTTTGCAAGAAAATGGGCAAAGACAGGTCATGAATTCAACAAGGTTTTCCAAATGGTGGAATGGAATTCTACAGGAGAAAAATGGGCTCATAAAGCATGCAAAGGGAAATTTTTCAAAGAGCAGTACTTGGTGTCACAAGATCAGTTGCTTGAGACTGATGAAACTCGCGAGAATGAAGAGTCCTTTGTGGCCTATGGAAATCAGAATGAATGCAACGTAAGTGAGAATGAGCAAAGGAGGAGAAGTGACAGGCAAAAATATCGGTATGAATCATCTTGGCAAAGTGATGACAAGAAGAGATGCATAATATGTAATGAAGACAAAAGGATAAAAGGAAGACTCGTCGATGTGCAAACTATTACGATTACAGAAAAAGCCGAAAAGACTTTGAAAGAATTTGCCGAGATTCATGTTAAGTCCAACAATCAAAAGTATATTGATGGGGCAAGAAGAATTTTATTGACATTGTCAACAAGCTTTCTCTTGGCCGCAGATGTTGCTTACCACAAAAAGCTCTGTTATGAACCATTCAGAAGCCCTGTTTGGAAGAAGACAAAAGAAAAGGACGCTGGCAGTAACTATACTGTAGAGGAAGAATGGGCCTTCAATGAAATTTGCCAGCTTATTGAGATACACATTCTGGCTCGCAAAGAGGTGTACTCCCTGGCACAACTAAGAAATTGCTACGATCAAATACGATCAGACAAAGGCCTTCCTTTGAGTAGAAGCATTGACATGAAGCAAAAGCTACTTGATAAGTTTGGCTCCGCTTTGCAGTTTATAAGACCCGAGAACTCAAGCAAAAAATCTGAGTATGTCTTGCCCTCTGGCTTACAGTTTACTGCCAATTGCATCACAGCTTCTAAAGATGGAGGAGGGATACCAACATCTGTGGCAGTTAAAAATGTTGCAAAAGCCATACAATACACGAATCAGTCAAGCGCAAGGACTCCTTACCTTGGCCACCAACGCCACAGGATATCCTAGAATCAAAAAGGGTAGTTGATACTCACCTTCACAACCTACTTGGGTGGATAGTCCAACCAAATGCCACTCTAAATGACAACGGTTTGGTATCTCTGTCTAAATCAAAAGCAAGTAGAATGATGCAGCTGGCTCAGAATATTGAATCTCTCATGCCAAATGCAAAGCCATCACTTGATCAAGCTTTACTTTCATTGACAATGCATCGAAAAACTGGATCTAGTGCAGTAGTAAATACCTTGAATCATCTTGGACATGGCATTTCGTATACAGAAACAGTTTTCATTGAAGATAAATGGGCAGAATGGGGAAGAAATTGCTCCTCTGACATACCATCAAACATCTTGAGAGGCCTGCCAACCACACATGTTGCTGACAATATTGATTGGAAAAACAAGGAGCTGAGTGGTTACAATGAAACTCACAACACCAATTCAATACTTATTCAACATAAGATGAAGCAGACGTCCAGCGCATAGTAGAGGGACTGAACTCTTGGATTCCTGAATTGTGGTCTCAGCAGCAGCCTCTGGTCAATATCTGTAATGGCGTATTAGCAACTGATGAGATGACTGAAAATGTAAAATCCACGAAACGTCGAGGAGTGGAGGCAAGGAAACAATTCGTTGAGCGTTTCACCCTACCAACGCAGAGCACCATAACAAATGAAGAACCTGCAGCGTTGGGGGAGCCCGCAGCAGCAGACGAATTGCCTGTGCAGTCATCAATGGAAAGAGCTCCGCTTTCATACCACGATCCCATCAAGAAACAAGCCGTAATAACGTTTGAGAACCAAGTACAAAGAAAGAAGACAGCGTCTATTCCTGAAGATGAAGGAAAGTCATTTGCAGCCATACTGGCAGAGTATGATTCCAAGAAGCTAGATCTGCACGAAATAATGCATTGGCCAATTACAAGCAAGCCATGGTCTCTTTGCAACGACAAAGGTGACAGTAGAGGATCTTCTAAATCATTATTTAGAAACAATCTGCAACTACTGTCTCCTACAGAAGCAACAGCAATCCCTCCAGAAGACATCGAATGTTGTATTGTTGACGCAATGCGAATAGTGAGGATAATACCAATCAATGACTTGAATCCACCTACTTTTAAATCGTGGGCTGAGAGGTTAGCATGTCATCTCTGAGCTCTTCCTGGAAATACCATCCATGTGGTTTTTGATGATTACGACAAGGATCCTTTGTGCTTGTCAAAGGGACGCTTGGATTCAGGAAAGGAGAGGAAAATATCAGATATCAGTCAGAAACTACCAAAGCTCAAAGAATGGAACACATTTTTAACAAGCGACAAAAACAAACTCCAGCCAACACATCTTTTGGCTGACTACCTACTTTCAAAGGAATCATTGCTGGAGAAAGATCTATTCGTAACCAAAGGAAGCCAATGTTTCTTCAGAGCAAAAGAAACAGATTCTTGGGATTGTGTACCAAGCCTTTGTAGCAGTCACAAAGAGGCTGATCCACGATTAGCGCTCCATGCAGTGTATGCAAGCTCAAATCATAATGGCGTATGTGTCGTAGCTGACGATACTGATGTATACATACTGCTTCTTTATGTCTCAAGAAGATGTACCAGTAGCCTCTACTTCAGGCAAGGCGTCATGTCAACAAAGCAAGGTGTCACCTACCATGACATAAAATCACTTGCAACATTCCTTGGTGAGAGCATCTGTGAATCTTTGCCAGCTTTCAACGCATTGACAGGATGTGACTACACCATGCCCTTCTTTGGGAGATCGAAATTCAGTATATTCAAGAGGCTTTTAAAAGATCCAACATCGTGTGACCTTCTTTCGAGTCTCCATTCTCAAGAAGCAGATGAAGAGCAACTGGTCGATTTTGTGTTGCACATTGTTTATAGCAGACCTCAGAAAGAAAAAGTTCCAGGTGATAGCAGATATTCGATGTTGTTTAGTGGAAAGAGCAAAAGTAAAAAAAAGTTTACATCGACGAAAAATCTACCTCCTGACATTAAATCACTAAGGATGAAGTTCAAGCGAGCCAATCTGGTGACCCATTCCATGGTGAACTGTCTGGATATTGGATATGAGCAGCTTGACCCCACAGCTTATGGATGGGAAAGAAAAGATGAGGGGCTGCGGCCAAAACGGTTTGAGGGCAATGCGTTGCCAGCAGAACAGGACCTTTCTGAAATGCTCCAAGCATCTGAGCTGGATGATATCGAGAGCAATGATGATACTGAAAGCAGCGAAGAGAGGGGAATAGCAGGAGAGCAGCAGTCAGATGAAAGAGGGGAGGAGAGTGACACAGACAATGACAATGCAGCATCAGAAGGTGATGAATCAGAGTATGAAGAAGATGACTGGACAGGACTCTAAAACTTCAATATTGGTATGTGAACATTTACTGTTTATTGCCACGAACATGTTTCTGTCCAAACGTGCTCCCGGGGGAGCGGGTGGGGTTGAATTAGTCCCACTTAAAGTTGAACAACAGTGCGACTCAGATGTGCAAAATGACCCCTGTCTGCAATTCGATGTTGCACCCATATGGCTAACTCATCGTTTGTAGAAAAATTGGGAAATATTGGTCCATGTTAGAGGTGTATCAGCCCTTTTAACGAGTGAAACCTATGCCAAGGGCTTCATTGCTAAAAGCCCTAAATTTATAGAGTTTCCCTAACAAGATGAGACCGATTTGGGAGACTTGCTCAGTGGTTTCAAGAATTAAGTTCCCCCCGGGACCATGTTTGCAATGCTATTTTTTGGGTAACTGATCAAAGGTATGTGTTCCTGAGCAATTATTTTCACACCGTAATTTTTAAACCTTTTCTGCTGCCGGTTTTTGCAGAAACAGCCGGACATATCTAGAACGTAAGACCATTTTAAAAAGGATCAACTAATACGGCAGCCATCTTGGATCTTAAAAGGCGCCATTTTGAAATTTAACAAAAAAGATTAAAAATATTGTTTCTATCAATGTTTTAAGCACAAAAAACAACCTGAACAGCACTCTTACTACAGGAAAAGGGTATTATTTGTGAAGAAATAGTATGGCAGCCATATTGAATTTTCTGGTAGCCATTATGGAATTTTGGGCACCATTTTTCAAAAATCGGTCGGTACCATCGTTTTCAGCATCAAATTTTGGTCTAGAAGCAGGTTTCCAAATAAAGTGAACACCATTTCCCATTTGGGCCTCGCTGTGTGACCGACTAAGATTCAACTTAGAAGTTCATTAGATCCAACTCCGTCCACTCCTTCGTTCTCATACAAAAGATATAATAAGACGAACGTATGCAAATTTCTGCTAGCTTTGTAGAAATGTAATAATAATAACAATAATAATAATAATAATAATAATAATAATAATAGTAATAATGATGATAAAAATGCACTTATAGAGCGCTAAGATCTATATACATATATTCTAAAGCGCTGAACAATTTTGTCTTAAATTACGGCAAAAAAGTTAAAAGTGGAAATGTCATTCATATGTACAAATATAATTATCAAAGAAATGCGGTTTTAGTCTTGTTTTGAAAGCATGTACGCTCTGTGATCTTGTAATTTCTGCAGGCAGTTTGTTCCAGGGCGTAATTTGCAAACTTGTTTAGCTCAATAAGTGGAAAACCTTTGCAACTTCTGGAATTTGATATCAGTGGGGGGGGGGGGGCTTAGAAGAGAGGGAACTGATCTAAAGTTGTGGTTCAGAGGGGAGAGGCTTATTAGAGAAGGGAAGTTAATTAAGGTAAATCTTGAGAATTCTTAAACGAACTTTGCCGTATTCCAAATATCAAGTTAAAAAAGAATCATACTGCAGAAACTTTTAATTGAGATGGCCTGATGCAAAACTTTTGTAAAAAAAGATAGAGAAACCAAATGCTGATTCCTAAATGGACTTGAACAATATAGCGAGTAATTTGATGCATCTAGCATGCAAATTAGGGATTATAATCACTAATCACTACGCAAACCTTAACGCAATGTTCATAACTTATGAATTGATTCGATGAGAAGCAAATTGGTGACAGAAAATGTATTTTGAAAACTTTAAGCATCTGAAAAATAATGAAATTCGCTTTTCTATTACAAAGCTGAGTTCACAGTCAAAGCAAAGAAGCCAATTGAAATTTAGAGCAGAAGGTTGAAACAGTTCAATCTTCATTTACGCGTTTGTGAACACCCGTTGCGCCCTCTAGAACTATTATTTCATGTCCGGGGGGACTTACTTATACGCATACACATGGGACGTCCATCAAATGACTCTGTAGCAGAAATCTATATTTCCCTCTTGTGTCTTCCAGCAAGAGACCTTTTAGCCATTCTACAAGAGAGTCTGGATCGAGCGTTATTTTTATATATTTATATGCGTGGGGCTCGATCGAGTGGCGTTAGAGCTTCTATCACTATTGTGCACATTCGAAAATTCTACGAATTCTCTTTCTACATTTCAGGAATCTAGGAAAAAATAGTGGACCAAGACATGAACCCTGTGGCACTCTGCAATCACCCTCTATTTACTTGAGGATGCGTTACTAACCTGCAAAACTGACGTTGCTTTTGCAGATAGGATTTGAACCACGAATGCTCATGACCATGTATGCCATAGTTACAGTCTTGGGACACCTATTTTCATCAAAGGCTTTTATATGCTTAGATTTCTTGTAAGAAAGTAACCACTGAGTGTAAGTACCTGAAGCCTGATTGGTGTGAAAAAAGGATCTGATTTTGTCCAAGTTTTTCCAAATGCATTTTATTGCACGGCATTGTATCATATTGTATTTCATTGCATTCTACGGTATGGTTCTGTTCTATACTGTGAAACAGCATTCGCTGAATGGGCTACCCTCTGTAAACATGCAAATTCAAATCAAATCAAGTCGAGAAAATCTGCTGCAAAAAGTAGCGGATACGTTGATACGTTCCCCGTATATGAAGACTGGGAAGCATCCCCCTATCTGTCGTGTTGATCAGATTGTGTGAGATGTTTCACTAAGCTTTTTCAGTAACAAAAAAATTGTGTTATTACGTAGTACCTAAGACAACCAGATGCTCAAGAATTTTTTAAGATTAATAATTAAAAATCTATCACGCAGAATAATACCAATTAATTACTCTTTAAACGCTGTCCCAGACATAATCTGACATTTAGTAAAGACTTTGGACAATGAAACTGGGAACTTATAAAGAAACGACGGACTTCAAATGAGGTGCATTCAAGAGTGAGCTGGATTCAGTCTGCACGCGCCAGATCTCCTGCCAAATACGCTTTTCAGTGAATGTGACATTCAAGGCGGGCTGAATCAGTGTGTAAAGTCACCATCATAATGTTTGAATCTGTTTGTCAATAGTTGAACTAAACGAGATCTTAGGATAAAACATATAAGGAAATTGAGTGGACTAGGGAGTTTAGCGGAGCCTTTAGATCAACGGCAAGATTTAATTTTCAACCGCGAGGATATAAGAACAGTAGCTACCGAGTTGTAAGACATCGTCCACATATCAAGAAATCGTCCACATATCAAGATGGGAGCTCTAAAGATCATGCTAGCTGTTTTTTCCCTAGCTCTTTTGAGCGTGCAAAACGCTTACACTTTGAATGCTGAGCTCCTTGCTGATGAGTTGGCCATGGTAGACGCTGAAGAAACTGGTCAGGCGTATAAATCAACGAGTCAGTTGCTTCTAGCACTTGTTCAACAACTGGAAAAATATTGTGGGACGTCGTCAGAGTCCGATAGAGATCTTTGTCAAAATGCCCTACGATATCTGCTTGGAAATTTCAACGATTTTGATGAGTTGATGAATGAGGCGAACGAAGGAAGAAAAGATCAAGCGAGAACTATCATGACTAATGAAGGTCACGTTCGAGGAGAGAGTGGTGCTGAGGAAGTTGAATCGACTCTGCTGGTATCAGAGCGCGAGCGAATGGGAATGCCAAGATCAGGAAAACGGGAGAGTGAGTATCCTCGTTCTGGGAAAAGAGATACACAAATGCCGCGATCGGGTAAAAGAGACATTGAAAGTCCACACTGGAGGAAAAGAGATATCAAAATGCCACGCTCGGGAAAGAGAGAAGGCGATAAGATGGTGGAAAAACGTGGATCAGGTATGTCAACATTGGCTGAGGATAGATCAGGGTACCTTAGATCTGGCAAAAGAGAGCTGGAATTAGCCGCAGCAATAGACAGAATTGGTATGCCACGATCAGGAGACAGTTTGGCTGATGATTACCCACGGTCAGGAAAAAGAGAAGCTGATGTTATGGAATCAGAATTGCAGATGAATGATAGATCACGTGCTGGAAGAAACATACAAGGATCGGGAAAGCAAGAAGCAGACTATCCTCGATCAGGCAAACGAGAAGCAGATTATCCGCGATCGGGTAAACGAGATGCCGAAATGCCGCGCTCGGGAAAGCGAGATATTGAGATGCCAAGGTCAGGAAAGCGACGTGTCAAGATGCCAAGGTCTGGAAAACGCAGTATCGAAATGCCACGGTCTGGAAAACGAGAAACTGACTATCCACGTTCGGGAAGAAGGAACGCCGAAATGCCACGCTCAGGAAAAAGAGAAATTGACTATCCACGCTCTGGAAAAAGAGAAATTGACTATCTACGCTCTGGAAAAAGAGAAATTGACTATCCACGCTCTGGAAAACGGAACATGGACTATCCACGCTCCGGAAAAAGAGAATTTGACTATCCACGCTCTGGAAAACGGAGCATGGACTATCCACGTTCAGGAAAACGAGAAATTGGCTATCCACGCTCGGGAAAAAGAGAAATTGACTATCCGCGCTCGGGTAAACGAGACCTCGAAATTCTACTGCCACGAAAGCGAAAACTTGAGATGCCACGTTCTGGGAAAAAAGAAATAAGTGAAGGATTACGAGCAATGCCGAGATCAAGAAAGAGAGATAATGCAATGCACAGTGAGGTATGCCTCATTTTTCATCATGTTTTCTATCATTTTACCATAGTAGCTACATCAGTGAAATGATTGCGATATCTAGGTTGCTGCTATTTGCAGTGCACGGGAGTCTACCGCCCGGTCTTCTGAAAGCTAGCCTCTTCTTTTTACCAAAATTCCTCGTCTTGCTCACTTTTATCATGAATCGTGGCGGAAAGCTACCTATCTTCACCTATACTTTACCAATTTCAGCCAAGCAAACTCTTGTTAAAGGAAAATTTGTCAAAAAGGAGCCCTTGCTTAAAGAATTTTTGGCGAAAAACCCATTCATGTAGGCGACACAAACCCGCAACCTCAAAGTTTATTCACCCCTCTCCGACTGCCTAACTCTCTAATTACAACAAATAATCATACATACACCATGATTTCCTTCACACGATACCAGCAAATTTTGAAAGTGGTAGTTAGTCTGATGGTTTATTCATTCATTCGTTTCATTCATTTCTATCTATGAAGGCACAGTATTCTCGTCAGTCTATGAGAACTACTGTCCAGGGAGCCATGGCATGAACGTTTTCAGATTACAACGATTTGATTCTTCTCTTAAAGTTGGCAAGAAATGGTGCCTGTTTAACATCAAGGTTATTTCAAAGCTACGGTCCACAAAAAGATGTAGCCCTTTACCCATGACATGTTAGCAAACTAATTGCAATCTAGCCAAGCAGTATATTCTAAAATGCTTCTACACCTAAAGAATCGATCTGCCTCGCATTGCCGGTGGCGAAATTATGTTTATTCCCAGAACTTTGCAGCATTTTAAGTTTTGGCACAGTTGGTGGAGAACCATTCATTAATACTTGCACGATTCAGTAAAACTTCCAAATGTACTAAAATTTTTATCATTCCTGCCAGTTAGCTGTGTTAAATTTCTCCTGAATCCTTTGCCAGTTGCACATGCCTCTATCTGTATTCGTTAGGCCATATATTGTGTTGTATTTTGAAGTTGTCTATCGAAAATGCAGTGTGTAAAGGAAAAATTTTCGGCACTCAGTTGGTGTGACGTGACAAATTCAAAACTGGCATGATCTCAAAATACCCTGACTCTGAAAATGATAACGATGTTAAAAATGCTCTTCTTGGAATGATGGAAAACTACCTAGAGTTTCTTTCGATCAATCCAGTTGAAAGAATTAGGCAATAGCATTTTATTCATTCAAATTCAAAGTTTTGCAAAGATTCGAGCCCAATTCGAGCTCCTGATGATAAAACTGTTCAAAAGTCTTATCCACAGTGCTGGGACATGGAAATGCTAGGACCATGAGTACCGCAGTACTAGGACGATGAGTACATAAATTTTTTCATCTATAGATCATTAGATGCTATCTAGGGCCGAAGCCAATGAGGAGCTGAGGGGGAAGAAAGCCCCCAGGATACCATTTGTCGGAAAATTTTCCTTTCTTGTCAGAATTTTTGTGACTTAAATGACCAGTTTTGGAGGATTTAGAGGAGAGATAATGCATAGAAACACAAATTCATTAGTGTTAATACATGAATTCCAACAAAAATTATTGAATTTATGGCATATTTTTTATTGATATTCACTAATTGTGTTGACTTCAAGGTTGGATTTTGCGAAATGTGGCCAGATCTTAGTTACTGAGGAGTTAGATCAGTCATATAATGCATATATTTAGTTTATGTTGTTTTTGCTGTTGTTATTGATGTTTTTTTTCGTCGGAAAACTTTGGTTTTTCGCCCTTTCCCCCCAGGCAGCCATGGCTAGATCAGCCCTGACACTCTTCATGTGTATACGTTCGTTATATATAGCGATTCTGGCATCACTATTTAGCAAATCGATATGATTTTGCAATAGAATCTTCAAACTGAAAAACAACAACAGAAATGGGGCTCAACGCTCAATCTGTAACTGTGGGTTTTTCTCTGCACTTCAATCATAACTAGAATGCTTTTTTACTATTCATAGATAACACTTCAAGCTGATATGCCAAGGTCTGGCAAAAGAGTGCTGGCCATGCCGCGGTCTGGGAAAAGAGGCGAGTTCTCGACGGAGAGAAAGATGGGTGGTTTTCCGAGGCATGGAAGACGAGAAGAGAAGTTTGTTGGTAGCCAAGAATCGAATGCGTCGATGGCTGTGAAGAAAGAGACTGAAAACAGCAAGAAAGGTAGGGCTTATGAATCTTCCAATCGTGAATCTGATACCTCCTACTTTGACGAGAATGGATTTGAAAACGATCTAGATCCCTAAATAATACCTTACAGAAGATTTAAATGTACTTGCATTCTAAGATATTTATGTATTATTTTGTTAGTGAAGTTTGAATTTTGTTGCTAGTTTGGGGACATGTTAAAGAATCACTGTAAATTCTTGATTAGGGGGTCCCCACCTACGAATAAGCCTTCCCCCTGCGATGAGCCTCCACCTCTCAACTAGTTTTGACAAAATAGTTCCCCTCCTTGAATAATTGTCATGGGGGTATCTGAAAGAAGGTTGAATTTTACACGAGACTTAAAGTATCCTTTGTTTCTGATCATGCTTCTCAATCGCTTTTCCCAAATTTTTTCTCAAAATTGATGCGCGACAGTAAAGTACCGCCTAAAACAGCCTGATTAGTTTCTTATGTTAAGATAAACTTCTTCAAAACAGGGTGTGTATACCATGGTATGAGAAACACTTTATGTTCCAAACAGCTGTCAAAATTTTTAAGAAACGTTTTTGAAATATGCACTGCTGTGCGAGGATCTAATGGTTTGAGCCAGTACTGAAAGTTTCTTGAAATTATAACAATTTGGACCTAAAACTTTCATTCTTGTTACTAGAGACCTTTTGATGACATATTCAAATTTACGCATTTCAATATTTCTACGTACCATCGTGAAAGAAACTGATCATGAATCAACCAAAATAGTATCTAGTAGTAGAGAGGTATTTTATTCAGCGAAATCAAGCCCGAGTCTCTAATAATGCAGTTTCTTAAAGGCAGGGACTTTACTGTAATATTTCCTTTTCTGAATATAATACAGTAGCTGTACATGGTTACACATCTACCAAGCTAATAATGCCTTCCTCTCAAATACTTCCACATCAAAAACTTCATTTAGGAAACATTCTGAAGGGGCTTATTCGAGAATGAACAGTAATACCAAACTGGTTATGCAGGCACGAAGTAAGCATTAGACAAATGGGGTCTATTTTAGTGTGGCGGTTAGACGGACTGGGCTTTATTTTGGATGCGGAATTCGGTTTCTGCAAGAAAATCAGTGTGGTATGCGGTTTTCCTAGTGCTCGAGGGAAGGGGGGAAAGGAGGGGTATTTCCTTTACTGAGCTTAGTATACATGTGCCTGCCCGGGCTTTGGGTCAATTTGCGTTGTTTTGCCCGGGCTATGGGTCATCCCTAATGGATTTTGGCTAAGGAGCAATAGCACAGTTTTCCAAATTTTGCAAAGTAGACATCATTCGAAAAAGTTTAGCGAGTGAAACTTGATTCTTGCAAATAGTGCAAAGTTTTGTTACCTCAGGGCCTCAGGGGTGTTTAGTCTCTTGTGCAAAATAAGTTTGGTTTGTTATGAAACTGTGAACTGTGATGCCTTCTGATTACGAATCTACAAGCAGATTACGGAAAGGCTCGTTCCGATTGAAACATTGGAATAGTCCTTGGTGAAGGTTATCTCTGTCAAATTTTATCAAGATGGTATGGGAGCGAAAACTGACAGCATTGTATTTTGTGGGAAGCGACCGGTCAAACTAGTCACATTCTGCAAAACCTATCTTCATATCAAATTCCAAAGGTACTAAAGCCTTCTCAAGAAGACAAAATTTTACAGCTCATGCAAGAATTAAGGGCGTATTCTTTTGGGCATCTGAAGTCTGCGAAGTCTTTCGAAAACGGAAGGCTTCGCAGAGAAAAATTTCAGTTACCAAAAGAATGGGAATTCTGAAAACGGTAGGGTTGGCAGACTTCGCAGAGAAAAATGCCAAAAGAATGGGAATGGAATGCTGAAGAAATGAGAATTCGAATGTTGTTGTTCGACCGAGCGAATTGAAACCATTGCAATGCAATGAACTATTGTTATGCCAATCACTGATATCCTTGCTCAAATTCCAGGTGTCAACTCCACGAGTGTGACAGGTTTAGTACTTTTATTAACCTCATTTTAAAGACAAAGTTTGCATACAGTATCTGATAGGTTTTTATCTATATATTATTATTTTTTTTTTTTAACATTTATTAGTTACAGCTTCTCCCAATTTTTACTGGAAGCCAAAATCTTAAGAAACAACCGTTAATCTCACCCATTATGAAGCATCGATCAGTCAAAATCTTGACATGGAACATTCAAGGAATTCAAAGTAGAAGTATGGGTGATAAACTTACACATCCAGACTTCTTACATAAAGTCTCAAAATTTGATATTCTCTGTTTGGTAGAAACACATGAAAATGAAAACTCAAATATGAACATCATAGGCTTCAAAAAATTAGTATCTGTAAAAAGGGAAAAAATAAAAAGCAAATCATCAGGGGGGATTGCTATTTTCATAAAATCGCATTTAATAAATGCAATCAGTGTAGTGGAAGGAACCAATCTAACCAATGACATTGTTTGGATAAAGCTTAAAAAGAACTACTTCAGTAAATCAAATGATCTTTTTCTGGGAACACTATATTTCAGCCCGGAAAACTATGAAAAGAAAACTAACAAAGATTACATGTACCAACTAAACCAAGAAATTGATAAATATAAAAACAGAGGACAGATTATTATTAATGGTGATTTCAACGCTAGAATAGGTAACAAGCAAGATTTCATTGAATACAGTAAATATTTTGACAATGAAAATGATATAACAAGCCTTAACACAAATTCAAAACACAAATTATTCAGAAATTCAGAAGACAGTAACCTTAATGCCAGAGGAAATGAATTACTAGATTTGTGCACATCACATGATTTAATCGTAGTAAATGGGCGGAAGACAGGAGATTGTCAAGGAAAAAATACCTGCTTCCAATGGAATGGCTGTAGCTTAGTAGACTATTTGATAACATCGTTTGCAGTTTTTGACAATATTGATTACTTTCAAATACAAGATCTCGACCCATGCTTTTCAGACCATTGTGCTTTAGAATATTCAGTTACCACAAATGCACTGAATCTAACAAACATAGCAACCAGTAAATTGAATGATGCCCCCAAAAAATATATTTGGAATGAAAACATTAAACAATCATACATCGCAAATTTAAGTAGCCCAGTCACCCAGCAGTTACTTGCAGAAGCAAATTCTAAGATTTTGGAAATTTCAGACAAAGAATCATGTACTTCTAACGTACAATTGATCACAAATTTATTAATTTCAGCTGTCAAACAAAGCGGTGCAAAAACAAAACGGACATCTCGAAATCGTTTCCCTCGTCATAAAGCTTGGTTTGATAATGATTGTAGTATAAACAAAACTGATATTCTAAATCTAGGTAAATCTGTATCCAGAGAACCAAAAAACTCTTCAATGCGAACGTTGTTGAACGATAAGAAAAGAACATTCAAAAAATTGATCAGAACGAAAAAGTCATCCTATAGAAATGAATTGATAAACAGAATAGAAGCATCTGATAACAACCCCAAGTCTTTCTGGCGCCTCTTAGAGGAACTTAAAAACTCTACAAAATCTGAAAATAATCATGTCACCTCAATTGATTCAACAAAATGGATTAACATGTTCCAAACCTTACTCTATAACAAAGATGAGTTAGACATTAACACAAATATCAATCCAGACGACGAAGTCGATACCATGTTGACGGAAAAAATCACCTTGCACGAGCTAAATAATGCAGTAAAAAAGCTCAAAACTGGTAAAGCATCTGGACTAGACCAACTTTTAAACGAGATGTTATCTACCTCTGTGAACTTATATCCAAACATCTTCATAAATTTGTTTAACAGTTTATTAGAAAACGGGATATTTCCTTCAGAATGGACTAAAAGTATGACAGTACCACTGCATAAAAAGGGAGATAAATCATCAGAAACAAACTATAGAGGAATTGCTTTATCATCCTGCCTAGGGAAATTATTTAACATGATAATTAACAACAGAATAAGTAAACATATCTTTACACATAACATAATTAAGCCAGAACAACTCGGCTTCGTTCCAGGAAATAGAACATCTGATAATCTTATGATTATACACTCCCTGATCAACCTCTATTGTAACAAAAACGGCAAAAAATTATATGTGGCCTTTATAGACTTCGAGAAAGCTTTTGATAGTATATCTAGAAAATTGATGTTACAAAAATTATACAAACTAGGTATAAGGGGCAACATTTATAAGGTTATTGAAAATATGTACAAAAACGATGAAACTTGCATAAAAATTGGAGACAAAATAACACACTTCTTTGATGTTAACAGAGGAGTGAAACAAGGATGCATTCTAAGCCCAAACATTTTCAATACTTTTCTGAGCGATCTTCCCGAAATCTTTCGAAAACCTTCAAGTGAACCTGCGAAAGTAGGAGATACTACCATTGGATCGTTATTCTGGGCAGATGATATCATAATCATATCTGAATCAAAATTAGGTTTACAGCGATCTTTGAACGATCTAAACAATTATTGTCACGAAAATAAATTAAAGGTGAACACAAAAAAGACAAAATGCATGGTCATGAATAAAGGAGGCAAATTCCTACAGAGTAACACATTTCACTTCAAAGATCAAAAACTAGAAACCGTAAAAACTGTTAATTACCTTGGCTTTTTGATAACCCCAAATCTAAATATTAAGGAATTGCTAAATGATCTGTATAAACGTGGCCTAAAAGCATACTTTAAACTTAAAAGTTGTTTAGATGACCTATTTAGACGTAATATCACTCTTACCATTAAACTATTTGATAGTCTAGTCAAACCAATACTTCTGTATGGGGCAGATTTTTGGGGTTGCCTCAAACATGGATTTAGTGACATGAATCCGATTGAAAAATTGAACATAAGACTTTGCAAACACTTATTAGGGGTGAAAAGATCAGTTTCAAATAACGCTTGTAGATGTGAACTAGGTAGACTCCAACTTTATATTACTGGATTCAAATCAACTGTCAAAAATTGGATACGTATCCTCAAAAACGATTCCAATTCACTTCTGCGTAGTGTTTACAACAGCAATATTATTATGAACCTCAACTGGACCACCACATTTAGCAATATTCTAAGTAAACATGGCTTAGGATACTTATGGTTATTACCATCAAACAATATTAACAACCAGGCTACAATGCCTATGAACACTGTAAATATTATTCACCAGCGTATTATTGATTGTAGCTATCAAAACACTTTAACAAGTTTAAAAAACCAACCAAAAATGCGCACATATTGTCTATTTAAAGATAATGTAAAAATGGAATCATACCTAATGCACGAAACAAACATCATAACGCGAACCATCGTTAGCAAATTTAGGTTATCAGATCATCGCTTAGAAATCGAAATTGGGCGTTACTTTAGACCACCTAAAAAACCAGAAGAACGAATATGTACCTTTTGTAATATCATGGAGGATGAAATACATTGTCTAATGACATGTAACTTGAACAGTGAGGAAAGGAAAGAACTATTTGATGTAATATCATCAACGAAACCAGTATTCAACTGTTTGGACACAAAGAGCAAATTTATATACCTGATGAATGAAACAAATACACCACTAAATCATGCCATTAATAAATTCATTGAAAACTGCTTAAAATCATCATATGGAGCGAAACAGGCATATGA
Source organism: Aurelia sp. 4 Dawson et al 2005 (assembly GCA_964019985.1). NCBI lineage: Eukaryota > Metazoa > Cnidaria > Scyphozoa > Semaeostomeae > Ulmaridae > Aurelia > Aurelia sp. 4 Dawson et al 2005. The sequence goes on along the minus strand of OZ026511.1, from coordinate 7,998,903 downwards.
ACCTGCAAACACCTAACATGACAGTATTTTGATTATGACAATACTTTCGCCTAATGCTGCATTTCGTTGTTCTTTTTTTTTTTTTGTATTGTTGTTAATGATATTCTGTTCTGTTTTTATTTATCAATAGCTGTATTAAGTATACATTTAAAACAATGTACTAGGCTTTTGATTGGGAATGAAATCTGAAATCTGAAATCCAAGAGAAAAGAATCTGCGAAGTACCATTGTTTTTTCGATTGTTTTCGAAAACTTTCATTCACGAAACAATGCTCTCTGCGATCTTTCAAAAGTCTTCCAATTCAGGAGCAGAGGGTTTCCGAAGCTTCGGATCTCTACCGTTTTCAGAAGATGCCCAAAAGAATACGCCCTAAGTTTTGCTCGCTAAAATCTTTTGAATGATATCTAGTTTGCATTATATTTGAAAATAATGGTAATTCTATAGCCAAATACCATTTAACTTTGTTTAGTTTTTTGTTACACTTTAGTTTGTATCTTTAAATTCAATGATTTAACACTACTGTATCTGCAAAGTTACTTTTTGTCCTCAAATTTTAAACTGTAAACATGAGCAATAAGGTACAGTGTTTATAGCAAAACAATTAAAGTTTGCTACCTCGGTATTACTGTTTTACTTTGTTGCTTTCTCTTCGCCTGAAACCAAACCAGTGCTAGAAATCAAATTCTGCGTGTCTAAACAAATAGTTTCCACACAGCGTTCATCGTCGTTTCAAACTTCCTAGGCAGGTTGGAGTGAGGATGAATGCTGTGCAGGAGCCCACAGTTCATATGCGCAGGAGCTATTTAAAGTTGATTTCCAGCACTGGTTACGCTTGGGCCAAAGGGAAAACAATAAAGAAAATTATGGTAATACACGTTTTTTTATAAGGAACTGGTTTATAAGAAACTGGTACTAAGATAGCCAACTTTTAAGAAACGCTAGTACTATGTCTGAGAAGTATCAAGAAGCTTTTAAAGGTTAAAAGCATGGATATTATAGTAAATATATCGTTCAACCTTTATTCTTGAGCAATATCAACTAACCGTTTTGGTTTTCAACATAACTGAACACTGCTTATTCCTTTACGATATTTTGAAAGTCAATAGATATATCTGCATCGGTACTTACTGACCACATTGATAATACTGGATTCAAAAAATGAGAAACCAATTAAGAAACTTTTAGTTTTAAAATGGACAAAAATTCATGCGAAATTAAGAAACTTTTAGTACTATGACCTGATCCAAGTTTCTTATAAAAAAACGTGTATCGAGAGAATAACTTTAATTTCCAGGCTACAAACACGGTGCGTTATTGACCATGTACCCTGGGTACCGCAGCCAAAAATATAATCAAAAGCCTTTCATTTAAATTTTGAGGCTCTGGTACCCAGGGTATTGACCATGCTGTAAACATCAGATGAACACAAATCCGTCTATTGGTGATTTTAATTGTATTCAAGTCTATTTCATTTGCTTCAAATTATGAATACTTAGTAATGACGATTGAGTGCCCGAGTTAGTCGGATAAATGTAGAAGTAGAAATGAAATTCTATGATATTGAATTGTGAATAATGGTAGTCAGCAGATAAAACGTTACCACGTCGTGTCATTGTGCAAAATGTGCTTATCGTCAAGACGAATGAGAGGAATGAGCATGGGCAGTAGGAGACTGCTGTGCTGGCCTTCATTAAGATATCATAAAGAATATATAATGGGAAAGTGGGAATAACCCGATTTAATAAAATTTCCCCCTTTCACATGTTTTGACAACCAGCCCCACAAAAATTTTTCATACCTCTTTCTAAAGATAGGCGAAATGACACCTTGAAAAATGGCACATCTTCGTTGGACAAATAAACTAAGTGCTCCCCCTCCCGGGGAAACGATACTGATGTCCCTCATCGGATGGAAAGATGCTTGCGGTGATGAATATGTGAATCACTTTGAAGGCAGGAGTATGGTGGCCCATCGTTATCATCCATCTTTTCATGTCATTGCATTGAAAATTTGTAATTTATTTTTAAAAAAATTGAAGCAAAATAGAAAAATAATTTTCTGTAACAAAAAAAATTTATTTTCACTCTTTCTTTTATTTTCACCGTCAGTTTATTATTTATTATTTCATTTTTTTAATTTTTTTTTTGTTTTCGATTTTTACCCGTGGCCCATCGTTATCATTATCAAAATGGAAACGAGGCTACTTTTTCCCGCCAAAACTTCCTTGTACTGTGATGCACATGTTTTTGCATCACCTTGGCCTAACTGTGCTTGTCCGTTAGCCTATATTGAAAATGTCAAAGAGAAAGGCATGGGATTTTTATGAGAAGAAATGTTCTGCAAAAAGAAGAGGAGAACCTGCCTTGAAGAAGAAATCAAGTGCCCCTTGTAGTATAATGGTGCAGCGCATGAGTTCTGAGGCAAACCGACTGAAGAAGTTTGAGCCGCTCGATACACGTGATTTCGTAGACTTTTCTGATTTCGACGAGATCTCTATCGACAACATCAAACTGGCCTGTGAGAAATTCTACGAAATGCCCAAAGGTTCCTGCGATGTTCTTTTGGGTGACAGGGGGCCATCCTGCTACCTAACGGAGCAAATTGTGGGCAAAAAAGTATATTTTATTCGTTTCTTGGACCCCACAAAGAGAACCAAGAACAGCAAGGGCACTCAACCACAACTTGAGACAGGGAAGAAGAAAATCATGGAAGGTAATGAGTCAAACATGGGTCTGTCTAGTTTCATAGGAAGGCACCCACAAACCACTGTGTTTCCTGAGACCACTTTTCCAAAGGTACCCCAGACTGCCTTCCCAAAGTCTGTTTCCATAGCAGATTTGTTGCAAGCCCGTAAGCTGATTGAAGCTCCGGACATTTCTACTGTTACAATGGTACTTGAGTCTTACAATGTTTATGACAAGGTATGGGAAACTGTAAACACTGTGGAGTTTCTTAAGGAGAACAAAAATTTTTCAGAAGGAGGATTCCGCAGGGCATATATTGCTACATCAAAACATCCAGGTTTTCCCAAAAAATGGGTTATCAAAGAATCAAAAGAAGACAAAGTTGATCTGTTGGAAATGACAGTCAAGTTAACAAATGCACAACACACAAGGAAGCAGGTACAAATGCACTCAGTTGCAAGGAACATTTGTCAGAAATTTGCTAGAGAGGTCCATGACACTTTTGGTACTTGTTTCAATTACAAGAAAGTGTATTTTTCAATGATGAATGGAACCCCAGTCACTGTGGAAGAGTTCATTCCTGGTAACTTTGAAAAGTATTCAAACAACACAGGAGAGATGGCTGCAATCAAGTCTGATGAGCACAAGGAATTCATAGAAAAGGCTGAATCTTTCATGCATTTTTCTTATGTTATTACCAATAAGCAGTTGATGGTTGTTGATTTGCAAGGTGTTGGTTACGATCTCTGTGACCCAGAGATAGCAAGCATGGTTTTATTGGAGGAGGGGCAACTTGAGCAGCAGATGCAATTGAGACCTTTATGACCCATCACACATGTAATCAATTTTGCAAAATGATGAAACTGTAAATTGCAAACTAGACACTTATTTAAAGATTTTTTTGGTGTTTTATTTCAATAGTTTTAAGCTAGATTGCAGGGAATCAAGGTTTGGAGCAGAAAATTGAGAGCTTCTGTAAAAGTTTAGTAATAACTGGCATATTTTTTTGATAAAAAGGGAAGCAGGTGAAAATGATCAAAGAAGGGCATGTTGCTTTAGCCTTTTAAAAGTCATAGGATTAAGAATCTCAAATGGTACTTCATTTTTTAAAATGTCTTAAAGACCGAGGGGCATGGGTAAGAGTTCATTGAGATAGACCTGTTTCACAATTAAATTCAGTTTGAGGCACAGATGAGATTCCCTGTCTAGCAAGAAATCTACACTATACCTATTATTTTGTAAATACGCATACAAAGCTATTTCATGTGTTGCTTCGTGTAATGCATGCTTTTGAGATTTAGATCCACATAATATCCAGGCAAATGATGTTCCTGGAAATATTTCAAAAGCTGACCTTTTTGTGAAAATGGTCTATTAAATCTAAACTAAAACAAATTTGAATGTTCACATGACTGGAATTTTAAAATGCATTAAATTGTGACATTAGAAATGTCTCAATGAAACAACCCATGATTTACCATGTTGCATGATAGCATGTTGAGGGTACGGGTATGTGCCACCCATATGGGTGGGTTTTTGGACCCAAAAATCTCTAAGCAAGGGTCCTTTTTTGGCAGATTCTCCTTAAACATGGGTGGGTTTTCCAGAAAAACTGGCAAAAATAGCCAAAAATGGGTAATTTTCAACCGAAATTCATCATAAAAGTGGGTATGATGGCTAGTTTTGGTAATTAGAAGAGGGTAGCTTTCTGAAAATTGGTCAGCAGACCCCCGTCCCTCTGCAAGTCATGTACCCCCAGGTCTCCAGGGCTCAACTGAGCCTGTATGGCGAATTCAGTAAATCATGGTGAAACTGAAACTGAAAAAGGACCTGCTATGCTGTTTGTTTCTGTTACATAACATGTTCATGATGCTTGATGATCATAGTTGAAGATTGAAAATGACCTGTTTCTGTATATTTCTTGCTTTTAATTCTGTAAATTTATGAAAATATCACTACTTTTAAGGCCCCCAATGCAATGGACCAGAGTCATGGCAAATAACTGCAAGGCCAATAGATTTAAACAAGATACATTTTTTTCACAATTCTATGTTTACTCATTCCTGCAAGAAAATAAAGATTCAAGATTCTTTTTCTGCATGTCCTTTGTCTCAGTCAAGTAAATAAATTGCGTTTCAAGAATATATAAGAGTTCTTGGCATCTTTGCTTTCAACCTCCTCTGGATTTGGTATCTTTGCCATTAAAGCTTGCTTTAATTCATTTTCAATGAATTCGCTTTGAGCAGCCTCTATACCAGACAGCTCTGTAACCTCCACTAATTGCTCATTTGATATGGGAATGCCCATTCTCTCAGCCTCGTATCTCTCTGGAAATGAAAACAAATGATTTGGGATTCCAGTTGGCAGCTCTAAATCTTTCTGACCTCTTATTCTATGATTGTTCCACATGTCAACAAAAATGTTGCACTCTCGTTGCATTATTGGCACATACACATATGCCATGATCTTTCTGTGCAAATGATTATGTGGGTCATATTCTTGTTCCTGAAGCAGTTCTTTTAGCTGTGTTTTGAAAAACTTTTCTAATCGCTCATGGAGGTCTCTCCACCATCTCTCTATCTTATTGGATGTTGATGGGCCATATGCAATTGAATCCAATGGATCTTCAAAGATGTCATTCTGGGACATTAAGTATGTGTGGATGGTGGCCATTTTGCCAGTTTCTGTCCCCTTATCCATTCTCAAGAACCTTGGAGCCATTTTCAACTTGTGCAACAAATCTGTGTATAATTGACCTATGACTAATGGGTCTGAATTTGAGACTACAACAGACAAGGCCAGGATTTTTCTGGAGAAGGTATCAATGAAGCCGTACACCCCCAAAGGAAATGTCCAGTTCTGATAACCACACAACTTGTCATGGCCATCGACTGAAACAACCCACAATGATCCTTTAGAAGTGAAATGTGTCTTATCTCGCTTCCTCTTTTTCTGGAGACTCCTTTTGGCGACACCCTCCGGATCAATGTCCAAAAGAATATTGTTGACTAAATGCCTCGGAACCTTTATGTCATGCTGAACTCTTAGCTTTTGAGACATGGCTCTATAACCAAGCAGCTGTCCAGGGCCATCAAGCTCAGCTCTAATTGCACACTGAACATCTTCTACGTCGATAGATTCGTCAATGTAATGTATTCCAAAATGGCGCATACGCCTGTCCAAAGTTGGAAGACTCCATTTATAACAGGTGTAGTCACGTTGCAAAAAGTCCAACATCTCTGCCCTTTTGATATTGTGACGAACATAATTCCTCATGTCTTCAGCAAGATCGCAATCATTTTTCCAACCAGGCTCCATCATAAGTCACAGATGAATCGCAGAGAGAAAGACTTTTTGAGAGAAAGAGCGGGAAAAGTAGCCTCGTTTCCATTTTGATAATGATAACGATGGGCCACGGGTAAAAATCGAAAACAAAAAAAAATTAAAAAAATGAAATAATAAATAATAAACTGACGGTGAAAATAAAAGTAAGAGTGAAAATAAATTTTTTTTGTTACAGAAAATTATTTTTCTATTTTGCTTCAATTTTTTTAAAAATAAATTACAAATTTTCAATGCAATGACATGAAAAGATGGATGATAACGATGGGCCACCATACTCTTCATAAAGCTTGCGAATAGGTCAGAAATCTTTCCGTGTATCTTCGCCTTGTTCGAATTTTGAGGAAATGAATGTAACTTGGCGAATTTGCTATTTACTGTGTGACATTACTAAGGTCCCGTTCACACTGTTCCGTTTTTGAAATGATGCGTTTTTATTGATCAAAGCTACCCGTTCACATTACTCCGTTCTTCTACAAAAACGGAGGGAAAAACATCCGTTTTTGTGCGTTCACGTTGATCTGCATGATAACAAATACGGAGCCAAAGATATCCGTTTTTGTGCGTCCACATTGCTCCGGTTTTGCGAAGCTCATTGTTGGATATTGGAGCGTTTTCAAAAACCTCCGTTTTTGTGGATATCCACTTTTGATAGCGTTTTCGAAAACCTCCGTTTTTGTGACGTTTTTGTGCCGTTCATTGTGAACACTTTCACAAAAACGGATGTTTTTCTCTCCGGTTTTGTACAAAAACGGAGCAGTGTGAACGGGGCCTAAAAAAGTATGGTTAAATGTAATTGAAAGCAGATCACTCTTACTTATGATAAGGGAATAGCACCGTGGTCATCTCTTTGGTGCAACCGTGGATTATTGGGATCTTCTCTTCATGCTTTTATTGGGAGAGGATATCATATGGCCTTTTTGGGGGACTGGTACGGCAGGGGTTTTAGGGCGTGTTTGATTGGTAATTCCAAACCTACCAAATCCTGAGAATGGTAGACTTCACAGAGACGGAAACACAGTGCCCAATCAAACACAAAATTCTTCAAAACAGCAGGTTTCAAATTCATCCTGGCGAAAACGAGGTTTCCTGTTGAAAAACACAAAGACGAGTCTTGTGCTTGGCAAAAAAGCCTGAACTGACTCAATTACCATAGTAACACGAGCAAATTCGCCTCGTTTTCAAAGTTTTGCAAATGAAAACGAGAATCTCTTGAAAGTCTGCCAAACCTTCTGCCTGCTGGAGCAGAAGGCTCGGCAGGCCTTCCAAACCTGCCAAACCTGCCGTTTTCAGACTTTGGTAGTCAGTGAAAGACAAATTCCGAGTCTTCCAAGTCTACCGTTTTCAGAATTGGCACTAATCAAACACACCCTTATTGTCCTTCATGCTTACTTCAAGACGTTTTCGAAACAAAACATTTCAAAACCAACAAGGCAGCAAAAAATTTGTCAAAGCAATGTGCCCATTCTATTCTTTAGTCAATACAATCGGTAAACTGAACAAAGCGGTAAACTTTTAGCGCAACAAAAAATTTATTGTTTTTGTTGTGTGCAAATTCTTATTGTGTTCTTGTATAATTTTTATCCCTTTTGTTTCCATTTTAATGAATCGTGCAAAACGAGGCATGCCATATCAGTTCACGAGTGTATGAACTGTATCGAATCACATTGTCTGCAGAACAAAGCGTATCCATGCCACTTTTTTGAGGAGTTTACTGGCGCTTGCGGAGAAAATATAGAACGAGACAAATTTGCAAGAAGTTGCTCACAACTGGATGTTTTAAACGAAGTTTGGAAACATTTAAATGGAAAATGAAGTCAAATTAGTCTTTCAGCCGTTGGTAAGTGAATCATTTAGCTATATACAAACTAATCCCTTTTGGGGGCAACGAATGAACTTTAATCGGTAAAAAAGCTTACTAGGCCCAAATTGCATTTCTAACAGAAATCACTGAAAATAGCCTACGATTTTGAGTTGAGTGCTTGGGTTATTCCTTTTGCAATATCTATAGTCACTGAGATGTTTATCCTTATATCTTATTCGTAGTGACTTTTAGCGATGCTTGAACGAGGGTCAATATTCTTCAGGCGGAAAATGAACGTAATTTCGACTCCAAATGAAGAAGCTGCTCAAGCAACTACAAACTGTAAAAGGGCATCCCTTCCACTGACTTATCTGAAAAAGGGGCCCATGCAGTTATTGTAACCTACAGGGACCGCGGTTCAGGGTTGGTTGGGTGGGCTATAGCCCACCTACTTTTTGGCAACAAATGGCTTTCTTTTTTTGGCAAAGTTTTGAAAATAATTAGTACTTAGTCGGCCGAAGGAGAAGCTGAATCTGGAATCGTTAAAGGCAAAACCAAAGCAATATATACATATATATTGAAGTTCTTGATTTTGCAGTATGTTTTATGGATCTACCATTCAATCAGCCAAATTTTAAGCATACGATTAGCTCGAATTGCTACTCCTCAAGGCATTGGTGGCATTGGTGGCATTGGCATCCAATGATTTTGCAGATGAAATTGAATGCTTGAAACTACTCACTATTATGGCGATGGTTTCTCTATGTTTTTATGAAAAGGGCGTTTGCAGCAATACAATGAGCTTGATCCTAAAAAATATTTCCGGGGGCTGCACCCTCGGACCCCCAAATTATACTCGCTTTGCCTCGCATCCTAGCCCATCCACTGTTTGGATCGATCTGCGGTCCTTGACTTAGCAGCCATTTCAACATTGTGATGATACTCAAAAATTCACTTCGAACGGCCGATTTGGTATCACATGCTTAGGATGAGGCAATGTGATTGGCTAAATACCGTGAAATTGGATAACTTCTGCAAACTTGAATAACCAGTAAGGATTTGAACAGTACACCATAGCACCAAGTTTCTTCCTCATATCTGCAATATTAAAGACTTTCGGGAGGGGTGCTACGAGGGCCTAAGAAGCCCTGTTTTATTACACGTTTTTTTATAAGAAACTGGTTTATAAGAAACTAGTACTAAGATGGCCAAAACTTTAAGAAACTCTAGTACTATGGCTAAGAAGTACTAAGAAACTTTTCAAAGTTAAAAGTATGGATATTATAGCAAACAGATCGTTGAACCCTTTATTCTTGAGCAATATTATCTAAACATTTCTGCTTTCGACATGACAGAACACTGTATATTCCTTTATAATGTTTTACATGTCAAGAATCATATCTGCCGCAGTGTTAGCGACCACATTGATATTCTGCATTCCAAAATAGGAAACCAATTAAGAAACTTTTAGTACTAAAATGGAAAAAATTTCATGTGAAATTAAGAAACTTTTGTACTATGGCCTGATCCAAGTTTCTTATAAAAAAAACGTGTAGGGTTAAAGGTGATCTGACACAAAATTTTATTAATGCTAGTGAATGCAATAGAAACCCGCATAAAAGAACACAGGTTCTTCTTGGGCAGCCTGAATAGGTTCTTAACTAAATGAATGTTTTTCTAAATTCCAGCCTGCAAGGTTTTTAAAATGGTTCTCTGATACAGTACGCACCTTGCATACATTAATGCCGTTTTTTCAGCACAAGGATTCTTAAGCACAAGTATTGGCTCCTCAATGCTTGTGTAATCTCTTCACCAAAAACTCAGCATGCTCCTCCCGCAGTCTCCGAAACACAGAAGGTCAGCAAATTTACAAAAATGCTTTTCTTTCCGGGGACCTAAACTATGGAATAGCCTTCGTAGTGAGTCTAAGACGGCATCCTCCCTGGGTAGTTTCAAAAATCAATACAGGGTTGATTATTTCCTTTTTATTGTAAATATCATTTAGTTGTAAATAGGTTTTTAATATCATGGGTTCTTATTTTCTAACATTTTAATTGTATATTGTAATTAGTTTTTATTGGAGGGCCCCTTGAAAAACAACTTCGGTTGAAGGGCAACAACCCTCCTTAAACAAATCAAATATGAAATATGAAATCAAATATAAGACTTCTTTTGACTTCATGAGAACCATTTTAGGTTAGAATTCTTGTTTAAAAATCATGCCGTCCTCTGTACCAGAATTCTGATCAGAATGTAAGAATTCTTCAAAGTTCTGAGGAATTCTGAACACCTCAAACCTGTTATATAAGAATCTCTCCTAGTTTCAGCCTCTGGGAGGTTCTTATTGAATTTCAGCCTATAGGTTCTTATAAGAAAAGGCTCTTTTATGCAGCTTTCTACTGTAGCACAAATGCGTAAAGTGACTTCATATCATTCGCTTGCATTCTCCATTAGCACAATAATTCGTCACTTGAATTCCTATCTCAACAAGTCTGCAATGTTCAGACGGGCACAGCTTTGTCATTAGGAACCTTCTCGAAATTACCAGGAATCATATCAAAATGTCTGTTGATCTTGCATTGACATTCTGATCAGATCGCACAACTTCGAAGGAAAATGACGAATACCCTCCCGCTTTTCCACCAACAAGGCCGTTTGATGTAAGGTCTCCCTTTCGTTATGAGATATATGAGTGAGTTATCATACAGCCTTCGTAACACGGGGACCGACCTAAGGTTACCGAAGAAAAGGTCATCAAATGGCCAGAGGAATTTCTCATATAGAGGTGCAAAATTATGGAATGGCCTGCCAGCCGAGTGGAAGCAGGCAACCTCGTAGTATAGTTTCAAGAAAACTATTAAAAAAGTGCCCCCTTTCATTTTGACTTTAAGTTTGAATTTTTAACTTCATTGTAAATAGCTTTTGAACATTGTAAATAAGGTTTTATAGTTTAATTTATTTAATAGCTTTTTACTTTCTTTCCCAAAATTGTAATTAAATTTTTTTATCGGAGGGCCCCTTGAAAATCAACTTGTTTAAGGGCAACCCTCCTTAAATGTTTAAAATGAAATGAAATGAAATGCTTAGTTTAAATGCAATGCACCTTGAAAAAAGTTCATTGCCAAATCGTCAATTGCCACCTATAAATCCAGCTGGCATTTTTCACGTATAATGTAGATCGTGCGATTGTCCTCTTGCGGAATTTCTTTTTAACTCATGTTTTGAAAGTGGGGTTATCCCACCCCCCACCCCATGCCCACCCTTGGCTAATGCTCATAACAAAACAGAAGAGAACACGAGATTGTTGTATCAAGTCAACTCGAAAGCCTTCCTTTAAATTACAGCAGCTTTTATGCGCAATAGTATGTATTCAATTATATTCAGTCCTTTATTTATATCAAATAGTGTCCCTGCAATATTCTCTCTCACTTTGCAACTCCAATTTGCTTTGCAAATTCCAAAGCTTCCAGTTCAGACTCTCGCTGTTGTTGTTGTTGTTGTTGTTGTTGTTCTCTTCGCTCTTGAAGTTGTCGTGCAAAGCTTCGTTTTCCACTGACACAATAATCACGGCAGACATTGCAAAGTGCTCGCTTGCTTACCACTGCTCTTCTTATCTAAAATTGACGACAGAAGGCATAAGACTTTGTAGCATATACTTCAAATAAAGATAGCCTTGACAGGCAGCATAGGTTTCAAATCTTTAAAATTCTATGACCTATTTCTTTGAACTGAACGGCTTCAAAGAAACGTGAACCATTATACAGTGAATCTGCCGTTGGACTTTTCCAAAATATTCAATATTTTTAGTATTACAGTACTTTTCTTCTTATTTTAGAATTCATGGAAATTTTCGAAAAATACTTAAAACCATCGTAATGTATAAACCTCTTGATGAAAGATCAAATAATTTTCAAGAAAACCATAATTTATGGATGCCTACAACATGGTATCAAGCAAAACTCTTTGACTCTACTGGTCTGTGACTTAAAAATTTGATGACGTCACATCATAAATAAGCTGAAATATAAAAAAGGCTGTAAGTTTGATAAATATGCAAGATTTCTGAAAAGTCTAACGGTAGAATCATAGAAAAGTGGCTAAAGTTTCTTTCAAGTCATTCAGTTTAAAGACATAGGTCATTGAATTTTACACCCGCCTTTTTTCGTAGATTTAAAAATTTGGAACCTATGCTTTGACAGGCTACTTTTAACAATAGTCTTTAAAGGGAGTGCAGAGACCAGCAGAGCCCTTTTCCATCGTTTGTTTGTGATTTGCGAATTTTGTAAAGTGAGTTACACGAACTTTTTTATAAGAAACCAAGAATTTGAGCCAGTACTGAAAGTTTCTTAAAAATTATCAGATTTTGAGTACTCAAAGTTTCTTATGAGGTTCTTAATAGCCTGCGTGCATCCCCTACTGTTCCTTTAGGGTTGAAACTTCCCGTTGAATTGAATTCATTTTCTGACGCTAGTGGGGTCTGCAAACCAGCGAATGAAAGCCTGTTCTGAGTCACGTGCTGGTTCCGCAAAAACACGGAACTCTCTTTATTGATTAATAAACAATCCATTGTCTTGCGAAGTACTTCATGTGGTTTTTACTTCATCCTAATTGCAAAATGGCCTTGTCGAAGAGCAAAATGGCCTCGCAAGACAATAGATTGTTTACTAATCAATGAAAATAGTTCCGTGTTTTTGCGGAACCTGCACGTGACTAAGAACAGGCTTTCATTCGCTGGTTCGCAGACCCTACTGGCGTCAGAAAATGAATTCAATTCAAGGGGAAATTTCAACTCTGCGGAAACAGTAGGGGATGCACGCAGGCTAGTTCTTAAAGGTTCTGCAACAATGTTCATGTTCACTACGTGTTCCCTCGAATTTCAAAACACTGATTTTGAAGCATGTCTAATGTATGCACATCATTCAAGAAGCTTACAAGTACTATACACTCCCTACTTACATCAAACGACTGAGGACACCAAACATTTTTAATTTATATAGATTGCATTTGACTTTGATATGGTTTGGAATGAAACTGTATAGAAACAATGAATACTGCTCTTAAAAACGTATGTTTATCCAGCAAAATATAAGCAAAAGAAACAAACTGCCATCTGTTTTTCCTTTTCATTTGAATTTGTGAAAGCCCCCCCCCCACCTCTATAAATCCCCTTTCATTAAACAACCCCCTAGAATCTCCGAAACTGAGTGAGCGACAGGGTATTGCAAGTGATAGGAAATTATGAGATAGGGAGTTGCAATTGATAAGAAATTATGAGATAGGGAGTTGCAATTGATAAGAAATTATGAGATAGGGGATTGTAACTGATAAGAAATTATGCAACAGTGTATGCACAGAAAGAAAATGTTTAGAGCTAGAGCTCTTTTTGAACAATTGGTAGAGTATAACTTCTGCAAACTGTTCATGCGACAGGGTATACTTTTGGGAGATGTTTTGTGCGATAGGGTACAGGGGTGGAGAGGTTTCCACGCACCCCGTTACTCCCCTAGTCAAGTACCCCCGGGCATTTAATGGCGGTGAGCAACTAAAAGTCCTTTCATATCCCACTGGCAATTAAAATTTCAAAATCAGCTGCTTCGTATTTTCTGCTAATTAAAGAATAGTTATCTCACTTTTGTGCTACTGCAAAAGGCCAAGGTCTAATTTCGAAATTGATTTAAATCTAAAGTTCATTTATTAAATTCAAAGTAATTTCGATTTAATTAAAGTTTTCTCCTGTTTTCAGATTTATTCCTGCTAAGAAATTAAATTTTTATGAGGCACTGATAATTTTGCTGACTTGGATAAATTTTAGAAGACATTTAGTTGGCTCTTGGCTTTGTATTAGGACCCTCGTGTTTTTCATGTGTATGAAAATACGCTTCGATATTAAATCTTCTTCCACAAAAATTTTTGGGGCTTTGGGGCTTGGGTGGAGCCACTAAACAAACCGCTGAAACAATGGTCACAGTTGCTTAAAACAATGGTGCTTGCAGAGTAGCTTATAACTGGGCGACAGTGACGGAGCCTCTTTTAAGGGAGTACAAATACCATCATACTAAACGTGAAGTCGGCAATTTCCTCTGCACAGCCTCCAAAATGCACGTATTTTTTGTTACTAGAAACTGTTTGTAAAAAACTCAACTCTCAGATCGCTAAAATATCAAGAAACTCCAGTACTGAGAAAATATAACTTAAGAAACTATTTATTTTCATAAAGTAGAAGATTTAATATCGAAACGTTTGAAGAAGATTTAGTATCAAAACGTATTTTTATAAACAGTTGCGTTTTTATATCCGTTCTTTCTCTTTATTTTTGATGATGGTTTAGTTCACATATCTTAAACGTATTTATACAGGGCAAAATTCAATAATTTCATCGTTTACGATTTAGCCCTATTGAAGCAAAGTTTCTAACAAAGTAATCATAAATGAATTAGATAAAAATATATACATCTGCAAACAAGGACAGATTTTGTGATACAATAACAACAGTTACTTTAATTGAGACCTCGATTCAAGGCGATTAGTGACTGCAGACAAAGGAAATTCTCTCAACCTGTAAATCAAAACAAACACGTCCACAAGAGTTGGCCCGATACCAGTAGGGCAAACTCTCGCCTTGTGCAAGAGCAAAATGGTTTTTTAGAGAAGCTATGTGGTTATAACGAAAGATGAAGGGTAAATCTAATGCTCTGTCTCGCGGATTTTGTTTAGTTGATTGAGAAACTGTGGTAATTGTTTCATTTAAGCCCAAAATACTGGAGAATTATGAGGCCTCCTGCCCGGTTTCGGATTTGACTGTTAGCTAAAGCTACACTTTGAATTTCTTAAAATTTAAATCTAATTTCATGGTACAATGCTAAAGGATCTTAGATACATAAAATAATTCACAGTATCAAAGGATAATTTTTGGCAAGTTGTATTCAAAAAGTAGCCTCACGACATAGTCACAGATATCGCAAAAATAGCGACAACGACAACAATAACAATGCAACAGCAACAACAACATTTCTTATTTTTGCATCCATCAGTCTATCAATAACGATAACTACGAATATGCAATCAGTCTATTCAAAAAGGTGCTTCGTATTTCCTAAAATTTTGATCTAGTCATCGCAGAAGACCTGGGACAGGTAAAGCAATTTACGTCGCTGGAAAGCGATTTTTGGCAAGCATCATTCAAAGTACTGTAGCTACTGACATGTTCCAGCTCTCAGTCTAATTTTATTGCAATTCAAAGACTGAAAGATCTTGGACCTGTAAAGTAATCTACTGGGTAAAATGATATTTTGCCAGTTCCTTGCTCAGCTGCACCTGAAATTTTAAAAAATGTCAATCTAATTTCATCATGCGAGGCCAAAAGTTTCTTGACACATATATTAATTTACATGTTCAAAAGATTTGGCAAGTTCCATCATAAAGTGCAGGGCCTATTCTGAAATTGGTCAAACTCAGAGAAAATCGTATTTTTGATAACAACAGATTTTCTGTGAGTTGCAAAGTAATTTAACTGTTTTCAGTATTTGTAGGCGGAAGAAATTTACTAATTTTTTCACGAAAAAATCATAAGGTCAAATTTCTGCTGCGTAAAAACTCATTTTTGATCAAAAACGTGCCATTTTTGAACTTGTTTTAAAGGACAAGTCCGGAGTTGGTATGATTGTTGACTATTCAAGATATTACACTGTTGTGAATGGTGTGTAGAACTTTTTCCATTTTTTTTCTCTCTTTTAACCTGTGAAACTACATATTTCAATCTGCTAAGAAGTGCGAAATTACGTCATTTTGTATGACGTCACTTCACGTTGACCTGAATGAGGCTGCCAAGTGTGTTGATATTATGCCATCCACATTGCTAGCCTCCTGATCGCACCTTCGCACACTAGTACAAAGTACAGAATGGCGACGATATTTGGCCTAACTTCCGAAGAATCGTCAAAATTTATGAAAGTTCAAGGCATGAAAAATTGGAAAGAAGTCACGACTGGTGTTCAGCAGTTAGTGAGCTTGTTTTTAGCAATGATTTTATCAACCCCGGACTTGTCCTTTAACAGCGCTGAATGGCAACAAATTTTCAGCTGGTCTGGAGCTGAGAGCAAATTCTAACATGGAATTATGCTGAATTTTACTTGAAATAGCGCTATATAGGCATATGAGTCTCTGGCAGTCTGGTTCCCTGACGTCATTTTCGACTGGGAAACTGGGCTCCACGGAAGCGATCCAAAATAAAGTCTGGACAAAAACCGTAACCACGCACCGTAACTATGGCCTGGGCTTCTGTTATCATCGTAGCATGCTTTAAATCTTGCCCCCCAACAGAACGACGCTTTACTAGCCTGCGTGCAGTCTTTCTTTTGCGAAATTGAAAGAAGGTAAAGTTCTTTCAATTTACACAAAACAATTCAATTCACACGAAAGAAAGATTGCACGCAGGTTACGCTTTACCGGTTACCCAAATCAGGATTGAGAAGTTTGAGAACTTTCGCTGGTTTTTGTCCAGGCGTCAACAAATCGCTTCCCTGGCGCCCAGTACCCTCAAACGAACGCGGTCGAGTTGACGCAGAGAACCAGGCTGAGTCTCTGGTATGAAGTAGGCGCTGCCAAAAGGATAGGAAAATTTTGTCCGTCCGACAGTGTCCGTCCGACAGACGGACTGCACGCACTTAATGTATGCTCGTGCAATGTAAATAATCATTTTAAGGAAAGAGATGGATCGAAATGAAATTCTGAAGAGCTGAGCTATACATAGATACCAAAACTTTACAGGAAAATGCTTTTTAGGAGCAAAGACATGCAATTGAAGAAAAACAAGCACTAAAAGTTCCCTTTCTATCTAGTCCGTCCGAAGGACGAGCAAAACTTGGATTTTCACAGGACAGGGAAGGTAGAATGCAGTTCCATGAGGTTTACTTTGTAGACCACCAGATGTCTTAAATAGGATTACAGCTCAGGCAGCCATACGCATCAAGGTTT
This sequence comes from Aurelia sp. 4 Dawson et al 2005, assembly GCA_964019985.1. Classification (NCBI taxonomy): domain Eukaryota; kingdom Metazoa; phylum Cnidaria; class Scyphozoa; order Semaeostomeae; family Ulmaridae; genus Aurelia; species Aurelia sp. 4 Dawson et al 2005. The sequence goes on along the minus strand of OZ026511.1, from coordinate 7,982,099 downwards.
GGGCAGTCGGTAGCTCCAAAAAATTTCTATCCGACAGATTTTTTAATTAAAGAATAGGCCCTGCAGCTGAAGTCTTCCAAAATGTTCATCATATCATATTACAATAACATAATTAATTGATTTTGACATATATTATGATCTATAGCGGCAACAAATGATTGAACATTGTAACTGAAAGTTCCGCTCAACATATTGACTTACTGAAAACCAATTTTGGCCAATTTATCAAAGTCCATTTCTGACAATTTTTCATAACCAGCGGGCCTTAATGTATCACAAGGAAGTCTGGAACTTTTTAAGGGCTTTTCAATCAAACTGAAACTTTGATTGAAACTGAATGGATATTTTAGAATTTTAGTTAGGCAAGGAAATGGCAGGAAATTAACTGTAAAAGAACTATTTCTTTCAAAACTTTTGCAAATTCATAAAACTTTAATTGAAACTAAAACTTTCAGCATGAATTGAACGCATATTTTGAACTGTTAGAAACTGCAACAAAAATTTCAGTGTACAAGAAATGTAGTTTCTTTCAGACTTTCACACAAATTCATTGTCATGTGACTTATGAAAATTTTCAGTCAAGAGGAAACTTTAAACTAAATTGAACGGATGTTTTGAACTGTTTATACCGGCTGTGTCAAAAAGTTCAGGAGTTTGGGGGAGGGGGCTATGGAATGAAAAGTATGTGGCCGATATTCAATAATGAAATGTTAATCTATCAGTCAAAGGCTAACTTAGATGAGAAAATTTTGTTTGGTGGAATCACTCATCATTCAGACCCAGAGATAAAAAAAACATCTATCAAGGTTTGCATGGGAATCGCGAAATTTACGTTCCATTCTGGTCCATGATTTATATGATTTTGAAGATTACATTCAATGCTATTGTCAGTTTCGGAAATTGAATTTTAATGTCAATAGTAAGTAAATCATGGACCAGAATGGAATGTGGAATTCTTGCTCCCAAAACATGCTCCTCCAAGCATTTTCCTAATTTCTGGGTCTACATGATAAATGATTTTACCAAACAAAATTTTCTCATCTAAGTCAGCCTTTGGCTGATAGGTTAACATGTTGGTTTTGAATATCGCCACATACTCTTCATTCCAGAGTCCCCTAAACGCCTGAACTTTTTCTTGACTCACCCGGTATACATTGGCAGGAAATTAACTGCAAAAGAAAAATTATTTCCTTCAAAAATTTATAAATTCATTTTTATGTGATCAATGAAAATTTCATTCAAACTGAAACTTTAAAAATGAATTGAACGCTTAGTTTGAACTGTGAAAACTGCTACAAAATTTCAGTTAAAAGAAACTTAGTTTCTTTCAGACTTCTACAAATTCATTGTCATGAGACCAGTAAAATTTTCAATTTGTGAACGGATATTTTGAGCTATTATATAAATTAGCAAGAAATTAACGGTAAAAGAACTGTTAACTTCAAAACTTGTACAAATTTATTTTTATATGACCAATGAAAATTTCACTTAAACCAAAACTTTAAGCATGAATCGATGAGTATATTGAACTGCTTTGAATTAGCAGATTTTACAACTGTCATAAAGTTTTACAACTTCATTTTCATATGGTTAATGAAAATTTCCAATCAAGAGGAAACTTTAAATCAAGACTGAGCAGATATTTTGAACTTCTATAGATCTTGGCAAATTTACCAAGTTCTATTTTATACAGTTTTAGTAACCAGCTCTCTGTCTTATCAGATTGAAGTCTGATTCTTTTTAAGGGCCTGTTCATATGGAGGCGAGCCAGCCCGCTTACCGGGCTAGAGCTTTTTGCCGAGATCTCACCTCATCCCCAATTCCAATACAAAATTTGATTTCTGTTCATATGACCAGGCGGGCTGGCCCGCTAAGCGAGATCTCGCTGGTGTACTGGCGAGATCTCGGTGGGCGGGATGAGAATTTTCCCTTATGAACACTCCATCCCGGCTACCGAGATGAAAATGTCGCTATTGCTCATGTGTTGCTTATCTAAAAAATGGGCACGTGTCTCATTTTGACACGTGTCAAATCTCTGTCTCGGCAAGCGGGCTGGAATTTCTCCATATGAACACGAGATGAAAACTGTCTCGCCTACCGGGCCAGCCCGGTAAGCGGGCTGGCTCGCCTCCATATGAACAGGCCCTAAGTCTAAATTGAACGGACATTTTGAACTATTATAAATTTGGCCGGAATTAACTGTAGACGAAGCGTAATTTCTTTCAAAACCTTTATAATTTCATTTTCATATATGACCAATACAAGTTTTCAATGATAAGTTTAAATTCGCATTAAACGATCTTGAACTGTTAGAAATTGGCAGAAATTAACTGTAAAGAAATCAATTTTGTTTATAACGTTTTACAAAAACATTGTCATATAAAAATGGAAATTAAGAGGAAACTTTAAGTTAAAACTGAACGGATATTTTAACAGTTCTATATTGGCAGGAAATAATTGGAAAAGAAATGCCATTTCTTTTAAAACTTTTACAAATATATTCTCTTATGACCAGTGAAAATTTGAACTGGTATGAAGCAGCTATTTTGAACTGTTATAAAATGACAGGAAATTGACTGCAAAAGAAATGCAATATCATTCAAAATTTTAAAAGCTCATACCCATAGGACCAAAAATGAATTATTTCTCTTTGTGTGTACTCTAATCATTAATGAAGTTTTTAATTGAAACGAAACTTCAAATGTAAATCAAAAGGATATTGCGAACTGTTCTAAATTAGCAGGAAATTAACTGTGAATGAGATTGATGTTTTCAGTCACTGCAATCAATGAAAACCAAAGATCAATTCAACATGCAACAAAATCCTGTCAAGATTGAATCTCAACTGACAGGAAACCAATTGCTATGAAAGTTGCTCAAGCTTGAGAATTTAGCTTCAGCAAAGATTAGCTATAGAAGAAGACGTGGAGATATGATTACAACTTTCAAAATGTTACACGGCATGATCGATACTGATAGTAAAGTATTTTTTGAACGAAGTACTTCAGTTACGAGAGGACACAATCTGAAGCTTTTCAAGTTTGCTTCATCGTCGAGCCTGAGGAAGAACTATTTCTCAAACAGAGTAATAAACGAATGGAACAATTTGCCAGCAACCATAGTCAATGCGAAGTCAGTTATAGAATTTGAGAAATTATATGACAATTTTTGCGGCAACGAGAAGTACAACTATGAATGCGCTTAAAAACGAACACTAAAGGGTTTAATAGGCCAATGGCCTCCTTATCCCTCATCATATCATATTATTATTATTATTATTATTATTATTATTATTATTATTATTATTATTATTATTATTATTATTATTATTATTATTATTATTATTATTATTATTATTATTATTATTATTATTATTATTATTATTATTATCATTATTATCATTATTATTATTATTATTATTATTATTATTATTATTATTATTATTATTATTATTATTATTATTATTATTATTATTACAAAACATAGCGCACAGGGCGCTTATGAAGTGTCTCTTGGTTCCTCTCGTACAGGACTTTTCCTGATGACACTGCAATTTTGATTTTTCTGACCAATTTGGTCCAGGACAGGGTACTTAAAATGAATCGATCTCGGGGGGGGGGGGGTACATGAATTGCGGATGGACGGAGGTCTGCCGCCCGATTCTCAGAAAGGCCCGACCCTCTTCTAATTACCAAAAACTTGCCGCCATACCCACATTTATGATGAATTTTGATGGAAAAACAAACATTTTTGACTATTTTTCGCCAATTTCTGGATAACCCACTAACGTTTAAGGAAAATCTGCCAAAAAGGGACCATTGTTTAGAGAATTTCGGGCCCGCGTGAATTTGCTTCACTTGATAGTCTGTTAAGTTGTCCTTTGCAACTGCACAACTTGGAAGTCCTCTTTCTAACATGCTACCCTGGGTACCCAGAGCCAAAAAATAATAAGAAGGAAAAATTAAAAAAGGAAATAATTTTCCTTCTTTCTTTTTCTCCTTTCTTCCTTCTCTCTGTTCCTCTTACCAATTTCCTTCCATTTAAATTTTGGTACCGAGGGTACTAACATGCTGTTCTTCAGATCTGGATCTTCAAAGTGAAACCCAGTCATTTCAAATGTTAATTATCAAGGAAAAAGAACGTTCGAACGTGTATAAAGGAAGGAGGAGATTTTTCCTTGGTTTGCTTAAGAACATTTGAAGGCAACGTGTGGGAAACTTTCCTCGGTTCGTATCATACAAGACGACGTTCTGGCTGGCTTTGCTGTCCAGGCTGCTTTAGTTCCAATTTATCAAGGTCTCTACCAATGAACACGTGCTCACTCCTGCCTGCGCTCTCAATGACATCATAAAGACCACCATGGACAATACTTTTCTTGAAGACAGCAGCTTGAAGGGAGTTCAGTTGAAGCTATTTCGTGCGTTCCCACGAGAATTCTGGTCTTATCCTTTAGATAACAGCAATTTTGAATCTGTCAGCTGAAGTCTGATCCCAAATGATTACTTCAGAAGTGATTCTGGTTATCATTAAATAAGTTATACTGTCAAACGACATTTGCAGAGCACAAGAAATGTGTATGTAGTCTGGGATTTTCCCACCAATGAAAACGAATGTCGCCACCAGCCAAGGGCTTCGGAAACACGGGGAGCAGCACGGGGACAGGTAGTGCCCTTTCCAAAATAAAAGCTTATCACTTATACCTTCTACATCTGAAATTGTTTACCTCTTGCTTCTCTAAATGTCCTCCTTAGAGTAAGGCGGTTTATGCTCCTTTACCGAAATACTGATGCCTAGTTTATGGTAGGGCCGTTCAGGGAAACAGTTTTTTGAGGCATTTTAGACCCAATGGTCGTGAGAAAAAAGTAGGCCCTATTGCTAAATTCCAATAAACGATAAACGATAGCTTCAAATGTAAACAATAGTGATAGAATTAGAATGAAAATACGACGAGAAAAGGCACCTTGTGGTGAAAAAACTTTAAGAACGCAGGTCAACCAACATCCTTTGCGGTCGTTCTTTGCTGTGCACTGCTCTAAGTATGTCTTATGAAAATGGCTGCCGCAGTCGAAAGGCAAAATGCGACGCGTGCAAAAGATTCTAGTTTACCGGTGCTCTTTAAACAATCCAGTTATATTAAAGAAAAATTTAGAGTTGAAATGTACCGAATTATGTCATAAGAAATAATTTTCAACTGGACTGTCAAACTTTTCTCCAATCATGGATTTTCAACTGGATTGTCAAATTTTTCCTTAATTATGGGTTTTCAACTGGATTGTCAAATTTTTCTTTAATGGTAGATTTTCAACCGGATTGTCAAATTTTTCTTTAATATAACTGGATTGTCAAGTCTTTTCACCACAAAATGTCTTTTCTCATCGTCGTTTTCATTCTACGATGTACAATAAAGCTGCGTTTCCCGGAATAGTTATAGAAGCTCCAACGCCATCTAATCGAACCTTTGGAAGAACGGCTAAAAGGTTTCAGTACGGAGCTAATTAGTTTCTAGACTAATGACGACGAGTCCAGTGTATCCCCGCGGTAAACCTTGCTCAACAGGGACTCTTAATAAAATAATGAAAATTCTAGCCCTTTGTTCTTTCGATCGATCGATTCATGATCGAATGATTTCTTTGGCTTTGTTCAACGGTCACTCCTAAGAAAGAAACTGCGATAAAAAGCACCTTAAGCAGACATTTCATAAACGAAACTTGGTATAAATCTGAAGAAGGAAGTTCACTTCACCTGGTGAGTGCAAAATCCAATCTGCTCAGAACAAATGCAATTGAAAATCCAAGCTGCTCAAAATAAATGTATTCGCTTTTACCTGAAGTTAAAAAATACAGCCCATATTGGCGCCGCAGAATTTAAGGCTATAATTTGGCTCCCCACAAAGAATAGGATGGATTAATGTGTTTGTGTTAATGTAATGAAATTGTTTAATGGAACTGCCCCAACTTACAGTGCCGAGATATTCCATCCAGCCAACCAAGGCCGAATAACGCGAAGATCTAAGTTTAAATTAGAATTTCCATTTCGCAAAAGTACTTCTGGACAAAAATGCTTATCTTACCTCGGGCCGAAAATATGGCATATACGTCTTCTACTAAGACCCTTCCTCATCTCTCCCAACCATGTTTCCGTCGCATAAACCGTTTTCGTAATGACAACAACTACAGTACTTTCCTGTTGTTTTTCTTTCATTTTTCTTTTGTTAAACCAGAACCTCTAAGGGGACCATTATGGAAATAAGGTCAGCTTGACCCTTTAATGCTATCCCTGCCACTGTAATTGGGGTGTTTTCCTTTTACGTTTTTAAAACTTAAAGTATTGTATTATATCTATTTTTTATATTTGATATAATAACTTGTATATATTTTTATGTGGCAAATGATACATACATACATAAATGAGTCCTTCAACGCTACTTTTTCCATGTTTTTAAGTCCAAAACGAACCAGAAAAATCTTCAACTATCTGCCACAACAACTTCATCCAAAATCTAGTCAACTGCATCATTCGAATTGAAAATTCGACAGTATTGTTTTTGGCAAAATCTCGCGATCGTGTTGGTACTTTAGGAATCTTTTAAGTTTGGCCCTAAATAGGGCCAGGTTTTATTAGTAGTATTATGAGTCTCTGTTGACCAAAGGGCCATCATCAAGTCAGAGAGCACAGTGAAACAAGGAACTCATTATCATAAGTCTAATCTGCTTCTACAAGCCTTGGGAAATGAGTCGTAATTGTGGCGCTGTCAATTCAGGCAAAAGCGAAACCTGAAATGATGTCACTGAGTTTTCCTTGCCATAAGTCTCAGTTTGAAAAACATCACCCAATTCAATGCGAATGACTGAGACCTAAGTAAGAAGTCTACATCACATCCAGCCAGATTTTCTGACTGAAATCTTAGTCGGCCACGATACCGCGGTTCACTGATGCGAACGGAAATCTTCAGTTCAGGTGTACCTTCGATCTAGCGTGCGAAGAGTGATGCGGGTCGGTAGGGTTGGTGGGAGCTAAACCCCACTCTTTGGTGCCATTCCACCGAAAATATCAATCTGCCAATTGCATTTATCCAAAAAAGGAAGACTTTATACATCATAGAAGTAGACCACATTGTCAATTCAAAGATTCCTGCAGCCCATGGCAAAAATGTATTTGAATTGAGCATCGGTCTTTTTGATTTTGGTAAATATAGACTCACTATTTGCGGCATACTGGTAAGTTCTGTAGGCCGCTAAATCATGTGAAATGAGCATATTGCCCTGCCAATTTACAGTCATAAAGCTGATCTAGTGACCGAAAATTTCTTCTCGGCACAAATGTCGTCTCATCTATATTTTACCCGATTAAGTTCACAATTACGTCATTACTTTGATAAATTTTTGATGTTTCTTTCTTATATTTCTTCACAAATAAAAAACTAACATAGATGATTTTCCTTGCGAGCATCGTGCTGCAGACGATCAAGGACATATAACGTTGCAATAGGATAACCTACTTATTATTGGTGGCACTTAGATACAAAGCAATTTGTAAGTGCAGAAAAGGAATTCCATGCTCAGCTGGCCCAAGTGATAACAACGTTTCCCTGAAATCCTCGTAGTTAAAGGGTTTGTACAAGGCTAAAAGCCTGCATTTGCACAGAGCAGAAAAATGTAAAAATAACCCATTGAAACTGGTAGCCCACACGTGTTGTTAATCGATAGCTGAAGAAATAATGCTGTGTTTGCGCATTTTCTTTGTTCTATTTATAGAGAAGCCTATTTACCATTGCACACTCCCTTTAACTCGCTTGTCATGCATGCCAGAAAAGGTCCTTACGAGCAAACATGAGCACGTAACAAAATAAGAGGGATACATCTTAACTTCTGCCGCAGCGTCGTCTTCTATGATACAACCGAGTATAGCTTCCCACAACACAGTGATCCATTAGGCCCTTTTTATCAAATTAATGTCAAAAAATAGAGCTCTTAATCCTAATAAAGTTTTAGACTTGTGATATGTACCATAACCTAGGGGTTCATGTGCCGCAAAAAATTTCGAGATCAATCAACCGAAGGTGAAGATATTGATTTTTGAAGTTGGGCCTAAATCAGATCTTTGTGTACATGACCAGAAGAGGCATGGCACTGTTTCGACAGCAAATTGCAATTCCTTGTATCTAGACTCAAACTTCAGCGATCTCTTTCATTTTAGTCTCATTCTGATCCTCTAAATGTGTGCTTTGAGGCAATGTAAAGCATGCTAAAATATATTGCCTTTTTATGACAACTTTTAGACCATTTCACAATGGTACATTTAAAAAATATTTTTGTCTTAACGACAAGAAAGTATATTTCGCTATGCTCTTTCAAATATCTTCAGCGATTAGATACGCCTTTCTAACAAGTTTCTGCCAAAGGGCTGGTGCCAATTCGCCTCGTGTAGCATGCAGATTCAGAGCTGCCTCGATTACATCTTAAACAGAGTCTTTCCGCCGCAAGGCTACAGAAAGAGTGATAGCGAATTGTTCTTAAACATACAGAGAGCTTGTTTCCATTACTCCGTTTTGTGGTTCAGGAGCGGGAAAAACAAAACCGCAAACGAGGGTAGCCTCGATTTTGCAGAGAAACTGAACTAGGCCACTACGAACTTGAAGCAATGAATTGAGCTGAGCCAGGGAAGCAAAGGAAAGCCAAGAAAGGCAGAAGAAGCCACTATTAAGACACAGGTATGTTTGCGTTTACATTTTTAACTATTACTTCGTTTCCTGCGACCCATGGTTTGACTAATATCTTCCAAACTTCAGCTATGCACAAAGCAACCACTGCGTCCTTTAAGATAAATGTTCTTTTGCTTTGTAAATTCTGTCTCACATCGGATGTCAGGTACTTGAGTTACTTTAAATCACAACTCAAATCACAACTCATTACAATGTCATGAGTTGTGCACGTAAATTTATCGCAACATTGACCTTATTACATCTGATGTGGGAGGGAATCTAGTATTATTTAGCATCCATTAGATATTAAATTGTCCGTAGTGTTTGTTGTATTAAGGTTAACATTGTCCCTTTAGTTAGTAATTAGAACCGTATAGTAGAATATAGGATTTTTTTAATGAATAAAAAAGTTGCACAAATTTGAGAACTTGGTCAAAATTTCATAGATTTGTCTCTGAGAATAGAATTATGATAATTATAAAAATGAGATTCGTGATAAAAAGAATAATGCAACATTTCAAAATCTTTTCCATCACGCTTAAAGATGATCTCATGTGAAAAAAGGATTTGTTGTTACGTCCTGGATTTGCGCAAACTTTCCATTTCATTTCATTTCAGTTCATTTCAATGTATTCATCAGGGAGGCCCTTCACCCTAGTGTCTGAAATTCAAGGGTCCCTCCGCATTAAAACTTACAATAAAAATTAGATAAAAGCACCTAAAAATATTTACAATATATACAAAACTAAAAAGTAAGCCTATTTTTCAAAAGTAAAAGAAATTTGAATAAAGTCAATAGACTGGGAAACGTCTCCAACAATCAAGCAAACCAGGGCAGCCTCCGGTCCCGCGCTCGACCCCGCCAAAACGACAACGGAGATCGCGAAAACAGGTCTCCATCGCTTATCCAGCAGCAATTAAGCGCAGAGACCATTGGCCGCGACCTGCCACTCGACCGCAAAAAAGTCCCCCAGCCCATCAAGTATGCTGTTAGAAAAAAAAGTAAAGGGCGCCTGTTGAGTCTCAGGTGGGAGGCTGTTCCACAGTTTTGCACCTCGATACGAAAAACAGTTTTGCACTCTCGCAAAAAGTCCTAAATAATCTTCAAAGATCCCAAAAAACCTCGAAAAATCTTCAAATCATAAAAAGTTTTACGATACCTCTGAGATCTTAATGAAAAATACTGAAAATCTTTTCAAAATTTTAGACAACTCCAGATTTTTACGCCTAGGAAATAATAAAAATTCTCAAAATATCTTCAGAAAATTCTTGGACAATATAAAAATGGGTTAAATCCTCAAAAATCTTGCAAAAAATCCTCAAAAGTCTTCCCAAATCTCGAAAATCTTTGAAAATCCCATGAATGTTGAAATTACTATAGTCTAACGCATCCAACATTTCATCCAACATTTACTTCAAAAAAGTTTGTGAAGTTTGTTGATGCCGATGAAAGGGTGGTCAAAAGCATCCAACATTTCATCCAACATTTCATCCAACATTTCATCCAACATTTCATCCAACATTTCATCCAACATTTCATCCAACATTGCTAGCAAATCCATGATTGTCATTCGCCTGCGCAGTGACGTGTTGAAAATGATTAAAAAATACTGGTAAAACAAACTAAAGATATCCATTGCTGATTTAGAATGCAAACTGCTGAAATAGGTCAAAAAATGGCACTCTGACAACAAAATATCAACTTCTCGCAGTGTAGTGCGCATGCCCAGACATGAAATGTTGGACGAAATGTTGGATCAAGTGGTCAAACGCATCCAACATTCCATCCAATATTCGAAAACAAAATTTGTTTTTGATCTTGATCAAACTTCATCCAACATTAATTTGCAAATGCTGGATGATCCAACATGGGTGGTCAAACGCATCCAAAAACCAGGGCTTTAGAAATTCTTAGAATCTCTTATATCTAGAAGTCTTGTAGAATATCTAGAAGTGTTAGTAGAATCGGAAAAAGTGTTGGAAAATCTATAAAAAATTATTGAAAGTCATAGGAAAAATCGCAAAATGCCTTGAAAAAATCTAACGGATTTTTAAAATCCAAAAATCTCGTACAACATTTTTGGAGTGATTTGCCCCTCGCTTATTACGGTCAGCTCTAAATTCTTGTAGATATTCTAGATTCTACAAGAGTAGGCTATATAATCTTGAAGGGGTTTGATTATATTTCATGAATTTTTGTATGATTTTGGTCACGTTCCATGAAGTGCAAATTACACGTGGCATACCATGATAATATGAATGATTCAGAGAGTTTTTACTGCTGTGTGAGGTGAGTTAAGAAAACAACGAAGGAACAAAAACATAGACATATACAAGGAAGATACAAGTAAAGAAGTCAAGATGCGAGTTAAAGTTGCTTGCAACCAAGTAATTGCAAATTAATGAAGAATTTAAACTTATTTCTTAAAACCAAAGATTGGTTTCAGAATTGCTTACAAGTATTTTTTATAGGAAACTGCTTTTAAGAAACTCAATTCCCAGATCGCCAAAAGATTAAGAAACTCCAGTCAGTACTAGGAAAACTATAACTTGAGAAACCATTTATTTTCATAAAGGAATCATTATCATAATTTACTTTATTTCCACTCGATTCTTGAATCATATTACTTGTAAGGTACTTGAGTGCAGTCCAAACATTAGAAAGGCTTCGAAAAGCCATGTTTTGAAATTTTCTTGAGGGAAATGGTAGTGAACATGAAGATTGTTATGGAACATTTAAGAAACTCGTAAGAAACTCTAAGTACTCAAAATTTGATAATTTTAAGAAACTTTCAGTATTGGCCCCAAATTCTTAGTTTCTTATGGAGAGAAATACGTGCACTTGGCTGCAAGCTGCCTCAAACTATGAAGAAATTGCAAAAAAGGACATAGGACCACCCTTTAGTGGCATTTTCTTTATTTCTGGCTCTGAAGATGAGTGATTTTTACCAAAACAAAATTTTCACATCTAAGTTAGCGTTTTGATGATAAATTAAGAATTTTGTTTTGAATATCAACTTTTTATTCCATAGCACGCCAAAGGTGCTAACCTTTCCCCTCACCTGGTACTATATGAGGCATTACGTTTGTGCTGAAAACGTCTAGTGCTCTACCAATACAAAACGACACTTTGGCTCACACAGCTATTAATATCCCAATTAGAAAGAGCTAAACTAAACTCCTAGCCTTGATCATTAGGCCTAAATCCACGTTTGTGAACGACATAGCAACGAAACAAATAAACAAACAATGGCTACGGTCACACTTGGATCTAAACCCGTTATGATCTGATTCGTTTAATTTTCTTGAAATTCATCTGCGACGTCAGATAGTACGGCACTATAACGATGCAAAGATACCCTGTCACACTGTGCACGTCCAGTATTTTATCAACTATGATTTTACGAAGCTGCCTGTGTTGCGGCTAATTTTAGGCGCCATAGTAATTGTCACGTGATTACTTTGGTAAATCATGATTGGTTAATTTTGCATAAACAAAGCTGTAATTCAAGTCGACACCTTGATTTTCCCGTTGTTCTGGATACCATAGTTTCTAAAAACTCTTTCCTGAGGAACAAAGCGTTGTAACAGCGATGTATGTGAACGAGGAAAATGATCACATATAACAGCGTTGTAGGCCCGCTGTTTCGTAAGGAAAGAACGGGATAAAGCACTTAGTGTGACCGCAGCCAATATTTTGCCTCATTTCACTTGGTAACTAGGCCAGTTAACTGTCATATATGGTCTACACTCTAGTACTGCGCAGAGACTTGGTCTATATCTCAGAACATGATGGATGGGATTAGAGCCTTCGAGATGTGGGTTTGGCGGAAAATGCAAAGAATCTCTTTCCTGGCAAAGTCACATAAAAATGAGACAGTACTGGAAAGAATAGGAGAGAGTGAAGTGCTATGCACTTAATCATGTCAGGGGAACTAACATTCTTCGCTCGCATCATAAGGAGGGACAACTTACATCGTGTCATCTTGGAGGGTCGAATACCATCATGACGATTAAGAGAAGACCAAGATCTATGTGGATAAACAGCGCTCAGGTTTTGTGAAGCTCATTGTTGGATATTGGAGCGTTTTCAAAAACCTCCATTTTGTGGACACCCACTATTGATAGAGTTTTTTAAAACCTCCGTTTTTGTAGCGTTTTAATGCAGTGAACACTTTCACAAAAACGGAGGTTATGGAAACGGAGTTTGCCATACTGGTTTCAGGGTAAATTTGTGGTGCATTCACACTGACACAATCAAACCAGCTTTATTTAAACCAGTTTAAATTTCAACCAATCACATGACTGGATTTGTTGGATTGACCAACCAGAAGGCCCTATTCGAAAACCTGGTTTAATTTAAGCTGGTTTAACTTGCAGTGTGAATGGAGCATATGTTTGTTATGAATTACTGGTTGAGAGGATTTCATTTGTATGAACTTGCTAGTCGCTTTGAATTGAGGTGTGAACCAAAGCAACTGATGCCATTGTATGTTGTTGAGTCAAATTCTTAACTTCTCAAGAAAGATGCGTGTGATTCTACAGATTCTAACGTTCCAAACTTGCTGTTCTTGTAAGCAAGGACAATTGAATCATCTGTATCGTAGAGCTTTTTTCCGAAGAGAAAAATCTGTTTTCAATTAGAAGTCTGTGATAGGAAAACGTGATAAAATGCCAGATGTTATCGGTTCCGTCAAAGAAGTACTTCGACAACATATTTCGTGGGAGAAATCGCAAAATGTAGGGTTTTGCCACCATCCTTCAAAATTTCTTTGTGTTTTGTTTACGTCAAAGACCAAATTACCTCAAAGGATAATATAGCCATAATGCTGCATGGGATCCCAGAGAATGCATTCAGATCTGGTTGAGCCCAGCGATGTGAATTTCTAGCCTTAACAAAGTGAGAGCTCAACACAACGGATTGGTTTTTTGAACCTTTTTTCTTAACAAAGAAGGGCTCTTGGGATCGTCTTCACTTTCTGCTTTCGACGTTTCGATCTTTAAATTTTCACGAGAGCGCAGGTAGTAAACATGAAGATTGATATGAACACTTAAAGAAACTCGCAAGGAATTCTCCGATTCCTGAAAATCAAATAAGTGAAACTTGCTTCACTGAAGCAAATTCTTGGATTCTTAAACAAGAAGGTGTAGGCTTTAGTGGAGGTCGTAACTCTATCCTAGTGTTGCTAATATTACGATTCAAATTAAATTTAGACTAACATATGTTCAAAAGATTATCAACCGTAGCATAAGGTCGACCATGTTAAGGAATGCAATTAAGCAAAAATTTCCATCTGCCTTATAGTCAATGCAACTTTGTAATTTATTTCAAAGCCAGGTAGTTAATAAAACTCCAGAATTTTGATACTTTGAAAGCCGTTCATTGGATAGTCAATATCCTCAGAGTTAAGTCTATCTTCGAGGAAATACCGCAAAGAGAAAGATTTGCAGTTGATTGAATCTTCGAGATTTTACGAATCTTTGCTTTTCAAACGCCGCAACTCTGTTTTTACTCAAGGGATCTGATCTCAGGGTGTGGTACTTAGTATATTTTGCTGACGGGATATGCACTCCTTCCCGAGAATCGCTTTCGCTTCTTTTTCTAATTAAGTTGTCGTGATTCCTGAGCTCCCCATGATATAGCATAGTAACGGGATGATTCCCTTATGCGAACGCATAAATGCATAAAAATTGATGCTTTTCCCTCTGCTTTTGTAAAAAAAAACGGAGCAATGTGAACGGGTAATGTTAATGCAACAAAAACGCATCATAACAAAAACGGAGCAGTGTGAACAGGGCCTAAGTTGAAGCCTGACCTATTCAACTGTCAATTAGCCAAGGTGATTGAACATACAGCTCCTCCACAAAAGCCACACAAACAGGGCACAATTACTTGGGACACTTCTGTACAAGGATTATCGTTATTCGGGACTTAAGAGTTTCTTAGCAACCGCTTGCAAGTTTCATCACGTTCTTGATTTCTGCGATTCAGGCCCTCGTGAATGATTCACATCGACTTTTAAGGATCAATGTCATGTCCAGATATAATTCAGGTACCTTCCGAGTAAGACCATGCATGAAACGAGCGGTAGTGAAGGTAAAGAATATGCCGTGGGCTTCATCAACTTATAGAAAACGTTTTCTGAAATAATTTTGTTCTAGTACGGAAGTTTTTGATATTTCATTGATCCAAGAATAGAGTTTCTAAACCAAAAGACATTTATTAACATGGATAACTAGACTGATGACATGTTCGTAGTGATCGCTATTGATAGACTGATGGACGCTTAAACTACGCCTCATGGACTTTGACACTGAAATTTTGGATGAAGTTTTCCCCTATCGATTTCATAACTTGATATGAAAACCATAGCAACACTGTACGAACTCCAGGCAATGGTGGATGGGCCTAAGTTGCCGGCTCGAGCCTCCAATGATAATCAGCTCAGATTTCAAGTTTACAGTGATATTAGCCATAAACAAAAGCCACAAGTATCCATACAAATGTTTCTTCAAACCAAGAATCAACAAACCTTTCACTGTGAACCAGGGGTTCCTCATTTTTAGGGTCAATTGGCTTCCATGAACTTCACCGCAGCATTGAGAATTTCCTACTGTCGAGGGTCGCTTGCCTCGCTTCTGAGACTACAATGCAGCCTCGTTCCAGAGGACACACGTAAACGTGTTCATTTCGTCTCAAAATTTTATACTAAAGTCGATAAGGCCCAGATTGAGCAAAAATAAAAAATGTCGTTGTTGTTGTTATTATTGTTGTTGCTGTTGTGATATCTGGGACTATGTCGTGAGGCTAATGGATAAGTTGCAAGTCAGTGCCTAGTCACTGATGAGATTTTGTTTTATTTTCTGGCCATGGCCAAACTAGTTTACTCATAACTGTGTTCTCGTCAGAATGAAAGAACCTCGTAGCAGATGTCACAAGAAGTCTTGAAGCACAATACAAATTGTGTTATAAGAAACAGGTTTATAAGAAGCTAATACTGATGGCCAGAATTTTAAGAAACTCTATACTATGTCTGGGAGTGAGAAGCACTCAGAAACTTTTAAAAGTTAAAAGCATGGATATTATCGCAAGCATATCGTCGAGCCTTCAATTCTGGAGCAATATCCCGGTGGGTGCAATGTAATAGTAAAACGTACACCACGCTCGTCCGTACTATTTCATAGCAAACCCTTTGCGCTGACTTTCTAGTAGGCGAATGACCCCTTATCACGGATAATTTTTAAACCACTAATCTGCACAGTACAAATAATGGTTCTCGGGGAAGTCTGCCATTTTTGTACTTGAATTGCCATTCATTTTACTGATATGTTTTATTGGAAAACAGTAGAAGCCCATGAAACTTGGGTATCAAATTGTTTTCAAGCCAAATGAAATTCACTATTTTTCAGGGCTTCGACTCCATCAGCATTTAACTGTATTTTTATAGGCATTTTCAAGGGTAAAATGTCCCTTATTTTGAAATTCTTGGTCCTAGGATTTGTTTCCAATATACCCCTTTCTCGGCGAGTTCATGGATGAGCGTGGTGTCATATTTTCATTGACATTGCACCCACCGGGAGCAATATCAACAAACCATTTGTGCCTCGATTTGTGCATTCATGATAGCAGAACACTTTATTCCTAAACGAGGTTTGAAATATCAAGAAACATATCTAGCGCACTGTTAACGAATACATTGATAATTCAGCATTCAAAAGATAAGAAATCAATTAAGAAACTTTCAGTACTATGGTCTGATCCAAGTTTCTTATAAAAGAAAGTTTAGCTTCTCTTTTCCGTCAGCTATTTTTATTATTTTCTATGTGGTAGCAAAAAGCTATTAGCATCAAAAATTCCGTCATGAAAAATTTAGGAACTCAAATGGAGAAATCTCTTTTTTAGACACTTAAAAATTCAATCTCACTGCTTCCGCTAAATTTTTAGCATCAGAAAGGTTAGAGCTGTCAATCCTTGGCACAAAAGCTCATCAAAAAGACATGATAAAGTTGAAGAATAAATAGACCGAATTTCATCATATCACTAAAAATTTGAAAATTCAGCTCGCTTCTTTCATTAATCTTTATACTCGGTTTATAACTAGTTTCTCAGCAAAATGCCGAAGTCAAGATTTTTGAAATTCGAATTCAAAGAATTGGAAACCTTCTCCTTTCAAAGGGATTTCTGCTTATTTTTCTCCAACTTACTTTTCATCGAAAACGTAGAATTGAAAGATTTGACATTGAACTTGAAAAACCTAATCACCTAAATTTCTGAATCAGAACTTCGAAAAGCCACAGTCATTTCTTTCAAGTAAATTTTTAGCTGCCATAAGTCAAATTAAAGATTTGAACATGGTGAATTTTGAAACTAAACTGACTGAAATTATCAAGCTGCAACCTCAAAAGTCATAAATCCGATTTTCTGGCTAGTTTTCAAAATTCAGCGGAACCAATCAATAATGCCGGCAAAAGTGTTGAATACTTTTTCTACAGCTTTGTACGAAAATTTAGAATGAAAGAAGACAGAAGATTGGGTAAAATCAGTCTTTACTCCCATCCCGAAGAAAGGTGACACACTCCAATGCAGCAACAACAGGACAATTGCATTAGTAAGTCATAGCAGCAAAATTTTGTTGAAAATTATTGCTGAAAGAATGGAGTTAAAGCTAAGAGAAGAAACTGCAGACGAACAAGCAGGTTTTCGCCCTGGAAAAGGTACCAGAAACCAGATCCTAATTCTGAAATTGGTCATAGAGAAAGATAGAGAACAGCAGAGAGATCTATACCTGTGTTTTGTCGATTATTGGAAAGCTTTCGATACTGTTGATCACGATACCCTATGGAGTAACATGAATGATTTGAAATTTCGAAAACACATCCAACTAATAAAAGCCATGTATGACCAACAGAAAGCAGCTATAAGAACCAGTTATGGATTAACAGATCGGTTCGAAGTCAACCAAGGAAAGAGACAAGGCTGCATTCTGTCTCCGCACCTTTTTAACATTTATTCCGAAACAATTATGAGAAATCCTCTAGAGAATTTTGCAGGAACTATATATGCTGGAGGGTACAAAATATCCAATCTAAGATACGCCAAAGATATAGTTTTTATAAATAAACTACAACAGCTGCTAGATAAAGTTGGAGAAGCAAGCGAAAAGGCTGGTTTATTTCTTAATGCCAAGAAAACTAAAACAATGAGTATTCAAAGACAACCGGCAATGAATGATGATGAGCATGCTACAATCAATGGAGTGGCTGTGGAAAATGTTAAAGAATTTACTTATCTTGGAGCTGTGTTTACTAACACATTCGATTATTCACCAGAAATAAAACGAAGAATTGCAATTGCCAAAAATGCCACAATTGCTCTCAATAAGATTTGGAAGACCGAAACAGTAGCATTGGGACAAAGCTTAGGTTGTACACCTTTCCAATTAAGCAGCCTCGTCTTAGAATTTTTCAGAATTTCTGCAGCTTGCGTCATATGAGATATTTGACCCCAGATTCACGCTCAGCACCCAAATTTCAGTCTAACAGCAAAATTTTCGTAATTTTAGTGTTAATGATTTTACTTTTATGAGGATAATGAATTAGAAAATTTGTAAGGGATTTGACCGTGAATAATGTCTAAGCATGGGTTTTGAGAATAGTAGGAGTTCCTATTAAATTTATTATCGTTGTAAAGAATAAGAACTGTCAGGCCTACCTTTGTGTGTTCTCTGTTTTCCAACCTCTCCGTTGTCCCGTCGATTTAGCATTTTCAGCTTGCCGCCATTCGTTTCCTTATCATAGCTCAGCCTCATTTTGGGCTGTGAGAGCTCTCTCCACAGTGAGTGAGATGAGTGCGGAGCCACAGCGCAGCGACCGTGCGAGCCAAAGAGAGAAACGTTTCTCTCTTTCGCTCGTTCGTTCGCTCCGCTGTGACTCCGCATTCTCCCTACTAAGGGAGCTCTCACAGCCCGGAATGAGGCTGTTGAAGACATTTATAACAACATGGTGGTCACGAGGATAAGGACAGTAAATGAGAGAACATTGAAAATGCTAAATCGACGGGACAACGGAAAGATGGAAATACAGAGAGCACACAAAGGCAGGCCTGGTGTTCTTATTCTTTACAACGATAATAAATTTAATAGGAACTTCTACTTTTCCCAAAACCCATGGTCTAAGGGTGTAAAGCTACACCATGAGCGAATTTCACGATCAAATCCGTTATAAAAAAATTCTCAAATTAATTTCCGCCATAAAATCAAAACCACAAACTCTGGGAAGATGAATGTTTGATATTAGACTAAACTTGGGGTGCTGTATCCAAATCCGTGGTCAGAAATTTCGTATGAAGAAATTTTCAAAAATTTCCAAAACGAGGTCGTTGACTGAAAAGGTCTATTGAACTCGTTAGTTGGGTCTGAGTGTTGGGTGCTGAAGAAGAAAGACAAGAAAACGGTCTCTGTGGTGTTACAGACGAGTACTGCGTATTGGCTGGACAGAAAAGAAAGCGAATGATAAAATGCTGAGAAGAATAAATTGAAAAGACCGGCTGTTGGACAGACTTATGACGATGAGTCTCTTGTTTCACTGTGTTCTTTGACTTGATGATGGCCCTTTGGTCAACAGAGACTCATAATGTTACTCTTAAAAAGAGCTCTATTTAGGGCCAAACTTTGTGATTCCTTAAGTACCAATCAGATCGCAAGATTTTGCCAAGAACAGTGCTGTCGAATTTTCAATTCGAATGATGCAGTTGACTAGATCTTGAATGAAGTTACTGCGGCAGATAGTTGAAGATTTCTCTGCTTTGTTTTGGTCTTAAAAACATGGAAAATTTAGCGTTGGAAGACTTATTTTGCACTCATCAGGTAAAGTGTACTTTCTTCTTCAGATTTATACCAATTTTCTTTGATAAACGTCTGCTCAACGTGGTTTTTATCGCATTTTGTTACCGAGGAATGACTGTTCAAAAGAGCTACGGCAGTCATTTGATCCTGATTTGATTTTTTCCCGGGGGGGGGGGGTACTTAGTATATTTGTCCGACGGGGATGTGCCGTTTTTCAGGGTATCGTTTTCGCCCATTTTTCTAGAACAGGGTATCAAAAGAAGGCAAATTTTCTGGAGCAGGTTGTCAAAACATGCCAGAAGAGGAAATTTTGTTACAACGGGTTATTATTTAGTCAAACTTTTGTGTTTTTGAGTATACTTTTCACAGATTTTTTCTAGAACAGGGTATCATTTGAAGGCAAAAATTCTGGAGCAGGGTGAAAAAAAATTTTTTTCATGGGCACATCCCCGTACAAATTTAGGTCAAGTACCCCCCGGGGATTTTTTACTTGGGCCAGGTTTTTTACTGTTTCATTATGAGTCCCTGCTGATTAAAGTCTACCGCAGGTATACAAGGGACTCATCGTCATCTGTCTAGCTGTTGGACATCCTGAACAGAAGGAAGCTATAGTTTATTGGTCATGCGACAAGAAGTGAAAGTCTTGAGAAGAACTTGCTGACAGGGATGGTCATAGGAAAAAGAGGAAGAGGCAGACCGAAGACAAGGCTAAGCGACAATATCAAAGATATTTGTGGGCTGACGATGGTACAAGTGGAAAGAAAGGCGCAAGATCGAGCTAAGTGGTGGAGGATGGTGGAGAGGTTCACTGCCATTCAATCATGAGCCTACCGTTATCGACGACGATGATTCAAAAGTTAAAGATTTTGACAAAGGAAATTTAAGAATTGAATCGATTGAAGTTTCATTTTAGAAATTTCTGATATGTCGCTCATTTTGTAGTTTGTTTCTCAGCAAAACCGTAGCTAGTAGTTAGAATTTTAAAATGGTGACTTTTAAATTTGAAAAGACTGCAATTTTCCACCAAAGATTCAAAACGTTTTTACTCACTGATTCTATTGATCTTAACTTTCAAAAGTCAGAGATGCTGCACTGGAAATCTTAAGACTTAACGGACCAAAAGTTTAGCATATCAAAACTCAGTTCCTTTCTTGATCTTCTAATATTGAAAGATTTTACGAAACAAAGAAACGATTTAGATTAAAATACTTGACCGGCAAGTTCAGAGAACCATGAACTCGGTTATTCTGCCGACCTTTCAAATTGTTGAAAATACTTGAACGGAAAGTGGAAAAAGCCATAAACTCACTTCTCTCCTCGAGCCTTTCGATTTTGAAAGATTTTCACAAAAAAACTGAATAGACTAAAATTTGTTTCGAAAAATCGGCTCAAAAAATCGAAATTCATTCCTGCTGATGTTCCATAGAATAAAATTTTCGAACTGCGAGTTGAAAAATAATAAACTCACTTCTCTTGACGATCTCTCAAAATTTTCAAAGACTTTTACAAAACTGCAAGTTGAAAACGTCAGAGAGACTCACAGTTTTCACAGTTTGAATGACTTACAAAACAGCAGAATAATAGACTAACAGTTTGGGAAAAAAAGTGTCAAAAATTTTATAAGTTCTTTATTTCTCCTAACACTTCAGATTTCAAAGATTGTTGAAAAAATACTCAACAGAATAAAATTTACAAAAAACTTAAAGGACCAAAACTCCTTCGCTGAAAAGTAAAAAAATCAGAACCGTGCATCCTCTGCCTAGCTTCCAAACCATGAAAGATGTTTCACACAAAAATTAAATGTAGTAAAAATTTTTTAATTACAAAGTGAAAAAATCACGAACTCACTTCTTCCGCCGATCTTTTTCCTTGCCATAGATTGGTCTGTGAGCCGAATGCATGTGAAGATGACGCCAATAAGCCTAGAACGAGGAAACATACAATTACGCAGTAGGTCGACATTGTGCTTGTCATCTTTTTCAATATCTTCTTGTGAATTTTGAAATTAAGGTCAGAAATTCTTCACACCAACTTGATGCTAAATCAAACTTCACTCCATATAATTATCTACAGTTAGTTTCTCCTTAAATACGCTGCGATTCATGCATAATTAACACGGTCGAAATCACGTGATATCATTTTGAGCTGCATGTGAACATTGAGAGCATTTCAAGCAATTAGCAAGCAAATTTCCGACTTTTCGCAGGAGCAAGAAAGCTCGGCTTTCCGGGGGATCCTGTAAAATAACTGATTTCAGCGACTGAATGATCAATGTGCTGTGAACAAAGCAGACGTAATATTTTCGCGGAAAGGAAACACGTGCTAGCCTTGATGTATTCTGACCTGTTCTATGGTGGCCCATCGTTATCATCCATCTTTTCATGTCATTGCATTGAAAATTTGTAATTTATTTTTAAAAAAATTGAAGCAAAATAGAAAAATAATTTTCTGTAACAAAAAAAATTTATTTTCACTCTTTCTTTTATTTTCACCGTCAGTTTATTATTTATTATTTCATTTTTTTAATTTTTTTTTTGTTTTCGATTTTTACCCGTGGCCCATCGTTATCATTATCAAAATGGAAACGAGGCTACTTTTTCCCGCCAAAACTTCCTTGTACTGTGATGCACATGTTTTTGCATCACCTTGGCCTAACTGTGCTTGTCCGTTAGCCTATATTGAAAATGTCAAAGAGAAAGGCATGGGATTTTTATGAGAAGAAATGTTCTGCAAAAAGAAGAGGAGAACCTGCCTTGAAGAAGAAATCAAGTGCCCCTTGTAGTATAATGGTGCAGCGCATGAGTTCTGAGGCAAACCGACTGAAGAAGTTTGAGCCGCTCGATACACGTGATTTCGTAGACTTTTCTGATTTCGACGAGATCTCTATCGACAACATCAAACTGGCCTGTGAGAAATTCTACGAAATGCCCAAAGGTTCCTGCGATGTTCTTTTGGGTGACAGGGGGCCATCCTGCTACCTAACGGAGCAAATTGTGGGCAAAAAAGTATATTTTATTCGTTTCTTGGACCCCACAAAGAGAACCAAGAACAGCAAGGGCACTCAACCACAACTTGAGACAGGGAAGAAGAAAATCATGGAAGGTAATGAGTCAAACATGGGTCTGTCTAGTTTCATAGGAAGGCACCCACAAACCACTGTGTTTCCTGAGACCACTTTTCCAAAGGTACCCCAGACTGCCTTCCCAAAGTCTGTTTCCATAGCAGATTTGTTGCAAGCCCGTAAGCTGATTGAAGCTCCGGACATTTCTACTGTTACAATGGTACTTGAGTCTTACAATGTTTATGACAAGGTATGGGAAACTGTAAACACTGTGGAGTTTCTTAAGGAGAACAAAAATTTTTCAGAAGGAGGATTCCGCAGGGCATATATTGCTACATCAAAACATCCAGGTTTTCCCAAAAAATGGGTTATCAAAGAATCAAAAGAAGACAAAGTTGATCTGTTGGAAATGACAGTCAAGTTAACAAATGCACAACACACAAGGAAGCAGGTACAAATGCACTCAGTTGCAAGGAACATTTGTCAGAAATTTGCTAGAGAGGTCCATGACACTTTTGGTACTTGTTTCAATTACAAGAAAGTGTATTTTTCAATGATGAATGGAACCCCAGTCACTGTGGAAGAGTTCATTCCTGGTAACTTTGAAAAGTATTCAAACAACACAGGAGAGATGGCTGCAATCAAGTCTGATGAGCACAAGGAATTCATAGAAAAGGCTGAATCTTTCATGCATTTTTCTTATGTTATTACCAATAAGCAGTTGATGGTTGTTGATTTGCAAGGTGTTGGTTACGATCTCTGTGACCCAGAGATAGCAAGCATGGTTTTATTGGAGGAGGGGCAACTTGAGCAGCAGATGCAATTGAGACCTTTATGACCCATCACACATGTAATCAATTTTGCAAAATGATGAAACTGTAAATTGCAAACTAGACACTTATTTAAAGATTTTTTTGGTGTTTTATTTCAATAGTTTTAAGCTAGATTGCAGGGAATCAAGGTTTGGAGCAGAAAATTGAGAGCTTCTGTAAAAGTTTAGTAATAACTGGCATATTTTTTTGATAAAAAGGGAAGCAGGTGAAAATGATCAAAGAAGGGCATGTTGCTTTAGCCTTTTAAAAGTCATAGGATTAAGAATCTCAAATGGTACTTCATTTTTTAAAATGTCTTAAAGACCGAGGGGCATGGGTAAGAGTTCATTGAGATAGACCTGTTTCACAATTAAATTCAGTTTGAGGCACAGATGAGATTCCCTGTCTAGCAAGAAATCTACACTATACCTATTATTTTGTAAATACGCATACAAAGCTATTTCATGTGTTGCTTCGTGTAATGCATGCTTTTGAGATTTAGATCCACATAATATCCAGGCAAATGATGTTCCTGGAAATATTTCAAAAGCTGACCTTTTTGTGAAAATGGTCTATTAAATCTAAACTAAAACAAATTTGAATGTTCACATGACTGGAATTTTAAAATGCATTAAATTGTGACATTAGAAATGTCTCAATGAAACAACCCATGATTTACCATGTTGCATGATAGCATGTTGAGGGTACGGGTATGTGCCACCCATATGGGTGGGTTTTTGGACCCAAAAATCTCTAAGCAAGGGTCCTTTTTTGGCAGATTCTCCTTAAACATGGGTGGGTTTTCCAGAAAAACTGGCAAAAATAGCCAAAAATGGGTAATTTTCAACCGAAATTCATCATAAAAGTGGGTATGATGGCTAGTTTTGGTAATTAGAAGAGGGTAGCTTTCTGAAAATTGGTCAGCAGACCCCCGTCCCTCTGCAAGTCATGTACCCCCAGGTCTCCAGGGCTCAACTGAGCCTGTATGGCGAATTCAGTAAATCATGGTGAAACTGAAACTGAAAAAGGACCTGCTATGCTGTTTGTTTCTGTTACATAACATGTTCATGATGCTTGATGATCATAGTTGAAGATTGAAAATGACCTGTTTCTGTATATTTCTTGCTTTTAATTCTGTAAATTTATGAAAATATCACTACTTTTAAGGCCCCCAATGCAATGGACCAGAGTCATGGCAAATAACTGCAAGGCCAATAGATTTAAACAAGATACATTTTTTTCACAATTCTATGTTTACTCATTCCTGCAAGAAAATAAAGATTCAAGATTCTTTTTCTGCATGTCCTTTGTCTCAGTCAAGTAAATAAATTGTGTTTCAAGAATATATAAGAGTTCTTGGCATCTTTGCTTTCAACCTCCTCTGGATTTGGTATCTTTGCCATTAAAGCTTGCTTTAATTCATTTTCAATGAATTCGCTTTGAGCAGCCTCTATACCAGACAGCTCTGTAACCTCCACTAATTGCTCATTTGATATGGGAATGCCCATTCTCTCAGCCTCGTATCTCTCTGGAAATGAAAACAAATGATTTGGGATTCCAGTTGGCAGCTCTAAATCTTTCTGACCTCTTATTCTATGATTGTTCCACATGTCAACAAAAATGTTGCACTCTCGTTGCATTATTGGCACATACACATATGCCATGATCTTTCTGTGCAAATGATTATGTGGGTCATATTCTTGTTCCTGAAGCAGTTCTTTTAGCTGTGTTTTGAAAAACTTTTCTAATCGCTCATGGAGGTCTCTCCACCATCTCTCTATCTTATTGGATGTTGATGGGCCATATGCAATTGAATCCAATGGATCTTCAAAGATGTCATTCTGGGACATTAAGTATGTGTGGATGGTGGCCATTTTGCCAGTTTCTGTCCCCTTATCCATTCTCAAGAACCTTGGAGCCATTTTCAACTTGTGCAACAAATCTGTGTATAATTGACCTATGACTAATGGGTCTGAATTTGAGACTACAACAGACAAGGCCAGGATTTTTCTGGAGAAGGTATCAATGAAGCCGTACACCCCCAAAGGAAATGTCCAGTTCTGATAACCACACAACTTGTCATGGCCATCGACTGAAACAACCCACAATGATCCTTTAGAAGTGAAATGTGTCTTATCTCGCTTCCTCTTTTTCTGGAGACTCCTTTTGGCGACACCCTCCGGATCAATGTCCAAAAGAATATTGTTGACTAAATGCCTCGGAACCTTTATGTCATGCTGAACTCTTAGCTTTTGAGACATGGCTCTATAACCAAGCAGCTGTCCAGGGCCATCAAGCTCAGCTCTAATTGCACACTGAACATCTTCTACGTCGATAGATTCGTCAATGTAATGTATTCCAAAATGGCGCATACGCCTGTCCAAAGTTGGAAGACTCCATTTATAACAGGTGTAGTCACGTTGCAAAAAGTCCAACATCTCTGCCCTTTTGATATTGTGACGAACATAATTCCTCATGTCTTCAGCAAGATCGCAATCATTTTTCCAACCAGGCTCCATCATAAGTCACAGATGAATCGCAGAGAGAAAGACTTTTTGAGAGAAAGAGCGGGAAAAGTAGCCTCGTTTCCATTTTGATAATGATAACGATGGGCCACGGGTAAAAATCGAAAACAAAAAAAAATTAAAAAAATGAAATAATAAATAATAAACTGACGGTGAAAATAAAAGTAAGAGTGAAAATAAATTTTTTTTGTTACAGAAAATTATTTTTCTATTTTGCTTCAATTTTTTTAAAAATAAATTACAAATTTTCAATGCAATGACATGAAAAGATGGATGATAACGATGGGCCACCATACTGTTCCCTCTGAAATAGTTCAAAGTAAGCGGAACAAATCTTCAGGCATGGCGAGGAATTAAAAGCTGATCGACTGCATGGAAGTTCGGAAGCGGAAACTGTGTAAATGAATTTTGAGAATGTATCTATTTGATTGAATTTGAAATCTAAAATTCCTTTGGAACGGAAAACAGTGGGAAAGAGGGAGGAAAATGGGCAACAGTAGGAAATCATGAGCAACTGAAAATGCGCTTCTCCTACAGGGAATTGTGGAACTGTGGAATTGTTAAAAATGAGCACGCATTGCTAAAAGGAAGCGGAAACTACGTAAATAAGTTTTGAGTGTGTCCAATGGAAATTCAGAATTAAGCCTCCTTGGAATGGAAAAAATAGGATGTTTAAAACAGGGCTTGCTGCGCTACCTTATTGACCATGAGTGACTATGAATAGAGGAACTATGTAAAAAGGAAACATGTGCTCTCTGTGAAGCAATTAACTGTAAAATGGCTGGAAATATGAGAGATAGCATAGTAAGCACTGCAAAGAAGAAACAGAAGCTAGGTTAACACGTCTTTATGACGATGATTTCCTTGTATCCCTGTGGTAAACTTTGCTCAACAGGGGAAAACCTGACCCTATTTTCTGCAATCATAAATTGAATTATAATGAAGTCACGGCTTTGAATCTCAAACACTCCTCCGAAAAATATGCACTCCTCTAATTGCATAAACTGTGAAATAGGCGAAAAAAAGCGTTTGCATTAGACTTGTGACGATTAGTCCATTGTATCACTGCGGTAAACCTTGCTAAGCAGGGACTCACAATGAAAGCGAAACGATGAAAAACCTAGTCCTATTTTCTTCGACGATGTAATTATGATGGAATCACAGTTTCGAATCTCAATCCCGTGGGAGTGTTTTTAATTCTTCGAAACCAGGACAGATTTTGTAATACATTCAATAGCATCATTTGCTTTGGTTCAAACCTCAATTCAAAGCGATTAGCAAATGTAGACAAAGAAAATTCTCTAAACCAGTAATTAAAAACAAACACAGCCGCAAAGTTGCCCTGAAACCAGTATGGCAAACTTTCACTTGGTGCGAGAAAAGGGAGGCTTTTAAGAGAAGTTATGTGCTTAGACGAAAGAAGAGGAGTAAATCTAACGTCCTGTCTCTCTGATTTTGTTTACGTGATTATGAAGCCGAGCAGAAAGCATTACGATTCTTGTATATTTATTGCTCAAATGTAAACAGTGTGGTTGCTCGGCCACTCACAAGCTGTAAGCTGCTCGGTCGGACACTCTACCTACAAAACACCGCTGCACATGCCGTCTGCTAGCCTTCGAGCAATCTTTCTGTTGTTCAAAACGCTAGTATCACTGAAAACGTGAATTTAGAGAAGTGCTAGCACAGAGCACTCAGCTTGTCGCGCAGTGTTGCTATTGTTTCCATATCTATTCTTGAAGTTTCGTCTCAATTTTCAATGTGAATCTCTGCTATGAGAACTCGTTGGCAAGTCCATGAGTCGTAGTTTGAGAGCCTATTAGTCTGTCAATAGCGATAACTACGAAAGTACAAATATGCAGTCAGCCTAATTAATAACAATGATTTGAATCATTAATAAGAATCTTAATGATTAGGATTTTGGGCGATTTTCCTGCTTTATTGACCTTATTAGGACGGCGACTGCAACGACAACGCAAATGTGCCCTTTGTTTCTGAACTTTGGCTTGAAAAGACTCTTTGTTTTCCGTTCGAATTTGCTTCCCTTGAGAGTTTGTGAAGTTGTCCTTTTCAATTGCTCAACTTCGGAATCCTATTTCTAACGTGATGTTCCTCAGAAATGGATCTTCAAAGTGAAACTCAGTAATTTTAAATGTTGATTATCAAGGAAGCAGAGCATTGCGAAGTATTTAGATGAAGAAGGAGATTTTGTCTCGTCTTATTTTAGAACATGTGAAGGTAACGTGGGAAGGTAAAGTGGGAAACTATGCTCAGTTTGTAACATATAAGATGACGTTCTGGCTGGCGTTAACGTCCTGGCTGCTAAAGGTCCCTATTGATCAACGCTGGACAGGCTGGATGAATGACAGATACAATGCAGGCATGATTGTTGTCTTCTGGTTTCATCCAACGAGGTTTAAAGGACAAGTCCGGGGTTGGTGTAATCGTTGATTGTTCAAGAGATTACACTGTTATGAATGGTATGTAGTGTTTGTTTCTTTTTTTCTCTTTCAATCTGTGAAACTACATATTTCAATCTGCTGAGAAGTGCGAAATGACGTCATTTTTTATGAAGTCACTTCACGTTGACCTGAACGATGCCTCCAAATGTGTTTATGTTATACAACCCACATTGCTAGCCTCCTTATCGAGCCTTCGGACATTTGTGCAAAATACAAAATGGTGACGATGTTCGGCCTAACCGTCGAAGATTCATTAACCAATTTGTGAAAGTTGGAGGCATCGAAACTTGGAAAGAACTCACGACTGGTGTTCAGCAGTTGGTAAGGTTGCTTTATAAATGTTAAAATAATTTTGTCAACCCTGGACTTGTCCTTTAAGATGTTTTGAAACTTTTGAATTTTGCCGACAATAAGGTATATTGACAATTGCCAAGGTTGACTTGCAGCTAGCTATGCATTCAAGCTGCATAAACTGTGAAAAAGCTCTCAAATTTGCAAACTTGGCAAACATGATACTAAGGAAGATTGATGCTTTATGGAGTATTGTTACCTGACTGTAGTTTCAAAAACGAGGCAATACAGCATCCCGCCATTCCTATTGGCTAATCACACATTTCCCCCGCGTTTCCCGTAGCTTTGTATAATACGATACAAGGACGCGTCTTTGTCACCACAGCAACTGCTTTGGTCCTAGGCCTGTGAGATTTGCAGTGAACTCAAAGGACATAATTGTAACAAAATGTGTTTGATGAAATGCGAGTCAAGATTAGAAGACGTCAGGTAATAAAACTCATACTAACCGGTTTTGTCGTTGTACAGGAAAATATTAAGCCCTCGGTCTTAATGCACAGACCTCGCAAGCTCGGTCTGTACTTCTAAGACCTCGGGCTTTATATTTTCCTGTACAACACAAAACCGGTTAGTATGCGCATAAGGCTACCCAATCTTACCCGCTGCTCATAATAACCCATAATGACAATACAAGGAAGCAAGAGATGCAGTTATTAACTCAACTCAGAAGCTTTCATTTCAAATTACAGTAGTCAATGATTCCAATAATGAGTATTCAATGATATTGAGTTCCTTTATATTAAATGTTGTCTTTGCTTTTTCCTTGCTCAATTTGCGAATCCAACTTTCTTTGCAAATTCCAATGCTTCCAGTTGAGAGTCTCGTTGTTGCTGTTGTTCCTTTTTCTCTTGAAGCTGTCGTGCAATGCTTCGCTTTCCACTGGTGCAATAATCATGGCAGACATTGCAAAGAGCTCGCTTGCTTGCAACTGCTGTTCGTATCTAAAACATAAGGTAGACCTTTGTAGAAAAGACTTTGAGAAAGGATAGTGAAACTGGCTACTTTCGACCCCAGACCGTGGGCGTAGGATACAGGGGAGTGAGGGCGTTGCACCCTAATTCTGGCCCTATGAATGATTTTGAAAGTGAAAAAATTGCACAGATACCAGTCGTTTTACCAAAGTCCTTTTGTTTTCAAAAAAGGTCCTCGAAGAATCATTAAAAGATCCTTTCCTTTTGAAAATACGCATATCTCAAGCACTTTTTCGAAAGTGAGAAATGTCCTTCGGAAAAGGCTTCTAAAATTTTTTTGAAGTTTTTAGGTATAGCGACGGGAAGATAATGTGAAAATTGTTACGGAAGGAAATTCAAGAAAAGTTTCAGTACCGGTTCAAATCTTCCCATTAACTGGTTTCCTGTAAATAGATGCTAGCAACTTGTAAATTTCAAAAATGTGGAGCATTGTTTGGTATAAAATGATTTTGGATGGGAAAAATCATTCCCCAAAAATGCTGTTACACTTCAAGGGGCTCTTTCAACTGGTTTGCTTCTGGAAGTCGAGTACATTTTCCTATCACTCAGCCAGTTTTGGATCTATCTTGCCGTATATTAACAAGTGAAGTGAGTCAAAAAGCTTTCACCTTCCAAGTCGGTAATTTTCTTTTTTTTTAATCATAAGGCATCTAGGCCAAGAGGGCCTCTAACCTAATTACAAACAAGCTAAAATTACTATTACATAAAACAGTTGATAACACTAGAATCAATGTATGTAGGGTTAAAGTCACTAAATTATATGAAATGATATACCAAATGATGATAAAAAAAAAACGAAGTATGGTACGTGAATTGTGGGACAGATGATATTTATATTTGAAATTCTGATTTTAGTTTGAAGCATTTCACAGAATAAGTTACCACCAAGTTAAGGCAGCACTTATCCTCTTGACTTAGCAACCAGATGAATTTGTTATGGACGTTTAGTTGACTTACATTTAGGTACAAATCACCTATTTTTGTTTCGAGAAGTTTCCTTTCCTCTTGGAACTGTGGGACCACCATTACGAAATGGATTTCATCACCAATGGTTTTGGTTCCTATTGACAAACAGTATTTAAAGTGCCTTTCACACCTAGGTGTGACGTCCTTTCCAAGTCGGCAATTTTCAAGAGATTGGAATTGTTGCCTTTGTTCGTAACATACGATGAACTTTGAACCTAATCCCCTTTCGAACTGCACTGCCATTTTTCCTGGGCAGTCGCAGTCACTGTGTCGTCCGATTGATTGTTGTTCTTTTCTTCGGGTCTGCCAATAAAAACCCTACCAATCGTTAGGACGGCCAATGATAACATTTCATTCTTCCTTTCAACCAATCACATGAAGTCGTATCATGTGACTGTCATTGATTGAACAGTTGCCCAAAAGCAAGGTATGTGCTCAAATCTCAAATTCGCTCAGCTGCAAAAAGATTACAAAGCATCCTTCGGGCGCAATAGTGTTAAAATATGTAAACTGCTGCATGCACCGGCTGAGCTTTATCATACTCATAGACAAATGCACATGTCAATAAATTTAGAACATCAAGCGCGTGAATCCAACGTTTCTTGAGAAATAGAATCACACATCCGAAACGTAGAAAAGCTGTGTCTGTTACCAGGGAGCAACTCCTATGTGCCTTAGGGAATTCAAAGTTAGGATCCATAACCAGGGCAACACATTGTAATTAATTCTCCATAACCAGGGCAAAATTTTGAAATATGACTCCATAAACAGTGCAAAATTTTCGCAAGTATCGTGAAGAGACTATGCTTCGTATCATTTGTGGGGCTAAATTTCTGTTCTCGAAAGTTTTTTGTCATAATACTAAGCAATAGTTATGAGTTCACAGCATCTACCTATAAGATAGATTTCCGTAAAACAGATCGATAACCAAGGCCAAAAATTCACAAAACATGACCAATAACCTGGAAAGAATATCGAAAATTGACCTATAACCCGGGAAGGCACATGTATGCCAATACCCCCATTAGAGTTACTCCGCTCTCGGTCTGTTAGAGGGTTAGAGGAAAACAAATGATGATATGATAAAATGCAACGCAATGATCTTTTGCCATGCATTTCCTTGAATCCGGTTGATGAGCTTGGTGGAGGTTTTGATGAATACAATGATCCCTTCACGAGTATCTAGCATTCGATGTTGCATCCTTGTTGATTGCCTCGACCGAGAAACTTCATGAAATAAAGCAACACCACGTGGTCGGTCGTGTTGAAAGACAGTATCAGGTGTTGCCCTATCTAGGGATCTGTTGCAGAGAGCAGGTGACTCAAAACTACGTTGATTTACGCAAGTTGGGACCTATTTCAGATGCCAAAAATTGGGCCGACATGTGTGGGTATACACTTCCACTCAAATGTTGCTGTCCTGGACGAACGCCAACAAATTCAAATGGAATGTGGAGGCGCGACGAAGTCGCACCGACCAAGGGTAGTCTTTGCATAACTGGTTTAAAAGAAACAGTGGTAAGATGGCGAAAATTTTAAGAAACTCTAGTACTATGTCTGAGGAGTACTAAGAAACTTCTCAAAGTTAAAAGAATTGACATTGTAGCAAACAGATCGTTAAACCATTGAGCAATATCATCTAGCCATTTGCATTTTCAAGATAACAAAACACTGTTTATTCCTTTATGATGTTTCAAATGTCAAGAAACATAGCTGCGACAGTGTTAGCGACCATATTGATAATTCTGCATTCAAAAAATAAGAAGCCAATTAAGAAACTTTTAGTAGTAAAATGGACCAAATTTCATTTGAAATTAAGAAACTTTTAGTAGTATGGCTTCATCCTAGTTTCTTATAAAAAACGTGTACTCACTTCTTCCGCCGATCTTTTTCCTTGCCATAAATTGGTCTGCGAGCCGAATGCATTTGAAGATGACGCCAATAAGCCTAGAACGAGGAAACATACAATTACGCAGAAGGTCGACATTGTGCTTGTCATCTTTTTCAATATCTTCTTGTGAATTTTGAGATTAAGGTCAGCAATTCTTCACACCAACTTGATTCTAAATCAACCTTCACTCTATAAGAATCATCTAAAGCTAGTTTCTCCTTAAATACGCCGAGATTCATGCATAATTAACACTGAAAGTATCACGTGGTATCAATTTAGCTGCATGTGAACATTGAAAGACTTTCAAGCGATTAGGCCATATGAAATCAATTAGTTGATTCTCATCAGCACCTGTGTCATACTTTGATGCTGCCTCTATTATTCTTATAATTTATATTTTGATAAGCAAGGTGTTACAGAAACTACGCAACCCAACTATAACTGAAAATTTTGAAAAAACTAGTAAAATTTGAGTTGATATAATGTATGCCGTCTGAACAGCCTTTTTCCTTTCTAATGGTATGCAGTTTGGACACATTAAAGGAATCATTTATTCTCTAATTGATATTCTAGTAAGTATGGCCAATTTCAAAGGCAGCATGCCATAAGGGCAAACTCAACGCCGCTTTTACAGTGAAAATGGCGAAAATTTTGTCAAGATGTTTCAGGCCTAGAAGCGCACGAGTTTATGCTTTAAGGAAGGAAGAAGACAAACTTATCCCCAGGAGATGCATTGGTTGATGTTGATAAGATATGTTCTCACAAAGATGGATGTTCACCTATTCAAATGCCCTGTTGCTCTCGGGCATCTAAAAGGGTCATACTCACAAAAATAAGGAAATTTCCTCTTCCTCCTTCCTTTCTTCCCTTCCTCCCGTCTCGCCTCGTTTTCAATTTTTCCTCTTTCACATTTCCTTTGGTAAAATTATTTCCTCTGAAGAAACTAATGAAGAAAAGAAATAAACTTGGAGCAAGTCTATGTAATGCTAACAGGACGGAACAGACAACGAGAATGAGCGGTCGGGAGACTGGTAGGGGGAGAAGGGAAAATGCACCTTGTAATGTCAAAATAACCAGAAATAAAATGCCTGCCTACCATCTATTTTCATTCCATTCCATGTTGATGCAGTTCTTTTCACTTCCCAAAACGCGGCACTTACTAACTAATGTTATTGCTAGTCTATTGATTATTTAGCGGGAAATTAGGCTGTTCATTCAGACTCTTAAATTGGCTCTTATTTCATTCAGGGCTTTCAAGTATTTCTTTTCTTCGGATTGAACCTTCAAGCTCATTATTTACTGTCAGTTCAGAGGCACCAGAGTTCATTACCATGCACAACTGCAGTTCGTGGAGGAATCAGAAATTTTACAGAATGCAATGAATATCTTTCAAAGCATCTTTAGAGTTCTTTGCAATATGCACATACGGCTATATCAGTCTGTAAAGGTTCAATGATACCCTGGATCAGAGTATTTTTTAGAATTTTGAAAAAAAATTTGTATCTTTTAGCATTTTGGAAAAAAATTTGAATTCAAATTTTTTTTCAAAATTCTAAAAAATACTCTGATCCAGGGTAGTTCAATGACAAAGCAATTGGAGTTTTGATCTTGTTGGATGATCTCTATGAATAAAAACCTATTCTAAATTTCAGGTTGAATTGGTTCTATTTTCTCTAATTTGAGAATCTCAGCATGTAGGTTCTTAATCACTAGGTACTTATAAGCGGGTTTTTATTGTATCTTAGCTGGAAAAAGAAAGCGATCTAAGACAATTCTGCTCTCTCATTCTAGCCTTTTCGTTAATGAAGGGACAGCGATCAAGAGCCATCTTACTAATTGTCCGGCAATGAGGCTATGTGCCAAGATCATTCCCTTGGGATTTGAATCTTGGATGAAAATGGAAGTACCCAAGCCCCCATATCGCAGGCAAAGAAAACAAAACCATTGGTATCCACTTCAGACTTTGGAGCAAAGCTGGGAGCGAGGGGCAAATCACTGATTTTTTTCGTACACCTCCCTTGAAATCACAAAAAAATCACATACAAAAATCACAAAATCACAAAAAAATCACATACAAAAGTCACAAAATCACAAAAAAATCACATACAAAAATCACAAAACGACAAAAATCACATACAAAAAGCACCAAAAATCACAAATCATTGAAAACTAACTGAAAAATCACACGAAAGAATCACTAGAAAGCACTAAAATCGCAAAAAAATCACAGAAAAAAGTCATGTAATTTCAAGATCACAAGAATCACGTACGCTATTTTCAGAAGTGATTTGCCCTCGGCTGGGAGCATCCTTTTCTGTGGGAAAGACGCAGTTTCCTACTTCTGCTGTTTAAAGTGTTGAGAGGGGAATCAACGGGAAGACAAAGTAAAAGGTTCTGGCTCATTCCTATGACCAAGATATTATTATTATTGTTATTATTATTATTATTATTATTATTATTATTATTATTATTATTATTATTATTATTATTATTATTATTATTATTATTATCATTATTATTATTATAACATTATTTACAGTTGGTTAAAAATATAACAGTTCTAATTTTAGCTAATTAAGACCAACTATTTACACAAAAAGAAAAAACTAATTACAATCAGTAAATAGTTATATACAAATACACTTCTGGTGAAATTCCCACGGACTCTTTATCTACATATTTTGCATGAGCAATTGTGACCCTTCCACTCTTTGATTGATCTCCTAAAGCTATTACTGGTTGCCAGACCTTTTATCGAGCCACATAAAGTGTTCCAAAGGATGGCACCCCTTGCTTGCGAATAGGTCAGAAATCTTTCCGTGTATCTTCGCCTTGTTCGAATTTTGAGGAAATGAATGTAACTTGGCGAATTTGCTATTTACTGTGTGACATTACTAAGGTCCCGTTCACACTGTTCCGTTTTTGAAATGATGCGTTTTTATTGATCAAAGCTACCCGTTCACATTACTCCGTTCTTCTACAAAAACGGAGGGAAAAACATCCGTTTTTGTGCGTTCACGTTGATCTGCATGATAACAAATACGGAGCCAAAGATATCCGTTTTTGTGCGTCCACATTGCTCCGGTTTTGCGAAGCTCATTGTTGGATATTGGAGCGTTTTCAAAAACCTCCGTTTTTGTGGATATCCACTTTTGATAGCGTTTTCGAAAACCTCCGTTTTTGTGACGTTTTTGTGCCGTTCATTGTGAACACTTTCACAAAAACGGATGTTTTTCTCTCCGGTTTTGTACAAAAACGGAGCAGTGTGAACGGGGCCTAAAAAAGTATGGTTAAATGTAATTGAAAGCAGATCACTCTTACTTATGATAAGGGAATAGCACCGTGGTCATCTCTTTGGTGCAACCGTGGATTATTGGGATCTTCTCTTCATGCTTTTATTGGGAGAGGATATCATATGGCCTTTTTGGGGGACTGGTACGGCAGGGGTTTTAGGGCGTGTTTGATTGGTAATTCCAAACCTACCAAATCCTGAGAATGGTAGACTTCACAGAGACGGAAACACAGTGCCCAATCAAACACAAAATTCTTCAAAACAGCAGGTTTCAAATTCATCCTGGCGAAAACGAGGTTTCCTGTTGAAAAACACAAAGACGAGTCTTGTGCTTGGCAAAAAAGCCTGAACTGACTCAATTACCATAGTAACACGAGCAAATTCGCCTCGTTTTCAAAGTTTTGCAAATGAAAACGAGAATCTCTTGAAAGTCTGCCAAACCTTCTGCCTGCTGGAGCAGAAGGCTCGGCAGGCCTTCCAAACCTGCCAAACCTGCCGTTTTCAGACTTTGGTAGTCAGTGAAAGACAAATTCCGAGTCTTCCAAGTCTACCGTTTTCAGAATTGGCACTAATCAAACACACCCTTATTGTCCTTCATGCTTACTTCAAGACGTTTTCGAAACAAAACATTTCAAAACCAACAAGGCAGCAAAAAATTTGTCAAAGCAATGTGCCCATTCTATTCTTTAGTCAATACAATCGGTAAACTGAACAAAGCGGTAAACTTTTAGCGCAACAAAAAATTTATTGTTTTTGTTGTGTGCAAATTCTTATTGTGTTCTTGTATAATTTTTATCCCTTTTGTTTCCATTTTAATGAATCGTGCAAAACGAGGCATGCCATATCAGTTCACGAGTGTATGAACTGTATCGAATCACATTGTCTGCAGAACAAAGCGTATCCATGCCACTTTTTTGAGGAGTTTACTGGCGCTTGCGGAGAAAATATAGAACGAGACAAATTTGCAAGAAGTTGCTCACAACTGGATGTTTTAAACGAAGTTTGGAAACATTTAAATGGAAAATGAAGTCAAATTAGTCTTTCAGCCGTTGGTAAGTGAATCATTTAGCTATATACAAACTAATCCCTTTTGGGGGCAACGAATGAACTTTAATCGGTAAAAAAGCTTACTAGGCCCAAATTGCATTTCTAACAGAAATCACTGAAAATAGCCTACGATTTTGAGTTGAGTGCTTGGGTTATTCCTTTTGCAATATCTATAGTCACTGAGATGTTTATCCTTATATCTTATTCGTAGTGACTTTTAGCGATGCTTGAACGAGGGTCAATATTCTTCAGGCGGAAAATGAACGTAATTTCGACTCCAAATGAAGAAGCTGCTCAAGCAACTACAAACTGTAAAAGGGCATCCCTTCCACTGACTTATCTGAAAAAGGGGCCCATGCAGTTATTGTAACCTACAGGGACCGCGGTTCAGGGTTGGTTGGGTGGGCTATAGCCCACCTACTTTTTGGCAACAAATGGCTTTCTTTTTTTGGCAAAGTTTTGAAAATAATTAGTACTTAGTCGGCCGAAGGAGAAGCTGAATCTGGAATCGTTAAAGGCAAAACCAAAGCAATATATACATATATATTGAAGTTCTTGATTTTGCAGTATGTTTTATGGATCTACCATTCAATCAGCCAAATTTTAAGCATACGATTAGCTCGAATTGCTACTCCTCAAGGCATTGGTGGCATTGGTGGCATTGGCATCCAATGATTTTGCAGATGAAATTGAATGCTTGAAACTACTCACTATTATGGCGATGGTTTCTCTATGTTTTTATGAAAAGGGCGTTTGCAGCAATACAATGAGCTTGATCCTAAAAAATATTTCCGGGGGCTGCACCCTCGGACCCCCAAATTATACTCGCTTTGCCTCGCATCCTAGCCCATCCACTGTTTGGATCGATCTGCGGTCCTTGACTTAGCAGCCATTTCAACATTGTGATGATACTCAAAAATTCACTTCGAACGGCCGATTTGGTATCACATGCTTAGGATGAGGCAATGTGATTGGCTAAATACCGTGAAATTGGATAACTTCTGCAAACTTGAATAACCAGTAAGGATTTGAACAGTACACCATAGCACCAAGTTTCTTCCTCATATCTGCAATATTAAAGACTTTCGGGAGGGGTGCTACGAGGGCCTAAGAAGCCCTGTTTTATTACACGTTTTTTTATAAGAAACTGGTTTATAAGAAACTAGTACTAAGATGGCCAAAACTTTAAGAAACTCTAGTACTATGGCTAAGAAGTACTAAGAAACTTTTCAAAGTTAAAAGTATGGATATTATAGCAAACAGATCGTTGAACCCTTTATTCTTGAGCAATATTATCTAAACATTTCTGCTTTCGACATGACAGAACACTGTATATTCCTTTATAATGTTTTACATGTCAAGAATCATATCTGCCGCAGTGTTAGCGACCACATTGATATTCTGCATTCCAAAATAGGAAACCAATTAAGAAACTTTTAGTACTAAAATGGAAAAAATTTCATGTGAAATTAAGAAACTTTTGTACTATGGCCTGATCCAAGTTTCTTATAAAAAAAACGTGTAGGGTTAAAGGTGATCTGACACAAAATTTTATTAATGCTAGTGAATGCAATAGAAACCCGCATAAAAGAACACAGGTTCTTCTTGGGCAGCCTGAATAGGTTCTTAACTAAATGAATGTTTTTCTAAATTCCAGCCTGCAAGGTTTTTAAAATGGTTCTCTGATACAGTACGCACCTTGCATACATTAATGCCGTTTTTTCAGCACAAGGATTCTTAAGCACAAGTATTGGCTCCTCAATGCTTGTGTAATCTCTTCACCAAAAACTCAGCATGCTCCTCCCGCAGTCTCCGAAACACAGAAGGTCAGCAAATTTACAAAAATGCTTTTCTTTCCGGGGACCTAAACTATGGAATAGCCTTCGTAGTGAGTCTAAGACGGCATCCTCCCTGGGTAGTTTCAAAAATCAATACAGGGTTGATTATTTCCTTTTTATTGTAAATATCATTTAGTTGTAAATAGGTTTTTAATATCATGGGTTCTTATTTTCTAACATTTTAATTGTATATTGTAATTAGTTTTTATTGGAGGGCCCCTTGAAAAACAACTTCGGTTGAAGGGCAACAACCCTCCTTAAACAAATCAAATATGAAATATGAAATCAAATATAAGACTTCTTTTGACTTCATGAGAACCATTTTAGGTTAGAATTCTTGTTTAAAAATCAT
This sequence comes from Aurelia sp. 4 Dawson et al 2005, assembly GCA_964019985.1. NCBI lineage: Eukaryota > Metazoa > Cnidaria > Scyphozoa > Semaeostomeae > Ulmaridae > Aurelia > Aurelia sp. 4 Dawson et al 2005. Next base: position 7,942,989 of record OZ026511.1, on the reverse strand, counting down.
GCCGTCCTCTGTACCAGAATTCTGATCAGAATGTAAGAATTCTTCAAAGTTCTGAGGAATTCTGAACACCTCAAACCTGTTATATAAGAATCTCTCCTAGTTTCAGCCTCTGGGAGGTTCTTATTGAATTTCAGCCTATAGGTTCTTATAAGAAAAGGCTCTTTTATGCAGCTTTCTACTGTAGCACAAATGCGTAAAGTGACTTCATATCATTCGCTTGCATTCTCCATTAGCACAATAATTCGTCACTTGAATTCCTATCTCAACAAGTCTGCAATGTTCAGACGGGCACAGCTTTGTCATTAGGAACCTTCTCGAAATTACCAGGAATCATATCAAAATGTCTGTTGATCTTGCATTGACATTCTGATCAGATCGCACAACTTCGAAGGAAAATGACGAATACCCTCCCGCTTTTCCACCAACAAGGCCGTTTGATGTAAGGTCTCCCTTTCGTTATGAGATATATGAGTGAGTTATCATACAGCCTTCGTAACACGGGGACCGACCTAAGGTTACCGAAGAAAAGGTCATCAAATGGCCAGAGGAATTTCTCATATAGAGGTGCAAAATTATGGAATGGCCTGCCAGCCGAGTGGAAGCAGGCAACCTCGTAGTATAGTTTCAAGAAAACTATTAAAAAAGTGCCCCCTTTCATTTTGACTTTAAGTTTGAATTTTTAACTTCATTGTAAATAGCTTTTGAACATTGTAAATAAGGTTTTATAGTTTAATTTATTTAATAGCTTTTTACTTTCTTTCCCAAAATTGTAATTAAATTTTTTTATCGGAGGGCCCCTTGAAAATCAACTTGTTTAAGGGCAACCCTCCTTAAATGTTTAAAATGAAATGAAATGAAATGCTTAGTTTAAATGCAATGCACCTTGAAAAAAGTTCATTGCCAAATCGTCAATTGCCACCTATAAATCCAGCTGGCATTTTTCACGTATAATGTAGATCGTGCGATTGTCCTCTTGCGGAATTTCTTTTTAACTCATGTTTTGAAAGTGGGGTTATCCCACCCCCCACCCCATGCCCACCCTTGGCTAATGCTCATAACAAAACAGAAGAGAACACGAGATTGTTGTATCAAGTCAACTCGAAAGCCTTCCTTTAAATTACAGCAGCTTTTATGCGCAATAGTATGTATTCAATTATATTCAGTCCTTTATTTATATCAAATAGTGTCCCTGCAATATTCTCTCTCACTTTGCAACTCCAATTTGCTTTGCAAATTCCAAAGCTTCCAGTTCAGACTCTCGCTGTTGTTGTTGTTGTTGTTGTTGTTGTTCTCTTCGCTCTTGAAGTTGTCGTGCAAAGCTTCGTTTTCCACTGACACAATAATCACGGCAGACATTGCAAAGTGCTCGCTTGCTTACCACTGCTCTTCTTATCTAAAATTGACGACAGAAGGCATAAGACTTTGTAGCATATACTTCAAATAAAGATAGCCTTGACAGGCAGCATAGGTTTCAAATCTTTAAAATTCTATGACCTATTTCTTTGAACTGAACGGCTTCAAAGAAACGTGAACCATTATACAGTGAATCTGCCGTTGGACTTTTCCAAAATATTCAATATTTTTAGTATTACAGTACTTTTCTTCTTATTTTAGAATTCATGGAAATTTTCGAAAAATACTTAAAACCATCGTAATGTATAAACCTCTTGATGAAAGATCAAATAATTTTCAAGAAAACCATAATTTATGGATGCCTACAACATGGTATCAAGCAAAACTCTTTGACTCTACTGGTCTGTGACTTAAAAATTTGATGACGTCACATCATAAATAAGCTGAAATATAAAAAAGGCTGTAAGTTTGATAAATATGCAAGATTTCTGAAAAGTCTAACGGTAGAATCATAGAAAAGTGGCTAAAGTTTCTTTCAAGTCATTCAGTTTAAAGACATAGGTCATTGAATTTTACACCCGCCTTTTTTCGTAGATTTAAAAATTTGGAACCTATGCTTTGACAGGCTACTTTTAACAATAGTCTTTAAAGGGAGTGCAGAGACCAGCAGAGCCCTTTTCCATCGTTTGTTTGTGATTTGCGAATTTTGTAAAGTGAGTTACACGAACTTTTTTATAAGAAACCAAGAATTTGAGCCAGTACTGAAAGTTTCTTAAAAATTATCAGATTTTGAGTACTCAAAGTTTCTTATGAGGTTCTTAATAGCCTGCGTGCATCCCCTACTGTTCCTTTAGGGTTGAAACTTCCCGTTGAATTGAATTCATTTTCTGACGCTAGTGGGGTCTGCAAACCAGCGAATGAAAGCCTGTTCTGAGTCACGTGCTGGTTCCGCAAAAACACGGAACTCTCTTTATTGATTAATAAACAATCCATTGTCTTGCGAAGTACTTCATGTGGTTTTTACTTCATCCTAATTGCAAAATGGCCTTGTCGAAGAGCAAAATGGCCTCGCAAGACAATAGATTGTTTACTAATCAATGAAAATAGTTCCGTGTTTTTGCGGAACCTGCACGTGACTAAGAACAGGCTTTCATTCGCTGGTTCGCAGACCCTACTGGCGTCAGAAAATGAATTCAATTCAAGGGGAAATTTCAACTCTGCGGAAACAGTAGGGGATGCACGCAGGCTAGTTCTTAAAGGTTCTGCAACAATGTTCATGTTCACTACGTGTTCCCTCGAATTTCAAAACACTGATTTTGAAGCATGTCTAATGTATGCACATCATTCAAGAAGCTTACAAGTACTATACACTCCCTACTTACATCAAACGACTGAGGACACCAAACATTTTTAATTTATATAGATTGCATTTGACTTTGATATGGTTTGGAATGAAACTGTATAGAAACAATGAATACTGCTCTTAAAAACGTATGTTTATCCAGCAAAATATAAGCAAAAGAAACAAACTGCCATCTGTTTTTCCTTTTCATTTGAATTTGTGAAAGCCCCCCCCCCACCTCTATAAATCCCCTTTCATTAAACAACCCCCTAGAATCTCCGAAACTGAGTGAGCGACAGGGTATTGCAAGTGATAGGAAATTATGAGATAGGGAGTTGCAATTGATAAGAAATTATGAGATAGGGAGTTGCAATTGATAAGAAATTATGAGATAGGGGATTGTAACTGATAAGAAATTATGCAACAGTGTATGCACAGAAAGAAAATGTTTAGAGCTAGAGCTCTTTTTGAACAATTGGTAGAGTATAACTTCTGCAAACTGTTCATGCGACAGGGTATACTTTTGGGAGATGTTTTGTGCGATAGGGTACAGGGGTGGAGAGGTTTCCACGCACCCCGTTACTCCCCTAGTCAAGTACCCCCGGGCATTTAATGGCGGTGAGCAACTAAAAGTCCTTTCATATCCCACTGGCAATTAAAATTTCAAAATCAGCTGCTTCGTATTTTCTGCTAATTAAAGAATAGTTATCTCACTTTTGTGCTACTGCAAAAGGCCAAGGTCTAATTTCGAAATTGATTTAAATCTAAAGTTCATTTATTAAATTCAAAGTAATTTCGATTTAATTAAAGTTTTCTCCTGTTTTCAGATTTATTCCTGCTAAGAAATTAAATTTTTATGAGGCACTGATAATTTTGCTGACTTGGATAAATTTTAGAAGACATTTAGTTGGCTCTTGGCTTTGTATTAGGACCCTCGTGTTTTTCATGTGTATGAAAATACGCTTCGATATTAAATCTTCTTCCACAAAAATTTTTGGGGCTTTGGGGCTTGGGTGGAGCCACTAAACAAACCGCTGAAACAATGGTCACAGTTGCTTAAAACAATGGTGCTTGCAGAGTAGCTTATAACTGGGCGACAGTGACGGAGCCTCTTTTAAGGGAGTACAAATACCATCATACTAAACGTGAAGTCGGCAATTTCCTCTGCACAGCCTCCAAAATGCACGTATTTTTTGTTACTAGAAACTGTTTGTAAAAAACTCAACTCTCAGATCGCTAAAATATCAAGAAACTCCAGTACTGAGAAAATATAACTTAAGAAACTATTTATTTTCATAAAGTAGAAGATTTAATATCGAAACGTTTGAAGAAGATTTAGTATCAAAACGTATTTTTATAAACAGTTGCGTTTTTATATCCGTTCTTTCTCTTTATTTTTGATGATGGTTTAGTTCACATATCTTAAACGTATTTATACAGGGCAAAATTCAATAATTTCATCGTTTACGATTTAGCCCTATTGAAGCAAAGTTTCTAACAAAGTAATCATAAATGAATTAGATAAAAATATATACATCTGCAAACAAGGACAGATTTTGTGATACAATAACAACAGTTACTTTAATTGAGACCTCGATTCAAGGCGATTAGTGACTGCAGACAAAGGAAATTCTCTCAACCTGTAAATCAAAACAAACACGTCCACAAGAGTTGGCCCGATACCAGTAGGGCAAACTCTCGCCTTGTGCAAGAGCAAAATGGTTTTTTAGAGAAGCTATGTGGTTATAACGAAAGATGAAGGGTAAATCTAATGCTCTGTCTCGCGGATTTTGTTTAGTTGATTGAGAAACTGTGGTAATTGTTTCATTTAAGCCCAAAATACTGGAGAATTATGAGGCCTCCTGCCCGGTTTCGGATTTGACTGTTAGCTAAAGCTACACTTTGAATTTCTTAAAATTTAAATCTAATTTCATGGTACAATGCTAAAGGATCTTAGATACATAAAATAATTCACAGTATCAAAGGATAATTTTTGGCAAGTTGTATTCAAAAAGTAGCCTCACGACATAGTCACAGATATCGCAAAAATAGCGACAACGACAACAATAACAATGCAACAGCAACAACAACATTTCTTATTTTTGCATCCATCAGTCTATCAATAACGATAACTACGAATATGCAATCAGTCTATTCAAAAAGGTGCTTCGTATTTCCTAAAATTTTGATCTAGTCATCGCAGAAGACCTGGGACAGGTAAAGCAATTTACGTCGCTGGAAAGCGATTTTTGGCAAGCATCATTCAAAGTACTGTAGCTACTGACATGTTCCAGCTCTCAGTCTAATTTTATTGCAATTCAAAGACTGAAAGATCTTGGACCTGTAAAGTAATCTACTGGGTAAAATGATATTTTGCCAGTTCCTTGCTCAGCTGCACCTGAAATTTTAAAAAATGTCAATCTAATTTCATCATGCGAGGCCAAAAGTTTCTTGACACATATATTAATTTACATGTTCAAAAGATTTGGCAAGTTCCATCATAAAGTGCAGGGCCTATTCTGAAATTGGTCAAACTCAGAGAAAATCGTATTTTTGATAACAACAGATTTTCTGTGAGTTGCAAAGTAATTTAACTGTTTTCAGTATTTGTAGGCGGAAGAAATTTACTAATTTTTTCACGAAAAAATCATAAGGTCAAATTTCTGCTGCGTAAAAACTCATTTTTGATCAAAAACGTGCCATTTTTGAACTTGTTTTAAAGGACAAGTCCGGAGTTGGTATGATTGTTGACTATTCAAGATATTACACTGTTGTGAATGGTGTGTAGAACTTTTTCCATTTTTTTTCTCTCTTTTAACCTGTGAAACTACATATTTCAATCTGCTAAGAAGTGCGAAATTACGTCATTTTGTATGACGTCACTTCACGTTGACCTGAATGAGGCTGCCAAGTGTGTTGATATTATGCCATCCACATTGCTAGCCTCCTGATCGCACCTTCGCACACTAGTACAAAGTACAGAATGGCGACGATATTTGGCCTAACTTCCGAAGAATCGTCAAAATTTATGAAAGTTCAAGGCATGAAAAATTGGAAAGAAGTCACGACTGGTGTTCAGCAGTTAGTGAGCTTGTTTTTAGCAATGATTTTATCAACCCCGGACTTGTCCTTTAACAGCGCTGAATGGCAACAAATTTTCAGCTGGTCTGGAGCTGAGAGCAAATTCTAACATGGAATTATGCTGAATTTTACTTGAAATAGCGCGCTATATAAGCATATGAGTCTCTGGCAGTCTGGTTCCCTGACGTCATTTTCGACTGGGAAACTGGGCTCCACGGAAGCGATCCAAAATAAAGTCTGGACAAAAACCGTAACCACGCACCGTAACTATGGCCTGGGCTTCTGTTATCATCGTAGCATGCTTTAAATCTTGCCCCCCAACAGAACGACGCTTTACTAGCCTGCGTGCAGTCTTTCTTTTGCGAAATTGAAAGAAGGTAAAGTTCTTTCAATTTACACAAAACAATTCAATTCACACGAAAGAAAGATTGCACGCAGGTTACGCTTTACCGGTTACCCAAATCAGGATTGAGAAGTTTGAGAACTTTCGCTGGTTTTTGTCCAGGCGTCAACAAATCGCTTCCCTGGCGCCCAGTACCCTCAAACGAACGCGGTCGAGTTGACGCAGAGAACCAGGCTGAGTCTCTGGTATGAAGTAGGCGCTGCCAAAAGGATAGGAAAATTTTGTCCGTCCGACAGTGTCCGTCCGACAGACGGACTGCACGCACTTAATGTATGCTCGTGCAATGTAAATAATCATTTTAAGGAAAGAGATGGATCGAAATGAAATTCTGAAGAGCTGAGCTATACATAGATACCAAAACTTTACAGGAAAATGCTTTTTAGGAGCAAAGACATGCAATTGAAGAAAAACAAGCACTAAAAGTTCCCTTTCTATCTAGTCCGTCCGAAGGACGAGCAAAACTTGGATTTTCACAGGACAGGGAAGGTAGAATGCAGTTCCATGAGGTTTACTTTGTAGACCACCAGATGTCTTAAATAGGATTACAGCTCAGGCAGCCATACGCATCAAGGTTTGGGCAGTCGGTAGCTCCAAAAAATTTCTATCCGACAGATTTTTTAATTAAAGAATAGGCCCTGCAGCTGAAGTCTTCCAAAATGTTCATCATATCATATTACAATAACATAATTAATTGATTTTGACATATATTATGATCTATAGCGGCAACAAATGATTGAACATTGTAACTGAAAGTTCCGCTCAACATATTGACTTACTGAAAACCAATTTTGGCCAATTTATCAAAGTCCATTTCTGACAATTTTTCATAACCAGCGGGCCTTAATGTATCACAAGGAAGTCTGGAACTTTTTAAGGGCTTTTCAATCAAACTGAAACTTTGATTGAAACTGAATGGATATTTTAGAATTTTAGTTAGGCAAGGAAATGGCAGGAAATTAACTGTAAAAGAACTATTTCTTTCAAAACTTTTGCAAATTCATAAAACTTTAATTGAAACTAAAACTTTCAGCATGAATTGAACGCATATTTTGAACTGTTAGAAACTGCAACAAAAATTTCAGTGTACAAGAAATGTAGTTTCTTTCAGACTTTCACACAAATTCATTGTCATGTGACTTATGAAAATTTTCAGTCAAGAGGAAACTTTAAACTAAATTGAACGGATGTTTTGAACTGTTTATACCGGCTGTGTCAAAAAGTTCAGGAGTTTGGGGGAGGGGGCTATGGAATGAAAAGTATGTGGCCGATATTCAATAATGAAATGTTAATCTATCAGTCAAAGGCTAACTTAGATGAGAAAATTTTGTTTGGTGGAATCACTCATCATTCAGACCCAGAGATAAAAAAAACATCTATCAAGGTTTGCATGGGAATCGCGAAATTTACGTTCCATTCTGGTCCATGATTTATATGATTTTGAAGATTACATTCAATGCTATTGTCAGTTTCGGAAATTGAATTTTAATGTCAATAGTAAGTAAATCATGGACCAGAATGGAATGTGGAATTCTTGCTCCCAAAACATGCTCCTCCAAGCATTTTCCTAATTTCTGGGTCTACATGATAAATGATTTTACCAAACAAAATTTTCTCATCTAAGTCAGCCTTTGGCTGATAGGTTAACATGTTGGTTTTGAATATCGCCACATACTCTTCATTCCAGAGTCCCCTAAACGCCTGAACTTTTTCTTGACTCACCCGGTATACATTGGCAGGAAATTAACTGCAAAAGAAAAATTATTTCCTTCAAAAATTTATAAATTCATTTTTATGTGATCAATGAAAATTTCATTCAAACTGAAACTTTAAAAATGAATTGAACGCTTAGTTTGAACTGTGAAAACTGCTACAAAATTTCAGTTAAAAGAAACTTAGTTTCTTTCAGACTTCTACAAATTCATTGTCATGAGACCAGTAAAATTTTCAATTTGTGAACGGATATTTTGAGCTATTATATAAATTAGCAAGAAATTAACGGTAAAAGAACTGTTAACTTCAAAACTTGTACAAATTTATTTTTATATGACCAATGAAAATTTCACTTAAACCAAAACTTTAAGCATGAATCGATGAGTATATTGAACTGCTTTGAATTAGCAGATTTTACAACTGTCATAAAGTTTTACAACTTCATTTTCATATGGTTAATGAAAATTTCCAATCAAGAGGAAACTTTAAATCAAGACTGAGCAGATATTTTGAACTTCTATAGATCTTGGCAAATTTACCAAGTTCTATTTTATACAGTTTTAGTAACCAGCTCTCTGTCTTATCAGATTGAAGTCTGATTCTTTTTAAGGGCCTGTTCATATGGAGGCGAGCCAGCCCGCTTACCGGGCTAGAGCTTTTTGCCGAGATCTCACCTCATCCCCAATTCCAATACAAAATTTGATTTCTGTTCATATGACCAGGCGGGCTGGCCCGCTAAGCGAGATCTCGCTGGTGTACTGGCGAGATCTCGGTGGGCGGGATGAGAATTTTCCCTTATGAACACTCCATCCCGGCTACCGAGATGAAAATGTCGCTATTGCTCATGTGTTGCTTATCTAAAAAATGGGCACGTGTCTCATTTTGACACGTGTCAAATCTCTGTCTCGGCAAGCGGGCTGGAATTTCTCCATATGAACACGAGATGAAAACTGTCTCGCCTACCGGGCCAGCCCGGTAAGCGGGCTGGCTCGCCTCCATATGAACAGGCCCTAAGTCTAAATTGAACGGACATTTTGAACTATTATAAATTTGGCCGGAATTAACTGTAGACGAAGCGTAATTTCTTTCAAAACCTTTATAATTTCATTTTCATATATGACCAATACAAGTTTTCAATGATAAGTTTAAATTCGCATTAAACGATCTTGAACTGTTAGAAATTGGCAGAAATTAACTGTAAAGAAATCAATTTTGTTTATAACGTTTTACAAAAACATTGTCATATAAAAATGGAAATTAAGAGGAAACTTTAAGTTAAAACTGAACGGATATTTTAACAGTTCTATATTGGCAGGAAATAATTGGAAAAGAAATGCCATTTCTTTTAAAACTTTTACAAATATATTCTCTTATGACCAGTGAAAATTTGAACTGGTATGAAGCAGCTATTTTGAACTGTTATAAAATGACAGGAAATTGACTGCAAAAGAAATGCAATATCATTCAAAATTTTAAAAGCTCATACCCATAGGACCAAAAATGAATTATTTCTCTTTGTGTGTACTCTAATCATTAATGAAGTTTTTAATTGAAACGAAACTTCAAATGTAAATCAAAAGGATATTGCGAACTGTTCTAAATTAGCAGGAAATTAACTGTGAATGAGATTGATGTTTTCAGTCACTGCAATCAATGAAAACCAAAGATCAATTCAACATGCAACAAAATCCTGTCAAGATTGAATCTCAACTGACAGGAAACCAATTGCTATGAAAGTTGCTCAAGCTTGAGAATTTAGCTTCAGCAAAGATTAGCTATAGAAGAAGACGTGGAGATATGATTACAACTTTCAAAATGTTACACGGCATGATCGATACTGATAGTAAAGTATTTTTTGAACGAAGTACTTCAGTTACGAGAGGACACAATCTGAAGCTTTTCAAGTTTGCTTCATCGTCGAGCCTGAGGAAGAACTATTTCTCAAACAGAGTAATAAACGAATGGAACAATTTGCCAGCAACCATAGTCAATGCGAAGTCAGTTATAGAATTTGAGAAATTATATGACAATTTTTGCGGCAACGAGAAGTACAACTATGAATGCGCTTAAAAACGAACACTAAAGGGTTTAATAGGCCAATGGCCTCCTTATCCCTCATCATATCATATTATTATTATTATTATTATTATTATTATTATTATTATTATTATTATTATTATTATTATTATTATTATTATTATTATTATTATTATTATTATTATTATTATTATTATTATTATTATTATTATTATTATTATTATTATCATTATTATCATTATTATTATTATTATTATTATTATTATTATTATTATTATTATTATTATTATTATTATTATTATTATTACAAAACATAGCGCACAGGGCGCTTATGAAGTGTCTCTTGGTTCCTCTCGTACAGGACTTTTCCTGATGACACTGCAATTTTGATTTTTCTGACCAATTTGGTCCAGGACAGGGTACTTAAAATGAATCGATCTCGGGGGGGGGGGGTACATGAATTGCGGATGGACGGAGGTCTGCCGCCCGATTCTCAGAAAGGCCCGACCCTCTTCTAATTACCAAAAACTTGCCGCCATACCCACATTTATGATGAATTTTGATGGAAAAACAAACATTTTTGACTATTTTTCGCCAATTTCTGGATAACCCACTAACGTTTAAGGAAAATCTGCCAAAAAGGGACCATTGTTTAGAGAATTTCGGGCCCGCGTGAATTTGCTTCACTTGATAGTCTGTTAAGTTGTCCTTTGCAACTGCACAACTTGGAAGTCCTCTTTCTAACATGCTACCCTGGGTACCCAGAGCCAAAAAATAATAAGAAGGAAAAATTAAAAAAGGAAATAATTTTCCTTCTTTCTTTTTCTCCTTTCTTCCTTCTCTCTGTTCCTCTTACCAATTTCCTTCCATTTAAATTTTGGTACCGAGGGTACTAACATGCTGTTCTTCAGATCTGGATCTTCAAAGTGAAACCCAGTCATTTCAAATGTTAATTATCAAGGAAAAAGAACGTTCGAACGTGTATAAAGGAAGGAGGAGATTTTTCCTTGGTTTGCTTAAGAACATTTGAAGGCAACGTGTGGGAAACTTTCCTCGGTTCGTATCATACAAGACGACGTTCTGGCTGGCTTTGCTGTCCAGGCTGCTTTAGTTCCAATTTATCAAGGTCTCTACCAATGAACACGTGCTCACTCCTGCCTGCGCTCTCAATGACATCATAAAGACCACCATGGACAATACTTTTCTTGAAGACAGCAGCTTGAAGGGAGTTCAGTTGAAGCTATTTCGTGCGTTCCCACGAGAATTCTGGTCTTATCCTTTAGATAACAGCAATTTTGAATCTGTCAGCTGAAGTCTGATCCCAAATGATTACTTCAGAAGTGATTCTGGTTATCATTAAATAAGTTATACTGTCAAACGACATTTGCAGAGCACAAGAAATGTGTATGTAGTCTGGGATTTTCCCACCAATGAAAACGAATGTCGCCACCAGCCAAGGGCTTCGGAAACACGGGGAGCAGCACGGGGACAGGTAGTGCCCTTTCCAAAATAAAAGCTTATCACTTATACCTTCTACATCTGAAATTGTTTACCTCTTGCTTCTCTAAATGTCCTCCTTAGAGTAAGGCGGTTTATGCTCCTTTACCGAAATACTGATGCCTAGTTTATGGTAGGGCCGTTCAGGGAAACAGTTTTTTGAGGCATTTTAGACCCAATGGTCGTGAGAAAAAAGTAGGCCCTATTGCTAAATTCCAATAAACGATAAACGATAGCTTCAAATGTAAACAATAGTGATAGAATTAGAATGAAAATACGACGAGAAAAGGCACCTTGTGGTGAAAAAACTTTAAGAACGCAGGTCAACCAACATCCTTTGCGGTCGTTCTTTGCTGTGCACTGCTCTAAGTATGTCTTATGAAAATGGCTGCCGCAGTCGAAAGGCAAAATGCGACGCGTGCAAAAGATTCTAGTTTACCGGTGCTCTTTAAACAATCCAGTTATATTAAAGAAAAATTTAGAGTTGAAATGTACCGAATTATGTCATAAGAAATAATTTTCAACTGGACTGTCAAACTTTTCTCCAATCATGGATTTTCAACTGGATTGTCAAATTTTTCCTTAATTATGGGTTTTCAACTGGATTGTCAAATTTTTCTTTAATGGTAGATTTTCAACCGGATTGTCAAATTTTTCTTTAATATAACTGGATTGTCAAGTCTTTTCACCACAAAATGTCTTTTCTCATCGTCGTTTTCATTCTACGATGTACAATAAAGCTGCGTTTCCCGGAATAGTTATAGAAGCTCCAACGCCATCTAATCGAACCTTTGGAAGAACGGCTAAAAGGTTTCAGTACGGAGCTAATTAGTTTCTAGACTAATGACGACGAGTCCAGTGTATCCCCGCGGTAAACCTTGCTCAACAGGGACTCTTAATAAAATAATGAAAATTCTAGCCCTTTGTTCTTTCGATCGATCGATTCATGATCGAATGATTTCTTTGGCTTTGTTCAACGGTCACTCCTAAGAAAGAAACTGCGATAAAAAGCACCTTAAGCAGACATTTCATAAACGAAACTTGGTATAAATCTGAAGAAGGAAGTTCACTTCACCTGGTGAGTGCAAAATCCAATCTGCTCAGAACAAATGCAATTGAAAATCCAAGCTGCTCAAAATAAATGTATTCGCTTTTACCTGAAGTTAAAAAATACAGCCCATATTGGCGCCGCAGAATTTAAGGCTATAATTTGGCTCCCCACAAAGAATAGGATGGATTAATGTGTTTGTGTTAATGTAATGAAATTGTTTAATGGAACTGCCCCAACTTACAGTGCCGAGATATTCCATCCAGCCAACCAAGGCCGAATAACGCGAAGATCTAAGTTTAAATTAGAATTTCCATTTCGCAAAAGTACTTCTGGACAAAAATGCTTATCTTACCTCGGGCCGAAAATATGGCATATACGTCTTCTACTAAGACCCTTCCTCATCTCTCCCAACCATGTTTCCGTCGCATAAACCGTTTTCGTAATGACAACAACTACAGTACTTTCCTGTTGTTTTTCTTTCATTTTTCTTTTGTTAAACCAGAACCTCTAAGGGGACCATTATGGAAATAAGGTCAGCTTGACCCTTTAATGCTATCCCTGCCACTGTAATTGGGGTGTTTTCCTTTTACGTTTTTAAAACTTAAAGTATTGTATTATATCTATTTTTTATATTTGATATAATAACTTGTATATATTTTTATGTGGCAAATGATACATACATACATAAATGAGTCCTTCAACGCTACTTTTTCCATGTTTTTAAGTCCAAAACGAACCAGAAAAATCTTCAACTATCTGCCACAACAACTTCATCCAAAATCTAGTCAACTGCATCATTCGAATTGAAAATTCGACAGTATTGTTTTTGGCAAAATCTCGCGATCGTGTTGGTACTTTAGGAATCTTTTAAGTTTGGCCCTAAATAGGGCCAGGTTTTATTAGTAGTATTATGAGTCTCTGTTGACCAAAGGGCCATCATCAAGTCAGAGAGCACAGTGAAACAAGGAACTCATTATCATAAGTCTAATCTGCTTCTACAAGCCTTGGGAAATGAGTCGTAATTGTGGCGCTGTCAATTCAGGCAAAAGCGAAACCTGAAATGATGTCACTGAGTTTTCCTTGCCATAAGTCTCAGTTTGAAAAACATCACCCAATTCAATGCGAATGACTGAGACCTAAGTAAGAAGTCTACATCACATCCAGCCAGATTTTCTGACTGAAATCTTAGTCGGCCACGATACCGCGGTTCACTGATGCGAACGGAAATCTTCAGTTCAGGTGTACCTTCGATCTAGCGTGCGAAGAGTGATGCGGGTCGGTAGGGTTGGTGGGAGCTAAACCCCACTCTTTGGTGCCATTCCACCGAAAATATCAATCTGCCAATTGCATTTATCCAAAAAAGGAAGACTTTATACATCATAGAAGTAGACCACATTGTCAATTCAAAGATTCCTGCAGCCCATGGCAAAAATGTATTTGAATTGAGCATCGGTCTTTTTGATTTTGGTAAATATAGACTCACTATTTGCGGCATACTGGTAAGTTCTGTAGGCCGCTAAATCATGTGAAATGAGCATATTGCCCTGCCAATTTACAGTCATAAAGCTGATCTAGTGACCGAAAATTTCTTCTCGGCACAAATGTCGTCTCATCTATATTTTACCCGATTAAGTTCACAATTACGTCATTACTTTGATAAATTTTTGATGTTTCTTTCTTATATTTCTTCACAAATAAAAAACTAACATAGATGATTTTCCTTGCGAGCATCGTGCTGCAGACGATCAAGGACATATAACGTTGCAATAGGATAACCTACTTATTATTGGTGGCACTTAGATACAAAGCAATTTGTAAGTGCAGAAAAGGAATTCCATGCTCAGCTGGCCCAAGTGATAACAACGTTTCCCTGAAATCCTCGTAGTTAAAGGGTTTGTACAAGGCTAAAAGCCTGCATTTGCACAGAGCAGAAAAATGTAAAAATAACCCATTGAAACTGGTAGCCCACACGTGTTGTTAATCGATAGCTGAAGAAATAATGCTGTGTTTGCGCATTTTCTTTGTTCTATTTATAGAGAAGCCTATTTACCATTGCACACTCCCTTTAACTCGCTTGTCATGCATGCCAGAAAAGGTCCTTACGAGCAAACATGAGCACGTAACAAAATAAGAGGGATACATCTTAACTTCTGCCGCAGCGTCGTCTTCTATGATACAACCGAGTATAGCTTCCCACAACACAGTGATCCATTAGGCCCTTTTTATCAAATTAATGTCAAAAAATAGAGCTCTTAATCCTAATAAAGTTTTAGACTTGTGATATGTACCATAACCTAGGGGTTCATGTGCCGCAAAAAATTTCGAGATCAATCAACCGAAGGTGAAGATATTGATTTTTGAAGTTGGGCCTAAATCAGATCTTTGTGTACATGACCAGAAGAGGCATGGCACTGTTTCGACAGCAAATTGCAATTCCTTGTATCTAGACTCAAACTTCAGCGATCTCTTTCATTTTAGTCTCATTCTGATCCTCTAAATGTGTGCTTTGAGGCAATGTAAAGCATGCTAAAATATATTGCCTTTTTATGACAACTTTTAGACCATTTCACAATGGTACATTTAAAAAATATTTTTGTCTTAACGACAAGAAAGTATATTTCGCTATGCTCTTTCAAATATCTTCAGCGATTAGATACGCCTTTCTAACAAGTTTCTGCCAAAGGGCTGGTGCCAATTCGCCTCGTGTAGCATGCAGATTCAGAGCTGCCTCGATTACATCTTAAACAGAGTCTTTCCGCCGCAAGGCTACAGAAAGAGTGATAGCGAATTGTTCTTAAACATACAGAGAGCTTGTTTCCATTACTCCGTTTTGTGGTTCAGGAGCGGGAAAAACAAAACCGCAAACGAGGGTAGCCTCGATTTTGCAGAGAAACTGAACTAGGCCACTACGAACTTGAAGCAATGAATTGAGCTGAGCCAGGGAAGCAAAGGAAAGCCAAGAAAGGCAGAAGAAGCCACTATTAAGACACAGGTATGTTTGCGTTTACATTTTTAACTATTACTTCGTTTCCTGCGACCCATGGTTTGACTAATATCTTCCAAACTTCAGCTATGCACAAAGCAACCACTGCGTCCTTTAAGATAAATGTTCTTTTGCTTTGTAAATTCTGTCTCACATCGGATGTCAGGTACTTGAGTTACTTTAAATCACAACTCAAATCACAACTCATTACAATGTCATGAGTTGTGCACGTAAATTTATCGCAACATTGACCTTATTACATCTGATGTGGGAGGGAATCTAGTATTATTTAGCATCCATTAGATATTAAATTGTCCGTAGTGTTTGTTGTATTAAGGTTAACATTGTCCCTTTAGTTAGTAATTAGAACCGTATAGTAGAATATAGGATTTTTTTAATGAATAAAAAAGTTGCACAAATTTGAGAACTTGGTCAAAATTTCATAGATTTGTCTCTGAGAATAGAATTATGATAATTATAAAAATGAGATTCGTGATAAAAAGAATAATGCAACATTTCAAAATCTTTTCCATCACGCTTAAAGATGATCTCATGTGAAAAAAGGATTTGTTGTTACGTCCTGGATTTGCGCAAACTTTCCATTTCATTTCATTTCAGTTCATTTCAATGTATTCATCAGGGAGGCCCTTCACCCTAGTGTCTGAAATTCAAGGGTCCCTCCGCATTAAAACTTACAATAAAAATTAGATAAAAGCACCTAAAAATATTTACAATATATACAAAACTAAAAAGTAAGCCTATTTTTCAAAAGTAAAAGAAATTTGAATAAAGTCAATAGACTGGGAAACGTCTCCAACAATCAAGCAAACCAGGGCAGCCTCCGGTCCCGCGCTCGACCCCGCCAAAACGACAACGGAGATCGCGAAAACAGGTCTCCATCGCTTATCCAGCAGCAATTAAGCGCAGAGACCATTGGCCGCGACCTGCCACTCGACCGCAAAAAAGTCCCCCAGCCCATCAAGTATGCTGTTAGAAAAAAAAGTAAAGGGCGCCTGTTGAGTCTCAGGTGGGAGGCTGTTCCACAGTTTTGCACCTCGATACGAAAAACAGTTTTGCACTCTCGCAAAAAGTCCTAAATAATCTTCAAAGATCCCAAAAAACCTCGAAAAATCTTCAAATCATAAAAAGTTTTACGATACCTCTGAGATCTTAATGAAAAATACTGAAAATCTTTTCAAAATTTTAGACAACTCCAGATTTTTACGCCTAGGAAATAATAAAAATTCTCAAAATATCTTCAGAAAATTCTTGGACAATATAAAAATGGGTTAAATCCTCAAAAATCTTGCAAAAAATCCTCAAAAGTCTTCCCAAATCTCGAAAATCTTTGAAAATCCCATGAATGTTGAAATTACTATAGTCTAACGCATCCAACATTTCATCCAACATTTACTTCAAAAAAGTTTGTGAAGTTTGTTGATGCCGATGAAAGGGTGGTCAAAAGCATCCAACATTTCATCCAACATTTCATCCAACATTTCATCCAACATTTCATCCAACATTTCATCCAACATTTCATCCAACATTGCTAGCAAATCCATGATTGTCATTCGCCTGCGCAGTGACGTGTTGAAAATGATTAAAAAATACTGGTAAAACAAACTAAAGATATCCATTGCTGATTTAGAATGCAAACTGCTGAAATAGGTCAAAAAATGGCACTCTGACAACAAAATATCAACTTCTCGCAGTGTAGTGCGCATGCCCAGACATGAAATGTTGGACGAAATGTTGGATCAAGTGGTCAAACGCATCCAACATTCCATCCAATATTCGAAAACAAAATTTGTTTTTGATCTTGATCAAACTTCATCCAACATTAATTTGCAAATGCTGGATGATCCAACATGGGTGGTCAAACGCATCCAAAAACCAGGGCTTTAGAAATTCTTAGAATCTCTTATATCTAGAAGTCTTGTAGAATATCTAGAAGTGTTAGTAGAATCGGAAAAAGTGTTGGAAAATCTATAAAAAATTATTGAAAGTCATAGGAAAAATCGCAAAATGCCTTGAAAAAATCTAACGGATTTTTAAAATCCAAAAATCTCGTACAACATTTTTGGAGTGATTTGCCCCTCGCTTATTACGGTCAGCTCTAAATTCTTGTAGATATTCTAGATTCTACAAGAGTAGGCTATATAATCTTGAAGGGGTTTGATTATATTTCATGAATTTTTGTATGATTTTGGTCACGTTCCATGAAGTGCAAATTACACGTGGCATACCATGATAATATGAATGATTCAGAGAGTTTTTACTGCTGTGTGAGGTGAGTTAAGAAAACAACGAAGGAACAAAAACATAGACATATACAAGGAAGATACAAGTAAAGAAGTCAAGATGCGAGTTAAAGTTGCTTGCAACCAAGTAATTGCAAATTAATGAAGAATTTAAACTTATTTCTTAAAACCAAAGATTGGTTTCAGAATTGCTTACAAGTATTTTTTATAGGAAACTGCTTTTAAGAAACTCAATTCCCAGATCGCCAAAAGATTAAGAAACTCCAGTCAGTACTAGGAAAACTATAACTTGAGAAACCATTTATTTTCATAAAGGAATCATTATCATAATTTACTTTATTTCCACTCGATTCTTGAATCATATTACTTGTAAGGTACTTGAGTGCAGTCCAAACATTAGAAAGGCTTCGAAAAGCCATGTTTTGAAATTTTCTTGAGGGAAATGGTAGTGAACATGAAGATTGTTATGGAACATTTAAGAAACTCGTAAGAAACTCTAAGTACTCAAAATTTGATAATTTTAAGAAACTTTCAGTATTGGCCCCAAATTCTTAGTTTCTTATGGAGAGAAATACGTGCACTTGGCTGCAAGCTGCCTCAAACTATGAAGAAATTGCAAAAAAGGACATAGGACCACCCTTTAGTGGCATTTTCTTTATTTCTGGCTCTGAAGATGAGTGATTTTTACCAAAACAAAATTTTCACATCTAAGTTAGCGTTTTGATGATAAATTAAGAATTTTGTTTTGAATATCAACTTTTTATTCCATAGCACGCCAAAGGTGCTAACCTTTCCCCTCACCTGGTACTATATGAGGCATTACGTTTGTGCTGAAAACGTCTAGTGCTCTACCAATACAAAACGACACTTTGGCTCACACAGCTATTAATATCCCAATTAGAAAGAGCTAAACTAAACTCCTAGCCTTGATCATTAGGCCTAAATCCACGTTTGTGAACGACATAGCAACGAAACAAATAAACAAACAATGGCTACGGTCACACTTGGATCTAAACCCGTTATGATCTGATTCGTTTAATTTTCTTGAAATTCATCTGCGACGTCAGATAGTACGGCACTATAACGATGCAAAGATACCCTGTCACACTGTGCACGTCCAGTATTTTATCAACTATGATTTTACGAAGCTGCCTGTGTTGCGGCTAATTTTAGGCGCCATAGTAATTGTCACGTGATTACTTTGGTAAATCATGATTGGTTAATTTTGCATAAACAAAGCTGTAATTCAAGTCGACACCTTGATTTTCCCGTTGTTCTGGATACCATAGTTTCTAAAAACTCTTTCCTGAGGAACAAAGCGTTGTAACAGCGATGTATGTGAACGAGGAAAATGATCACATATAACAGCGTTGTAGGCCCGCTGTTTCGTAAGGAAAGAACGGGATAAAGCACTTAGTGTGACCGCAGCCAATATTTTGCCTCATTTCACTTGGTAACTAGGCCAGTTAACTGTCATATATGGTCTACACTCTAGTACTGCGCAGAGACTTGGTCTATATCTCAGAACATGATGGATGGGATTAGAGCCTTCGAGATGTGGGTTTGGCGGAAAATGCAAAGAATCTCTTTCCTGGCAAAGTCACATAAAAATGAGACAGTACTGGAAAGAATAGGAGAGAGTGAAGTGCTATGCACTTAATCATGTCAGGGGAACTAACATTCTTCGCTCGCATCATAAGGAGGGACAACTTACATCGTGTCATCTTGGAGGGTCGAATACCATCATGACGATTAAGAGAAGACCAAGATCTATGTGGATAAACAGCGCTCAGGTTTTGTGAAGCTCATTGTTGGATATTGGAGCGTTTTCAAAAACCTCCATTTTGTGGACACCCACTATTGATAGAGTTTTTTAAAAGCTCCGTTTTTGTAGCGTTTTAATGCAGTGAACACTTTCACAAAAACGGAGGTTATGGAAACGGAGTTTGCCATACTGGTTTCAGGGTAAATTTGTGGTGCATTCACACTGACACAATCAAACCAGCTTTATTTAAACCAGTTTAAATTTCAACCAATCACATGACTGGATTTGTTGGATTGACCAACCAGAAGGCCCTATTCGAAAACCTGGTTTAATTTAAGCTGGTTTAACTTGCAGTGTGAATGGAGCATATGTTTGTTATGAATTACTGGTTGAGAGGATTTCATTTGTATGAACTTGCTAGTCGCTTTGAATTGAGGTGTGAACCAAAGCAACTGATGCCATTGTATGTTGTTGAGTCAAATTCTTAACTTCTCAAGAAAGATGCGTGTGATTCTACAGATTCTAACGTTCCAAACTTGCTGTTCTTGTAAGCAAGGACAATTGAATCATCTGTATCGTAGAGCTTTTTTCCGAAGAGAAAAATCTGTTTTCAATTAGAAGTCTGTGATAGGAAAACGTGATAAAATGCCAGATGTTATCGGTTCCGTCAAAGAAGTACTTCGACAACATATTTCGTGGGAGAAATCGCAAAATGTAGGGTTTTGCCACCATCCTTCAAAATTTCTTTGTGTTTTGTTTACGTCAAAGACCAAATTACCTCAAAGGATAATATAGCCATAATGCTGCATGGGATCCCAGAGAATGCATTCAGATCTGGTTGAGCCCAGCGATGTGAATTTCTAGCCTTAACAAAGTGAGAGCTCAACACAACGGATTGGTTTTTTGAACCTTTTTTCTTAACAAAGAAGGGCTCTTGGGATCGTCTTCACTTTCTGCTTTCGACGTTTCGATCTTTAAATTTTCACGAGAGCGCAGGTAGTAAACATGAAGATTGATATGAACACTTAAAGAAACTCGCAAGGAATTCTCCGATTCCTGAAAATCAAATAAGTGAAACTTGCTTCACTGAAGCAAATTCTTGGATTCTTAAACAAGAAGGTGTAGGCTTTAGTGGAGGTCGTAACTCTATCCTAGTGTTGCTAATATTACGATTCAAATTAAATTTAGACTAACATATGTTCAAAAGATTATCAACCGTAGCATAAGGTCGACCATGTTAAGGAATGCAATTAAGCAAAAATTTCCATCTGCCTTATAGTCAATGCAACTTTGTAATTTATTTCAAAGCCAGGTAGTTAATAAAACTCCAGAATTTTGATACTTTGAAAGCCGTTCATTGGATAGTCAATATCCTCAGAGTTAAGTCTATCTTCGAGGAAATACCGCAAAGAGAAAGATTTGCAGTTGATTGAATCTTCGAGATTTTACGAATCTTTGCTTTTCAAACGCCGCAACTCTGTTTTTACTCAAGGGATCTGATCTCAGGGTGTGGTACTTAGTATATTTTGCTGACGGGATATGCACTCCTTCCCGAGAATCGCTTTCGCTTCTTTTTCTAATTAAGTTGTCGTGATTCCTGAGCTCCCCATGATATAGCATAGTAACGGGATGATTCCCTTATGCGAACGCATAAATGCATAAAAATTGATGCTTTTCCCTCTGCTTTTGTAAAAAAAAACGGAGCAATGTGAACGGGTAATGTTAATGCAACAAAAACGCATCATAACAAAAACGGAGCAGTGTGAACAGGGCCTAAGTTGAAGCCTGACCTATTCAACTGTCAATTAGCCAAGGTGATTGAACATACAGCTCCTCCACAAAAGCCACACAAACAGGGCACAATTACTTGGGACACTTCTGTACAAGGATTATCGTTATTCGGGACTTAAGAGTTTCTTAGCAACCGCTTGCAAGTTTCATCACGTTCTTGATTTCTGCGATTCAGGCCCTCGTGAATGATTCACATCGACTTTTAAGGATCAATGTCATGTCCAGATATAATTCAGGTACCTTCCGAGTAAGACCATGCATGAAACGAGCGGTAGTGAAGGTAAAGAATATGCCGTGGGCTTCATCAACTTATAGAAAACGTTTTCTGAAATAATTTTGTTCTAGTACGGAAGTTTTTGATATTTCATTGATCCAAGAATAGAGTTTCTAAACCAAAAGACATTTATTAACATGGATAACTAGACTGATGACATGTTCGTAGTGATCGCTATTGATAGACTGATGGACGCTTAAACTACGCCTCATGGACTTTGACACTGAAATTTTGGATGAAGTTTTCCCCTATCGATTTCATAACTTGATATGAAAACCATAGCAACACTGTACGAACTCCAGGCAATGGTGGATGGGCCTAAGTTGCCGGCTCGAGCCTCCAATGATAATCAGCTCAGATTTCAAGTTTACAGTGATATTAGCCATAAACAAAAGCCACAAGTATCCATACAAATGTTTCTTCAAACCAAGAATCAACAAACCTTTCACTGTGAACCAGGGGTTCCTCATTTTTAGGGTCAATTGGCTTCCATGAACTTCACCGCAGCATTGAGAATTTCCTACTGTCGAGGGTCGCTTGCCTCGCTTCTGAGACTACAATGCAGCCTCGTTCCAGAGGACACACGTAAACGTGTTCATTTCGTCTCAAAATTTTATACTAAAGTCGATAAGGCCCAGATTGAGCAAAAATAAAAAATGTCGTTGTTGTTGTTATTATTGTTGTTGCTGTTGTGATATCTGGGACTATGTCGTGAGGCTAATGGATAAGTTGCAAGTCAGTGCCTAGTCACTGATGAGATTTTGTTTTATTTTCTGGCCATGGCCAAACTAGTTTACTCATAACTGTGTTCTCGTCAGAATGAAAGAACCTCGTAGCAGATGTCACAAGAAGTCTTGAAGCACAATACAAATTGTGTTATAAGAAACAGGTTTATAAGAAGCTAATACTGATGGCCAGAATTTTAAGAAACTCTATACTATGTCTGGGAGTGAGAAGCACTCAGAAACTTTTAAAAGTTAAAAGCATGGATATTATCGCAAGCATATCGTCGAGCCTTCAATTCTGGAGCAATATCCCGGTGGGTGCAATGTAATAGTAAAACGTACACCACGCTCGTCCGTACTATTTCATAGCAAACCCTTTGCGCTGACTTTCTAGTAGGCGAATGACCCCTTATCACGGATAATTTTTAAACCACTAATCTGCACAGTACAAATAATGGTTCTCGGGGAAGTCTGCCATTTTTGTACTTGAATTGCCATTCATTTTACTGATATGTTTTATTGGAAAACAGTAGAAGCCCATGAAACTTGGGTATCAAATTGTTTTCAAGCCAAATGAAATTCACTATTTTTCAGGGCTTCGACTCCATCAGCATTTAACTGTATTTTTATAGGCATTTTCAAGGGTAAAATGTCCCTTATTTTGAAATTCTTGGTCCTAGGATTTGTTTCCAATATACCCCTTTCTCGGCGAGTTCATGGATGAGCGTGGTGTCATATTTTCATTGACATTGCACCCACCGGGAGCAATATCAACAAACCATTTGTGCCTCGATTTGTGCATTCATGATAGCAGAACACTTTATTCCTAAACGAGGTTTGAAATATCAAGAAACATATCTAGCGCACTGTTAACGAATACATTGATAATTCAGCATTCAAAAGATAAGAAATCAATTAAGAAACTTTCAGTACTATGGTCTGATCCAAGTTTCTTATAAAAGAAAGTTTAGCTTCTCTTTTCCGTCAGCTATTTTTATTATTTTCTATGTGGTAGCAAAAAGCTATTAGCATCAAAAATTC
Source organism: Aurelia sp. 4 Dawson et al 2005 (assembly GCA_964019985.1). NCBI lineage: Eukaryota > Metazoa > Cnidaria > Scyphozoa > Semaeostomeae > Ulmaridae > Aurelia > Aurelia sp. 4 Dawson et al 2005. Next base: position 7,919,675 of record OZ026511.1, on the reverse strand, counting down.
CGTCATGAAAAATTTAGGAACTCAAATGGAGAAATCTCTTTTTTAGACACTTAAAAATTCAATCTCACTGCTTCCGCTAAATTTTTAGCATCAGAAAGGTTAGAGCTGTCAATCCTTGGCACAAAAGCTCATCAAAAAGACATGATAAAGTTGAAGAATAAATAGACCGAATTTCATCATATCACTAAAAATTTGAAAATTCAGCTCGCTTCTTTCATTAATCTTTATACTCGGTTTATAACTAGTTTCTCAGCAAAATGCCGAAGTCAAGATTTTTGAAATTCGAATTCAAAGAATTGGAAACCTTCTCCTTTCAAAGGGATTTCTGCTTATTTTTCTCCAACTTACTTTTCATCGAAAACGTAGAATTGAAAGATTTGACATTGAACTTGAAAAACCTAATCACCTAAATTTCTGAATCAGAACTTCGAAAAGCCACAGTCATTTCTTTCAAGTAAATTTTTAGCTGCCATAAGTCAAATTAAAGATTTGAACATGGTGAATTTTGAAACTAAACTGACTGAAATTATCAAGCTGCAACCTCAAAAGTCATAAATCCGATTTTCTGGCTAGTTTTCAAAATTCAGCGGAACCAATCAATAATGCCGGCAAAAGTGTTGAATACTTTTTCTACAGCTTTGTACGAAAATTTAGAATGAAAGAAGACAGAAGATTGGGTAAAATCAGTCTTTACTCCCATCCCGAAGAAAGGTGACACACTCCAATGCAGCAACAACAGGACAATTGCATTAGTAAGTCATAGCAGCAAAATTTTGTTGAAAATTATTGCTGAAAGAATGGAGTTAAAGCTAAGAGAAGAAACTGCAGACGAACAAGCAGGTTTTCGCCCTGGAAAAGGTACCAGAAACCAGATCCTAATTCTGAAATTGGTCATAGAGAAAGATAGAGAACAGCAGAGAGATCTATACCTGTGTTTTGTCGATTATTGGAAAGCTTTCGATACTGTTGATCACGATACCCTATGGAGTAACATGAATGATTTGAAATTTCGAAAACACATCCAACTAATAAAAGCCATGTATGACCAACAGAAAGCAGCTATAAGAACCAGTTATGGATTAACAGATCGGTTCGAAGTCAACCAAGGAAAGAGACAAGGCTGCATTCTGTCTCCGCACCTTTTTAACATTTATTCCGAAACAATTATGAGAAATCCTCTAGAGAATTTTGCAGGAACTATATATGCTGGAGGGTACAAAATATCCAATCTAAGATACGCCAAAGATATAGTTTTTATAAATAAACTACAACAGCTGCTAGATAAAGTTGGAGAAGCAAGCGAAAAGGCTGGTTTATTTCTTAATGCCAAGAAAACTAAAACAATGAGTATTCAAAGACAACCGGCAATGAATGATGATGAGCATGCTACAATCAATGGAGTGGCTGTGGAAAATGTTAAAGAATTTACTTATCTTGGAGCTGTGTTTACTAACACATTCGATTATTCACCAGAAATAAAACGAAGAATTGCAATTGCCAAAAATGCCACAATTGCTCTCAATAAGATTTGGAAGACCGAAACAGTAGCATTGGGACAAAGCTTAGGTTGTACACCTTTCCAATTAAGCAGCCTCGTCTTAGAATTTTTCAGAATTTCTGCAGCTTGCGTCATATGAGATATTTGACCCCAGATTCACGCTCAGCACCCAAATTTCAGTCTAACAGCAAAATTTTCGTAATTTTAGTGTTAATGATTTTACTTTTATGAGGATAATGAATTAGAAAATTTGTAAGGGATTTGACCGTGAATAATGTCTAAGCATGGGTTTTGAGAATAGTAGGAGTTCCTATTAAATTTATTATCGTTGTAAAGAATAAGAACTGTCAGGCCTACCTTTGTGTGTTCTCTGTTTTCCAACCTCTCCGTTGTCCCGTCGATTTAGCATTTTCAGCTTGCCGCCATTCGTTTCCTTATCATAGCTCAGCCTCATTTTGGGCTGTGAGAGCTCTCTCCACAGTGAGTGAGATGAGTGCGGAGCCACAGCGCAGCGACCGTGCGAGCCAAAGAGAGAAACGTTTCTCTCTTTCGCTCGTTCGTTCGCTCCGCTGTGACTCCGCATTCTCCCTACTAAGGGAGCTCTCACAGCCCGGAATGAGGCTGTTGAAGACATTTATAACAACATGGTGGTCACGAGGATAAGGACAGTAAATGAGAGAACATTGAAAATGCTAAATCGACGGGACAACGGAAAGATGGAAATACAGAGAGCACACAAAGGCAGGCCTGGTGTTCTTATTCTTTACAACGATAATAAATTTAATAGGAACTTCTACTTTTCCCAAAACCCATGGTCTAAGGGTGTAAAGCTACACCATGAGCGAATTTCACGATCAAATCCGTTATAAAAAAATTCTCAAATTAATTTCCGCCATAAAATCAAAACCACAAACTCTGGGAAGATGAATGTTTGATATTAGACTAAACTTGGGGTGCTGTATCCAAATCCGTGGTCAGAAATTTCGTATGAAGAAATTTTCAAAAATTTCCAAAACGAGGTCGTTGACTGAAAAGGTCTATTGAACTCGTTAGTTGGGTCTGAGTGTTGGGTGCTGAAGAAGAAAGACAAGAAAACGGTCTCTGTGGTGTTACAGACGAGTACTGCGTATTGGCTGGACAGAAAAGAAAGCGAATGATAAAATGCTGAGAAGAATAAATTGAAAAGACCGGCTGTTGGACAGACTTATGACGATGAGTCTCTTGTTTCACTGTGTTCTTTGACTTGATGATGGCCCTTTGGTCAACAGAGACTCATAATGTTACTCTTAAAAAGAGCTCTATTTAGGGCCAAACTTTGTGATTCCTTAAGTACCAATCAGATCGCAAGATTTTGCCAAGAACAGTGCTGTCGAATTTTCAATTCGAATGATGCAGTTGACTAGATCTTGAATGAAGTTACTGCGGCAGATAGTTGAAGATTTCTCTGCTTTGTTTTGGTCTTAAAAACATGGAAAATTTAGCGTTGGAAGACTTATTTTGCACTCATCAGGTAAAGTGTACTTTCTTCTTCAGATTTATACCAATTTTCTTTGATAAACGTCTGCTCAACGTGGTTTTTATCGCATTTTGTTACCGAGGAATGACTGTTCAAAAGAGCTACGGCAGTCATTTGATCCTGATTTGATTTTTTCCCGGGGGGGGGGGGTACTTAGTATATTTGTCCGACGGGGATGTGCCGTTTTTCAGGGTATCGTTTTCGCCCATTTTTCTAGAACAGGGTATCAAAAGAAGGCAAATTTTCTGGAGCAGGTTGTCAAAACATGCCAGAAGAGGAAATTTTGTTACAACGGGTTATTATTTAGTCAAACTTTTGTGTTTTTGAGTATACTTTTCACAGATTTTTTCTAGAACAGGGTATCATTTGAAGGCAAAAATTCTGGAGCAGGGTGAAAAAAAATTTTTTTCATGGGCACATCCCCGTACAAATTTAGGTCAAGTACCCCCCGGGGATTTTTTACTTGGGCCAGGTTTTTTACTGTTTCATTATGAGTCCCTGCTGATTAAAGTCTACCGCAGGTATACAAGGGACTCATCGTCATCTGTCTAGCTGTTGGACATCCTGAACAGAAGGAAGCTATAGTTTATTGGTCATGCGACAAGAAGTGAAAGTCTTGAGAAGAACTTGCTGACAGGGATGGTCATAGGAAAAAGAGGAAGAGGCAGACCGAAGACAAGGCTAAGCGACAATATCAAAGATATTTGTGGGCTGACGATGGTACAAGTGGAAAGAAAGGCGCAAGATCGAGCTAAGTGGTGGAGGATGGTGGAGAGGTTCACTGCCATTCAATCATGAGCCTACCGTTATCGACGACGATGATTCAAAAGTTAAAGATTTTGACAAAGGAAATTTAAGAATTGAATCGATTGAAGTTTCATTTTAGAAATTTCTGATATGTCGCTCATTTTGTAGTTTGTTTCTCAGCAAAACCGTAGCTAGTAGTTAGAATTTTAAAATGGTGACTTTTAAATTTGAAAAGACTGCAATTTTCCACCAAAGATTCAAAACGTTTTTACTCACTGATTCTATTGATCTTAACTTTCAAAAGTCAGAGATGCTGCACTGGAAATCTTAAGACTTAACGGACCAAAAGTTTAGCATATCAAAACTCAGTTCCTTTCTTGATCTTCTAATATTGAAAGATTTTACGAAACAAAGAAACGATTTAGATTAAAATACTTGACCGGCAAGTTCAGAGAACCATGAACTCGGTTATTCTGCCGACCTTTCAAATTGTTGAAAATACTTGAACGGAAAGTGGAAAAAGCCATAAACTCACTTCTCTCCTCGAGCCTTTCGATTTTGAAAGATTTTCACAAAAAAACTGAATAGACTAAAATTTGTTTCGAAAAATCGGCTCAAAAAATCGAAATTCATTCCTGCTGATGTTCCATAGAATAAAATTTTCGAACTGCGAGTTGAAAAATAATAAACTCACTTCTCTTGACGATCTCTCAAAATTTTCAAAGACTTTTACAAAACTGCAAGTTGAAAACGTCAGAGAGACTCACAGTTTTCACAGTTTGAATGACTTACAAAACAGCAGAATAATAGACTAACAGTTTGGGAAAAAAAGTGTCAAAAATTTTATAAGTTCTTTATTTCTCCTAACACTTCAGATTTCAAAGATTGTTGAAAAAATACTCAACAGAATAAAATTTACAAAAAACTTAAAGGACCAAAACTCCTTCGCTGAAAAGTAAAAAAATCAGAACCGTGCATCCTCTGCCTAGCTTCCAAACCATGAAAGATGTTTCACACAAAAATTAAATGTAGTAAAAATTTTTTAATTACAAAGTGAAAAAATCACGAACTCACTTCTTCCGCCGATCTTTTTCCTTGCCATAGATTGGTCTGTGAGCCGAATGCATGTGAAGATGACGCCAATAAGCCTAGAACGAGGAAACATACAATTACGCAGTAGGTCGACATTGTGCTTGTCATCTTTTTCAATATCTTCTTGTGAATTTTGAAATTAAGGTCAGAAATTCTTCACACCAACTTGATGCTAAATCAAACTTCACTCCATATAATTATCTACAGTTAGTTTCTCCTTAAATACGCTGCGATTCATGCATAATTAACACGGTCGAAATCACGTGATATCATTTTGAGCTGCATGTGAACATTGAGAGCATTTCAAGCAATTAGCAAGCAAATTTCCGACTTTTCGCAGGAGCAAGAAAGCTCGGCTTTCCGGGGGATCCTGTAAAATAACTGATTTCAGCGACTGAATGATCAATGTGCTGTGAACAAAGCAGACGTAATATTTTCGCGGAAAGGAAACACGTGCTAGCCTTGATGTATTCTGACCTGTTCTATGGTGGCCCATCGTTATCATCCATCTTTTCATGTCATTGCATTGAAAATTTGTAATTTATTTTTAAAAAAATTGAAGCAAAATAGAAAAATAATTTTCTGTAACAAAAAAAATTTATTTTCACTCTTTCTTTTATTTTCACCGTCAGTTTATTATTTATTATTTCATTTTTTTAATTTTTTTTTTGTTTTCGATTTTTACCCGTGGCCCATCGTTATCATTATCAAAATGGAAACGAGGCTACTTTTTCCCGCCAAAACTTCCTTGTACTGTGATGCACATGTTTTTGCATCACCTTGGCCTAACTGTGCTTGTCCGTTAGCCTATATTGAAAATGTCAAAGAGAAAGGCATGGGATTTTTATGAGAAGAAATGTTCTGCAAAAAGAAGAGGAGAACCTGCCTTGAAGAAGAAATCAAGTGCCCCTTGTAGTATAATGGTGCAGCGCATGAGTTCTGAGGCAAACCGACTGAAGAAGTTTGAGCCGCTCGATACACGTGATTTCGTAGACTTTTCTGATTTCGACGAGATCTCTATCGACAACATCAAACTGGCCTGTGAGAAATTCTACGAAATGCCCAAAGGTTCCTGCGATGTTCTTTTGGGTGACAGGGGGCCATCCTGCTACCTAACGGAGCAAATTGTGGGCAAAAAAGTATATTTTATTCGTTTCTTGGACCCCACAAAGAGAACCAAGAACAGCAAGGGCACTCAACCACAACTTGAGACAGGGAAGAAGAAAATCATGGAAGGTAATGAGTCAAACATGGGTCTGTCTAGTTTCATAGGAAGGCACCCACAAACCACTGTGTTTCCTGAGACCACTTTTCCAAAGGTACCCCAGACTGCCTTCCCAAAGTCTGTTTCCATAGCAGATTTGTTGCAAGCCCGTAAGCTGATTGAAGCTCCGGACATTTCTACTGTTACAATGGTACTTGAGTCTTACAATGTTTATGACAAGGTATGGGAAACTGTAAACACTGTGGAGTTTCTTAAGGAGAACAAAAATTTTTCAGAAGGAGGATTCCGCAGGGCATATATTGCTACATCAAAACATCCAGGTTTTCCCAAAAAATGGGTTATCAAAGAATCAAAAGAAGACAAAGTTGATCTGTTGGAAATGACAGTCAAGTTAACAAATGCACAACACACAAGGAAGCAGGTACAAATGCACTCAGTTGCAAGGAACATTTGTCAGAAATTTGCTAGAGAGGTCCATGACACTTTTGGTACTTGTTTCAATTACAAGAAAGTGTATTTTTCAATGATGAATGGAACCCCAGTCACTGTGGAAGAGTTCATTCCTGGTAACTTTGAAAAGTATTCAAACAACACAGGAGAGATGGCTGCAATCAAGTCTGATGAGCACAAGGAATTCATAGAAAAGGCTGAATCTTTCATGCATTTTTCTTATGTTATTACCAATAAGCAGTTGATGGTTGTTGATTTGCAAGGTGTTGGTTACGATCTCTGTGACCCAGAGATAGCAAGCATGGTTTTATTGGAGGAGGGGCAACTTGAGCAGCAGATGCAATTGAGACCTTTATGACCCATCACACATGTAATCAATTTTGCAAAATGATGAAACTGTAAATTGCAAACTAGACACTTATTTAAAGATTTTTTTGGTGTTTTATTTCAATAGTTTTAAGCTAGATTGCAGGGAATCAAGGTTTGGAGCAGAAAATTGAGAGCTTCTGTAAAAGTTTAGTAATAACTGGCATATTTTTTTGATAAAAAGGGAAGCAGGTGAAAATGATCAAAGAAGGGCATGTTGCTTTAGCCTTTTAAAAGTCATAGGATTAAGAATCTCAAATGGTACTTCATTTTTTAAAATGTCTTAAAGACCGAGGGGCATGGGTAAGAGTTCATTGAGATAGACCTGTTTCACAATTAAATTCAGTTTGAGGCACAGATGAGATTCCCTGTCTAGCAAGAAATCTACACTATACCTATTATTTTGTAAATACGCATACAAAGCTATTTCATGTGTTGCTTCGTGTAATGCATGCTTTTGAGATTTAGATCCACATAATATCCAGGCAAATGATGTTCCTGGAAATATTTCAAAAGCTGACCTTTTTGTGAAAATGGTCTATTAAATCTAAACTAAAACAAATTTGAATGTTCACATGACTGGAATTTTAAAATGCATTAAATTGTGACATTAGAAATGTCTCAATGAAACAACCCATGATTTACCATGTTGCATGATAGCATGTTGAGGGTACGGGTATGTGCCACCCATATGGGTGGGTTTTTGGACCCAAAAATCTCTAAGCAAGGGTCCTTTTTTGGCAGATTCTCCTTAAACATGGGTGGGTTTTCCAGAAAAACTGGCAAAAATAGCCAAAAATGGGTAATTTTCAACCGAAATTCATCATAAAAGTGGGTATGATGGCTAGTTTTGGTAATTAGAAGAGGGTAGCTTTCTGAAAATTGGTCAGCAGACCCCCGTCCCTCTGCAAGTCATGTACCCCCAGGTCTCCAGGGCTCAACTGAGCCTGTATGGCGAATTCAGTAAATCATGGTGAAACTGAAACTGAAAAAGGACCTGCTATGCTGTTTGTTTCTGTTACATAACATGTTCATGATGCTTGATGATCATAGTTGAAGATTGAAAATGACCTGTTTCTGTATATTTCTTGCTTTTAATTCTGTAAATTTATGAAAATATCACTACTTTTAAGGCCCCCAATGCAATGGACCAGAGTCATGGCAAATAACTGCAAGGCCAATAGATTTAAACAAGATACATTTTTTTCACAATTCTATGTTTACTCATTCCTGCAAGAAAATAAAGATTCAAGATTCTTTTTCTGCATGTCCTTTGTCTCAGTCAAGTAAATAAATTGTGTTTCAAGAATATATAAGAGTTCTTGGCATCTTTGCTTTCAACCTCCTCTGGATTTGGTATCTTTGCCATTAAAGCTTGCTTTAATTCATTTTCAATGAATTCGCTTTGAGCAGCCTCTATACCAGACAGCTCTGTAACCTCCACTAATTGCTCATTTGATATGGGAATGCCCATTCTCTCAGCCTCGTATCTCTCTGGAAATGAAAACAAATGATTTGGGATTCCAGTTGGCAGCTCTAAATCTTTCTGACCTCTTATTCTATGATTGTTCCACATGTCAACAAAAATGTTGCACTCTCGTTGCATTATTGGCACATACACATATGCCATGATCTTTCTGTGCAAATGATTATGTGGGTCATATTCTTGTTCCTGAAGCAGTTCTTTTAGCTGTGTTTTGAAAAACTTTTCTAATCGCTCATGGAGGTCTCTCCACCATCTCTCTATCTTATTGGATGTTGATGGGCCATATGCAATTGAATCCAATGGATCTTCAAAGATGTCATTCTGGGACATTAAGTATGTGTGGATGGTGGCCATTTTGCCAGTTTCTGTCCCCTTATCCATTCTCAAGAACCTTGGAGCCATTTTCAACTTGTGCAACAAATCTGTGTATAATTGACCTATGACTAATGGGTCTGAATTTGAGACTACAACAGACAAGGCCAGGATTTTTCTGGAGAAGGTATCAATGAAGCCGTACACCCCCAAAGGAAATGTCCAGTTCTGATAACCACACAACTTGTCATGGCCATCGACTGAAACAACCCACAATGATCCTTTAGAAGTGAAATGTGTCTTATCTCGCTTCCTCTTTTTCTGGAGACTCCTTTTGGCGACACCCTCCGGATCAATGTCCAAAAGAATATTGTTGACTAAATGCCTCGGAACCTTTATGTCATGCTGAACTCTTAGCTTTTGAGACATGGCTCTATAACCAAGCAGCTGTCCAGGGCCATCAAGCTCAGCTCTAATTGCACACTGAACATCTTCTACGTCGATAGATTCGTCAATGTAATGTATTCCAAAATGGCGCATACGCCTGTCCAAAGTTGGAAGACTCCATTTATAACAGGTGTAGTCACGTTGCAAAAAGTCCAACATCTCTGCCCTTTTGATATTGTGACGAACATAATTCCTCATGTCTTCAGCAAGATCGCAATCATTTTTCCAACCAGGCTCCATCATAAGTCACAGATGAATCGCAGAGAGAAAGACTTTTTGAGAGAAAGAGCGGGAAAAGTAGCCTCGTTTCCATTTTGATAATGATAACGATGGGCCACGGGTAAAAATCGAAAACAAAAAAAAATTAAAAAAATTAAATAATAAATAATAAACTGACGGTGAAAATAAAAGTAAGAGTGAAAATAAATTTTTTTTGTTACAGAAAATTATTTTTCTATTTTGCTTCAATTTTTTTAAAAATAAATTACAAATTTTCAATGCAATGACATGAAAAGATGGATGATAACGATGGGCCACCATACTGTTCCCTCTGAAATAGTTCAAAGTAAGCGGAACAAATCTTCAGGCATGGCGAGGAATTAAAAGCTGATCGACTGCATGGAAGTTCGGAAGCGGAAACTGTGTAAATGAATTTTGAGAATGTATCTATTTGATTGAATTTGAAATCTAAAATTCCTTTGGAACGGAAAACAGTGGGAAAGAGGGAGGAAAATGGGCAACAGTAGGAAATCATGAGCAACTGAAAATGCGCTTCTCCTACAGGGAATTGTGGAACTGTGGAATTGTTAAAAATGAGCACGCATTGCTAAAAGGAAGCGGAAACTACGTAAATAAGTTTTGAGTGTGTCCAATGGAAATTCAGAATTAAGCCTCCTTGGAATGGAAAAAATAGGATGTTTAAAACAGGGCTTGCTGCGCTACCTTATTGACCATGAGTGACTATGAATAGAGGAACTATGTAAAAAGGAAACATGTGCTCTCTGTGAAGCAATTAACTGTAAAATGGCTGGAAATATGAGAGATAGCATAGTAAGCACTGCAAAGAAGAAACAGAAGCTAGGTTAACACGTCTTTATGACGATGATTTCCTTGTATCCCTGTGGTAAACTTTGCTCAACAGGGGAAAACCTGACCCTATTTTCTGCAATCATAAATTGAATTATAATGAAGTCACGGCTTTGAATCTCAAACACTCCTCCGAAAAATATGCACTCCTCTAATTGCATAAACTGTGAAATAGGCGAAAAAAAGCGTTTGCATTAGACTTGTGACGATTAGTCCATTGTATCACTGCGGTAAACCTTGCTAAGCAGGGACTCACAATGAAAGCGAAACGATGAAAAACCTAGTCCTATTTTCTTCGACGATGTAATTATGATGGAATCACAGTTTCGAATCTCAATCCCGTGGGAGTGTTTTTAATTCTTCGAAACCAGGACAGATTTTGTAATACATTCAATAGCATCATTTGCTTTGGTTCAAACCTCAATTCAAAGCGATTAGCAAATGTAGACAAAGAAAATTCTCTAAACCAGTAATTAAAAACAAACACAGCCGCAAAGTTGCCCTGAAACCAGTATGGCAAACTTTCACTTGGTGCGAGAAAAGGGAGGCTTTTAAGAGAAGTTATGTGCTTAGACGAAAGAAGAGGAGTAAATCTAACGTCCTGTCTCTCTGATTTTGTTTACGTGATTATGAAGCCGAGCAGAAAGCATTACGATTCTTGTATATTTATTGCTCAAATGTAAACAGTGTGGTTGCTCGGCCACTCACAAGCTGTAAGCTGCTCGGTCGGACACTCTACCTACAAAACACCGCTGCACATGCCGTCTGCTAGCCTTCGAGCAATCTTTCTGTTGTTCAAAACGCTAGTATCACTGAAAACGTGAATTTAGAGAAGTGCTAGCACAGAGCACTCAGCTTGTCGCGCAGTGTTGCTATTGTTTCCATATCTATTCTTGAAGTTTCGTCTCAATTTTCAATGTGAATCTCTGCTATGAGAACTCGTTGGCAAGTCCATGAGTCGTAGTTTGAGAGCCTATTAGTCTGTCAATAGCGATAACTACGAAAGTACAAATATGCAGTCAGCCTAATTAATAACAATGATTTGAATCATTAATAAGAATCTTAATGATTAGGATTTTGGGCGATTTTCCTGCTTTATTGACCTTATTAGGACGGCGACTGCAACGACAACGCAAATGTGCCCTTTGTTTCTGAACTTTGGCTTGAAAAGACTCTTTGTTTTCCGTTCGAATTTGCTTCCCTTGAGAGTTTGTGAAGTTGTCCTTTTCAATTGCTCAACTTCGGAATCCTATTTCTAACGTGATGTTCCTCAGAAATGGATCTTCAAAGTGAAACTCAGTAATTTTAAATGTTGATTATCAAGGAAGCAGAGCATTGCGAAGTATTTAGATGAAGAAGGAGATTTTGTCTCGTCTTATTTTAGAACATGTGAAGGTAACGTGGGAAGGTAAAGTGGGAAACTATGCTCAGTTTGTAACATATAAGATGACGTTCTGGCTGGCGTTAACGTCCTGGCTGCTAAAGGTCCCTATTGATCAACGCTGGACAGGCTGGATGAATGACAGATACAATGCAGGCATGATTGTTGTCTTCTGGTTTCATCCAACGAGGTTTAAAGGACAAGTCCGGGGTTGGTGTAATCGTTGATTGTTCAAGAGATTACACTGTTATGAATGGTATGTAGTGTTTGTTTCTTTTTTTCTCTTTCAATCTGTGAAACTACATATTTCAATCTGCTGAGAAGTGCGAAATGACGTCATTTTTTATGAAGTCACTTCACGTTGACCTGAACGATGCCTCCAAATGTGTTTATGTTATACAACCCACATTGCTAGCCTCCTTATCGAGCCTTCGGACATTTGTGCAAAATACAAAATGGTGACGATGTTCGGCCTAACCGTCGAAGATTCATTAACCAATTTGTGAAAGTTGGAGGCATCGAAACTTGGAAAGAACTCACGACTGGTGTTCAGCAGTTGGTAAGGTTGCTTTATAAATGTTAAAATAATTTTGTCAACCCTGGACTTGTCCTTTAAGATGTTTTGAAACTTTTGAATTTTGCCGACAATAAGGTATATTGACAATTGCCAAGGTTGACTTGCAGCTAGCTATGCATTCAAGCTGCATAAACTGTGAAAAAGCTCTCAAATTTGCAAACTTGGCAAACATGATACTAAGGAAGATTGATGCTTTATGGAGTATTGTTACCTGACTGTAGTTTCAAAAACGAGGCAATACAGCATCCCGCCATTCCTATTGGCTAATCACACATTTCCCCCGCGTTTCCCGTAGCTTTGTATAATACGATACAAGGACGCGTCTTTGTCACCACAGCAACTGCTTTGGTCCTAGGCCTGTGAGATTTGCAGTGAACTCAAAGGACATAATTGTAACAAAATGTGTTTGATGAAATGCGAGTCAAGATTAGAAGACGTCAGGTAATAAAACTCATACTAACCGGTTTTGTCGTTGTACAGGAAAATATTAAGCCCTCGGTCTTAATGCACAGACCTCGCAAGCTCGGTCTGTACTTCTAAGACCTCGGGCTTTATATTTTCCTGTACAACACAAAACCGGTTAGTATGCGCATAAGGCTACCCAATCTTACCCGCTGCTCATAATAACCCATAATGACAATACAAGGAAGCAAGAGATGCAGTTATTAACTCAACTCAGAAGCTTTCATTTCAAATTACAGTAGTCAATGATTCCAATAATGAGTATTCAATGATATTGAGTTCCTTTATATTAAATGTTGTCTTTGCTTTTTCCTTGCTCAATTTGCGAATCCAACTTTCTTTGCAAATTCCAATGCTTCCAGTTGAGAGTCTCGTTGTTGCTGTTGTTCCTTTTTCTCTTGAAGCTGTCGTGCAATGCTTCGCTTTCCACTGGTGCAATAATCATGGCAGACATTGCAAAGAGCTCGCTTGCTTGCAACTGCTGTTCGTATCTAAAACATAAGGTAGACCTTTGTAGAAAAGACTTTGAGAAAGGATAGTGAAACTGGCTACTTTCGACCCCAGACCGTGGGCGTAGGATACAGGGGAGTGAGGGCGTTGCACCCTAATTCTGGCCCTATGAATGATTTTGAAAGTGAAAAAATTGCACAGATACCAGTCGTTTTACCAAAGTCCTTTTGTTTTCAAAAAAGGTCCTCGAAGAATCATTAAAAGATCCTTTCCTTTTGAAAATACGCATATCTCAAGCACTTTTTCGAAAGTGAGAAATGTCCTTCGGAAAAGGCTTCTAAAATTTTTTTGAAGTTTTTAGGTATAGCGACGGGAAGATAATGTGAAAATTGTTACGGAAGGAAATTCAAGAAAAGTTTCAGTACCGGTTCAAATCTTCCCATTAACTGGTTTCCTGTAAATAGATGCTAGCAACTTGTAAATTTCAAAAATGTGGAGCATTGTTTGGTATAAAATGATTTTGGATGGGAAAAATCATTCCCCAAAAATGCTGTTACACTTCAAGGGGCTCTTTCAACTGGTTTGCTTCTGGAAGTCGAGTACATTTTCCTATCACTCAGCCAGTTTTGGATCTATCTTGCCGTATATTAACAAGTGAAGTGAGTCAAAAAGCTTTCACCTTCCAAGTCGGTAATTTTCTTTTTTTTTAATCATAAGGCATCTAGGCCAAGAGGGCCTCTAACCTAATTACAAACAAGCTAAAATTACTATTACATAAAACAGTTGATAACACTAGAATCAATGTATGTAGGGTTAAAGTCACTAAATTATATGAAATGATATACCAAATGATGATAAAAAAAAAACGAAGTATGGTACGTGAATTGTGGGACAGATGATATTTATATTTGAAATTCTGATTTTAGTTTGAAGCATTTCACAGAATAAGTTACCACCAAGTTAAGGCAGCACTTATCCTCTTGACTTAGCAACCAGATGAATTTGTTATGGACGTTTAGTTGACTTACATTTAGGTACAAATCACCTATTTTTGTTTCGAGAAGTTTCCTTTCCTCTTGGAACTGTGGGACCACCATTACGAAATGGATTTCATCACCAATGGTTTTGGTTCCTATTGACAAACAGTATTTAAAGTGCCTTTCACACCTAGGTGTGACGTCCTTTCCAAGTCGGCAATTTTCAAGAGATTGGAATTGTTGCCTTTGTTCGTAACATACGATGAACTTTGAACCTAATCCCCTTTCGAACTGCACTGCCATTTTTCCTGGGCAGTCGCAGTCACTGTGTCGTCCGATTGATTGTTGTTCTTTTCTTCGGGTCTGCCAATAAAAACCCTACCAATCGTTAGGACGGCCAATGATAACATTTCATTCTTCCTTTCAACCAATCACATGAAGTCGTATCATGTGACTGTCATTGATTGAACAGTTGCCCAAAAGCAAGGTATGTGCTCAAATCTCAAATTCGCTCAGCTGCAAAAAGATTACAAAGCATCCTTCGGGCGCAATAGTGTTAAAATATGTAAACTGCTGCATGCACCGGCTGAGCTTTATCATACTCATAGACAAATGCACATGTCAATAAATTTAGAACATCAAGCGCGTGAATCCAACGTTTCTTGAGAAATAGAATCACACATCCGAAACGTAGAAAAGCTGTGTCTGTTACCAGGGAGCAACTCCTATGTGCCTTAGGGAATTCAAAGTTAGGATCCATAACCAGGGCAACACATTGTAATTAATTCTCCATAACCAGGGCAAAATTTTGAAATATGACTCCATAAACAGTGCAAAATTTTCGCAAGTATCGTGAAGAGACTATGCTTCGTATCATTTGTGGGGCTAAATTTCTGTTCTCGAAAGTTTTTTGTCATAATACTAAGCAATAGTTATGAGTTCACAGCATCTACCTATAAGATAGATTTCCGTAAAACAGATCGATAACCAAGGCCAAAAATTCACAAAACATGACCAATAACCTGGAAAGAATATCGAAAATTGACCTATAACCCGGGAAGGCACATGTATGCCAATACCCCCATTAGAGTTACTCCGCTCTCGGTCTGTTAGAGGGTTAGAGGAAAACAAATGATGATATGATAAAATGCAACGCAATGATCTTTTGCCATGCATTTCCTTGAATCCGGTTGATGAGCTTGGTGGAGGTTTTGATGAATACAATGATCCCTTCACGAGTATCTAGCATTCGATGTTGCATCCTTGTTGATTGCCTCGACCGAGAAACTTCATGAAATAAAGCAACACCACGTGGTCGGTCGTGTTGAAAGACAGTATCAGGTGTTGCCCTATCTAGGGATCTGTTGCAGAGAGCAGGTGACTCAAAACTACGTTGATTTACGCAAGTTGGGACCTATTTCAGATGCCAAAAATTGGGCCGACATGTGTGGGTATACACTTCCACTCAAATGTTGCTGTCCTGGACGAACGCCAACAAATTCAAATGGAATGTGGAGGCGCGACGAAGTCGCACCGACCAAGGGTAGTCTTTGCATAACTGGTTTAAAAGAAACAGTGGTAAGATGGCGAAAATTTTAAGAAACTCTAGTACTATGTCTGAGGAGTACTAAGAAACTTCTCAAAGTTAAAAGAATTGACATTGTAGCAAACAGATCGTTAAACCATTGAGCAATATCATCTAGCCATTTGCATTTTCAAGATAACAAAACACTGTTTATTCCTTTATGATGTTTCAAATGTCAAGAAACATAGCTGCGACAGTGTTAGCGACCATATTGATAATTCTGCATTCAAAAAATAAGAAGCCAATTAAGAAACTTTTAGTAGTAAAATGGACCAAATTTCATTTGAAATTAAGAAACTTTTAGTAGTATGGCTTCATCCTAGTTTCTTATAAAAAACGTGTACTCACTTCTTCCGCCGATCTTTTTCCTTGCCATAAATTGGTCTGCGAGCCGAATGCATTTGAAGATGACGCCAATAAGCCTAGAACGAGGAAACATACAATTACGCAGAAGGTCGACATTGTGCTTGTCATCTTTTTCAATATCTTCTTGTGAATTTTGAGATTAAGGTCAGCAATTCTTCACACCAACTTGATTCTAAATCAACCTTCACTCTATAAGAATCATCTAAAGCTAGTTTCTCCTTAAATACGCCGAGATTCATGCATAATTAACACTGAAAGTATCACGTGGTATCAATTTAGCTGCATGTGAACATTGAAAGACTTTCAAGCGATTAGGCCATATGAAATCAATTAGTTGATTCTCATCAGCACCTGTGTCATACTTTGATGCTGCCTCTATTATTCTTATAATTTATATTTTGATAAGCAAGGTGTTACAGAAACTACGCAACCCAACTATAACTGAAAATTTTGAAAAAACTAGTAAAATTTGAGTTGATATAATGTATGCCGTCTGAACAGCCTTTTTCCTTTCTAATGGTATGCAGTTTGGACACATTAAAGGAATCATTTATTCTCTAATTGATATTCTAGTAAGTATGGCCAATTTCAAAGGCAGCATGCCATAAGGGCAAACTCAACGCCGCTTTTACAGTGAAAATGGCGAAAATTTTGTCAAGATGTTTCAGGCCTAGAAGCGCACGAGTTTATGCTTTAAGGAAGGAAGAAGACAAACTTATCCCCAGGAGATGCATTGGTTGATGTTGATAAGATATGTTCTCACAAAGATGGATGTTCACCTATTCAAATGCCCTGTTGCTCTCGGGCATCTAAAAGGGTCATACTCACAAAAATAAGGAAATTTCCTCTTCCTCCTTCCTTTCTTCCCTTCCTCCCGTCTCGCCTCGTTTTCAATTTTTCCTCTTTCACATTTCCTTTGGTAAAATTATTTCCTCTGAAGAAACTAATGAAGAAAAGAAATAAACTTGGAGCAAGTCTATGTAATGCTAACAGGACGGAACAGACAACGAGAATGAGCGGTCGGGAGACTGGTAGGGGGAGAAGGGAAAATGCACCTTGTAATGTCAAAATAACCAGAAATAAAATGCCTGCCTACCATCTATTTTCATTCCATTCCATGTTGATGCAGTTCTTTTCACTTCCCAAAACGCGGCACTTACTAACTAATGTTATTGCTAGTCTATTGATTATTTAGCGGGAAATTAGGCTGTTCATTCAGACTCTTAAATTGGCTCTTATTTCATTCAGGGCTTTCAAGTATTTCTTTTCTTCGGATTGAACCTTCAAGCTCATTATTTACTGTCAGTTCAGAGGCACCAGAGTTCATTACCATGCACAACTGCAGTTCGTGGAGGAATCAGAAATTTTACAGAATGCAATGAATATCTTTCAAAGCATCTTTAGAGTTCTTTGCAATATGCACATACGGCTATATCAGTCTGTAAAGGTTCAATGATACCCTGGATCAGAGTATTTTTTAGAATTTTGAAAAAAAATTTGTATCTTTTAGCATTTTGGAAAAAAATTTGAATTCAAATTTTTTTTCAAAATTCTAAAAAATACTCTGATCCAGGGTAGTTCAATGACAAAGCAATTGGAGTTTTGATCTTGTTGGATGATCTCTATGAATAAAAACCTATTCTAAATTTCAGGTTGAATTGGTTCTATTTTCTCTAATTTGAGAATCTCAGCATGTAGGTTCTTAATCACTAGGTACTTATAAGCGGGTTTTTATTGTATCTTAGCTGGAAAAAGAAAGCGATCTAAGACAATTCTGCTCTCTCATTCTAGCCTTTTCGTTAATGAAGGGACAGCGATCAAGAGCCATCTTACTAATTGTCCGGCAATGAGGCTATGTGCCAAGATCATTCCCTTGGGATTTGAATCTTGGATGAAAATGGAAGTACCCAAGCCCCCATATCGCAGGCAAAGAAAACAAAACCATTGGTATCCACTTCAGACTTTGGAGCAAAGCTGGGAGCGAGGGGCAAATCACTGATTTTTTTCGTACACCTCCCTTGAAATCACAAAAAAATCACATACAAAAATCACAAAATCACAAAAAAATCACATACAAAAGTCACAAAATCACAAAAAAATCACATACAAAAATCACAAAACGACAAAAATCACATACAAAAAGCACCAAAAATCACAAATCATTGAAAACTAACTGAAAAATCACACGAAAGAATCACTAGAAAGCACTAAAATCGCAAAAAAATCACAGAAAAAAGTCATGTAATTTCAAGATCACAAGAATCACGTACGCTATTTTCAGAAGTGATTTGCCCTCGGCTGGGAGCATCCTTTTCTGTGGGAAAGACGCAGTTTCCTACTTCTGCTGTTTAAAGTGTTGAGAGGGGAATCAACGGGAAGACAAAGTAAAAGGTTCTGGCTCATTCCTATGACCAAGATATTATTATTATTGTTATTATTATTATTATTATTATTATTATTATTATTATTATTATTATTATTATTATTATTATTATTATTATTATTATTATTATCATTATTATTATTATAACATTATTTACAGTTGGTTAAAAATATAACAGTTCTAATTTTAGCTAATTAAGACCAACTATTTACACAAAAAGAAAAAACTAATTACAATCAGTAAATAGTTATATACAAATACACTTCTGGTGAAATTCCCACGGACTCTTTATCTACATATTTTGCATGAGCAATTGTGACCCTTCCACTCTTTGATTGATCTCCTAAAGCTATTACTGGTTGCCAGACCTTTTATCGAGCCACATAAAGTGTTCCAAAGGATGGCACCCCTGAAGGATAATAAATCATTCCCAGATGATAATGTATTGGTGCTCGGTAACTGTAGAAGATTTTTTGTTCTGGAAGATTTTCCACATAAAAGATGGATTTTCCGAATTGAGGCATTTACATATTTCC
This sequence comes from Aurelia sp. 4 Dawson et al 2005, assembly GCA_964019985.1. Classification (NCBI taxonomy): domain Eukaryota; kingdom Metazoa; phylum Cnidaria; class Scyphozoa; order Semaeostomeae; family Ulmaridae; genus Aurelia; species Aurelia sp. 4 Dawson et al 2005. Next base: position 7,900,733 of record OZ026511.1, on the reverse strand, counting down.
AGCATTAATTTTTGCAAATTTCGAATGTGCATTGTACATTCGCTACCCCTAGCTAAGTGTTCAGCAAAGGGGGCTGCGATATCCTGCCACATTATTCTCAGTGCCCTTTTGTGTACTCTGTCTAAGATAAACTACGCATCTTAGATTCCTTTGAAGGTAGATAATTAAACCGCTTCAGAAGAGACCGACTGTGTTGGCAAGCCGAATTTTTCGAAGTTTCATGAGCATTATCACGCATTCAGAATTTCAGTTTTTAGATTCTGATTGTCAGAAACTCTAGCCGGCTGCTAATACTCAGAAAATTGCTCAATTAATGCGGCCTTTTTGCGTTGAAAGACGGAGTAGAGTTAATTTGTACTGTGCGCATGATAAGATTTGAATTTGTGCTATTCTCGCCCGCTGCTTTCGAAGTCGCTAATGCAGCAAAAACCCGCATTTACGAACCCAAGCTGTTCAATTCTGTAAAAAGCTTGTGAAGGTTTTTACGCAAGTGAGGGCTTTGCGGAATTATGGTGCTTTCGAAGTTGCGAATACCGTGCACTTATGAACCGAGGCTTTTCAATCAATCAAAGAAGACCTGTTTAAGTGCCTACCAACCCAAAACCTGACAGCTTTCTGCACTGCTCACAACTTTGGCAGCGTGGCTAGGCTCATTACCAACAGCTGGCAAAAGAGTTCTGAAAAATAAGTTGAAATTGTTCATGTGCCATTATTCCGGGGGGGGGGGTAACTTAACTTCTCTATGTACGGGGTTGCGCCATTTTTTAGGGTACCTTTATCATGATAGTTTCCGGATTTATGGGTATGGTTTTCAACAATTTTTTAGATTTTCCAGATTTATGGATATAGTTTTCTGTCAGAATTCATTTATTGGTGAGCTGTTTTGGCATTCCTGGATTTATAGGTATGATTTTCAGAAATTCTCCAGATTTATGGGTATAGTTTGAGAAATTTCTCCGGATTTATGGGTGGTACTTTTACGATTTGAATGGCACAACCCCGTATCTTGGAAACTCAAGTTACCCCCCCCCCCCCCCGAGGCCATTAATCAAAATTCTGGAACTCTCAAGGGCCGCCTTTCCACCAGCCCAGTGAAAACCATATTAAAGGTTCATTTCTAGAGCGAGTGAAAATTTATATTGTTTACGAGAGGAAAGAAAGTTACTGCTGAGCGACCTTTTATTATATAAAATTCCACTCGCTTGCAAAATGCATTAGCCTTAAATTTTTACTATTTAGTGCGAAATTAGGCTGTTGAGGCTCTTAAGTTGGTACTTATTTCATTCAAGGCTTTCAACTATTTCTTTCGTTCAGATCGAAACTTGAAGCCCATTATTTACTGTCAGTTCAGATGCACCTGAGTTCATGAGGCCTTATTCACAACAGCAGTTTGTGGAAGAATCAGAAAGCTTACAGAATACAATGAAATGCTTTCAAAGTATCTACAGAATTCTTTGCAATATTCACATACGGCATGGCAGTATCAGTCTGTTTAGGTTCGATGACAAAGCAACTATGATCTAATTTGACGATTAAAGCGAAAAAGTTTAGTTTGGAGAACGGTCTAAGAGTGGATCAGTTTTAGTTCGGGTATCTTTTTACCCACCTGGGGGTTAGTGGAAATGCCTCCAGCAGATAACCTTTAGCCCGGTTGCAGCAACGACGACGTTACGACATATTATACTTCTGTCACTTAAAATTTAAGTTAAAAGCCACGGAAAGCTAGTGTCTCCAATGACTCACTTAAAAAGCGGATACTTCTACATCTACTAATATACTGAATGCATTGAGAGAGCGCGTTGCCGAGTGGTTAAGGCGACTGACTCGTAAACCAAAGGTCAGGACGGCCGAGGTTCGAATCCCGCGCTGGACAGTTTGGTCGTTGTCCGTAACTCTAGCCCGGATCGACCAGAGCCATGTGAGGGAAATCTGGTAGCTGCGGCGGGTAGCTGCGGTGGGTAGCTGCGGCGGACTGATGGTAAAACATCCGTGGCCCCTGCTGGAAATAAGTCTCTCAGACTTTCGCAGGCTAGCCACGTTAGATATGAATACCTACCTACCTACCTACCTTCTAAGGAGAAGCTTATGCCCCATTCGCACTGCAAGTTAAACCAGCTTGTAAACCATGTTTTTGAATAGGGCCTTCTGATTGGTCAATCAAACAAATCCAGTCATTTGATAAGTTGAAATTTAAACTGGTCTAGATAATGCTGGTTTAGCAGTGTCAGTGTGAATGCAGTATTAGTATTAGTGTCAACACATTTTCGTTTTACTCGGCCCTATGGCAAGGCAGCCTAAGTTTGGGAAATGGGCCTTAAAGTGGATCAGTTCTAAGTGGAAACGCATTAAACGGATAATTTTTCTCTTGGTTACAACGGCAACGACACGCTTTACTTCACCACTTCAAATCAAATCCAAAACGGTGAAAAAGGAATGAAACGAAAAACGATCGTGTAATTGAAAATTGGCGTTCTCAACCTCGTTCCCAGGGTGTTCTTACGTCATATGCGGACCAAAAAGCCGAATGAACACTGTGGTACACTTCGATCAAATGCGCCCAGAAAATGAATGTCAGGGTTTGCTACAATCAGTTGCAAAATTGTTGAGCCATTGAGGAAAAAGAAGGTTTTTTGCCCCCCCCCCCTCCCCCCGTTGCAATGTTGATTGGAAACAAAGGTGACTTTTCTGTTGGCAACTAACGATTTACGACTTTTCCGACTGATTTCAACATTGGAAAGGGGGGGAAGGGGGCAAAATGGCAAAACAGCCTTATTTTTTAGAATGGCTCAATAATTTTGCAACTGATTGTAGGCAACGCTGATCGACGGATAATTGCCGTTACTACTGTCCTTGAGAACGTTCGGCTTCCGGAATGGTTGTGGCGGCATACACGACGTTACTTCATTTCTCTCTGTCCTGGGCTGTTGTAATGCCCTCAGTAGTCCTTGTTTCTCTTTAGTTGAATTTGTCATTCTTTTTTCTGCTGCTCTCTTGACCTTTTTCAAAATACCATTCCTGTCAGTAAGTCATTTTCTAGATGCATCTGTGTTTCAGAATGTGTCCGATGAATCGAAGTTCATGTTGCTCTATCTCATTAACAAGTCGTCAAGCACATTTTTGCTTGATCTCGTTCCACCCAGCTGATTCTTAACAATTTCCTGTATGCCCAAAGCTCAAATGACTGGATTCTAGCTCTATCGACGTTTTTCATTGCACAGCATTCAGAGCGATATGTTGCAACTGGAAATACTATTGATCTTAGTAGCCTTATCTTTGTAATTTTACTGATAGATTTATCTTTTCATATCTTACTCAGAGAAATGGTAGCATTCTTGGCCATGTCTATTCTTCTTCTTATTCTCTAGTGTCATCGAAGTTGTTGGTGACACTAAAGTCGTTGCTTTAACGCTAATTCTTCAGCAGATAAATTGAAAAACTAAAAACAACCACTTTGAGGACCTTATTTCGACCTTTTTGGTGCTTTTTGAACAATGATCTAGGGTTGGCAAGTGTGTTGAATGAGAAAATAAGCTCGGTCCGTTTGGAGCGAAAATGGGCCTAAGTTGGAAATTCAAGAATCTTGCATCGCAGCTTCGAAAATGAAATGGCTTGTTCTTCTTCGAAGTTCGGTGATAAGTAGCAAATTATGGTAGAAATGGGCAAAGAATGTTGCTTTCTGAAGATATAACTGTTCCCTGTAATGTTGTGCAATCTTGGAAAAGTACGGTATTACATATGTTAGCTTCAGCGACGAAAACCTTGGTAGGGGTTGGAATCGAATCAGCCCCCCCCCCCAAGTGAAGTTTAACGGCAGTCTGTCCACTTGAGGAATCGAGATATACTTAATAAAGATCTTTATTGTACATTAAGCAATTCTAAACATTTTTGCATTATCCAAAGAAAGCACAGTCATGGAGAAGCCACGCTGAATGCATTTCATGGCCATGAAATAAGCTTAGCTCAATAGGGGACAGACTGCCAGCACGCTGCATGTCCTTAAAGAACCTTGTTGATTAAATTTGCCCATATTGCACTCGTATGTTCATGGTCTATTTATCTTTCGGTATTGCTTTGTCGTACTTTCAAGATGTTAGAAGCATGCTGTTTATGAATCTTTTGATTACAAAGTTCGAGAAATCTGAAAGCTTGTAAACAAGAAAGATGTAAGCAGTTGATTAAATGACTTTGAATTTGCATTACGGTCCTTCCGTAGCTTGATATCCCAGAATAACAAGGACGGATTTTGTACAACCATGAGCGATAGAACACCTAGTGTGTAGCAGTTTAAATTTGTATCAGTAGCGAGACACCTTGACTTATTGCTTTTTTTTGTGTCTTGAACTTGTTTTTACTTCGTACACAACCACCTTCAATGTTTCGTAATTTTGAAATTTTCAGTAGTGAGCCACCTTAAGTGAAGATCCACCTTGTGAGAGCTTTACGAGTTAAGGTGGATCTTCACTTAAGGTGGCTCACACCTGAAAATTTCAAAATTACGAAACATTGAAAGATGGTTGTGCACGAAGTAAAAATAAGTTCAAGACACAAAAAAGCAATAAGTTAAGGTGGATTACTACTGATATAAATTTAAACTGCTACACACTGGATGTCCTATCGCTCATGGTAAAACCGAGGGGCAAATCACTTCTCAAAATAGCGTACGTGATTTTTGTGATTTTGAAATCACATGATTTTTTTCTATGATCTTTTGTGATATTAGTGATTTTTAGTGATTTTTCCATGTGATTTTTCAGTAAGTTTTCAATGATTTGTGATTTTTGGTGCTTTTCTGTATGTGATTTTTTTTGTGATTTTGTGATTTTTGTATGTGAATTTTTAGTGATTTCAAGGAAGGTGTACGAAAAAAAATCAGTGATTTGCCCCTCGGGTAAAACAATAGCATCAGTTGTTTTAATTGACACCTGAATTCAAAGCAATTAGCGACTGCAAACGAAGGAAATTTTCGAAACATGGAATTCAAAACAAGCCGCAAAGTTTACCGAAAACTAGCAAGGCAGACTGTCATCCTGTGCGCGCGAAAGGGGTTTTCTTAAGAGAAGTTATATGCATATAAGACCATGGGAAACGTGGACACAATTTGGGTGTCGATCGTATCCACAATACCGGGCCTAAATTATCTATAATGATTAAATGTATTTCGTTACCTTGCTTGTCTTCATTTCACTGTTTATCTTCTCGTTCTTGTCTGGGAGCACATCTGCCTGCTATCACCGGCTCTGCATATGGCCTAAATGTTTTGAACTCCGCTACGATTCGCAAGCCGTGACCTGGGAACTAGTTCCCAGATCGACGCGGCCCTATAACATTGCATATGTCCAAAAACAGTGGTTCAAAACATAATCAACGAGACACTGAATCTGTTTCTTCAAAGCATCCATATGCTTAAAAGTTAGATTATCGAAAACCTGTTCAAATCCAATTTTGCTCGCTCTTAAACAATTGAGAAATAGCAGAAGCGATGATCGATGAAATTTTTACCAAAGTGCCATTTTGAGGCCTCTGGTTTCAGCTTTCGCACAAACGTGAACTTCAAAGGCTTGTAACTTCATAATTTTTAGCGGATTTGCAATATTCTTGTGTCAAAAGTTAATTTAAGATGTCAGGAAAATGGTCGCTAAGTCATATGCACATTCAGCGTATCGTTGTTTTTTAGTACTTAATCAAACGTCGAACAATTTTTTTGAGACACCCTGTAGGTTTTCCTGAAGTCTGCAACATCCATAAAGACTTATCAAGAGACTTTGAGCGACTACCAGAGCTTTTAGCTCGTCCAAGTTTTGGGTCAAAGTGTTCAAGTTTTTCTTGATATCTTTATCTGGCATGATCATGTGTTGCTTGATTAATCTGTTCTATCTAAATCCTAAGCACTCTTACTTTCAGTGATTATGAATATGCTGTGAAAAATCTTTTAGGCCATATGCAACTTGTGTCGTCATCGAAAACAGTTGAGGGATTTTGATCATTTGTATTTTTTATTAAACAACTTATTTTACCTGGTTTATCTCCGATATGAGTGGGTGAAGATGATGATTTATTGAGATAAGATACTTACCCGGAGTGAAGAGCATACATAATTTTCTTGTGACCCAAAGAGATTTGATTTTTCTCTGTGTCGAGGATCAGCAGAATGTGGCTATGCTTTAAGTTACAAAGCTTCGCAGACGTGGGGCACTGGGTGTAAGTGCCCGCAAGATATTAGATAATGGCGAAAAGTGTCCTTTTGTCAGGGAGTGCCCCTTCTCAAAGGGATTTATTTTAGAAAATCGTTTACAGAATCTGAACGGATTGATCGATTTTTGCCAGAAAAATTTATAAGAATAATTGAACATGTTGGCAATTCAATCAGATATTGCAAAATATCATTGCTTTTCTACTCAGGGAGCAGTAGCCTTTCAAACGCTGGGCGTTTTTTTCTACGTTCGCATCCACTAAATCGACATTTTTTGGCATCTCTATTTATGTTTGCACCTCTCTTATGCTTGCTTTATGGCAATCGGAAAGACGAAACAAACTATTCAAAACTGAATTGTAATGGATGCAAAGGAATCTACTTTAAAGAATGACTTTCGACTCTCGAGAGTTTTAATTCATTTTTGATTAACTTACTCAAACCTGGCTCCCCAAATATAAGTTCGTCTTTGTCTGTATGCTGCAATGCCTGCCAAAAGTCTTGGAACACCTCTGCTAAAATTTTGCCTTGTTTTGCGATTTCCCCCTCTCTCCCTCAGAACAATGTTGTTTTGTGGTAATAAAATAGGGATGGCAGAATTATCCGCGACTCTGCTGGAATAAAGGACAATAACTTTCCAGATCAACATTGTTTCGGGGGTAAGGGGTTGTTTAAACCTAATCGCTGTGGTTAGAAATGTGGATTATGAAGAAATGGCCTAAGTGTTCCAAGGACTTTTGGCAGGCATTGTGGCCACTCCATAGGTAATTGGACACAGTAGTTATGTTTCAGTGTATATGCAGCTGCGGAGGAAAATCTATCTGTTTCTGTTGAGTATGTATCAGCCTTTTCATATGAAAACGGAGTAAAACCATGAGCGATAGGACAGCTATTGTGTATCAGTTTAAAGCTATATCAGTAGCGAGCCACCATAATTTATTGTTTTTTGTGTCTTGAACTTGTTTTTACTTCGTACACAACCATCTTTCAATGTTTCGTAATTCTAAAATTTTTAGTAGTGAACCACCTTAATTACGAAACATTGAAAGGTGGTTGTGTAAGAAGTAAAAACAAGTTCAAGACACTAAAAAACAATAAGTTAAGGTGGCTTGCTACTGATATATATTTAAACTGCTACACACTGGATGTCCTATCGCTCATGGTAAAACTTATCCTTTTTGGGTTTGCGATCACAGTGCTCAGCTGTGAAAACGGAGCTTTTCGAACAGGATTATGAAAAAGCATAAATCTGAAAACGATCCGTTTTCTGGGTGAGCCGCCAAAACGGAGACATTTGAAAACGTTTCTAATTCCTCTGTTGATAGGCTGATGATTACAGCGGCATTCAGACTCGTGATTGGCTCCTTCCTGACAACTAAAAACAATGGCTTTGTTTTGAAAAGGGGATTAACAGTCTCATGCTGGAACAGTGCGAACGCCTTTCGCATTCATAGCGTATTCATTTGAAAACGGAGCAATGTGAGCGGGCAGCGTTTTCATTACCATAAACGGATAGAAACAAAAACGGAGCAGTGTGTGAACTTAACCTAACTTTCGTTTCTTTTCTTTCTTCCTTACGCTAACTCATCCGTACTGGCAAACAATTTCATTCAACATTAATTATCTTGTTCGGGATACTATCAGTGAAAGTCTTTTGGATTTTCCCCTGAAGAGCCAGACGCCAGTCGAAGCGCTTTGGAGTCTGCGCAGTATCGATCTGAGGGTCATCTCCCTTCATCCTTCCTTTGTTATTTCGCGCATGCCCTAAAACGCTTCGCTCGTCCCATTGATCAGCGAGCCAATCAGAGTTAACGTCTTTTCGTTTGTCATTCACAAAAGGGGGAATTCACAGTATCCCGAACAATATCAAACAGTTGCTGACCTATAAAAGTCTTTAGTGAAGGGTCTCTAATTAGTATGTCCTTGAAACTAAAAGTAGCTCACACTAATTATCATGCCTGTATGGTAAATAATTTCCAAACGGGACATGACCTCTTCAGGGTTTCCTATTCTCCTGCTCTAATTTGCCAACATTCGACCTCGCAACCGAACAAAACTGGCTATTTGAAGCGAGTTTGGTACGTTGTAACTGCGAGAAACTTGAAAGTATCTTATTTCGAGCTCTCATTTGCTATAAATTATAGATCTGTAACTAGTTTTCACTGCTGTGAGGAAATCTGAAAGGAACCTGCTACAAACTCAAAGTTAAGATGACTGTGAGGAAACTTGAATGGAACCTGTTGTAAACTCATTTTGCTGAGACAGAAAGATCTGCAGCTATTTTTCAATACTGCGAGAAGACTTGCTTGGAACCTGTTGCAAACTCTAATTTGCTATGGAAAAGAATCCATTACTATTTTTCTATACTGTGAAGAAGCTTGAAGGAAACCTTTTACAAACTCTAATTTGCTTTTGCTATGAAATACAGATCTGTTACTAGCTTTCAGTTCTGTGAGGAAACATGACAGGATCTTTTTACGACCTTTAACCCTATTTTGGTTGGGGGGGGGCAAATTTGCCCCCCCCTAGTAGATTATGTTTAATAACTCTGCTAGGAAGATATTCATAGCCATGAAACTTCTTGACTTTTTGCAACTACGTATTGTACAACTCCTCAAGAAGTTTCATTAAAATATTTTGAAAATGAGGGGGCGGGAGACAATTTTCTGGGACTGACCCTGGAAAAATCGCAAATTCTCAAATCTCAATTATCGCGAAAAAAGGAACGTCAGTTGAATATTTTGCAAATTTCTTTTGTAGTGTAGTGTTATTTGATGCATTCTATCACAATTATCATGTTTGGGTGGAAAATGTGCTCCAAATTTAATTTTATTGCGATTTTCCTGATTTTAGTCAATTTTGCCGCTTTTCTTGACCACACAAAGGAAAATGCTGACGTGAGCAAAAATGAGGGCCAATCTTAGGTTAATTTTTACATTTTCAGACAGTACATGCCTGAGGCTATTAGCACACAAAAGTTGGTCACTCTACCTATTACCAGTCAAGAGTTAGGTGGGGGGGGGCTTTTTTGCCCCCCCAACCAAAATAGGACTATCAAATAGCCCAACCACTATAGGGTTAAAGGACAAGTCCAGGGTTGATAACATTATTGTTAAGAAGCAACCTTACCAACTGCTGCACATAAATCATGAATTCTTTCCAAGTTTTGATGCCTCCAACTTTCACAAACTGGTTATTGAATCTTCGTAAGTTAGGCCGAAAATCGTCGCCATTTTGTATTTTGTACGAGTGTGCGAAAGCGCCACAAGGAGGCCAGCAATGTGGGTGGTATAATATCAACACATTTGGCAGCCTCATTCAGGTCAGCGTGAAGTGACGTCATACAAAAAGACGTCATTTCGCACTTCTTAGCAGAATGAAATATGTAGTTTCGGAGATTTAAAAAAATTGAAAAAGTAATACACACCATTCACAACAGTGCAATCTCTTGAATAATCAACAATTATAACAACCCTGAACTTGTCCTTTAATTTGCTATAAAATTTAGAATTGTCACTGTTTTTCAATACTGTGAGGAAGCTTGAAGGGAGCCAATAAAAACTCTAATTTTATTTGGAGCAAGAATCTATGACAACTGTTGCAATAAGATTTCACTTCGATTACAGTTATTTAAAAACTTGCTGTTCTGAAAAGAAGTGCATTGTAATCATCTCAAAGTCTGTCTCAGTGACTAATTTCTTACAAGTGGTTTTCAGCATGTGAGGCGACAAGAGGTAAGCTTACTAGCTAGTAATAATGATAATAATAGCACCTTTTGTTTGGAGTCTCCATCTAGTCCAGTGTCCTGAGTTTTAATAGAGTGGATTCCAGTCCCTGGTCGATGTTAAAGTGCTGAAGTTAGATGAAAAACAACCTTGGATTTTTTCATTCGAAAACGGAAAAGCATGCTTTAATTCGGCACAAAATAAAGGGTTTTCAAATATTCTACATTATAATAGACCTTTTAGCTATTCTACAAAGAAGCCTGGATCGAGCGTTATTTTTATACAATTTTATACGCGAGGTTCGATCGAGTGGCGTTAGAGGCTCTACTACTATTATGCACATTCGAAAATTCCTCAAATTGCATCATGATATCGTTCGATTCAGATTCTTTCCCAGAATAGCTAAAAGGTCCATTATACCTTAGAGACTCTTAGATAAGTGTATCTTTAGCTATAAATACTTGGCTGTTTTCATTGCAAAGCACTGATGAAGATTTAATAATCGAAACGTCTGCTTTTAACAGTTGCATTTTTATTTTACTTTTCTGTTAATTTTTGAAGATGGTTTAAGTTTATTTATTTGATAATAACCGGTTTTATAATCAGTTCTATATAAACAGCACGTGTATTTCGATTTATTAGCTGAGGATGGCACGAGTTTGAGTGCCGAAACGTACTAACCTGATCATGTCTTAATTTAATTTATTTAATATTTCTTAACCACTGGACTGTCTACTGGATATGTCATAATTACTGGATTGTCGATTTTGTTTTCTACTGGATTTGTCGTCTTTTCCGTGATGTCATCCTGAGTATCCTGAGAATTAATTAATGAAACCATGAAACTGTTCTTCGTGACACTTGCAATAAAATTTATATTTTGGCTGCGATTCCCTAAACATATTCTTATTTGATAATAACAATGATAATGATAATGATAATAATAACGATAATGAAAATGATAATGATCATGATAACAGAAAATATACAAATTTACAATTCTGGCTATTTACAAATCCGGCAATTACACTTATCGCCTAGCCAGTGCTTGATCACTCACTTCATAGGAGCCCCCAACTTACGCTCATCTCATTGAATTGAATCTATGTTGTTGTTGTCGCCTCATTGAGCACTTTATTTCTTAATTGTTCAAAAAAGGGCAAAAATTTCCTGCGGGGCACAGATCCCCAACCAATCACAATGGAAGATTTTGAATAACGTGGTTGGATTGGCTGAGTTTTCTTCTATTTAAACATCCCACCAGAGGCAAACAAAAGCGCGTTCGACTGAACGGCAAAGGGGAAATGAAACTGTCCGCTTTCCTTCAATTTCACAGAAAAACTTGTCCATTTCCCTTAAATTTCCATGCAAGAACTATAGGAATATTTTGGTATTCTTTGCTGTGGGCCGCAACAATTGAAATCTCGAAGTACCGAACGAACTTGGGAGACCTTTTGCATCCTCGCAAGCAAAATATCACTTGTACGTAGGAGTTTTTTTGCTTAAATAGTTCGAAAAAAGCATCTATCTAAGTACTGATAGCTTGCTTTACAGCGTAGCACTCCAGGAAGACCATTTCTTTCGGCGTTTGGGGTGTGTGGTTCGAGAAAACTAGCAGGTGATAGGCAATGTCCATTTCTGGATTCGTAAGGACATGAGTCGTAGTAATAGCGACATACCAGTTTAGGCAAGGAGCGAACTACGACATGTTATCAGTCTACTTGTTAGCTTTAGATTCATCAGGCGAGTTTCAATGTAAAATTGTCTTCTCATTGAATGTTTTATAAGAGACATAATGACTATAGGGCATTCCACGGCAATAGATGTAATGGGGTAAGGTTTGTTTTATCCCGCAATCACACTTGCAAGTTAAGCCAGCAAAAGACTATATCAGGCTATCGAACGAGGCCCTTTGATTGATCAATCCAAAAATTGAAGGCATCTCAATGGCTGAAAATTAACTTGGTTTTGATAACCTGATTTAACTGTGCCAGTGTGAATGTATTACCCAATCAATTCAAGTCATGTGACCATGACCATACAGGTGGGAAGCCTTGGTATTATGCTGCTCTTTGCACTCTAGGCACAACTTTGCATGCCACGAAATATGTTAGAGCAATCAAAAGATGTTTCATTATGAGATTGCTGATGGTTTGACTACGGCCTTAGGCCAAGCCTTGTTGTAGGAATTTGCCTAGTAGACTAATTTCTAGATGGCATTTTCTGGACAAAAATTGCTAAAATTTCTTATTTCCTTAACCGAAGTTGCAATAATGTACGTTTTCAAGGGCTGGATTATCAAAGTTTGGCCTTTCCTGGAGCAGGCTTGCCAAAACGTATATTGTTAATGTTTGGGCCATAGTTTTGAAAAGAAAAACTCTACTCTTGAAAGTGACACATTCCCAAGTACCTTTAAACGAGCTGCCCTTTTCGTGGTCAACTGCGCACCCCCATAAAAATTTTTTGTGTTTTCATAGTTTTCATTCATAAAAGTTGATCTTCTTCGATCTCTTTGTCCCCCCGTTTCCAACTAACGCTCCGTTGAATTCGGGCAAATGAAGTAACGGATGCTTGGAGCCATGTTTGCACTTGCTTACCTTTGACTGAAATGGTTTTACGTAACAGGTGAATCAAGGCTTTTGTTTGCATTCATGTTTGCATACTGCATTTTGACATCAGCTCATATAAGAGAAGTAACTAATTGACATGCAAATATTTCTCAACTTTTATTTCATTTGAAACTTGAAGAAATATTTCCTTTTCCTGTCGAAAGAGACGTAATTGTTAATTTGTCTCACAACAAATCAATTTTCAGTTCGACTGCATTTATTACTTCATCTCCGGTCTGCTTGAACGAAATTCTTCTTCATACTTCATAACGAGAGTCACTGACGAATACCGAGTATTTTTCACTATACAAAGACATTCAATGACATTCACAGAAATTTTTACTGAAGACAATCACGGACAACGGACATTCCCTGAATTTTCCTAAAGACATTCAACGATTCATCGTTGAGTGAACGATCAACTGACTTCTTAGGTGGAGTGGGTAAGTTGAGAAGCAGTGACTTTGTCAGTGTGTTGGCTTTGATTGACTTAAACAAAATGATTAGTGGTACAAAATTTTTACATAGCCTTAATGGCGGACTTATCATGATAAACCAATGGACGCACAATGACATTGCAACGCGTCGAGAGAGCACTATCAACTCCTTAAAGAACAACAATCAGAAAATGAAATGAACCTGTAACTAGAAAGAAAACTGTTGAATCTGCAAATAAATCAAGTAACCACTTACAAACAACGTTATTTCCCCAAATCATTTCACCAAATACGTATCTATACGTATCTAGTCTTACACAGTGTCTATTAAACTTTGAGATCTCTCGCTTAGCCGACAGAAGGAGTTTTATTCGCTTTGCAACCGTGTTGGAGTTGCTGCAAAAATTTTTAATGATTGTTGATTGGATGGCCGTTGATTGAGATTAGTCAGTCAGTTGGTTAATGAGTCAGAGATTAAGTGAGAGATCAACTAAGTGAATGTGAAGGTGAAGTTGCGTTTTTCAGCGCAACGCCAAGCGCTGGGATCGATGAAGTAGAGCAGACCTAATCAAGTCCGCAACCCCTCGTCATGACGCTTAAGTTGTGGGGCCCTACTGGGTATCGAACCCATTCCACCTGACTGTTCTTGCTGCGCCACAACATCTTCAATTGATTCGATTTGGTAAATCGGAAATGAATGAGTGGCTCGGTGCTGTAATGGTTAACTGAATGAATGAGATGAGTCATGTGTCAGTTAGTAAGTCAATTGAGAAATTAAGTCGGTAAGTATATGGGAATGATTGAGTGAATCGGTTTGCTGACTGTGATTGAATGCGTGAGCTCAAGCCTGAGTTATTGAGTAAGCGAGCGATCAACTGACAAGTTGATAATCAATGAGTGATTCAGTGTGTTAGAGACTGACTAAGTGATTGAGGCGAGTCAGTCAGCGAACATTCAACTGAGTAAGTAGGTCGAACTGGAAAGTGGAGAATTATTATTATTATCATTATTATTACTGCTGACGAAGATCTTTAATCGAAACGTATTTCGATTAAAATTCTTCTTATTTCGATTTGCTGACGAAGATTTTTAATCGAAACGTACAGAGTTTTTAACAGTTGTGTTTCTTTTTATCATTATTATTATTACTATTACTATTATTATTATCATCATTACTATTATTATTATTATTATCATTATTATCATTATTATCATTATCATTATTACTATTATCAATTTGTTTTAATATTGACGTATGGAAAGGATTGAGAAATTTCTCCCTCCTTTGAAACTATATCTGGAGGAGCAGAGTTAAAAAGTTATTGGGACAATATTTATTGGTTGTAAACGGACTTTAGCTGATGCATTCCTGGGAATACGGCAACACACCAGTTTTTTAAGCAGTTTTTTGCTTAGCATCTTGGTCAAGTAGTAGTTATTATCAATTTGTTTTAATTTGGCAACTTACATAGCCATAAGAAATAAAAGCTAACAAATTAATATTCATGCCAACAAATTAAATATACATAGAATGAATGGAGTCAGAGAGTCAGTGAGTCTGTAAGGGAGAGATTATTGAATAAGTGAGTGCAATTGGTAAGTTGAGAACAGACCTTTTATCTATTCTACCAAAGAGCCTAGATCGAGCGATATTTCTATGCAGACTCGATTGAACGGCCTTAAAGCTTCTATCATTACTATCCATATTCGAGAATTCTACAGAATGTCCGATACAGGTTCCTTTGTTGGGATAGCTGCAAGGTCTATCAGTGAGCTCAGTAAGTTAGTTAGTGAGCAGTGAGCTATCAACCGAGCAAGTGGGTCAAGAGATGGCGCTAGGGAAGACATGCTGGGGGGAACCAACATTTTCTTCCCAACAATTGCAAAATTCGAAATAGACGATCACGCTAAAGATGGCGGCGAGGAACTTTTACCAAAATACACCACGTTCTTCAATCGAATTCCTATAGAATTGTTAACCCTATCTGACCTGGGTGATTTGAAACAGTCAATGCCTGGGGGGGGGCGGATTCCGCCCCCCTGTTTATCTCTGTTGTTGCTTGAGATATGGCAACCAAATTTGGCACAAAGGTTGCTCATCATATAAACAATGCATTTTTGAAACAATGGTTTAATTAGCAATGTTGTTGTTGTTGCTAGAGCATAATTAATATTATGACGTCATATGACGTCATAAAAATGAAATGTGTTAAAATGTCTTAAAACCTTAATGTTTGTGTAGAAATGAAATACATGGATCAAAATAGATGTAAATTCATAGTTTCGACTTAATTGGACCAATTAAAAAGGATTAATAGAGATACAATGTATATTTTTCACAGAGTGGTGCACGAAAAATTGGTTACCATGGATACATGGCTAAAAATAGAGGACCAAAATTGTTACAGTTTCATTGCTATATGATAGAAAGTTAAACTTGCTAGATCTCAGAGGCATCCAGCGACCAGGGAAAAACGTATAAATGAAAATGTACGAGGGGGTGGAATCCGCCCCCTCCCCCAGGTCAGATAGGGTTAAAGATTCATAATTCAACCGCAGTGCATCTTGGTAAAACGTTCCTCGCCGCCATCTTTACCGTTATCGTCTATTGAAAATTTGACGGCATTGTTCTTTGGCAAACCTCGCAATCTCATTGGTACTCTAGAAAACTGAGAGTTTTGGCCGAAATAAGATCAGTTTTTGAGCACAATACTACGAGTCTCTGTTGACTGAAGCGACATCATGAAGTCAAAGAGCACAGGTAAACAAGAGACTTCAGGTCATAAGTGTAGTAAAGGCACACAAGGACACAAATTTGGAGCCATTTCAAAATTTGCAATTCAGCCAAATCTCTTTCTGCATTGACACAAATAAACCCCAAGAGGTGCTATGATCAGCTGCATCCTCAAATTTCAATGAATTTCCAGATATGCTAACCTTTTGGGTCACGAAGTATCTTGGAGTCTTGTCAGCACAATTGAACGCATGATCAAAGTAGGGCAAAGTAAGATTATAATTGGGAGAGAGCCTGTACAGTACCGGGTGTCCCAAAAATTGTGCCCAGTTTGTGATGCTGTTGTGGAGGAGCTGTAGATTTAATCATCTCGATTTTTACACATTTGCATCGGTCAGGCCTCAAGTTAGAGTTTGAGATCTGTATGAGTCAATCTGACACGTGGTTGCTGATTATAGCGGAGAAAAGGCAAAATAAGTGGTTGCTTCGAAAGCAGCACTTCTATTGATCTCCAGAAATGTCAAAATAAATTAAGTTTTCAAAGAAAGGGCTCTAGCGTCGTATTAAAAGGTTCGCTAAATCTTTTAGAGTTTGCTTTTCATAAGTGACCACTTTCTATCCTTTAAATGCTGAAGTGAAAATTTTGATTTGATACCAGAACCCTTTCTTTGAATGCATACTTTTATCTTGACATTGCTGGAGAACGGTGAACGATGCCTTTCATATGCTATTTAAAAGTACTATCTCGCAGAGTAGTCTAAACTTAACATCAATCTCCTCATAGTTTAAAGGACCAATTGATTGCTTCACTCATTCGGCTAATTGACTGCTCAACATTAGATAAATTTTCAATTTTCTGAAACAAAAGATAAACAATTATTAACAGTAAAGGCAAAACATCTTTTATGACAATGTACAAATTTTCAAAATTGATTTCCTTCGGCAATACAAGAATCTAGTATGTTCCAGAAACATAATTAAAAATTGAATGCTTCAATAAAAGAAATTTAGTGGTTTCGGAAGAGAGAGGAACTTATCTAAAAGAGGATTTATTGCAATTACCTTGATGATATTTGAAATTGAATCATTGATTCATTTGAAAAGCAAAACAAAATAGTCACAGTTTGTTGATTAACTGAATGCTCATTCATCAATCATAACTCATGGAATGCTGGTTGTGGGACATTTCTCTATATTATATGATTAGTTAAGGGGTGAGTGAAAAAAAAGTTTACCTGTTTGGTGGTCTGTAGAATAAAAATCATGTGGCCGATATTTAAATCTAAGATGTTAATCTGTTAGTTTAAGGCTACCCTGGGTACCAGAGCCTAATAAAAATTTTATTTTTTTTAGGCTCTGGTATTCTTATTATTTTTATTTTTTTTTAGGCTCTGGTACCCAGGGTAGTTTAAGGCTAACTTAGATGTGACAATTTTATTTGGTAAAATCATCAATCTTTAAGACCTAAAGATTAAAAAAGTACCTCGAGAATAGACCTTTTAGCCATTCAACAAAAGAGCCTGGATTGAGCGTTGTTTTTATACATTTTTATACGCGAGGTTCGATCGAGTGGCTTTAGACCTTCAATCACTACTGTGCACATTCGAAAATTCTACAAAATGTATCGAGATTCCTTTTCAGAATAACTATAAGGTCAATTCCACTTTCCATTCTGGTCTATGATTCACATGGTATTGAAATTGAATTCAATTTCTTAAGCTGATGAGTGCAATGGATTCAAATGTCAATGCCAGTTAAGGTTACATTTAGCGTTTTCTGGGTGAAAATATCCATTTTGCGATTTCGTCATATTCTGTTAGCCGAACTCTCAAGGCACACAATGATACCTTGTTTGAAGCCAACAGCAATTTTGAAAATGGAAGAAATTTAATGTAAACGAGGGTTTCCACAATTTCTTGATCAACGTTTTTGTTTCCGGTCTTCAAAATCCATGCCTAACCACTTGACCTGTTAAGCTGATAACCTCTAAATCCTTATGGTTTGTGTGAAATAGCATCGCGCGTTCTTATATGGTTCTGTTTATTGGGTAATTATTTGAAGACTCTATTTGATTTTTAAGCCTAAATGGCTTGATCCGGACTAGTGTGGTTTATGTGATCCTAGTGTATGCTTTTCCATTGCCTGATGGTAAAATCAATTTTTCTCAGGACTCACAAATCCACGAGGTACAGATACGAAAAACCTTTTTGTACCCTTTGAGCCAATCGAATAACTCGAAAATTTGAACATGGAGCTTGTAAAGTGTGTCCCAAATCCGTCTTTTATAGCTGGATACAACTGTGGGAGGGTAGGAAAAGGAAAAGGAATTAGTTGTTTCAAACGGAAAAGGAATTTGAAAAATTCCAGACACTCATTAAAAGCTTAGGATCTGCACTACCTGCTGATGTAAGTCAGATTCTGTTATCTCATACGCAAGGGTACAAAATAGCTTTTGAAGGTGGTACACTCTGTTAAGCAATATTTTTGCCTGGAAAATGTCATTGTACAATATTTGCCTATAATTTTGATATGGTTAGAATCCCCACATTCTTGTGTATCGAATGACGTATAGTTTACCCAAATTCCGTTAATAGTTTGGCTTTTTAGGGGGCGAAAATCAAATTTAGTGTCACAAACGTTTACCGTAACCTTAAATTCTGCTCGCTCGGAAAATACCGCTGAATGGAAATCAGCTGCTAAAGGTGTAATGGTGAGAAAGGAAAGAACTGCATGCAATAGATCCAGCCTTCGAAATAGGGCTGCCGTCACGACCAAATTCGCCAAGTGTTTCTGATGCTTGTGCTAATAAACCATGTTTGTTTTGCCGTGATTTCACACAGCAATTATCTACGCAACTAGCAGTTGGACTCTAATTCCGAGATGCTGTTAAACTATAGCCTCAAAGCAACCGTTGTTTGCCGGATTCAATCCTTTAATCTTTCATGATTTTAAACTTGATCGTATTTAACACATGCAAACAGCGTGCTCGGAAAGAAGAGAAATGGTGCTTTCGAGAGCTTTTTGAAAGTAATGTGTGCCCTTAAAGATCTTGTCTCATTTGATTTGCATCTGTGTGGACAGCCGTTCAGAGATGGCGTTAGGGAAGAAGTGTTGGGGGGACAAACATTGTCAAAGTGCCGGCAGCGAGTGAAGCAAGCAGAATTTCTACGGACCACACCTGTCTGATTGGCTCAAACCGAGACAAAATTCTCTAAAAATATGACAAGCAAGTTACGGAATTGCCAACAGTGCATATAGCAATTTTCAAAAATTCAATTGCCGACGGGGGGGCTCAGTGAATTTTGGAGGGGGCTCCTGCCCCCTCCAAGCTCCCTCGGTCACGCCATCCCTGCAGCCGTTGCTTCGATTATCTAGGTTTTTGCAGAGTTGGAAAGATCCTGCAAGTTTGAGACCTTGTTTGCGTCTCTCAATTAACTAGCCTCACGTGACCGCGTTGTAGTTGTTGCTGCTGCATCCAGCGGGATCACATAAAAAGTTTTGTCCACATTTTATCACGTGATTAAATGGCAATCCTTGCCCGTCATCTGAACTGCTGCAACATTCCTCCCCTCAAACCTGCCCTAACGAAATGCCCTGGCAGCGACGAGCCGTTGAGAGAATCGACAGCGAGATGTTGGTTGAAATGGCCTTCGGGCTTTGCTTGTGTATTTGTGTATGTCGTGTTTGTGGCCTTTGAGCCACGTTTTCCTCTTCAGCTAGGTTCTAGCAGGAGGACATTTGGTTGGCCAGTTGTAATGCAATTCTACATTGGTTAGCACGAGACATGGAGCCAGTGGCGGCGCCAGCTGCCAAAAAGTGGGGGGGGGGGACTTAAGAAAACGGCGGAAAAATTTTTGGGGCCACGCCCTTTTCTTCTAGGAAACGCCCTTTTTTCTCTTAGGTAACGCCCCTTTTTCTTCCAGATAACACTCTTTAATATATCATCAATCACAAACGTTATCATAACAGTCTAGTTTGCATGATGTCTACCACTTGAAGTTGGAAATTGTGAAGTTTTCCGTCAAATCAAAGATCAGATGAACCATAATACCACAGAAAACTGTCAGAAATGACACTTTTTCGTAAACCTAATACAAGGAGCTGTTAAAGTTTTAAATTTTTCCGTAACGTTCTTGCAGCATTTCTTACAATCCAATAATCTACGTTCAAAATCAAAGGCGTTGTTCTCCGAAATAGTTACAAGCTTAGTTTCCTCGGTTTGAGAGTAAATTGCTTTCGAAGGATTGGTAGATTATTGCATTCTTCTAGTGTGAAACATAGAAATATGGTACCACAGTACGCAGTACAGTAAGTAATGTCTTGATGGCACGCCTGACTGTAAAGATCGGGTCGGTATATCTAAACAGCTGCACACATAATCTGCTTCTGACCGCTTAGAAAATGCACCCCCCCCCCGAGATTTTCTCATCGAATTTGCACGAATCTCAAAGACCATCCTTGGGAAAAAGTGGGGGGGACTAGTCCCCCCATTCCCCCCGTGGCTCCGCCACTGCATGGAGCCTCGGATTTTGTGAGAAATGTCATTTTAATTTATACGATATGTACTTTCGCCCTTGGTTAGCAATGCAAGTATTTTGAGGTATCATCTTAGCTATCGGTATACAGGGGCTGCATTTTCTGATCTTCATTACGCTTCGACCCTATTTGGCTTCGGGTCTTGCGCTGTTTCTCCCCTCTTGGTTTTTGGCTGGGTGGAACACTTTGCTTCGTTTCATTGCATTACCTCGCTTCGTGTTCTGCGGTGGGAAAATGCAAGTTTACCTTCCAAACCCCACCTTCCGGAGGGCTATTTGCTTTTTCGGTTCCCTCAAAACCCAGAATGATGAGCATATGCAACCTTATGTTTGCCTAATGCTTACGAGGAAAGATTTACGAAAAGGTTGAAGAATATAACCTAGATCGCTGAAATTCAAAAAGTATTTTTGTGACGAAAGATTTACCTACTCTCATAATACAATAAATACAATTTCGGCGCGCGGTGCATGTCGATATCTGCATTTTTGTTAGGAAGTTATCATCAATGGGAGAGTCCATCGGGCGCAAAAAACGGACAGGGCCTGCCAATTTGGGATACATAATAGGTTGCCTATCTGTGAGATTGTGGTGCGCCCGGTGTGGGATTGTCCACCTGATGGGTGTATGAGCGGAGCTCCTCAGGGTTGATGAAATCCAGTGATACAGCTGAACAGCATAGAAAGATGTTTCTTTGAAGATGACTAGAATCGAACTCGAGGGCTACCTTGAACATCTTGCCATTTCGAAGTATTAAAGGCTGCAGGATCTGCCGTCCTTTTGGATCTGATTTAAACTTTAAACGTTATTTTCCCATATCGGGTTGAAAATGAAATGTAAATTCTTTCAAATTTCCTCGATAACCTATTTTCGTAAGGAGGTCTCGTGAAATGACTCCTGTGTACGCTGCCTTCGACCAAAATGATCAACGAAAAACACAAACAAATGACGTCATGGATGAACACGTCAGTCCCCATGTTATGAGATCAGCATCTGCGCATGCGGATTGAAAAAATTTTTCGATGTTACAGGTAGGCTGAAATCAAATGCGAATGACCTCAGAGAAAATCTGTCAAAGTCAATGAAAATAACATAGAAGAAGAAAGAAAGACCGCGAGTTTAATAAAGTAAGCCATGGCGAGTCCAAGAACACGCAGGGTATTGAAGGAACTCAAGGTCAAAGATGGAAATAACGTAAGTTTGTGCAGGTCTAACTCTATGAGCATGAGTTAGGCCACTGTTAGGCCTAGATTTGTGAGATGTTTTGATCTTTCAGAGTTCCAAGTGCCTTTGGCTATTAACTAAATGCTAGATGAACTCGAGGACTATGAATTCAGTTCTTTGATAATTGAGCTAGATTATCTGCGCTCTAAACTAGTTAAGTTAAAACTCGCTGTAAATTTGCGGGGTGGATCCAAAAAGATGGAGAATTGAAGGCTTACGATTTTCAGTTCAGTTCAGTTCAGTTCAGTTCAGTTTCATCATTTTAAAATTCCACCTACATACAATGCATTGAACGCAAAAAATATTATTACAAATAAATTTAACTTCACTAACATACAACAACAATACTATTAACTACAAATAAGGAGAATTGTATGCAAGGGAATTTCTTGAGGAGGAGCTCTCTCAGTAGCTAGGCTAATCGAGGAGAGAGCACCCCCTGGTTTAAAAATGACTAATGAAAGTTAGAATCATTTCAATTGTTGGTTGACTTTTAGTATCATTAAAAGAGATGCACATTGCAAGTGTATGACAGCTATGAGTGGTAATTATTCTCAAAAAATAGGCTTTGAGTTTTCGACGAAAGCTGGGGGCAGACGGCGAACATTTAAGATCAACAGGAATGCTGTTCCAGCACTTTGCTCCAAAGTATCGTACAGACCTGAGACCATATTGAAGGGTGTTTTTCTGAGTTACAAAAATGTCACTCTTGGAAGCTTGCCGAGTACCATATTGATGAACAGATTCAACCAATGCAAAGAAAGAATGAAAATGAGGAGGAGCAGTCTTGTTAACACAATCATAAACAAAACCAAGCAATTTCAACTGAAAGAGATCATGTAGCTTTAAAATCTTTAAGTCAGAGAAGATTGGTGTAGAAGGAGAAGTATAATGTTCAAATGAGATTGCCCTTAAAACCCGTTTCTGTAAGAGATAAACTGGCTTGATATATGTCTCATATGTGAGGCCCCAAACTAAAATTCCATATTGCAGGAAAGGTGAAAACAGAGAGTTGTAGAGGCATACCAAGACACTGATCGGTAAGAAGTGTCTTACTTTGAAAAACATCCCACAAGTTCTAGCCAGCTTTTTGGATAATTCTGTAAGGTGATATTTCCATGAAAGATTTTCATCTAAAAGAACACCAAGAAATTTGACATAACATGTCTGTTTAATAGGAAGGTTTCCAATCTTTATACTGACGGTTTCAGGGGCAGAGTGTTGAGAAGACTTAAAAATAATGAAATTGGTTTTATCAATGTTGAGTGACAATTTGTTAACATCTAACCATATTTTGACTTTTTTCAATTCCTTATTAACCACATTTTGAAGATGATGAAGACTTTCAGCTTCATAATAGATGTTGGTATCATCTGCAAATAAGTAGAAGTCTAGTCTTGAGGATGAAAGAGGCAAATCATTTATGTAAATCAAGAAAAGAAGGGGACCAAGGACAGAACCCTGTGGAACGCCACAGGTAACACTGAGATGATTGGAATTAGAACCATTCACTGAGACAAATTGCTTTCGATCTGAGAGATAGGATTTAAACCAATCCAAAGCAGTTCCTCTAATTCCATAATGTTCTAGCTTCATCAAAAGAATATTATGATTCACTGTATCAAATGCCTTCTGCAAGTCAATAAATATTCCACAGCCAAATTTTCTATTGTCTAATGAGTTTTTGATAGCTTCAGTTAAACTAACCAGAGCATGGTTAATGGAGTGACTTGCACGAAAACCGAATTGTAAAGTATATAAGATTTCATGCTTTTCCAGGAATTTATAGAGACGTTCATACATGACTTTTTCAATGATTTTGCTAAAGACAGAGAGAAGAGAAATAGGTCGATAATTTGAAGATGTTAGTGGACAACCTTTTTTGAAAAGTGGAATTACTTTGGCCAACTTCATCTTGTCAGGGAATACCCCAGACTGAAGTGACTCATTTATAATTAGAGATAAAGGGGAAGATATCAATGGAGACAGAAGTTTTAAGATTTTCATGGGAATGCTGTTAGGTCCAAGAGACTTTCCAGACTTTATTTTCATCCTCTCTTGCGGTGTTATGGGAATCTTCATTTGTGTGGGAGAAAGACCATCCATGATGAATCAGCTGATAAAACATGGGTAAGCGACAAGACGAAAAAGAAGTTGCGTAAATTGCCCTCTGAATGCCCTGAATGAGTCTAATACTAAACTTATCGTCAGAATCACTCAACAACTCTTCAATCAATAATATAATGTGAAGTACAAACAAGGCTCCTGGCTGGATTTGATTTTTTTGAAAAAACCCAATGAATTTGTTTTTCAAATACTTTTCTTTTTATGATTTTCTTTGCCTGGGTTTTGTTTAAGGAGATATTTCTAAACATGAAGCTTTTCAGGCCCGCCCAGTATGGAAAGAGAGTGATGTGCACCGGACATGTCCGGTGCACAGAGTAAGAATTGGTGCACAAACTGGTGCAAAAAATAGTGTAAAAACATTGTGGTGCACAAGTTGAACTCCTTTCTTTTTGATGCACTCATAATCTTAAGAACAAAAGTAATGAATAGATTCTGTCAGTGGGGTCTTTTTAGAGTCCAGTGGTCTTTCCCTATTTAAAAAGTGCTTTTCCTGGCTGGTGCACTTGTCTATTAATAATTGTATCTCAAGATTTCTAATACAAAATAAAAGTTTTCCATGCAAAATTATTTGAAGGATGGTGACTAGAGAACTGTCTCAGAAATGTTAAACTTTCCAATTTAAGCTCTAGTAATCATGGGATGGAAATAGGCAATTTTGATTTTATGGCAAAAAAAGATGCTTGCTCAAAAATTTTCATGAGGATATTAATTTATAGAGATACTGTTACAAATGGTCAGATGTTCTATATTAGCACCAGCTAATGGGTGCTAGATTCTAGAATACCCTCCCTTCTCATGCTTCATTCTTAGATCTCATTGTTTCATTCTTAAATCTTATTGTTTCATTCTTTAGATCTCATTGTTTCATACTTGAGGGGAGGGGGAATTCTATCGCTTCCAAATGGGATTTGGAAAAACATTCTAAGCCAAAGTGGAGGGTGCTTCCTCAAAAATTTCCTGGGGGCTTCACCCCCAGACCCCTTTGCCTTGCTACCCCACCAATTGATTTGCTTCTATACAATTTTTTTACAATGGTTCAACATAACACAAAATATCATGGAGTCCAGGCCCAATTATATTTTTCATTCATTTAATATTTTCCATTCACATAGTGAGTGCACCCTACAATGCCCATCATTCTAGAAATCCCTTCCAAAGGCAGTTTTTACAAAATCTGATAAAAATCAAACATCACAGCTATATGTACATACATCAGGAAATCAGGTTCCTTGGGAAATTGCCTTTTGGAAGAAGAGCAAAATTTGGTTGCGTTTACGCCAATCTAGCTGTTGTAATTGCAAAATTTTTCTGGGGGAGCATACCCCCAGACCCCCCTAGGTTAATGCGCCTCTGGTGCATGCGGGGTGGCTGTGCCACCCAGTTCACACCTATTGGTGCACACTAATCATTGACAATTTTGCTGTCTGGTGCACCAAAATCTTACATTCCATACTGGAGGCCCACTGTCTTCCATACACTTGTAATACCAAGTTGAAAAACATGCATGATTTGGCCTACGCGTAGTAGCAAATGAAAAAAATTTGAAGGTGTGAGCTGTGAGTAGACTTTTCAAAAGCTTTGAGAAATGCAAGATTAACAATAGAACTTTTGTTCTCACATGTGAGAACCTCTTATCTGAGCTGAGTAGTAAGTTTGACACAATTTTGTAGTTGCAAGTGAATGGAAGATTTCCAACCTGGTTGTAATGGCTAATTTCCAGTCAGTGGAATTTTCCGAGCGAGCGGAAATTCTTTTGTTTATGAGAGAAAATGTCGCTCTAAAATTCAATAGATTGTTACTGCTGAGCAACATTTTATTGTCTAAAATTCCGCCCGCTCAGAAATTTCCGCTGACTGGATATTGGCCTTAATGTAAGATTCATCATCTTCCCTTTCCTTTGACATTGGGTTTGATGGATCAGCTTTTATTTTCCACTTTTGCACATTCGACAACCAGTTAACCTGTTTCATATTTCATACCAACCGTTTAGAGCAATTCTAACATTTGTCAAACATCTTGCCAATTTTTTTTGCTGATATAAGTATTTTTCAGGAGGCAAATAGATTGGGAAAATTTCTCCTTGAAGAGGTATTCTTTTCAAATGACTCCACATAGCGAACCAAGTTTATACTGTATAGCCCAGTTTTGTGTCAGTTTAGGAAGGAAGGGTGCCACTAATAGTTGTTTTGGTACATGCTGAGAGTCTCATCACTTTTGTTGCCTCAGCAGGAAATGTAGGATTTATTTGTTAAAGTCTTTTGTTGTCAAAAATGTTAAAAGCCAGATGCCATACACATATTCTTAAGCAAGATTCCTCCCTTCCCTGCTATTAAAGTTGCCATGCTGAAGCTGAACAATATTTAGACCCATTCAGGGTTGAAATTGAGGCAAGCTGTTGTTTTGACTGCTTCTTTTATTAGCTGCAATTTGGAGAGGAAATGCAAGTAAAAATATTTTTGGCTTAGAAATAATGGTTGACAAGGCAATGAAGTCTACCACATCCACAAAGAAAACATTTCTGAGAATCATGCACTGTAAATAAGAATATTCTGTTTATGATTAGAATTTCTTGTACTCTCAAGTACAGAATAAACGGGGGTGGGGGGGTGAGAATAATTGGGGGGTTGGAAATGGTTCGACATAACAATAATTGGGGGGGGGGCTGCTTGGAGAAATAGAAAATAGCCCTTTTCTTATGTAAACACCTATCTGTTATATATTTACGTGAACAGTGATGTTACTGATACATTTACTTTTGAACTCTGGTCTGTTGAATGCACTTCTTGAGACTTTCTCTTGATTTTATTCAGAAATTATGTCTAATATCATTTCATTTTTCCAAAAATTAATAAAAGGGGGGGGGGGTTGGAATAAGAGCAGGGGGGTTGGAAAATTTTTCAAAATTTAATAAGCGGGGGGGGGGGATGATTATTCGGTACTCGAGAGTAATCAAGAACCTGTGTCAGTTTGATGAAACATGGGTTCTTATTGCTGGGATAGCAAATTTGATTTTTAGTTGTTGTTATGAGGTTCATTTTAGTGTCAATTGGTTGTTAAAGTTTGATCCTCCTCCCCAATTAGTTATCTGGTCTATAAAAACCCTACCAGAACAAATAATAGGGCTGAATATTGACGTCTACCTAAGGCAACTTTCAAATAAGCATTGCTTTACCTTGAAATTAGTGTTTAGTGCCTTTGAAATAAGAAGCTTTTTCAGCCTCTTTCACAAAAAAGAAAGTTCTCATATGCAGGGATTTACTGTACAAACTAGAAATAGTATATGACTAAGTGCCCTGGAACCACTATAAAGTTTTTATGTCTTAATAGTTTTCTGCTGGGCCTCGCATATCGGTGCATTTACCATTTTGAATTTGTAAAAAGGCAGTAAAACCAGTGAAAGCAAGTATGATATGCAAGCTCAAAAAAACAAAGTAGCGGGGTAGCGGTGCTACCAGGAAGGTAGCTGAAATGCTCAAATTTCCCAGGAAGGAAGATGGGAAAAACAAACGGAAGGAAGGTGAAAAGAAAGGAAAGAAAGGAAGGGAGGAAGGAAAGGAAAGGAAAAGAAAGAAGGAAAGAAAGGTAGGGGGATAGAATGGGATGGTGCATTGGGGAAGGAGAGGAAAGTGTGTAAAAACTAATGAAGGTTCTTGGATTGCTACCAGGCAAAAATAGTTTTTTTGAGCCCTGATAACATGCATAAATGAAAGTCAGGCCAAAGTTCCCCTTAACAGTTGTGCTTAGAAAATGAGTTTCGTTTGATTGATTCTGTGTCTGCAGTAGAAAGTTCTTCCAGGTTCCATCTATCCTACCTGTGTCATTTATATGAGGAATCCCATTTGTTAACTCATTTGTTTAAATCCTTGTGACATTTAATCCGTTTTGTCTCTTTTAGATCTGTTTTGAATGTGGTGGTCATAATCCTCAATGGGTTAGTGTTACTTATGGAATCTGGATATGCTTAGACTGTTCAGGAAAACATAGGGGACTTGGAGTCCATTTAAGGTTAGTATTCACATCAACAAGGAGTTAGTCATTTAGGCACTAATGATGGTGAAATTTTTGAAAGAATTCATGATAAATTAAACAGTTTATGAAGAACTGAATTCTTGTCATGTAGATTGGTGCAAGGTCGCACACTGCATATGCCATATGGTACCATAAAAGCTGTATGAAGCCATCCTCTCCATTATACCGTCCTCTCTAAAAACCCCATTCCCCTCTGAGCCAAAATATTGAATAAGCCAGGACAGCTCTAAAGGACAAGTCCAGGGTTGATAAAATTATTGCTAAAAATCAACCTTACCAACTGCTGAATACCAGTTGTGAGTTCTTTCCAAGTTTTGATGCCTCCAGCTTTCATAAATTGGTTAATGAATCTTTGCAAGTTAGGTCAAATATTGTCACCATTTTGTATTTTGTACTAATGTCTGAAGGTGTGATATGGAGGCTAGCAATGTGAGTGTTAATAACATCAGCACATTGGGCAGCCTTTTAGGACAATGTGAAGTGGCGTACAGAAATGGTGTCATTTTGCACTTCTTAGCAGACTGAAATATGTACTGTTGTTTCGCAGATTAAAAGAGAGAACAAATTGAAGAGAAGTACTACACACCATTTGAATAATCAACAATTATACCAACCCAGGACTAGTCTTTTAGGCCCTCTCACATATGTCAGATTTCAGAAGTTACCAAAGATTTTCAATAGATTCAGTTTTTATGTTAATTTTGATGTGGTTTGGGATAAAATTGTGTCAAATGTATATTATGTATATTTGACTTGTAAAATCATGCAAAATACATTGAGTGAGGGAAAAACTAATTGTTATTCAAAAGGGTAAATGAAACCAGGGGGAAACATGCAAACAGCAAAAGTGAGTAAACAACTATATTAGAATAGCACTAGGGGAATAGGGGACAATTGTGAATTAAGCATTGGCCTGTCCCGTAGGACTAGAAGGCTCTCATGGATAAGTAGTTCAAAAGAATTTTCAGTCCTACTGATGATTTCAAAGTTCTCTAGGGACGCATCATGGCCAGACTTAGAAATATGGTCCCCAATGGCAGAAGGACTGCTTTTTATCATTTGGCCTGCTTTATTAATTCCCAAATGCTCTCTGCAGCAAACAACAAGATTACAGGTTGTTTTCCCATAGTACAAGGCATGGCAGCCAGGACACCTATAGCGGTAAACAACAGAGGAACAATTGAGTGATGGGATGACTTGGGAAATTGTATATATATTGAACCTGCAGAGTATATGAGGGTAAATGACTGATAAAGTTATTGTTTTCATTTAACTTTTTGAATGAGCCCCCCTCTGTATAAGCCCCCTTTCTAATAAGCTCCCCTTTCTAATAAGCCCCTTTTGGAGTGCCAAAAAGTAAAAAAGCCCCCCCCCTGGTGGGCTTAATAGAGCTTTTACTGTACATCATGTCTTTAATGATACTTGCATATTTTCATCTACAGTAACATATGAACAGAAAGGATCCTAATGGCCATTCTCTGACTTTTTTACAGTTTTGTGAGATCTGTTACTATGGATAAATGGAAAGATCTAGAAGTTGAAAAGATGAAGGTCAGCAGCATCATTCATTTCATTATTTGTGTCTTTTCTTATTTGAAGCAGAAAAATTAGGCATCATATGAGTAGTGGTAGAAGAAGACAATGCTTATGGATTGATCAGGAGTTACAGTATAACACATAACTTGGTTTTGTTTTCCACGCAACTCAATGTTCCTTGTCTGGTTATTTGGCTGGGTGTTTCTTGGGCCTATCTGTGTTGGTCCTAATCCTGTCACTGTAACTGCAAACCAGAAGCTAGCAGCCAACTCAGTTGTCTATCCTTCTGAGGTTGGAAAATGAGTACTCTGAGGCAAATCTGATTGCACAAGCCATGGTGCCACAGGACCATATCAACTGCATAGATGCCAGAAATCTAGCCTTCATTAACAAATATATGTTGCCTCCTTGCTTGTGTGTATAGGGCAATGATCTTTTTGAAAATTAAGTTTCAGATGGAGATTTCATGATGGAAAACATGAGGTAGATTATTTTGAATGCATTCACTGAAATTTCAACTGAATTCTTAAAGAAACAAAGCTCAGAGTTTAAAATATCAGGGAATGGTTTGTTTAGCCCTCCTTGTCCAGTTGCCTCTGGTAAGAGGACTCTTCACTTCTAGCAAAACTCATAAAGATGAGCCCCAACTCTATCAAAAGCCCCCTATCTTCTGCCAGATGTAAATGGCTACTGAAGATTTTCTGTCAATTCGCTGAACCATTGGAATGAATCTCAAAATAGTGAAGGTTTAAACTGCATCCACACCATGCTGGCACATTTTAAAAATGGTGAAAAATATGACTGATAGGGATCTGGTTCACACAAAACGGCACATCTTTTGCCGGAAGATTTTGAAAATGGTAGGTTTTAAAAAAGAAACTCTTACCGGCTCATTTGTGAAACGGCATCATGTGAATACTGTAAAATGATGGAAACGGAATATTTCTCAACACTTTTGGAATGAGAGTGACTGGCTCTTAGGGGATGCTAGCTCCTCAATTAGTTTATCTGGTGAGAGATCTCCTCCTATAAGAAATTCCCTACATCCAAATCCCTCCTTTGTTTTGTATTGTACTTTGTTTTGTAGAATTGTATTTCATCTATTTTGTAAAGCTTTTGTTGCTTAGTTTAAAGTACTTGTGAAAGCAATTTTAATTGTTTCATTTGTGAAAATAGTACAGTGGAATTCTAAAATTAGAGTATGTGAACTGAACTGAACTAAGACTATTCTAACTTGATTCCAGCACATTTTGAAAATGGTAAAAAAGGTGTCAGTTGCAAAATTTGGGCTAGCTTTCACATAATGCTTGAACAATTTGTACATGGTTCTCTCAATAGATAAACTACACAGCACCCCCTTAGTTAAAGAAAAATCTGTTTATGTTCTGAAAAAAGGGTGCATCGAATCAATTTGCAGGAAGTCATCACTTGAAACTGTTAAAATCTTATGACTGATAGTTGATGGAAAACAAATGCAGTTTAACTTGCCGACGGAAGTAATTGCGGAATTGGCTTGTTTGATCAAGTAGGGGTGCCATTCCAAGATCTTGCACCTGCATACCTGACAGATTTCAAGCCATGTTGCAGAGTGTTTTTACATGTCAGAAAAAATGTTACTTTACAGGGCTGCCTGGTATCATGTTGATGAACTTTGAAAAGCAAATAAAAAAGTCAAGAAAACAAGAAGGGGGGATCTTATTTACAGATTCATAGACAAGTCTTGGAGCTGTAATTGAGTCTGTGAATTTTACATGTATATAAAATTGTATTTCTTTCCGGAAACTGAAAATTTGAAATCTTAAATATTCATTCTCTGTATCCCTGAAACTTCCTGTTTTGAATATTCAATGCCCCTTCCCAAATGAGCCTCACTGGAGGCTAAAGACATTTAAGTTTCCCAAATGAGCCTCACTGGGGGCTAAAGACATTCAAGTTAATATTAAAGAAGATTTTCAAATGAGAAATGCAGCAGTTTTTTTCTTTGTAAGCAATTTTTGGAGCAACTTTTGATGAAACATTTCTATCATTGTTTTGATTCTTTATTCTTTGCATTTTAGGTAGGAGGCAATGGGAAAGCTAAAACGTTTTTCAAATCACAGTCAGATTATACAGATGGAATGTCAATACAGGAAAAATACCATACTAAAGCTGCTGCATTATACAGAGATAAAGTGAGTCTATTTTGTGTGATACGTAATATATACCCTGGGGGGGTACATGACTTGCGGATGGACAGGGTTCTGCCGCCCAGTTTTCAAAAAACTACTCTCTTCTAATTACCGACAGTTGCCATAATACCCTCTTTTATGATGAATTTTGGCGGGAAAATACTGATTTTGGCAATTTTTGCCAATTTCTGGAAAACCCACCCGTGTTTAAGGAAAATCTGCCGAAAAAGGGACCCTTGTTTAGAGAATTTTGGACCCAAAAGCCCACCCATATG
Source organism: Aurelia sp. 4 Dawson et al 2005 (assembly GCA_964019985.1). Classification (NCBI taxonomy): domain Eukaryota; kingdom Metazoa; phylum Cnidaria; class Scyphozoa; order Semaeostomeae; family Ulmaridae; genus Aurelia; species Aurelia sp. 4 Dawson et al 2005. The sequence goes on along the minus strand of OZ026511.1, from coordinate 7,869,146 downwards.
GGCGGCACATACCTGTACCCTCAACGTGCTATGTTACCCCCCCCCCCCGGGAATGTATACTATGAAGGTGGTAGATGCAATTAAGATAGAGATTTATGGTACAATGAGGCATTTGAACGTATATTCTCATTGTGTCTGCCTTGTTCATAGAATAGTAGACTCGCTTAGGGATCGTCTCCAAATTATCGTATAGCTTTTATACGAATTGATACGAATTCAATCGTATGCGTGAAAGGCTTTAAACGATTTAATTCGTACAGCAGCACAAGAGATAAGAATTGTAAACGACTTATTTGATTTTTATACGAATTATGATACGAATAATGATACGAATTTGATACCATTTTGATACGAATTGTGTATACGAATTGCTTACATGATTTTGATACGAATTGCGTTTACGAATTGCTTATACGAATTTGATACGAATTGCATACGAATCACATACGAATTGTGTACGAATTTATACGAATTCTAAAAGGTGACGATACGAATTTATTCGTATGCGGCTTATAGAATATCGTATCAATCGTATAATGCTGCGAATTCCCTCTACGAACTTGATACGAATATTTGGAGAAGATTCCTTAGTATCAATTTCCTTTCCATCTCCATTTGAAAGGAAACTGCTTCCAGGATGCCAAGTTGATGATCTAGTGGCAACTACAACATCTAATGATGAACTTGTTCAAATCCATGTCAAAATTTACCTGATTGAAATTGACGAAAAAATGTTGTTACGTCTACTATGAAATAAGTAACAGAACTATCCAAATTGTCGTTTGCTAGCCACATCAAAGCTTTTATATCAAAATCCAGGTAATGAATAGGAGATTTCTCCCTAAGGACCTACCGCGACGCACCCTGAATGAAATGTACAAAATGAAAGTTCGATCGCATGCAAGGACCGAGATACAGGGGGTCCCGGGGTGCCATGGCCCCCTCAAAATATTTCAGCAGTTGCTGCAGTAAATCTTTATTCTGTATTTCAGAATATCAGATAGGTACTCCATGTTCTTATGTCGAGTATATCTCGTTCAATTTCTACCTTTGATCAGCCTAGGAAGCTCATTGGGGGGTATTTACAAGCTAATAAACTTGCCATTCACCATAACTCTACAGCGGCCTTTGGAAAATTAGGCTTTTTTACTTTTTTGGAAGGTGTGTACGTTCCAAACGTAGATTTGCCTGTAAATTCAATTCGTATTGAGAAACAAAAATTAATGTTCCGTTCAGCCAATTGGACGAGCGTGGTCTCAATTTTTTTCCAAGGGAGTACCCTAGACACCGTCGAAGGTTCTGGATCGTTTTGCTCGTCGCCCGGTTTGCCCATGGCCCCCTAAAGTAAAAAATTGTATCTCTGTCCTTGATCGCATGTAAATTATGGTGACGTCATATATCACATCCCGCATAATATTTGCGAATTTAATCACAATGTGGTTTTAACCAATCAAATGGAAAACTTGAATCTGTCCAATACTCTGCTGCATTAGCAGTAACAGGCGCTTGGAAAGGTTCTTCTCTTGATAAGCTGTATGATGAACTTGGATGGGAATCAATGAGCTTCGATTGGAATCATTTAAAGAGCCATTGTCACCCAGGATTCTTTACGCACTGTGGGGAGGAAAACATAATGCAACACAGCTTGCTTGCTGAAAAGGGAAGAAGGGGGAAGAAGCAATGGCAAACGTTTATCTATCACTGGAATGGACAATAAAAACGATGGTAAAGCAGCAAAGTCTCATTGAAATTCTTGTCGAGTATTTGCTTCACACTTGCAGCCACATCGTATTGATGAAGACAAATGTGTTAGATTCCTCTTTTGTCTTCTCCATTGTATTGCACCTTTTGATGAAGATTCCCACGCTGTGACTTATTGTATCATATCAGCCTTAGCGATTGTTCATATTGAGTCATATTGATCACAGTGCCGATGCCTATTTTCCGCTTAGGCCAAATTTGATTTTCAGATAATCTGAAATTCAAAGATACCCGCAAAGGCGCCTGGGTGACAATGGCTCTTTAAACCTCCGACGATGGAGTAGACGCCTTACCCTATTCTATGAAATACTTTAGTGTCCTGCATATAAGATTCACATATTTAAGAAACACCATCCCTGATTTTCAAAACACTATCCATCTTTGTTAAGAGACAGACCCAGGTCTGAAAAAGGCTTATTTTTTATTTGATAGATAAGGGCTTGAGAATTGGTAATATTTTCAATGTTCCAATCGAGTCAAACTGTCTCTATTCAAATGGAAAACAAGAGTTTAGAATGCAAATGAAGCAAAAAGCACAATCCAGGAATGATTGTAACATTTCTTGGAAGTGACATTTACAAATACAAATCAGAAACGTGTGTTTTGCATTACCATCATAGAACTGTTGTCTGAGTAGATCATTGATAGTATATGATTTTTCTAATAAGAAACTTAAGAAACTTTACCCTGATTAATGGTTTATATCACATTTCCTAAGAAACGCATCAGCCCTGAAATTGAAAATGTTGTTTCTTATGTGCGGGACATTACTGTGGTCAAGAATCAGACTTCAGAATACACAAGAAATGCAATTCCTGAATCCAGCTATACTACCATCTTCGCAAAAGTGCTACCGTAGGACAAATATGTACAAGAACACAAGGTTTCAAATCGAATTTCTGTCCTAACTGCTTATTGGAATGGGGAAAACTCAACCCCGAGATTAGACTTTCCAGCTATCTCTTTAAATATTTTCAAGAAAACATTATCGTTAATTATCTGTCCACCTCCGAAGTTGGTGTACCGTATTCGTTACCCAAAGGGCCTATCCATCTTAAGGCAGCTACGTGTTGGACTCAATAAGCTAAATTTTCACAAATTTAAGCATAACTTCAAGGACACTTTGAAGCCTTTGTCCCCAACAAATGATGGTGTTGAGGATACGGAACACTATTTCCTGCTCTGCCGTGCAAATAGACTTGATCTTTTCAGCAGTGTAAACGCGATGTTGTTGCCTCGTGGTTTGATAAATCTTTTAAATGAAGAGTTATTAAAAATCGCCCTCTATGGCTGTGAACAGTTATCTTATAATTCAAATTCTCACAGCAATGCTGGAATATATCCAGGCCTCCAAACGTTTTGAGCAAGTTGCTATTACATTGACTGAAGTTTCAAAAGCGAGGCAATGCAGAATCCCTCCACTCCTATTGGTTAATTTCACATTTCCCGCGGGTTTCCCATAGCCTTGTATAATACAATGCAAGCACGCGTTTTTGTCGCAACAGCCCCAGGGACAAAACTGCGAAATAAGACCCCCTGCGAGCGAAGAGAGCAGAAAATATTTTCGATCACATCTTTTAGATTGGTTTAAAATGCATTTCAGAGCATTTCCTGCAGTGAAAATGTTAAAAATCTTCAGTTATGAGGTCCCTGAGACCCGTGGGCAAGTTGCCCCTCCTGCCTCCCCTCACTCGATTGCCCTGCTGATGATTAACCAGGGTATGAGGGTGCAAACATTCGCGGGTAAAAATTTTGCCATGTTAGGAAATGTGGTGCTTCTCTATCTGTCCAAGTTGCCGTTTTTAAGAGTAGTCCGTTTCCATCAACTCGGGAACTTAAACGGGAACTTAAAGAGCTCGTTATTCATTCATCGTTACTCGTTGTTGTAATTTGATCATTTCCTTGTCAGATCACTGCATTAGCTGAAGGAAGATCATGGTCTGAAGCTACATCATCTGCAAGGGACTATAAGCCACCTTCAGGCAATTTTCATCATTCTCAGTCCACCCCATCTCTGTCAAGTAGATCCAGTGCATCTCAACGTACTCATAGCCCACATCCTAATACAACAGAGGATCTGGAGTCATTCCTTGGCATGTCAAAGTAAGTAAAATATCAAAGCTGTAGTTTTTACAATTACAGTTACTATTGTTTTGATTTAGCGCCAATGGCTTTGATCTTTGGCGGCTGTTATTTGACTTCAGCCAATCGTTGTCTTGGGAATCACTGCCACGTGATTTTGATCAGTTTTTCATCTGTTGTTAAAGTGGTCTGTTTGTATCGTCCATTTGTTCTGATGAGTGTGCGACGAAACGGGTTTTGTTATTCTACATTATTGTTCATTGCAGCTACCAAGTTAAGTCCCGTTTACAGTATACCGCTTTCATTTGAAAACGGTACGAAATCATACCGTTTTGGCGTTCCTTTTACACTGAAACGTTTTCGTAACCGGCATCAAATGATGGTGATTTTGAAAACGGCATGATTTGAAAACGGCATGAAACGTTTCAGTAAACACCCCCAATTGATCTTATTCGCGGCATTTGCACGTGAAGCATGATTTGGGACAGACTTTAAACAGTTAGGCCAATATTTTCGTTTATTTTAGCTGTACGGAAAGTGTAGTTAAATTTGATGTACCCTTTATTTTTCCGAGCTGACTGCCAAATACAAAGAGCCTGAATTATTCCACGGTATGTTCCCGAACTGTAAGATTCAGCAGTCGGTATAATCTGTGGCATCGTAATCGTAATTTCCAAACGAAGACAGACATGAAAGTAAAAATTTGCTTCTGTGCTAAACTTTGTACGCAGAACAATATTTTAGCCTCAAAAATGCGAAATCTCAAACAACAAAAGACTTCCGTTTTCGCACTTCTTATCTTGAAAAGGTGGATTAGAATCTTAAGAGATTTTCAGCCTAAAAAGTGAAAATGTCATAGGTATCAGGAACATTTTATGGTAAGGTGTGAAAAAAATGTTTCTTAAATGCGTGACCTCACTGTTTATTTTCAGCCGAAACGTACCGGGTGCGTCAGAAAAAACGCCCGGCGTTTGAAAGGCTACTGCTCCCTGAATATAAAAGCAACGATATTTTGCAATATTTGATTAGATAGTTAACATGTTCAATTATTTTTAGAAATTTTCCTGGCTCAAATCGGTCACTCCGTTCATATTCTGTAAACGATTTTCTAAAATAAATCCCTTTGAGAAACCTTAAAAAACATGCTAAAATTACAAGCAAAAGTCCCTAATGTGTTTACCTCACAGAGATGACTTTCAGCACGCTTTAGCACGTGCTTTCGTTTTGGTGGATTGAAAAGTCTTCCCCCCCCAGTGTTAATGACTTATGCAAGGGGATTCCATTCTCCCATGAGGACAAAATATATGAGCACATCCTAGAGTTATTATTGCTAGGAAGGAAAACAAAGGGAAACTTTGCTTGCTGTTTTCACTCGTTTTTGCAGGCTTTCGAAAGGGGCTTTCTGCAGAAAATCTCCTATTTCGACGGGAAGGAATGACCGATTAAAGCCGGGTAAATTACTGAACCTAATTTAACATATTGGGGATCAAACAAGACAATTTTTAACATCATTGCTTTAATATTGAGGGATCAGGATTTTTTCAAACGCCGGGCGTTTTTATTGACTCACCCGGTATAAACAAGATAGTTTTCATCTCTGCCGAGCTTGAATGAATGTCCTCAGGATAAATCTTAATTCATTGATCGGATCTGAGATATCCGAGAAGATCTGATTTCAGTTAATCGCATGCGTTTATGTTTGCAATCGAAATTTCATATGTTTACATGCGAAAAATGATTGAAATAAATTCACGCCACCCTGGTGTTTTCGGTCCTTCACTAATTAATGGTGCGCGTGAATGCACTTTGCGAAACAATAAACACATTTTCCTCTCGATTTTTATTAACAAGTTGGCGGCTTTTTTCATTGCTGAAGTGCAACTTGCGTGGTTGCGATGAAATTTTATTTATACTCAAATGTAGAAAGCGACTAAATAATCTAATTAAGTTTAAATTTATGGCTGGGAAATCTATTTAAGTCTTAGGCCCTGTTTATATGAGGAAAGGCACCTCACTTGCCAGATCCGGGGCTGACAGGCGAGGTAAATTTCAGCCACTGTTGATATGTAATTTTTCACCTCACCTGCCAGCCCCGGGGCTGAGAGGCGAGATGGAGTAAAGTCTGTCTTCCGTGAAATCAGAATGAACTGACCAATAAGAATCAAAGAATAATTTCAATTCACCTCACCATACCGGTGGTGTTTCGTTTATATGGAAAAATTTCTCCTCACCCAGGTAAGACTCCACTTGTAGTGAGGTGGGACTTCACTATACCGGTGGTGTTGTGTTCGTCATGTAAACGCGAAATGAAGATACAAAGGATTCTATTGGAAGGTTGAATCACCTCTCAGCACCGGGTCTGGCAAGTGAGGTGTTTGTGCTCATATAAACAGGCCCTACAAGGACTCTACGATGGCCGGTAAAGTGAATCTCCCACATACGACATTGCTTTTGATATGCGGTATTGCGTTCTTGAGACGCGTCAGGGAGGCTCAGTTTCCTGTCAATTTTTGTTCATGCAGGCGACATGTCATGTAACTTTACTTTATCAATTCACGTTCAAAATCAGACTTTCTTCCGAGGACGACTGACAGCTGCTGGGATCATTGTCATTACCTTCTACAAGTTTTAGGGCTGTGGCCGCTGAACCTGTGTTGCGACCCACTGTGAAATGGCCTTAAATAGCGCTTTATGATCAGAAGGGTGGGAGACCAAAGTACCTCGAAAGCACAATTTTTGCCTACAACGAGTGCTCATGTGTATTTTCTGACACGGAAAAAACACATTTTGTAGTTAATAGACGAGGAGCCACAGAGCTCTATTTTGTATGTATATGTAAATAAACACACAGCAGCTTTGGTCGACTTGACTGTTCTTTTCTCCACAAATTTTGCACGTGCTTGCACACGAAACACGGAGGAAACAAAATGGTGAATAGAATAAGTACATTGTTGAGAATATTAAGCCTGGTTTCCATTAAATCGCAAAGTGTCGCGAAATGTCGCAAGTGTCGCAGAGTGTCGCAGAATTTTGGTTCTCCAACACTTTGCGACGAATGGGAACTGCTGTACTAAAATGTTGCGACACTCTGCGACACTCTGCGATCGGTGTCGCAGAGATAGAAAATTTTCTATCTCTGCGACACTTTGCAACACTGCGACACTTTGCGATCAATGGAAGCACTTGTCCTAATATTCTGCGACCAGTTGCGATCCCAGTACAATAGAGTCATTTGACATCTTTCTAACTGTGCGCACGTGATGTTATTGTCATTGAATCATGGCTCCAAAATTCAGCAAAATTCTCCGACCAACGGAAAAAACAAAAATTATGCGACACTCTGCGACACTTTGCGACACTCTGCGATTTAATGGAAACCAGGCTTTATACAAATCAGATTAGAATATTGTTACCCAACTTGCAATATGAATCACCAACAATTTGAATATGTCGCTGATTCGGAAATTTCCGTGATGAGTGATTAAAAAATGGCAAGAATTTTTTTTGAGAATTAATTTCAAAATGTATTGAAAATACTGAACTTATGATTTTAGGGTCCAAATTTTTCCATTGTCATCACTAATATTGGCCTATTGTCTAAATGTGAAACCGGCTAAAGTATTTATTCTAAAAAGGTTTTTTATATTTAGCACTTTGTATTTAATTGTATATGTAATTGTATTGTTAGATTCATGTTTGATACCTAGGGGTAGTCATTGTGAAGGTGAAGTTGCGTTTTTCAGCGCCAAGCACTGGAATCGCAGAAACAAGCCATACCTAATAGAGTCCGCGACCCCTTGTCATGACGATCAAGTGGTGGGGTCTATCGGGTATGGAACCCACTCCTCCTGACTGTTCTGACTGACTGTTTCAAAATCAAAGGATTACATCACTGTGCCAAAACTGCTTCGTTTTATTTTTCAATTTGTTTTGAGTGGGCTTGTCAGGATTTCTAGCTACCGAAAGCTGATTTAGGCCCACTTTTCATACCGCATCCAGGCCTTGGATGCCTAGTTTAACGTCCATTCCGAAGGACGATGAGCTGAGTTTTGAGGTCAGGCCTCCGAGGTCATACATCCGGAGTCTGACCTCAATCGACCGAGCTTAACTTCAGCTACTTTACGAAAATTGTTTAAGCCGCTCGGCCACTCACCCCGTCATGATATATTTTATCCTCCTGGTACCGTCTTTTTAATGTCGTATAGTAGTTTCGTGGATAGTGTCGTAGATAATTGTTATTGTAAGTTTTTGCTGCGAAGCAGCCACCTATACCGGCGCAGTGGCTTTGCTAGGCGTGATCGATTCTCGATTCTTGTATGTCTGTCTTCAACAATTTGCAAAGTGACTTCGGTCAGCGGCTTTTGAAATGACATCGGAATTGTTAGAATCCACTTTTATTGGCAACAAAAGAACAGTTACGTCACATCTCTGTTCTCCTTTTGTTAATTGACTCAAAGCCAATATACCGATTTGTCATGCATCACAAGTCAATGAGTGTACACTGCGAAACCAGGGAATGGACCCGTGCAAACAATACAATTCGCAGCACTCACTGACAATCGTTATTTCTAGTTATATTTATAGTATGAAAAAATTTTAAGGCTGGAATCCTGACGGACCAAGATTTTCTGAAAAATAACAAAATGTGTGTCGCTAAGTTTGAAATTATAAGGTAGGTATAAGATTTTGTGACCTATTTCTTTTAATTAAACGACGAGAAAGAAACTTTAACTGCCCATCCATATTCCTGCCCTTGATTGTTTCGTTCAGAACTCGTGCACGATTGTAGAAATAACCATGGGCAATTCGGACACTGTTGCTGTGATTCCCGAACTGCTGCTCCGCACTCTCATGGAACGAGCTCACAGGCCGAACTAAGGCTGTGCTCGCGTGCTCTTGAAAACAAAATTAGGCCTAGGCCATGCTACTTGTTGGGCCAGCCAAGATGAGGATGATGCTAAATTGACGGGACAACGGAGAGGATGGAAAAGCAGAGAACACACAAGGTAGGCCTGACAGTTCTTATTCTTTACAACTATAATTAATCTAGTAGGAATTTCTGCTTTTCCCACAACCCATGGTAAAACCAGAACAATGGTAAAAGTGCTGCGTAAACGTGAACGTGAAAATTTTCAAGGAACGCTTCAAGGCACCAAAACTTTTAGATAGAAAATTCAAGAAACCTACGCAATACTGGCAAAAACATTGCTTTAACATTTTATCTTACGTTTCTTTGTGCTTTTCTATTTTCGATGAATTTAAAATTTACAACGAAAATACTTTCGGATATCACCAGATTTCGATTTTAATGTATGCTTTACCATCAATGAAATAATTCATTCAAAAGCACTGCTCATCAACACGATCATTTTTAAGGAATGAACATCTATATTGCCATTCTATTGGTTATAAGACTAATCGATTTGGCCTTTTACTTATAATCATCTGAGGGCCTGTTCATATGGAGGCGAGCCAGCCCGCTTACCGGGTTGGCCCGGTAGGCGAGACAGTTTTCATCTTGTGTTCATATGGAGAAATTCCAGCCCGCTTGCCGAGACAGAAATTTGACACGTGTCAAAAATGAGACACGTGCCCATTGTTTAGAGACACAGCGCATGAGCAATAGCAACATTTTCGTCTCGGTAGCCGGGATGGAGTGTTCATATGGGGAAATTTTCATCCTGCCTACCGAGATCTCGCCACTACACCAGTGAGATCTCGCTAAGCGGGCCAGCCCGCTTGCTCATATGAACAGAAATCAAGTTTTGTATTGGAATTAGGGATGAAGTGAGATCTCGGCAAAGAGCTCGCTGGCTCGCCTCCATATGAACAGGTCCTGAGAGCACGTAAAATTTGGCGTTAGTCAAACAACAACGACCGTAAGTCTTATTAAATGTTCCTTTCAATTTGATTACTAGTTTGTTTGACTAATTTCTCAGATTTAATCCTCTACATTAAGTCATTCTCATTCCTTTACTTCATAAAAGGTAATCTCAACAATTCCTAATAATTTTCTACTATAACAAAATTAAGGAAGTGCTATTTATGAGCAGAACTTTCTAACATGTTTTTGCTAAACTCTTTATGAAAACAATACCCTGTAATTCTTTACAACAATAAAATTGAGGAAATCTCTACGCACGGTAAAATTGCATTGATTTGTCATTCAACTCTTTATGCAAAGCCAGTCTCGACGACATGAAGTAAGGCTCAAATCTTTGCAAAAGCTTTGAAATTCAATGTGTAAAATATTATTGCCTAAGTTTTAACTGAATGGATCGAAGAGAACTTTAGGGCGTTCGCAATAATTCCACAAAGAGCATTTTTGATATCATCAAACTCTTTAGAGTTACGGCATTTTGAAAAATTTCAGCTAGTTTTGAAGTTGTGACGTCATAAAATTGCTAAATAGTAAACCACAATCGCTACAAACTTCTGCTTGCTACCATCTTGTTAGACTTGCTCCAAGTCTATTCCGTGGTTTAGCAGCACAATTACCTCTGCGGGGGTGTGATTTGTCATTCAACTCTTTATGCAAAGCCAGTCTCGAAAATTCCTACTAATTTTCTACAATAACAAAATTGAGGAAATTTCTACACGCGGTGAAACCACTCTCATGTTTTTATTATCCTATTTATTTATCCCTATAGCGATGGTTGCTCATTCTCAGCCTGATATGTCTCTGATGCACTTTAAAGGCGCTTTCCATCAATAATGTACAATGTGTTGACTGTGCTCGTAAACCATTCATCTCGTACGGTGCAACAGCATGTTCACATTGCTGTGATTCATTCGTTTTGCAATTATTAAAATTGCGTTGGCGTTTTGAGTTCTCGCTGACAATGTGCAGATGGCCAAAAAAGACGACAGTTGGTCTTCGACGAACATCTGATTCTCGTATCCAGGGGTGTATCGTAACTTGAGCAGGGGGGTTTGTACTAGACTTATGATGATGAGTCTCTTGCTTCCCTGTGCTCTTTGACTTGATGGTGGCACTGTGGCCAACAGAGATTCATAACATTACTCTGGAAAACGTGGCCCTATATAGGCCAATACTCCGCCATTCCTTGAGTACCAATCAGATTGCGAGATTTGGCAGTGAAAAATGCTATCGAATTTTCGATTCGAATGATGCAGTTGACGAGATTTTAAACAAAGTTGCTGCGGCAGGTAGTTGAAAGATTTCTCTGGTATGTTTTGGTCTTAAGAACATGGAAAATGTAGTGTTGAAAGACGCACTTTGCACTCACCAGGTAAAGTGAACTTTCTTCTCCAGATTTATGTTAAGTTTCTTTGATTAAACGTCTGCTTAATGTGGTTTTTATCGCCTTTTCCTCCCGCGGTGTGACCGTTGAACAGAGCTGCGGAAGTTTTTCGATCATGATTCGATCGATCGAATGCAGGAGGTAGGGTCAGCTTTTCCACCGTTTCATTTTCACTCCCTGTTGAACATGGTTTACCGCAGGGATGCAGGAGACTCGTCGTCTGAAGTCTAGTTTGCACTTTGAATTCTCGGACAGAGCTTTCAGCTATTCTGCAACGGTATCTGAAGCGAACGACAGTTTATATCGGTGTCCCAAAAAGAGTACAATCATTTAAAGAGTTACTGCGGAGGAGCCTTTGTTTCATTTTCTTTGTTTTCAGTTCTAAGTATAGATTAGATCTAAACTTCAAGTTTGTGACCTTGCATGCTTAAATTGGTTTTAAATTCTGATCAAGTGCTGGCCCAAATTTTTAGTTTTTTATGAAAAAATAAGTGCAGCACAACTTTCTAGAACGAGTTTTTTCTATATATATTCATCTAAAATTTACAATATACTAGAGCGAGTTCTTGATCAACTAGCTTTTCGATCAATTTTGATTGTGCAGATACGTGCCATTCAACGCTAACTTCTCTCTCCAAGATGAAGCACTCTGTTATTGAGAAAATGAGAAATAGGGAGGCTTTGGGTTTCACGGGTTGTTGGTTTGGCCATTTTTTGTGCTCGGTTTTTTCGATTATTTCGTTCAAAGTACCTATTTTTTCGGGTTTTTGAAGTCATACAGTCCATGTAGTTAATTGAGATCGAAAAACCGGCCTTCGAATGCTCAAAACCTTTCGCTTCCCTTTGTGATTCCCGTTTCCAGAACAATTTTTGATACGAAATTAAGAATTCGGGTCAGTACTGACAGTTTCTTAAAATTATCAGATTTCCATTACTCAGAATTTGTTACAAGTTTCTTAAGGGTTCAATAGAAATCTTCATGTTCACTACCTGTTCCCTCCATAACAGTCTAAAGTAAGGTTTTTTGAAGCCTTTCCCATGTTTAGACTATACTCAGTTACCTTGCAAGTAATGTGATACAAGAGACAAGTGGAAATATAGTACGAAAAGCCTACGTTTTCGAAAATGTTGTCCCTTCCAACCGCCCATTGTCAATGTTGTTTGCTATGGCGAATCCTTCTTCTTGTGTATCTGCACGAAAAATTCAACTGCGAAAACGACAATGAAAACAACAACAACAACAACAACAGCAACAACAACACCAAAAACAAAAATACTGAAATCTATTGTTTGTTCAACAAGAGTCCGACATGGTACGAAGCTGCGTACGCAGCATGGTACGCAATTTCATCGTTGCTCTTCGGAAGAAGTAAATAACGATAACCTATTGAGATTATTTGGTCCTTAAAGACAAATGACTGAGATATAGGGCAACTTAAAGCAGGGGTCTGGGCAATCTAAATATAGTCTATTGTATTCCATTGTGTTTGATGATGTCGAGAGATTATCAAAATAATTGGACAAATGATGGCGGGTGCCCATCTTTTGTTCCATTGTCAAATGAGACGCTATATAGCTATCCGCCATTTGTCTTTAACGCAACTGCAAATGGGGACAAATTGAAGTTGCAACATCATAGGCTTGCTTGACTTTCAGAAAGTTTACTTTTGATAGGTCACCCTGTACAGGTAGAAGCTACGATGTGAGAATTTAGTTGGCAAAATTATTCATGTTACTGACGTCAAAGGCTTCTCAGTGATTTTTGTATCCCTTCCCACTTGTGAGTTCTTTATAGCCCCAATCCATTACTTTCATCAGCTCGAAATCCTCTCCCCTCCTCTTAACGACCTTCAGTCAACTAAACTAGCTTGGGTCATAAAGCTTAAAGTTAGTTGACGGAGATTAATGCGCTTTTTTGCAAAAAGAAAAACACGAAAACAAGGAGTTTTGAGAGCCCATGGGCCTAAACTCACGTTCAGCGCACACGTCAGCAGAAAACACACAAAGCAGAAAAAAAACAAGAAAACAAGACTAGGATCAAAACAAGGTAAATGAAAAATCAATGAAAGCATCTATGTCGTAACACCTTTACTTTAAGTTGTCTAAAATATCAGCATTCGACCGTGCAACGTTATCAGATAAGTTTCATAACTCAAGGTTTCCACGTGCAAACGTCCCGTACCTTACCATCTTATAATCATGCTGCTTCACAGCTAGTCGATGATAAAAACTTTTATACCCAATGCTCTCATTCTATTTTATGAAATTTAGCTAGAAAGCAGTTTTCAGGTGCGTTTCAGATCTCAATCTAAACTGAGGGGACTGCGAATTAGCGCTGAATTTTTCATTTTGCTCGGAACGGAAATGCTCGGAACGGAACTGTTTTGTCTATGTTGCAGCTTGCTCAAATCAAGATAAAATCACAATTTTTACGTTATTTTTGCGTGGGTCAAACTTCAAGAATACGCCTTATCTCAAATCAATGTAAAATCAATATCATATCACAATTTGCAAGACTGCAGGGATCAGGGCCGCCGAGAGCTTTTCGAGGCCCAGGGGCAAAATTGTGAATTGAGGCCCCCTGCGAGCGAAGCGAGCAGAAGATTTTTCGATGGCTCCCTTAAAATTGGCCTAAAATGCATTTCACAGCATTTCCTGTAGTCAAAATGTCAAAATTCTCCAATTATGAGGCCTCCTAGACTCTGAGGCCCTGGGGTAAAGTGCCCCCTGCCCCCCTCTCGGCGGGCCTGGCAGGGATACGCCTCATATTCTTGATATATTTAATTTGATTAAAGAAATTGATCAAAGAAAGGGGCAGGTTTTGTCTTGCTGCTTGAGGGGACGCTACGCACGTAGGTTGTAAAGTTTTCAGAAAGCATCGCTATTTAGTTTGTGATTTATTAGTTTGTGCTGATACATACTTCATCGCAAAGAGGATGGTAATTAAAGCATTTCTAGGGCCCAAAATGAGACTTTACGTTATTTATGGCTCCCCTTTTCTCTACAGACTTGAAATCGATGCCCAGAAGAACGATTTTTTCAACAAAAAGCAAGAAGAAAATGCCAAGAGACCAGAGTGAGTAAAGTTTGATATACTGGGTGACTCAAACATATGTCCCAAGTTCAAGAAATCATTGCAGCAAATTTACATGCGCGAAAATCATCAAAAACGATATTTTTAATAGCTCAAGAATCAAGTATTTTTTGCAGTTTTTTCATGATTTTCAAGATGGTATTCCTGTGTTAATTCGAAACAGTCAATAAGTTAGTCTTACTCAACATCTAGAAAATGGCCTAATACACATCAGCAAAGGCTGTCAGTTTTACTGCTTTCAACAATTCTTTTTAGAGCAGTAAGATATCAGTTTCAATTTCCGTCTCAGGCTGCGTTCACACGACTCCGGCGCATTTCGAGAACGGTGAAAGATGTGACGGATAGGCCTCCCGTTCAAACGAAAACAGCACATATTTTGCTGGCAAATTTCGAAAACGGTAGATTTTGAAAAAGGAACTCTAACCGGCACATTTTGAAGATGGCATCATGTGAACACTGGAAATGATGAAAACAGAACAATTGTGGACGCTTTTCGAATGAAATTGATCGATTCTTAGGGTGTGTGAAACATTTGTATGGTATCAAAGTCTTGCAACGAGTTTTTTACAGGCAAATTTCCTACCGTTTTGAAGTTGTGCAGGTATCGTATGAGCGCTAGGTCAAATTTTGCTACCGTCACATTTTTCACCCTTCAGAATGTGGCGGTATCGTGTGAACGTAGTCTCAGTTTCAGTTTCTAAATCAATGATTAGTGGTACAAAATTTGTAAATGGCGTTAAGTAGCGAACTTTTCTGAATAGACCATGGACGCACAATAAAAATGTACCCCATAAGAAAACGCAATGAACCCCTGTAAAAAACAGCAGTGATATAAGATAAACCTGTAACTGGAGAGAACGCTGTTAAACCTGCAAGAAAATAAAGTAATCAGTTACAAACAACGTTATTACACTAAATACGCGTTTCGTCGCAAGCTCATCAGTTTGGTTCATGCAAAGAATAGTTCAGTTTCTGTTCATCAATTTTGATTTGATCCCGCATTTTGGCCCATTTTCCAGCTGTTATGAAAGACTGGTTTATAAGTCTTTTTGATTATTTTTTTCTGTCAGCATCAAAAATTAAGACGCAAAATTTGTTACATTCTGCTGTGCCACCCAAAGCAGGAAAAGACACAAGGTCGCGCTTTTAGGACACATGGCTCGTTCTTTGGATGGCACTTACAATTCTAATACTTCAACACAAAAGGTAGACTCTAAGATAGCTGTGTGCCAAATAATGCAAAAGCTCTAAATTTTGAAAATGTGAAATACAATCTGGTTTCTACATCTCAAGATATATTTGATTATTTAATACCAAGCTTTCCTGATAAATCCCTTGCAAAATCTGAACGGAGTTCCCGATTTCAGTGAAGAAAATTCAAAAAATGATTGAACATGTTAGCTATTCGATCAGGTACGGCAAATTATCATTGCTTATATACTCTAAAAGAAGTAGTGCCACAGGGATCAGTATTAGGACCCCTCCTCTTCAATATCTTTATCGACCATCACTGCAGTATACAATTACGCAGACGATGCAACGTTATGTGTTGGAGATAAGAGCCTTCGGACTGTGCTCTCAAAATTAGAAAACGATACGCTTTTAATGTCAGAATGGTTCTCTGATAATTTCATGAAACTAAATAAAGCACAGAGTCATTTCTTAATATTCGGAGCAAAAAACAATGAAATGACAATAGATATTGGTATTGGTGCCTGCAAATATCAGAATCTGAATCTGAAAAATTACTTGGTGTAACATTAGATTTTAAGTTAGATTTTAATATTTTTGTTAATGAACTCTGTGTTAAGGCAAGTCCAATGCTTTATGCCTTAGCAAGGGTATCCAGTTACATGGATGCGGAAAAAGTAAAACTGATAATGAGGTCTTTTATTGTGTCACATTTCAGCTATTGTCCGTTAATTTAGATGTTTTATGACAGAGCCACAAATTCGAACTGATGAAATTCATGAACGAGCTTTGAGAACCGTTTGCAGAGACACCGAATCCTCTTTTGATGGACTTGTAACTAAAGATAACTCAGTATCAGCTCACCAAAGAAACTTGCAGTTGCCTATGATAAAGATATATGGAATCAAAAACAGTTTAAATCCATCTTTTATGGCAAATGGGTTTTGTCCAGAAAACGAACATATCCAACCTCAGAAATAATGATGGTCTTCTGGTATCAAGGGCAAATGCAAACTGCTCATGGTATGGAAACCATACGATATGTTGGAAGCAGATTTTGGCAGGCATTACCAAGTGAAACCAATATAGCATTCTAAAAATCTTTAAGGGTCGCATGAATGGCTCGACTACAGGCAAATACAGTCGCAAGCTTTCCAAGACATTTATAGCGAACCCTGGTTATCTCTAGTTGGCACTTGTTTTTATATTCGTAGATTTTAGAAGCTATTTGAATAGGTTCTTTTTGTATATATTTGGCTTTAATTAGCATTGCTGCCATCATAGTCGCCAACTTAAGATAAATTGTATTATTATTCTTATTGTTATTATTATTATTGGTATTATGATAATATTATTATCATTATCATTATTATCATTATTATTATTATTATTATTATTATTATTCTTATTGTTATTATTATTATTGTTATTATTATTATTATTATTATTATTGTTATTATTATTGTCCAGGGGTAACGCACATTGGCACTGCCAATGGAATTTATGTTCTTTGATTTCGTGGCAACAAGCTTCCTCAAACTTCAATTATTATTATCATTATTATTATCATTAGTATTCTTATTATTATTATTATTATTATTATTATTATTATTATTATTATTATTATTATTATTATTATTATTATTATTATTATTATTATTATTATTATTATTATTATTATTATTCTTATTATTATTATTATTATTATTATTATTTTTATCATTACTCAAGGAGCAATAACCTTTGAAACGCCGGCCTTTTTTATTCACCCTGTAGTTATAAGTTTTATTTTGTTTTCAGGGGATTACCTCCTAGTCAAGGTGGAAAATATGTGGGATTTGGCAGTGGACCTGTGCAGAGTCAGAAGAATGCGGATTCAGGTAGCATCTTAGCGTCTCAGTTCTCTCTCAGATCTCAAATTAGATGTCACATGAGATTTGCTTCAACGCAGAAGTCCTGTACAAACACTTCTGTTGTTGTTATTAGCGGGCATTTGCAGGTGATATCTAATTTGAGCCAGACTATAGTTTGATTTATTTGTTTGTTTTTTTATTCATTTTGAATACTGGGTTGTCAGAGTTCGGATGCAAAATGCTTTGAAAATTGCACCCTTGTGGCCATGTCCTTACCGTAGTAAAAGGAAGGCTCTGGAGGCTCCCCTTAGAAAGAGAAAGAAGATACTGCAAGTCCTTCCAAAACATAGTTGAACATGAGGCACACTTCATCGTCTCCTGCTTAAAGTATGTCTCTAAACGTACAGTGTTCCTAAATAGCATGCAAGATCTCAACCCCTATTTCAATTGACGCTCAATTAATGAACAGAAGCTTATGTACTTAATGTTCAAAAGAGATGAACTCCTACTGCAAATATTTATTGAATTTCTCCATGATATGCGGCAAACGCATCACTTTAGATAACAATAACAAATAACCTATCCCAAACATAGTTCCTTGAAATCGAACGATAGCGGGATACAAAAATCGGTCAACACTTGCAGCTTTCAAAAAGAGGATCAAAGACTGGGCTGGTGATAAATGTACCTGCATAATATGCCGCTAATTATTATTTTCTGTATAAAGGGTATTTTTTGTAAATATTTGGTTTGAAATAGCATGTTTTTATCTACTATTGTAAATACCAACTTATGATCTGGGTTAAATCAAAGAGCCCTTGGGGGACTCATGAAGCAAGCCTCCGAGCCAAGATTAGGGCTAGGTACAGTGCTTATTGGCACTGATAATAGCATAGTTCGAAATAGAAAACAAACTCAAAATGAAAGGTGTCTTATCTCCTAGTCTGATGAATGGATCAAAAATGCAAGGTCCAATACCCTGATATTGCAATTTATATTAACCCTTTTATCGTATGATTGTTTATTAACCTAATAAGATGATCGAGAGTCCAAACAGCCCTCATAAATATTGGAAAGAATGTGTTTCCTTTTGTTTCCACTATCCATTGCGGCCATTGACGTCATTGTTTCGAGGGATGCAGGGAGAACCATAGGAGAGAGCCGCAGGGAGCAGTCTTAGCTGCCAAGGTGTCATCAATTTGTTTTTCGACTTCATGCTACATTACTGCCGAAAAAACCCCTTGCACCATGACAAAAACATACCTTGCACGACGGACAGGAAAGTATCAGCTTTCCCATAGACTCCATGAGTCAATGAAAATGAAAAATGAGAATACAGTTCAGATATCCATCGAATGTACACGATAGTTATAGAAACTCCAGCGCAACGTAATCGAACCCTTCTTAGAAGAGCTAAAAGGTTTCAGTACGGAGCTCGTCCGTTTCTGCAGGCGAAGGAAAATGAGTCGTAGTTGTAGCGTTTATCAGTTCAGGCAAAGAGCGAAACTACGACATGTAATCAAGTCTATAGAATCAGTACGGAGCTTTACCGTTTCTACAAGCGTAGGGGAATGAGTCGTAGTTTTAGCGTTATCAGTTCAGGCAAAAAGCGAAACTACGACATGTAACTGAGTCTAAAGAATCAGTAGGGAGCTTTACCGTTTCTACAAGCGTAGGGAAATGAGTCGTAGTTGTAGCGTTATCAGTTCAGGCAAAGAGCGAAACTACGACATGTAATCAAGTCTATAGAATCAGTACGGAGCTTTACCGTTTCTACAAGCGTAGGGGAATGAGTCGTAGTTTTAGCGTTATCAGTTCAGGCAAAAAGCGAAACTACGACATGTAACTGAGTCTAAAGAATCAGTAGGGAGCTTTACCGTTTCTACAAGCGTAGGGAAATGAGTCGTAGTTGTAGCGTTATCAGTTCAGGCAAAGAGCGAAACTACGACATGTAATTGAGTCTAAAGAATCAGTAGGGAGCTTTACCGTTTCTACAAGCGTAGGGAAATGAGTCGTAGTTGTAGCGTTATCAGTTCAGGCAAAAAGCGAAACTACGACATGTAATTGAGTCTATAGAATCAGTAGGGAGCTTTACCGTTTCTACAAGCGTAGGGAAATGAGTCGTAGTTGTAGCGTTATCAGTTCAGGCAAAGAGCGAAACTACGACATGTAATTGAGTCTAAAGAATCAGTAGGGAGCTTCACCGTTTCTACAAGCGTAGGGAAATGAGTCGTAGTTGTAGCGTTATCAGTTCAGGCAAAGAGCGAAACTACTACATGTAATTGAGTCTAAAGAATCAGTAGGGAGCTTTACCGTTTCTACAAGCGTAGGGAAATGAGTCGTAGTTGTAGCGTTATCATTTCAGGCAAAGAGCGGACTACGACATGTAATCAAGGCTATAGAATCAGTACGGAGCTTTACCGTTCTACAAGCGTAGGGGAATGAGTCGTAGTTGTAGCGTTATCAGTCCAGGCAAAGAGCGAAACTACGACATGTAATTGAGTCTAATTCCAGGGTAAAGGAATCACGCGATTTGGTCACATCAAGAGGGAGGACCAGCACACTGCTTCCATAAGCTTAGCATCTCAGCGTCTTAAATTATATTCGGATGCTAGGAAGAAGTATAGAAGGATTTTAGCGTTTCTTCATAGAAATTAGGCCAACTTTATAGGAAAGCAACCTTTAATAACAGACTCATCGTGCTATGAACGCAACAAAAGCACCGTTATATTTAGAAAGAAACTGTCAGCTGCTGGAACAAGCAACAAGAAATAAGGTACTAACTGCACTAAAGAGCAATGTTGCATAACCAAAAACGTGTTTCGCCGCACACTTGTCAGAAAATTTATTTTTAAGTATTTAAGGTCGCCACGTAAAGGTAAACAGGAACGCTTCGATATCAGGCTTCGAAACCACTATTGCCTCATTATTATGGCCGCCGTTGTCTCCAACAGTGTCTCTGATGTTTTTGCCAGATACCTTCCCACATTCATAGCTCTGAATCTGTTGTTTTCAATGCGAATTATGAGGACTTATGCAATTTGACAGCGAGAAGCAAGTCTCCTATGGAAAGCCTAATTGAAGATATGAGTATTCAAACTTTTCGATCGTCTTTAGCCAGGACAGACTAAAAGGTTCAAGTTGTCCTTGGGAGCTCTCTTTTGATGCGCTTGAGGATTCGCTAGGCGAGACTCAGAAACAACAACTATTTTCTGAATCAGAGTATGATCGACTGACTGCTAAATTCTCTCTTGCTCTTATGAAATACTCGCTTTACATAAACCAGACATGCAATATAAGCAGGAGACATGAGGAGATTACGTGTCCTAAATGCAATATATGTAATGTGCGTAACCAGAGGCCACACACGCAACACCACCCCCTCCCTTCTATTTTGTTCCCAGTCGTCAGTGGGTAACAAAATCTCCAAACCTCAGCGGGGGTCCTATATTTTGTCTCAGTCTTGCTGGGCGTGGTTGCAATGGTCTCTCTCCAGGAACTTGGGGGTTATCTTGGTTTTCGGAAAATGTCATTTCCTCTGCTTCCCTGACTGGGGCAATAGTTTTCCCTTGGTCGAAGGGAAATGTGCAAGCTTTGACATTATTGTGGTGCACAATCATGTCTTTTCCTTGTTTTGACCGAATTTTATAGTTAACCCCAAGTTGAGAAATGATTTGATAAGGCCCAATCCATCTCCCTCCAAATTTCCAAGCTTTTGGGCGGCGAAGTAATACCGAGCGACCGACTGGAAGAGGGACCCAGTTACCTTTACTTTTGCTGTCTACTTGTTTCTGACTAGCTAGTCGACTTTTTTCAAGACTTTTGCCTGCTATCTGCACTATATCCTGAAGATTTCTTCTAACTGACTGTGAGTATTCATGCTGCGTACTTGGATTCTTAATTGGTATTCCAAGATCTACTTCAATTGGAGTTCTAGCTACCCTTCCAAAGACAAGTTCGTAGGGACTAAAACCTGTACTTTCATGAACACTAGTGTTGTAGGAATAAACAGCAAGATCTACCCACAAGTCCCAATCATCTTTATATTTCGAAACATAAGAGGCAAGAATATCCTGCAAAGTGCGGTTTTGCCGTTCAACCAGCCCATCACATTGAGGGTGATATGCAGAGGTACGGGACTTGTGGATACCCATGAGGCTACAGATTTCCTTCATCAAATTACTTTCAAAATTTGACCCTTGGTCGGAGTGAATTATTTCGGGTGGACCAAATCTGGTGAAAACTTTAGAGACTAAAACTTCGGCAACTGTACGAGCTTTTTGATCTTTAGTGGGAAAAACTTCAGACCACTTACTGAAGTGATCCATTACCACCAGCAGGTGTTTATTTCCTCTCGATGTTTCAGGTAAAGGACCCATGTAGTCCATCGCCCAAAATACAAACGGTTCGCTTACTTCAATAGAGCGAAGTGGTGCCTTCCTAAGGTGATTGTCTGTCTTGTTTTTGGCACAGGTTTGGCACGATCTCACAAAATCACTTATTTGTACCGACATTTTTGGCCAGAAAAATCGTTCTTTGGCTCGATGAAGTGTCCGACGAATTCCTAAGTGACCTGAGAATGGACTACAGTGAATCCCATACAAAACAGAATCAACGAGTGCTTCTGGTACCACATATGCATACCTCGGTAGGGAATGATCTGTACTAAGATTCTTGGCCAGCAAGCCGTTAGAGAGGAATAAACTGTCCCAGCAGTGCCAGAAAGTACGAAGGGACGGATTGTCTGCCCAAACAAAATAAGGTGGTTTAGGTAATTTGGCCGATTTCAATTCAATGATCTTAGCAATGACTGGATCATTCAGTTGAGCCTGATGGAGATTATAGCCAGGAGTCATTGTCGTGGCACAACCAAATGATTGGTCAACCACAGGGGCCTCGGGAGCATCTTTTTCATCTGATGGCAAACGGGAAAGTCCATCAGCATTCCCATGGGCAATGCCAGGGCGGTGTTTGATTATAAATGAGTATTCCTGGAGTGTCATGACCCACCTGGCAAGTCTCCCCTTTGGCTCAACAGTATGAAGCCATTGCAATGCACTGTGGTCCGTAACAAGTGTAAATTGTCGACCAAGCAAATAAACACGAAAATGTTCAACAGCAAAAATGACAGCAAGAGCTTCCTTTTCTGTGGCGGAATAGTTCTTTTCACGATCTGAAAGTGATCGGCTACAGTATGAGATGACACTCTCCTTACCACTAGTGTCAATCTGTGACAACACAGCACCAATTCCAATATCGGATGCATCTGTGTGTAAAGTAAAAGGTCTGTCAAATTTGGGGTATGCTAAAATGGGAGCTTTGCAAAGTTTATCCTTCAAAGTACAGAATGCGAGATTATGTTTATTTTCCCATGCAAATTTAACTCCTTTCTTAGTTAAGGCCACAAGAGGTGCAGATAATGCCGCATAGTTTGGTATAAACTTTCTGTAGTAGCCTGTTAGGCCGAGAAAAGATCTTACCTGTTCAACTGTCTTTGGTGGAAGGAGTTTTGAAACGGCCTCAATCTTACCTGGATCAGTCTGAACTCCTTCAGAGGACACAACATGGCCTAAATATGTTACCTTATCTGCTCCAAAGGAACATTTAGATGCCTTGACGCGCAAATTATATTCCCGAAATCGACCTAAGACAAGGGAGAGCCGCTGACACTGTTGTGCGAGACTGTTCGATGGAATTATTATGTCGTCAAAGTAACAAAGGCATGTTTCATAGGTTAGGCCAGACAGGACAATTTCGATGGCTCTCTGAAAGGTGGCACAGCCGTTGGAAACACCAAAGGGTAAGCGCAGGAACTCCCACAACCCATCTGGGGTGGTAAAGGCTGTTTTCTCGCGGTCTGCGGGGTCCATATTTATTTGCCAATACCCTGTCCTAAGATCTAAAGTGCTGAACATAATGGAACCTTGCAATGAATCCAACAAATCATCAACCCTAGGCAATGGATGTGCATCCTTTACTGTGACTGAGTTTAACTTACGGTAGTCAACACAGAACCTGTACTTACCATCTTTCTTCTTGACTAGGACAATTGGTGAAGCCCATGGAGAAGTACTAGGCTGAATGACACCTTGGTCCAGCATATCCCTTACCTGTGATTTAGCTTCTTCCCTAAAAGCGTATGGTAACCGCCTCGGGGACTGCTTAATAGGAGTTGCATCACCTGTGTCGATCCGGTGTGTGATAACATCCGTTTGGCCCAAGGACTCATCAAAAACATCCGAATATTTGAGAAGGGTATTTAAAAGAAGACAGCGTTCATGCTTTTCCAAAGAAGGGCTAATTGCTGCTTCTAGCTCAAGAGACAACTTCTCAGGTATGATGGAACCACACACTAAATTAGGCCCAGGTGTGCATTTGTTATGCGCAGAACTTTTTGCAATAGGTTCTACAAGTGGACAGAATTCGCTTATCTTTTGACCAGCCTGTAATGAAATATCAAAATTAGATGAATTCATCAAACGAACTAGGACTTTCCTGCTTTCTGCCTGACTAACTGAATACGCTGCTAAAATTCCTGTGGGCAAAGATTCGTTGTTAATTGGGGACACCATTCCTAGATCATCCTTGTAGTTTTTTGTGACCTGGCCTGTAACTATGATTTCTGTTCTACCTGGCACACAAATACTAGCTGGTAAAGTAATGGGAACTGGTCCTTTATTTTCTGATTGGTGAAAAAGGGTAGACGATAAAATATTGCCATTCTCGGCAACGCCAGCACATTGGTTTAGCTTGGTTGGAAGAGGATAATCCAGGCACTTATCCTGTGGAATGAGGGGAGTATCACCATGCCTTCCCGTTAAATAATATGCACCATTGTCCCTATACACTAGGCTCAACCCATTGGCAGTTAGAAAATCCCATCCCAAAACACACTGCAGCGGCTTGTAAAGATGGCGGGAAACTAGAAAATCACCTGTATAGGAAACATTGTTGCTGCAGGGAAAGGAAAATGCAGCTTGCACACCTCCTTCCACGTGTAGTGGTTGACCGTTGATTCCAAAACATTGTTGTGAAACTGTATGGAGAGCTGGTTTTGGTTCAATTTGTTCAAAAGCATCGAAAGAAATAAAGGATTTCATAGAGCCCGTATCAACAAGAGCGGAAAGGTTAGAAGTGCCAAAATGGCACACAACAAGAGGCTGATCTGGCATCTCGAATGATGCTCCACATAACCCAGCAGAGAAAATTTGGGGGTGACCTGCAACCCAGCCCCCCATTGAGGCACCCCGTTGAAGTTTAAAGACTTACCCTCTGATGAAGATCGTTGTGTATAATTATTGGCACATTGGTTCTGCGTGTGCCCCCATCCACGGCACAATTGACAATGCAAGTCCCATGGACAATTCGATGCAAAGTGTCCGAGTTGATTGCAATTAAAACATCGGCCTTGGCGTCTTTGTGCATTGCTTGATTTTTGAAATCTTCCACGGGATCCACGTTGAATAACATTCTGATTACGAGGTTCTGGTTGGGAAAGAGATGTTTCCAGACTTTTGTGGCTTGCAGTCAAGGCTGAAACAGCAGCAGTTAATTGACCAATCGAATCCTTGAGCGTGTCGTGTTGATGATGACTGGAGGGACGGTCTGCAGGTGCAGGGGCAACTGGTGAAGCAAAAGCCAGTGGTTGCTCCGCTGGTCGATGAACAGCGCGAAAACGTTGAACAAATTTCGTCATCTCAGCAAGGGACGGTGTTGGATTGGCCTCTAGGAGCTTGAGACGAAGACTCTCAGGAAGGCCTTTCATGAACTGACGAGACAGAAGTGCATCACGTGCTTCATCAGCAAGCGAAGGGTCAGCTTTCTTTAAAATTTCTTGCAGTTCCCACAGATAAATCGAGGGGTCTTCACTTGGGCGGAGAGATCGGCTTTCAAACTCTGTGAAATATTTTTCACGGTCAACTGGCGGGCAGAGGGCTGCTACAAGACTCTTTTTCAGCTCATTGTATGATGCTTTTTGGGCATCAGAGAATGAAAAATAGTGAGTGGCTGCTGGTCCTCGTAGAAAAGCAGGCAGAACTTTTAATTTCTTGTCGTTATCCCATGAATTTGCAGTTGCACAGACTTCAAACTGGCGTAACCACGAAGAGATATCACCGGATTCGAACTTCTCTGGTGTAATAGAAGTTGCCATAATATCTTCGTACTCGCCACCAACTCTGTCACCAATTTGATGCGCTTGAGGATTCGCTAGGCGAGACTCAGAAACAACAACTATTTTCTGAATCAGAGTATGATCGACTGACTGCTAAATTCTCTCTTGCTCTTATGAAATACTCGCTTTACATAAACCAGACATGCAATATAAGCAGGAGACATGAGGAGATTACGTGTCCTAAATGCAATATATGTAATGTGCGTAACCAGAGGCCACACACGCAACACTTTTTACAGCTCCTACTATCCATGTTACTTCCAGCTAAGTTTTTCAGACATCTACATCACATCTACTTTCCGTTATTGTTTGAAGCTCCAGCAGCCTATTATGTTTGTAGCTCCAGTAGCCTATTTCTGATTTACATAATCAGGAGCTCGCTCTGAAAACTAAATTTTTTCGGCAAATTAATTCGGCCTAAGTCCCAATCGGTAAGTTAAGAAGGCACGTGTTCAGGTTAGGCGGCTTCTTTTGATATGAAGGAATCCACGATTGAAGTAGATAAGCTCGTTGACATTTCTCTCCTTTTCTAGGATGGGACAACGCCCTTGCTTCTCTCCAGACGGTGAGTCGTCTTTTTTATCATTTCCATTTTACACTCACATCCTCTCAATAGTCACTGCTAGCCATGATCCTTTGTGGCGCCAAATTGGACTTTCGTATTTGTTCAGGATACTGCGAATTCCCCCTTTTGTAAATCACAAAGGAAAAGACGTTAACTCTGATTGGCTCGCTGATCAATTGGAGGAGTGAAGCGTTTTGGGGCATGCGCAATGTCACATAAGAAGGATGAAGGACGATGACCCTGAGGTCGATACTGCGCAGACTCCAAAGCGCTTTGGCAGGTGTCTGGTTCCTATGGAGAAAATCCGAAAGACTTTCATTGATGCTATCCCGAACAAGTATTATCTGAAAGTCGTTTCTGGCCTAAATTCTCTCTGCTTTGCTTTTCATTCGGCGGGCAAAGGATCACGTTTGACAATAGGTCTTAAGCATAGACAAAGGTGTGGAGTCACAGTTTTGATATTTCTCATTCTCCAATTTCAAAAGGGGCCTATGCAACGGACGTACCTCCCATACCCCGCACGTGTCGTCTCCAGTTGTTGGTTTGCACATAACAAAGAATGGGCGCAAAGCCTGATGGTTAGCAGATGGTCTTTGAAAGGGCTGGATAATAACTCTTTGAGAAGGTTCTGAATTTTTGATTTTGTATGGTCAATACCATGCAACCTGTGTCGTACTTTCGTTCCGAACTTGGGCTTTTTATGATGTTTTTAGAAATTTGTTTTATTGTATACTCTGATGAACTGTATATAGTTTTAATGATTTTGTATCTTTTATCCACGCTTTGTAATATATATTTTTAGCGTTGGAATTGATTAGCTAAATATTTTAGGTATCAGTCATTTTGTTGCCAACGAAAAAGAAAATGATAATAAAATAATGAAATAAATACCGGCTGTAGCGTGCGTGCAGACTAAACTGGTTTCTTTTCAGAGAGATTTGTCCAGTCTGCGAATCAACGACACAAAGAGAGTCTGCTGATATCAGCATAGACGTAATTGGTGTGTGCCTAAACAAACCTAGCCAAACAAATCCTATTGTGTGGGGGTGTTTTCCTAATTCAACAAGAAGAATTACAAGAATTCCTGGAAGATATTTATCAATCAATTAAGCCAACAGAGAACAACAGGGATCTCTTCCAATGCGCGAAGAGAGTCCTTACCATTTGATCGATGTTTAGGCCGTTTTTCAGTCATTTTGCAGCCATGAAATATTTATACATTTCAATTTACTTATACTTCTAGTGCTGGTAAGACAGCAAGAAAAACCACAAAAATACTTCGATCTTTCGGCTTTTAACTAGAATTTGAGTCATTCAATTCTATGAAGTACCCTTGGTGCCATGAATTTTTAAAAGTGGGAACCTTTCTCTGGCTCACCCGGTAGTATTTCAATTGTTCCAGCCCCCCACATTGCCCCAACCACCGACTGTTATGATATCGAACCATTTCCAACCCTCGGATTATTTTAACCTCCCGCATTTATTCAGTACTCGAGAGTACTCAGTTGGTCGCAAAGCTCCTACTTTTCCTTGCAAGCCCTTCAGTCCAAGAAAGGATAATAGGCATTTACATCATAGCCTGTGTTCCAGACCCCATACGATTTCTCTGTGGAGTCTGATACGCAGGCTATTTAGATCATCGTTTTCATAGATCTGGCGCGTTTACTGGACAAATTATTGATGGCAAGCATTTTAGATAACAAACGCTGTTTACCTATGTTTCTGCTATGGATTTAGACTTATTACTTTGGTCCTCTTTTTTACCCCATTTCCTCTCCAACGATATTTCCACAGTACTTATCCTGACTCTAAAGGCTGATTTCCAGTCCGTCGAATTCGGAGCGATCTGGAAATGTATTGTTTAAGGGATAAAATATTGCTTTGAATTTGAGGAGAATGTTACGCGTTACAAAACTCTTATTGTGTAAAATTCCAACCACTCGGAAAATTCTACTGAGTGGAAGTCAGCCTTAACAGTAAATAGCGAGTTCAATGGAGCTAAACTTAGACAAATGTCATCAATCTGCCATTGGCCTAGGAAACTTTGAGAAATAATTAAGAGACAGCTTTTAACAATAAGTTACCTTATATTCTAGGGCTGGAATGTGTTTGCAAGTGGAGCCCAGCAATTTGCAACTGTTGCCTCTGAAAAGGTAATCATTTCATGCCATGAACTTGCATTATTTGTGAAAGACAAACGTCGTCCATTTTACTTTCGATAGCAACTTTTATCATATCAAATGATTTGGTAACTTGTGGACCGTGGACAGTGCAGCACAACAAAAACAACAGCGACTATGATATAAGTAATAGCGGTGAGCTGCCAATGTTTGCCATGCAGGACCTCTTTAGGGCTGTTTTGCTATAGCTACGCACAGGGAGCCTCCGTAAAAAGCATGAGAAAACTAGACCAGAATCGGCCTTCAGTGAGTTAGACACGGCAAAATGCGGTATCTGCGAAGGAGCAATGAGGAATGAACAATGCACCATTTCTCATTGCCCCCTCTTAGATACCGCATTTCGCCGTGTCTCACTGGCAGAGGACGCATATCGTTTGGTTTCATGTCATTGAAGGGGGCTCCCTGTTAGCTACGTGTACGATTAAGATATTTACAACGATTATATGTAATTGGTTAGATATGATGGCTTCGCAGAGGATCATTGAGTTTTTGTTAAGAATGGGCTATCAAGAAAGTGTGAACATTGACAAGCAGTTTTTGTTGTTACAAGACAGAAAATATGTTTGACTTTGATCAAGCATTGCCACACAAATTCTGCTCGTCAAGCAATGTTTTCGACGTGACCGAACGGAAAAACATTGCTTGGCAAATCTCAAAAATATTTTGCGAACAATTTTGCTAGTTTTCTCTTGGGTAGTTAGACACTACAGTTATGCTTCAATATATGTACTACTGCAGAGGAAATTATGTATCTTTCTTTGGAGGAGGTATCGGAGTTACGTAGCTACTGCAGAGGAAATTGTATATCTTTCTGTGGAGGAGGCATCGGAGTTACTTCTCCGTAGTAATTAATTATTTTTCCTCTGCAAAAGAACAACGCAGCGGCAATGAAGCACAACTACAGTGTCGAAACACCCATGGTTTTCTGGACTGAAGTCTGCAATCTTTATACATAATGTTATGCTATTCTTTCAAGGCTGTTAAACTTGGTGCAACTGTAAATGAAAATGTGATAAAGCCAACATCTCAAAAGGTAATATTGCATTGATTAATTTATAGCTGCTGAATTGTACAATAAGACTGATTTTAAATTGGAAAATTATTCAAGATCCCTAAGTTTTGAAATGTTCAGGCTGCTGATCAATCTAATTAATGACAAATATCTGTGCTTCGTCTTTTAGTAACTGTCTAAATTGAAAGTGATTTGCGATTGCAGACGAAGGAAATTCTCTCAAGCAGAAATTAAAAACAAACAAATCCGCGAAGTTTCTCTGAAGCCCAGGTAGCTGTCTCGCTTTTTGTGCATTCTACGAATGGTTTTTTTAAGAGCTAACGTGAGCATATATTGAAAGAAGAAGGATATATCTAAACATCTACCGCGGGCATTTTATTTTTGCTGTTCAGAAGCTGAGAAGTAAGTGCTTTGATTGCACCCAAAAAATACGAGAATTGAATCGCCTCCAAATCGGTTCCTATACCAAGCAAGTAAAATGCCTGTGGTAGGTATCTAGATATATCTTCCTTCTTTCAATATGCACTCATGCTAGCTCCTAAAAGCCATTTGTGGAATGCACAACAAGCGAGATAGCTACCTGGGTCTCAGAGAAACTTTGCGGCTTCGTGTGTTTTGAATTTCTGCTTGAGAGAATTTCCTTTGTCTACAATTGCAGATCTCTTTGAATTTAGGTGTCAATAAAAGCAACTGCTGCTATTGTCTTACAAAATCTGCCCTTGTTACTATCTTTAAAACCGTTTTTAACTAACCAACTAATTGGCAAGTCCTCATGGTTTTGAAGGTAGCTCACACGAAGTGTCTTTAGGTATTCATTTTTA
This sequence comes from Aurelia sp. 4 Dawson et al 2005, assembly GCA_964019985.1. Lineage (NCBI taxonomy): Eukaryota > Metazoa > Cnidaria > Scyphozoa > Semaeostomeae > Ulmaridae > Aurelia > Aurelia sp. 4 Dawson et al 2005. The sequence continues at coordinate 7,839,149 of OZ026511.1, read as the reverse complement.
GACTTTTCATTGAATATAAATAGTAATTTGTTAACCCTTGCTGACTAAGTTGCACTTTGATTACTCTTAGTGTGTCTGTTTGTTTTCGTAGGTTCATGAAGGAAAATTGCTAGATGATGTGTCCTCAAGTATGACAGGATTTGCATCAAAGGTATGTTCAGTGGACGTTGATTTTCTTAGATGAAGGTGTCCTTGATCTCCGTGTGAGGGAGTTTGCAGAACCATGATGCCAACGACTGATCTGAAACGATGCGCTCCTGCGCACTAAACTTTTTGAAAAAATCTAACGATAGAAGAAAACCGTTAATGCCGTGGAAAGTCTGAATGATAAAACACATTAAATGTTTTCGATCGTAAAATAGTTCTTTGTTGCAATTTATTGAGGGAAAATGTTGATGGAATGGCTCACATCTTGTTTGGTTTTCTTTTGTCTTTCTTTTAGCGGCAAATACTTTCATGAATCAAAGTTTCATATCCAAAATTTAGGGGAATGAAATGGCTGGTGAGAGCTCGGCAGCGTCAATTTCGAAAGTTTTTGGTGCCGACTTGTATTTGAAATTCATCGATAAATGAATGAAACTGAAACTCAAACTGTGACAATGGCTCTTCAGATCAACATTGTTTTCGAGCCTCATCATTCAGCAAGAATCAAGTGGATTTTTCAAGGGCATGGTGCCATAAAAGATGGGCACGCCTGGTGCCTGATTTATTTGCAGTATTCAAAGCTCTAGAACGTTTTGTCGATACCCAAATCGGAGGCCAATCAAGAAACCTTAAGAGGTTAATGATAAAATGAAGAAATAGCTCTAGGGGGCATTATGTACATTCCGCGTACTGTGGATGTGCCTTGGTGCAAGGTGTGATTTTTTTTACGAATTCATAAGCACCATAAGAAACGGTATTGATTTTCACGATCTTAAAAACGACCAAATTCATTCTTTGAAACATTGATCTAAGGTTCGGGCATGCATTTTCAACAAGGTGTGTATGGAGTTTGGGTTGAAGCTTCGAAAATTGGTATAAGGTTCTGGTATAGATTTCCGAAAATTGGGATGAGGAATGGGTATGTTTTTAAGAGGTTGATTGCATGCCCCCGAAAAAGTCTGGTGAAGTGTCCCCTGCCACCGGCAAAAAGAATTTTCTCAATTGTCATTATGACAATGATTGTTATTTGATTTTCAGGTGCAGTCTGCTAGTCAAAAAGGCTGGTTGAATCTTCAATCATATGTAGCTAGTGCATATAATCAAAATAGGCCGATTGAGGATACAAATACCCAAGAGAGATACACTCTAAGTGATGACATGCAACCAACCAAAGCACAGGCTCAGGGTGGTTATGGTAGCGTTTCTGCCGAAGCTAATGAAAATCCATTTCAAGCTGCTGCTAGAGCGCGAACATCTAAATCACAGGAAGCTGATGGATGGGATAATGATGGATGGGGTGAGTCAGATGGCTGGGGTGCAAATGATGATTGGGGTAGTAATGACAGTTGGGGTAATGAATCAAGTACAAAGAGTAGGGCATCCGTTACACGTAAGAAAGGAGACTGATCTTTATAGTATCTTTAGGAGGCTTATCAAAATGAAATATTTGAATTTATTAATTGGGGTTTTATGGGATGAGCAAGGCTCACACAAAGGTCTCACAGTATAGTTTGGTAGTGGCTTGTAAGAAATTTGCAGGTAATTAGATTTAGTTTTCTAAAGGATAGAGGTGTGGTAAATGCTAATGAGTAGATGTTTTGAATAACACTGTTTTGACGTAACCATTGATCACATTTCATTACAGTAAAACCCACACATATGCCATACGTTGCCTCTACTGTCAGGGATGCAACGGAATTTTGCCTTTTCAACTAAGCGACCTCGTTTTGGAATATTTCAAAATCTCTTTAGCTTCCCTCATATGAAATTTCTGACCCCATATTCACATTCAGCCTCCTAATTTTAGTCTAATTACAAATTTTCATGATCTTAGTGTTAGCGATTTTAATTTTATGAGGACAACAAATTGAAAATTTATCAAGGATTTGACCGTGAATAATGACTGAGGTACATACACCCCCAAACGATTTTGACTGTCAAACCCCACATAAATTCTTTAATTTATTATCGCCATAAAATCAAAATCGCAGGCTCCAGGAATATGAAAATGTGCGGTTAGACTAAATTTGGGGTGCTGAATCCAAACACGTGGTCAGAAATTTTGTTTCAAGGAAGTATGAGAAATTTCCAAAACGCAACTTCTAAAAAGCAACTTCTCTGTTTGCTAAACTGGGTGTCCCAAAGTGATGTATCATCGTTTACAGATCCATGCAATATGAAATGCTCCAATTTCAATGAATTACCCCACATTTTGAAGATGTAGCAATCTGTTTCACTAATATGGGTCCGTCACTAGAATGATTGCAACTGTAGTTTTTGCAAACCATTTGTTGAAGATTTAGGGTTTTATGATTGTAATTGGTAAACATCTTTTCAGGTGAATTTATCCTATGTAAGTCAGTTATCCTTAATGTGTCTTTAAGTTTTGGCTGGCATTAATTGCTAATTAATTGGCTAGATGAGAAGTCAACCTAAAAACCACAAAGTCCGAGTCTACAATGTCTACCGTTTCAGAATTGTGCTAAAGAGTGCTGAAAGTCATCGCTGTGAGGTAAACACATTAGGGACTTTTGCTTGTAATTTTAGTACATTTTTTAAGGTTTCTCAAAGGGACTCATCTTGGAAAATCGTTTACAGAATCTGAAAGGAGTGAGCGATTTTAGCCAGGAAAATTTCTAAAAATAATTGAACATGTTAGCTATTTAATCAAATATTTCAAAATATCATTGCTTATGTATTCAGGGAGCAGTAGCCTTTCAAACGCCGGGCGTTTTTTTTCATTCACCCGGTGTTACTCCCCAAGCTCCCCTCAAACTTGGTAATTGCAACAAATGTGAAAGAATTCATTCCAGAGTGCTCATCTTGCTAAATGAATTTATCCTGTAATCAGTATTCTAGTCAAAAGCATTTTGTAGTGCAACATTTCTTTCTCTCTTCGTAATGTTATAGCCCTTAGCAATCAATTGTAGATAGAAATATTACTGCCATTTGTTTTGATTACCAATTAGACAATCTACATTACATCTCAGCTGAAATTGTTTCTTGCAACTGCAGCCTTTTTAAAAGATAAGATGCAGCTATATGTCCCTGCCATACTTTTGCAAATAAAATTGACAACAGTCAGCTTATTCTTAAAATCAGTGGATAGCCTGAAAACAAAACGGGATATCAGATAAATTTAAACCGGATTCCTTGTCATTCAACAGTGCTGTTTATTTGCATCCAATGACAATTTTTGGTTCAGGTCAATTTTAAAACAGGAAGCAGCCTTGGACTGGTTGTGTGTCTAATTCAAGGGAGCGAATTAGTTTTAAAGATAATCCAGGCAGGCAGGCAGATAATCCAACTCAAGCAGTTGAAAGGTTACAGGTCAAGGAAAAAAGTATGAGGGGTTTGCAAATTCATTTGGCTGCAACATGTCTCAAGCAGAAATGATGCTAGGTCAGATACAAAATCCATTTCAGTGAAACCAGTAGTTTCCTAATTATGCCCTAATTATGGCCCCATGGAGCTTAGAGCTCAAATCTTTCAAATCTTTAAAAAGTTGGGTGTAAAAGTGTATCAAATTTTTCCATCAATTGAATGACTTCTGCTGAACTTTGGGTAATTTGTTGTAAATCTGCCATGGCAATTTTGTGATATCTTCATATGGAGCACTGCGGACACCTTCAATTTGAACCAAATGTTTATTCGATATTGCTACCTTAACTGCGAGCGAAGCGAGCAGCCTCTGCGATGGAGTGCTGTGAGTGAAGCGAGCTACCTTCGCTTGCTACGCTCGCTTTGCTCGCAGTTAAGGTAGTAGCATTGACCTGAAATCAAGGTAGTAGTATCAAATAAACATTTCGTTCAAATTGCAGGTGTCTATGGTGCTCCATGATCTTTATTTTCAAAATTCTGGCATCTTGATTATCTTTGTAAAAATCCATTGAAAATTTTGAAAAAATTTCAATCATCGTAACTCTTAAATTACTTGAGGAAAATTGACACAGTCTTCTTGCAAACCATAGTTTATGAAGTCTACAAAGTCTTATGAAGTCTAGTCTATAGACCAGGCGACAGAGAGGGGGGTATGGTCAAAGTTGGAGGAACTTTGCCAGATAAGATGGTTTTGGTCAATTTGGGGCGCTGATTCCGAATATGGTTGTTATACCAAAGGGTTTGGTGGCGTTTAGCCTCTTTCAGTTTTAAGCCTCGTTTTTGATGATAATCTTAGAAACCTTTATGGTTGCAAGCAGAAACCTACTAGCTATTCTTGCTAAAGATTTAGAAATTTGATGACTTCACTACCTCAAAATCAATATGTGCCTCCATTTTGAAACTAATCATGATATAAAAAAATTGCCACCACAGATTTACAGCAAATTACCCAAAATTCCATTCAAGCACTTAATTGAGAGAAAAGTGTAACAGAATTTTACCCCCATCTTTCTAAAGATTTGACCTCTATGATGCCATGGGCAATTTACATAACAGGTGTCTAGAAAATGTACCTCATTTTGACTAAGCAATACCTTGGGTACCAGTCTGGTACCCAGGGTAACTAAACAAGGGACAAAGTGATAAAATATTGGGACTTTTTCGAGTTCATTGCTACATTTTTTCATCTGCAACTTAAATGCATATACCTGGTGTTTTGAAATAGTTCACCAGAAATTGGAGATATGAGTTTACAAAGTCAAAATTTGGAGTGCACTTGAAACCAAGAGGTTTCGTGAAAGGGCCTTGGAGCCATAATTTGATATCACCGGTATTTTGCAAAAGAATTTCAAATTTGACTTTTAACTTTTTCTGTTGAAATTAATTATTCCTTGAAATGCTTCAATTTTCCTGGAGGAAATCTTTGCTTGGAATCAGTCAATGCATAGACCTTTTAAGCTATTCTACAAAAGAGCCTGGATCGAGCGATATTTTTATACAAATTTATACACAAGGTTTGAAAGAGTTTCGTTGCAGCTTCGATCGCAATTGTGCACATTTGAAAATTCTACTAACTGTAATGAAATATTCAATCCAAATTCGTTTTCAGAATAGCTAAAAGGTCTATTGTATTCTATCCTAAGTGTCTTTGTACCAAAGAGGAGGGAAAGAACACCGCACTTATTTTGGAGAAGTTGCATGACTTTATCATTCTTACCACATTTTTATTCTACTGAGTTTCTTTAACAAGGGCAATTTCCAGGTGTCTTTTATTCTTTTAAAAGTGAAAAACTGAAAATTAAGGCTTTGCAAAATGTACTTGATACATATCATGGCAACACCCTTTTTCTAAACCTCCTGGTTTGGTATATACAGTAGATTGCAAACTTGAGCTTGTACCTCCACTGTTTTGGCAGAGAATTTTTAAATGTAAGGTATGTACATTAAGTTGAAGACTGATGAATTTAGCTAGTATGCACTCTGAGAGTAATGATTTCTTATCGCTTTGTCCCTATTTCCAGTCAAACCTGTATTACAGGCCTTGCACACATTAACATGATAAGAATTTTGTCCATATGTAATTGAATTTGTGAACCATATGAAAGACTGTGAATATTGCTGAAAGGAATTCTTAGCAGGTAAATGAAGTTATGCCCCATTCACACTGCAAGTTAAACCAGCTTAAATTAAACCAGATTTTCGAATACGGCCTTCTGATTGGCCAATCCAGCGAGTCCAGTCATTTGATTGGTTGAAATTAAACTGGTTTAAATAAAGCTGGTTTAATTGTGTCAGTGTGAATGCAGTGTTAATCTGTGTGAGGTCTGTACTGTATAAGGTGTTTTGAAGGTTCCTGAAATGTGGGTGGAGATAGGGTAATTTTCTATGAAACTTCGTTTATCAGATAGATTTCAGAAAATGTTTTGTTTAGCTTGTTTGGCCCTTCTATGGCCTGGTAAAACTTCTTACCAAAGTTTACATGAAAAATGCTCATATTTCTCTTACATTTTGAGCAAGAAACTCAGTGTGATATTGTTAAAAATATCTAATTCTTGCATAGTTGTGCCTACAAAGGTTATACAAGTTACTGTAAATGTCGCATAACTTTAAACTGTGATACTTTGTGGAGTATTGTTTGTGCCAAGGGACTGAGTTTGTCTTATGCCAAGGGATCAGTTTTTCATAACTCCAGTATTTGGTAGCTGTTAACATGATACCAGATTTACATTAAAGTTTTAAGACTAAAGGCTTCATAAAGTTGTGATTGGTCTATCGCTTCCTGTCTCTCTGTTTCCCATGTCTCCTTCCTCCTTGTGGTCCCCTGACAAATGCCCAATCAACAGTGATGTTTTGACCCAATAACTCTGTGCCATTCAGTGCCTCCAAAGCATTTTGTGCTTCCTTGAATGTTTCATACTCTACAAGAGCATATCCTTTCAAGAAGCCAGTCCTCCGATCTAGGTTTAGGTGAGCATTTTTTATCTCACCGTATTCAGCAAAGACGTCACGTACATCATCTTCTTGTGCCTCTTCATGGACATTGGTTACAAACAAAATCCATCCTTCAACTGAACGCGCAGGCCCTGAGCCACCTTCTTCCTCATCTTGTATTGAATCATAGGTCTCTTTATCTTGCCTGGAACAGGGGAAAAAGGTTGTACAATAAACTGAATTGGTGTTTGCTGATAAAGACAATGGGATTCAAAAATCTTAGAAAAGGGAAAGGGAAGGCCTCCCCTGGGATTTTTCATGCACACCATGCACATGACAATTGATGTATTTCATCTTTTCAAAGTTTGAATAGCCTGTGCATTAGATCAATTTTTGGGGCTTAAAAGGCAGTGCTAGTACTTAGGCTAGTAGAAATAACAAAAAACCTCTACTGCCTTCAACCATATAGACCATATAAATTATGAAATTTCTGATTTGAGTTATCTCACTTTTTCCCAAATATGCAGCATCCCATTCTCCAGTCCTGCTCTTTTCAGTTGCTCTTCTGGTTAGCAGCAAAGGCCTATGCATATGACATCGATATAATGTAAATGATTTTTGATGAGACTAACGATCTCCTTTTAGCTTTGCTTGATATTTCTTTATTTCGTTTCTAGCCTATTATACTATATTTTTGTTTGTGTTGCTTCCAAAAATAGGCCTAAACTCCATCGGTCCTCTCTTCTCTGGTGGTGCAGAGATGAAGCAGTATATTACCTCGAGGATATATCCTTGAATCCTCTTCCTTTTCTTTTAGTCACAGATGATTTCAGTTTCTTCAGGCCTTCGTCCCCTTCATCGTCATGAAAGTCTTGATCATCAACATCAATGTCTATAACGTCGGCCATTTTGAAATCAGAATGCTGAAGCATGTACAAATGGCGCAAGGAAGTATGGGATCGGTATGGGAGATAGGACAACATTGGGTAAAGTAGTTTTGCATTGTTCTTTTGCTAAGGTTCGGTGATCTTTAAATAAAGGGAACGGGTTACGGGTTAAAAACCCTTTGTGAAATCCCTTATCATTTGGACTCTTACCCCCTCACTAAGCTTTGTCTCACTCTGCCGCTGAGAAATTCTTTCAAGGATTAAATGGAGAAATTGTCCATGGTTTTTGCAGAAACGAACACACAGCAAAGGATGTGACTTCTAAAACAGAACATATGATCTAGAAAATGGACATGATTATTTCTTACAAGCACAAATAATGAAAACGCCTTTAATCATGGAACAGCACGCTAAAGATCCATAGATAACCATGATCCTTTGCGACACAAAATAGACTTTAGTCATAGGCTCAAAATGGGTCTGTCAAACAATGCAGTTCCGTCCTTTTTACACTTTGGTACTGTCAAACATTTAACAGGCATTTGAACATCTCCCTTTCAGTAGTTCTGTGACATTTGGAGCTCGCCGAGGTGTTTATATGGCCTTGAATGATGCCAGCGGCAGTCAAATCACAATGCCTCTTGTCTAGATTCAGCACTTCGCTCAATCTCTGTCTTCTCTTTCTCTTTGGTTGCTTTCACTTCTTCCAGCTTCTCCACCACTTCTTTCAAGAATCTGATGTAGGCACATGCATGCTTCAAAGTGTCCAGTTTGGAGGTTCGTCTCGGTTGTACACTCAAAGTTGGGACGACGTCCTTGAGCTGTGAAAAGGCCTTCTGTTCATTGGCTCTTTGAACGCTTCTTATTTTGTTTCGTTGCATTTTGACAGTGTTGTATGCTTCTTCGTTCTTCGCTTTTTGCAGCTCTATTTTGTCTAAAAAGACAAAGACGTCAATAAAATACCATTCACTTCTGCAGCAGCCAGTAGGTATAGTATGGGATTTGTGTATGCCCTGCATAGATAATAGAACAGTGACTGTACTCTATGATGCCCTGTGACATTCCTCAAGAAGTCGTGACAATCGCAAACAAAAAATTATACTTTTAGCACAGTTATACTTTTATTATTTGGGTTAGTTATGCATTTTTTGTTTAAAACCACTTTGCAACTTTAAAGCTAAAACGCCAAAATTGAAAAGTTTGTCAATTTTGGGTTGACCTCTGATCGGTTCTCGTTTAGTGTGTTTCTTCAGTTTCACGAAGAGGCTGTGGTTTCGTGTGTTGCAAAATGAGCGTATCTTTTATCTCGCCTGTCCAAATTAAGGAGTTTTTTTGGCGAAGACAGGCTGTACAATATTCACCAAATTTTTGTTGTTGATACTCCTCGCCAGTGCGTCTGATATACTTACCTTTGAGAACACTTTCATTGTTCTTTTGGACGACATAATTATGGCGAAATGTGACCGTTTTTGGCTGAACCGTGGTCGTTGTAGAATTCTGCTGGTCACTGGCTACTTTCTTTGATTCATTTTTGGCTTCCATAGCGATTTTTGTGTCAATTCTATCTACTTGTCTCTCGGGTCAAAAGGTGCCGTCCAGTCGAACTTTCTTTCTTGTAATTGTTGATAAATATTAAACTGTCAAATGAGTTAATCAAAACTTGCAAAAAGTTCACTAATGAAGGAGCATGAAGCCATGCAGGACAGTTTTAGGCCAGGGGGTAAAGAATGGTCCTAAATCTTAACCCCAGCAAAGCCAGGATTTGGAAACCCGCTGTTTGACCGTGGATGGAATTTTCATAACATTTTTGTATAGTTTTCTTGTGTTGAAAATCAACCTTCCTTTGCGATTATCGCTAAAGTTTTGGGATACACTTATTTTCATAAGAAACCAAGAATTTACTGAAAGTTTCTTGAAATTCTCAGATTTTGAGTACTGCAGTTCTTAGTTCTTACATGAATGCCACGTTAAATGCCTATGAATCCCCACATAGTTTTCTTTAGTACTTGCGCGCAAAATATTGTCCTCTTATTACAGTAGAAACCCGTATAAAAGAACCTGTGCTTATTGGAACCTTGTGGCTGATATGTAATGCTTAATTTAAACCCTCGGGGGGTAACTTAGTACTTTTCATGGTACGGGGACGTACCATTTTTTAGGGGTACTTTTTTGAAACCGTTACGGAATTATGGGTAGCATCTTCACAATTTTTGGACATTTAACGGATTATGGGTGTCCTATTCAGGGGATTTTTCGTAATTTCCGGAATTATGGCCCAGATTTTCATTCGATTTACGGAATTATGACCCTAAAATCCACCAAAATTTATGGAATTATGGGTACCAATTTTTCGGGCAAAATGACACGTCCCCGTCAGAAAATAGGTCGAGATACCCCCCGAGTTTAAACCCCCTAAATAGGAACTCCCAGAAGCTGAAACCATGTCTGGTTCTTATAAAATAGGTTTTTTCAGGTCTTCGTAATTCCTCAGAATTTTCGAGAATTCTTTTGGACATTCTGATCACAATTCTTCAGTGGTACAAAATACTATCAGATTTATAAACAAGAATTCTAACCTAAATATCTTTGCCATAATATGTCTGAATGTGGTATGCATCTATATTTGCGATGTTCGATGTGAACTCTTGTGTCGAAATACGTAGTGTATCACCCCCGGTAAACAAAGAACTTGAGTTGGAAACCCTTGCAAAATAAGGGTCGTATCTGCAAGGTCTGGATTTCATTTGATCAATTTTGAAAACTTTTCCAACCAACTTTGATTAATTCTTTAAAACTGAAATGATATTGAACCTAGATGGCCAAAATTTCGAGAAACTGTAGTACTAGTACCATGTCTGAGAAGTATTAAGAAACTTTTAAAAGTCAAAAACATGTATGTTATAGCAAATATATCGTTGAACCCCATATCTGCAGCAGTGTTAGCGACTACATCAGTAATTCTGCGTTCAAAAGATAAGAAACCAATTTAAGAAAACTTTTTAGTACTAAAATGGAATTTCATGTTAAATTAAGAATCTTTTAGTACTATGGCCTGATCTTAGTTTCTTGAAAAAAACGTGTATTTGAATGAACATAAAGAATGCATATTTAACTAAGAGAGCGACTTATATTTCAAATTTTCCAACCTCCCAATTATTATGATGTTGAACCTTTTTGAACCCCCTATTATCCTCACCCCCCCCCGTTTATTGAGTATTCGAGAGTGCATATCTGACGAATCTGACTTCCTTGTTCAGGGCGGAAAATGGGCAGGAACATGACGAAAGAAAAGAACGAATTTTGATAAAAACATGCTGTAATTCGAATGTAGCTGTAAAGTTAAATATGTACAAGTTATGAAACTCTTTGCATAGAATTACTAATTATGGGGTTTTCAACCCAAGGATGTTCCTCGAATGAGATCGGCATTGTATATATAGCTTATTATTCATACCAAAGTCAGGGGGAAGGTTTCAAGGTAAGAGTTCATGGAGGAATGCAGGTTTATAATTTTCTCAACTCTAGCTTTTTGGTTCAATATGACAAAATGCAACAAACTATGATAAAATTTCTACTGTGGACTATTTTACGGAACAAGCAGGCCGATGATACGATTGCGTCAATGATGGTGCCGAAAATTTTTACCGTGATCCTTTGCATCTCGAACAATTTCAATAGATGATTACACTAAAGATGGAGGCGAGGAACATTTTACCAAGATGCATCGCGTTCGAATTAGGAATCATTAACTAATCTATAGGGATTCGATTATAGACCGCAATGGATCTTGGAAAAAAGTTCATCGGCGTCTTTTTTGGCGCAGTCGTCTATTGACTCGATTGGCTGATTTACCATGCGACACAAAGGATGGTATGGTGACAAATTCCGTGGCGCTATCTTTAGCTCCATTATCTATCGGCTAAAACTGAAAATGTCGTGTATGCTAGGTTAGCTGCATTTCTTTTTACTTAGAAGAACAGGAATCCTAGACTTGCTCCAAGTTGCCCCAAGGCTATTTCCTTTATCAGTATCTTACAGAGAACATAGCATCATTAAAGGAAATGCGAAGGAGCGAAATTGGAAAAACGATTTTTGTTCCCCGCACCTCCTTCAATGAAACTATTCCCTCTATCAAGAGAAGAAATAGACTTGGAGCAAGTCTACTGGAATCCCGATTCAAGCTGTGTTCGTCTAAGACTGTCACATTATGAGTATATCTGCACTCCGTAGAAACAACTTTGGATAACTTTCGCTAACACATTGCAAAACAGAACATCAATTTAAAGTTCACATACAACTACCAATAAAGTGTGTTGCTAATAAAGTTCGAGACACCTGACAACCATCCTCCACCGCTTCCATTCGTCCTGGTATCTGTCCTTGCAACGGTCTGAAAAGAGAAATCACAGAATGATGTCTATTCCCTACATACTGACAAAGTACAGTGAATATGCTACTTTTCAACCAATCAAGTGCGTTCGACTTTTTCATATGAAAACGATACGAAATCATGTCGTTGTCTTTGCCTTACACTGAAATCTTTTCATAACTGGCGCAAAATGAAAACCTTCGATCTAAATAACGGCACGAGTTGACAACGACATCAATATTTCAGTGTAAACATAACGGAGAATTTTGTTACGGACTGAATGAAAGACGGCAGATTATTCCTTTGTCTCTCTTTGAATCGAGAATAAATTTTTTTCCGTTTTCAAGCGTTGATGTTGGAATGTTTCATGCCGTTTATCTCAATAGTTTTCATTTTGTGCCAGTTATGAAAAGTTTTCAGTGTACACTTCAGCTATTCTGAAGAAGAATCTCAATCGAACGATACTTTGCTACATTTTAAAGAATATTCGAATGTGCACAATTGTGATAGAAGCTCTAACGCCACTCGATCGAATCTCGTGTATAAAAATGTATAAAAATAACGCTCGATCCAGGCGCTTAGCATAGGTTCCAAATTTTTAAATCGGGCAAACAGGGACAGAGCAGAAATTGCGTAAAATGACGTCATCAAGCAATCTGATATAAGGAAGTGTTTCAATAGATAAGGTTTTTGAAAGGATAAATCAAGAGTTTAAGACCCAAGGAAGAAAATACGAAGTGTTGGCTAATTTCCGGGTCTGTTGCAGGGAGCTAAGGGGGCTCAAAGTTGCGATAATTTTGCGCATGCGTGCGCAGTTTCTGCTCTGTCGCAAACAGGCGGGTATAAAAATCTATGATCTATATCTTTTATCAACTGAATGATTTGAAAGGAACTTTAGTCACTTTTCTATAAATCTACAGTCGAACTTTTCAGAAATTCTCAATATTTGTCGAAATGACAGCCTATTTTGTATTTCATCTCACTTTAGGATGTAACGTCATCAAATTTCTAAATCATAAGTCAGAAGAATGAAAAAATGTGCTTCATGCCGTATTGTAGACATGCATAAATTTGATCCTTTGTCAACAGGTTGAGAAATTAAGACAATTTGAAGTTTTATCTCTTGAATTCTTAAAAAAGACGAAAATACTGTAATTCTGGAAATATTGAAGTTTGCAGAAAATTCCAACGGCAGATTTAAGGTGTTATAGCTAAAGTTTCTTTGAGTCCATTCAGTTCAGAGAAACAGATCACAGAATTTTACTCCCACCATTTTAAAGATTTGAAACCTATGCTGGATTAGCGCTGCCTGTGAGAAAGCTCTGTATTAAGCGCCCCTTGTGTAACTTGATGCTAATGAAATAGGTGAATTTTTTGGTGTTTTAGTCAATTTCTTCTTACCATATTTGAAGGCGTCACATTTTCTTCATCTTCTGGGAGATAATCAGGCAGTTCTTTCTTTTCACCGTTGGCTGCAGCCATCGCTGGGCCTTTGCCAAGTGATAAAACAACCTGGAAATAAAACATGGGCGAATGAAACGACAGCTTTGCTTATTAATAGCTGAGATACTTTCGACTTTTCACTCGACAATGCTCGACAAAAATCAAGCAATGTCGGACATTGTAGAGCAAAGGGTGGCCAAATTTTGTCCTATAGCTTTAAATGCAGTGAGAATAGAAAACTACAAAGAAACGTAGCATAAACAGTTAATTAATCATTGTTTATTGGCAGTTATTTGAATATCTTGATCGAAAAGATTTGTTCCTTGAAGAGTCTCTTGCAAACAGTTCACAAAAGGCAGCACCTTTTAAATTTGGTTCACAGCTGGTTTTACCATTGTTCAATCTGTGATAGTTCCAACAAAGAAAACAGATATTTTGCATTCCATGGTTTGGTTTATTCCTATTTTCATGGTCTACTACATGCCGAGATACCTGATGCAGAGGCATGCTTTATAAGAAACAAAACAATAGCACCCACCTCTTCGCCAGATTCATTCTTGACGATTTGTTGAGCAGACATGATCTTTGTCTCAGAAATTGCCTCACATAGCTTCTGAGCCTGTACATTGGCTTTGACTCTCACGGTGCATCTTGCTTTGGTTATGTTGAAAGTGAAGCTAATAACACCTTTTACTCGCAGTAATTGTTCTTCGCAAATCTTTCGTGTTGCTTGATGAAGCCCTCTTATTTGCAGTGTGATGACCTTTGCTCGTCCGTTGGATGTGCCAAGGCCAAGATAATTTGCAGTCCTATCTGAATTTGATGATCTATGGTAATGAGGTAATGATGAAAACATATGTAGTTTTTGTATTTACACGATTTGTAAATTAAATCGGCATTATATTATTATATGCCCCATTCACACTGCAAGTTAAACCAACGTAAACTAAAACAGGTTTCGAATAGGATCTTCTGATTGGTCAATCCAACAAATCCAGTCATTTGATTGGTTGAAATTCAAACTGCTACTTAATTTAAAGCTACATTACCTTGTCGTTCTATTTCCAAGTAAAAGAATTTGTATTTCACTAGCAATCTTTTTCACTTCACCATCCGACCTGTCGAAAATACATAGACGGTTGTTAAGATGTAATAAAGTAAAAGGCAAAATAATTTGACAGACATGTTATGATGCTTTTTTAGGGTCGGTTAAGCTGATTACAGTCAAATCGGAAGAAGTGTACCATGTAAATTCGCAAACAATTTGAAAATAGATTTTCATGATTAGATGATTATTCAAACATTCATTTATTGTCTGAATCCGCTTTGCTTCCGTCACGCGGAGCATAGTGGATTACCATATTAGGACTTCTTTCCCCTGAAACCACTATCAATGAGATTATTCAAGGATTTTGTCAAGCAAAGAAAACAAAATTGGATAAAGATACAGCTCTATTTGGAACATTGGAAATATAGGACTACACTTCTTCTGCTGTGACTGTAAGGTTATACCTTCAAACATTTTCAGGATCTAAGAAATACATACGAGAAACATGTCCAGTAGATCAAGGCTGTTTTTAAAAGAGGACCTTTATGTAAAATCATACATAGCTAATAATAGAGAATTTAAAGAATATAGAATGCTCATATGAAGTTTCGCTTTTGCTTCATCAGAAAACAGATTTCTGATGAAGCGAAAGCAAAATGTCATAGGATGAAGGAAAAGCGAAACGCCATATGAGCATTCATATTTTTTAAATTCTTTATTATATTTATATAGTCAATAGAAAGGAGCTTATAATTTACCATAGCTAACAATATATACCTACAGTATTCAAAGTTAACTAATCTAAATCAAATGAAATTGAAATCTGTAGTCAATTTACTGCTGAAAAGAAGTTAAGCAGCTCACTTTGATGTCAAAGCTTTAAGACTTTCCATCATTCCAATTTCTTCTCTCATTAACTTCCTATTTGGTGTATGTTGAGCAAGAAGAAGCAATGTCTGGAAACAAGAATAAAATGAACAAGAAAACTCATCATTTGAAACAGTCATTTTGACATACTTTTGCTAAATCACAATTTAACCTCAAGAACAACTTGCAGAATGATTATCTGACCAACTACTGTAAATAATTTTTCCCGATCTTCATGTAGAGTGTTGCAATGAGCTGTGCACTGCAATGATTTCATTAGCCTATTGCAATTATTTTCATTTTCATTTGGGACCATTGATTCTTTTTGCAACACTTTGAAAAGCTTACTTGTTGGGGGAGACAAAGTGCTGACCTTATTCGTTTGACACTTTGTGTTTTAACTGTGTTGTAAGTGAATCAATATAGTTGTTGAGGAGACGAGATCGCTTTTTCTGAGGACATTAATGTGTCCACCCCCCGTGCAGTGGGTTAAAGTCATGTGCCTGTCATAGCTTCACCTCCAAATGCTACTGCGCATGAGCTTTAACCCACTGAACGGGGGGGGGGGGGGTGGGGGGAGGTGGAAACATAAGTTTTCTTGGACAAAGGATGTCTTGTCTCCCCAACAAATAGGGGCTCATGACATGTATCTTTATCCATCAAGACTTTTTGCACATAGTTGGGCATGATAAGTGGAAATAGCCTAATGTGTTGAAATCTGTTGTGATTTAGCCGGTAATTCCTAAATTGCATCATTGGGTAGTGCTTGGGTAATTTTGTCACTGACGTATATAGCTCAATTTACACACAGTTATTGCAATTTTCCACTATTGTGGATCCATAGTGGGTGGCCTAAGCTAGCAATGGATGCACAGTCTTCATAAAGCCTCATTTCAAGGAGGAAATTTATAAGTAGTGTAGCAAGATGTTTAGCAGCGATCATGTGGCTTTGTGATGCTTGTTGTCGCAATGTGTGCCAAATGCAGTTTACAAATGTTGCAGTTTTGTATTCACATAGTCTGTGTTAAAGACTTGCATGTTGTAGTAGCATGTCAGAAAAAGCTTATTTGAGTATGATGCATACATGCTTTTGCATCATCTAGTTTTTGACATAATTTCTTTTTGCTAATACATTTTCACAACCCTATCAGAAGTTGAATAAAGAATGAAATGCAGTCATCATCAGCACAAAATCTATTGCTCTGTTAATTTTTCTTTTAGAGCTGTTTGTAATGTAATGTAATGAACTTTTGTAATGAACAGAAGGTGTTTTGGCACAGTGGTGTAATCAATCCTCTGACTTTGGATCCAGAACAGACAGGTGGAGTGGGTTCAATCCAGATGGTAAAGTTTGGTCTGCGTGGGGAACGTGTTCCCCGCGCAAAAATTTCTGGCTTGTTTTCTGTCTGCGCGAAATTCTTTGATAGACCACTTTCTGCACAGAATTTTCAACCAGTTTGCTGCGTTACCTGCGCAGTTTTCAAAAAAGGCTTGCAATTTTTTTTTCTGCCCAGAATGGAGTGGTTTCAATACAATCCTTGCACCTTTGCTCGTCGTTTGGATGGTTGATGAAGCATGGACAAGAATAATGCGAGAGACAGTTGAGGCAAGGGGCTCTTGGAGTAAGGCTAAAATGGAGATCTAGGCGCAAATGCAGTATTTAGCATTAGAATCCGCGCACAAATAGTTTGGGATAGAATTTCTTCTGCGCAATTTTTCGGAGTTAAAACCAGTGTTCTCTGCGCTTTGAAAAAACTTTACAGTCTGGGGTTCAATACCTAATAGGACCCAACCACTTGAATGTCATGACCAGGGGTTCACTGGCAGGATTAGCACATGGCTACTTTTTTGCGATTCTCAGTGCCTGGCACTAAAACTGACAACTTCATCTTCTTCTTCATCTCCACAAAAGGTACACATCAATTTATGGTTGTCTTCTGATTCATACTTACTTTCAAGGCTGTTACAACAACTTTGTTTTCTTGGTTGTCCAAGAAAAGTACAAGTCCTGGCAGACATCCTTGGTCCTGAAAGATCAAAGAGGCTTAATGAGTCCCTCATGAACACACATACACACAGCTACCTACCGAGGATATTTTTGATAGAATAAAGGAAAATTGGGAACATAGGTATCATACAGAGCAAAACATAGGATGAAACAAAGACTGATCTGATCAAAAGTAAAAACATTAGCGTTGGTGGGACAGCTGCAATTACCAAAGTCCACATTCATGTTTTCCATAGTTTGCTTAGGCCCAAACAGCCAATTAGGCCATCAATTTTGTGGACAAATAATACAAAGACGACCTGGGAGCGAATAATTCAAAATTTACCTTGACAATACCAGCTCTATTTCTAGGATTTGTAGCAAGCGAGTGCAAATGCTCAACAACAGCCAGGACATCCATATTTTCTTGAAAACAGCGATCAAAGTTTGAAGTAAGACGATGCGGTGTGAAGCGTCTCTGTTTCTCTACGTGGCGTGGCAACGGTTGGAAAACGATGCATGTTGACGAATTCGAATTTTGCACCAATTAACCTGATTGGGCGATTTGAAAATTTCAATCGAAATATGATTGGTTGGATTTTCAATGAAGTAATCTGATTGGCTGATGATGCATAGATTTTATCCCAGACCCCATATGGGAAGCAGATAATTTTCAAACTGCTGATTGCATATGGCTGCCATCTCCATCTTGCTGTGGGGAATAGTTTTTATGGAGCAATCGATAGAGTACATCCGCGGTGCTTTGCAGTCTCTTGTCTGGGATAAAGGTAAAGAAAAGGAGAAAGAAGCTGCTGATGAGGTTAGTATGATTCTGCAGTTTTGCAAGGAATTACGAGTGTGTTGTAACGTAAACATTGAAGCTATATCGAAGAGTGCTGCACTTAGGCCTACCTACTTAATTCTTTGCTAGCTAGACCTAGGGTAGCCCCAAAAATAGGTTGGTCTTTTTCTGCGGTATACTGAGGGAAAATTGACGAATAATACATACTTGCATACTGACCAAGTAAAACAATGTCTCAGTAAAATTTTGGCTACAGTACACCTGCTAGTGGCCCTCCACTCACTGTATGTAAACGGTCCGGTGGGTTGGTCAGGCCTAACTAAGGCCTGTACCTAGTAGAAGTAGAAAAGTAGCAACTGAAGACCAAAAAATATTGATTTCCACAAAACTTGGGCTCACTAGCTATGCAGGCAGCAGCAAAGGAATCATCCAGAAAAATGAAGATGCTGTTATCTTGAAAACAAAATAGGAGTAAAATAGGTGAAAAGGTGCATTTTTCAAAAATGCCCTCCACTCCAGGTGCACATGGATGTGGACTTGCCCAAGTCATCCTGTAAGAAAGAAAAAGAAAACTTGTCATGAACAGCTCACAGCTTGATGGCCAGGCGGTTTTCGGTACGACAGGTGGCACATTTGTCATGATGTTTGACAAGATACTGCTTTTCCCAGAAGTGAAATGAAGGGGGCAAACCAACACTGAAACACATATATGTCAAAGCAAACACATGCTTTATATTTGCATCATCACTCAACAGTGCACCTATGTGTTACAACTGACCCCCTGGCTTTCAAATTCCTTGTGGTTAGGTGCTGTTACAAACATTGGGTCAAGTCAGGTCAGACATCCTTATGAACCAGGTTTGAACACATGCATGATTTGGCCTACGCATAGTAGCGAGTGAAAGCAATTTGAAGGTGTAAGCTGTAAGTAGACTTTTAAATAGCTGAGAGAGATGCAAAAGTAACAAGAGAGCTTTTGTTATCTCATACGAGAAGCTTTTATTTTAGCTGCCAGTAGCGAGTTTGACACAATTTCATAGTTGCGAGTTAGTGCCAGTTTACAACTGACACTTGGGTTGTTACTGTTTTACATCATTACTGTTCTATGAATATCATATAATAAGAAAATTTGTCACAAGTTGCCGCTTTCTTTCTTATAAGACAACTTAGGCAAGTCCAATGTGAATGGGGCTTCAGAATGTTTTATGAAATTGTTTTGTTAGCAATGCTAAAATTGTTTGTTGTTTTTCAGGAAACAGCAATTGATGTGAAAAGCCCTGTCCCAAAGCCTTGGTATAGAAGATCAAGAAAGAGTATTGTAAGAATGATTGGCAGTAAAGTATTTTGGCAAACACAAGATAATGGAAGAAGAAGAAGATTCAAGAACAGAAGTGTTGTTAGAATGCTTGCCAGTAGATTGCCACTGAAGCCTACCAAGAGAGCATATTTTGAGGTATGCTAAACGTGACTTTGAAGCTAAAATGATCCACTGATTCGTAAGAACTTAAAAGACGCTGCCTTCCCAAACTAGTTTGTTCAAATGGGCATTTACACTGGACCTCAGATCCAATCCCATATGGATCTGCTATCTGTAGCCAAACTGCATCCCTTTCAAAAGCGATCCCATTTTGATCTGATCCCAACAGGGTCTCTTGCTATTTTGCAATCTGCCAGCATCAGATCCACACAAGAAGTGATGTAGAACATTGAAAAGCTTTTGTTGCAGCAGTGGTGGAATATCCTTCATGCAAAGGAATATCAAACCACAATTCTCCCTTCCATATGTTTTTGGTGCCGGATTTCAGTTGAATTGCACTTCTACTATGAACTAGAAGAATTGCTCTTGAAAGTTTCCTGGGATCACAAAACTGTGCATGAAAAGAACATTTTATATCCAAACATTGATTTTCTTTTATTCTTTCCTTTCTTTATTTCTTCCTGCCTTCTTTATGTTTTCAATCTTTGTTGTCTCCTTTACCCTATTCTTGTTCTATCCTTCATTCCCTTATTCTCATCCTCCTTTTTCCTTTTATTTTTGCTCGCCTCCTTTCATCATTTCCTTTTGTTACCTTCCTCCAGTTCTGCTTTCTCTCTCTCCTCTTCCTTTCCTTCCAGACAAGCAAGCTTCCTGCAAGGCTGCTTAGTGTCACACTTTTTCCACCTCTGTGTTGAAGTTTCAAAGAAATCATAGTCCTAGTGGGAATGTTGCGCCCTTTCTTGCTAGGAACGGCATAGTTTTCCTTTCTCCATTCTATTTTAGCTGTTTTTGTTGCTGTATATTTTCAACATTCGAGGATATAAAAAATTTCAATGAACACAATTAGAGACAAAACAAAAAGTCTAAGAGCACAAAATTTCAAAGCAATTAATGCCAACATGCTAAAAAAGCGTATTGAAGTCTGCTAGGAAACTATTGGGTTGTATTTAAATGGGTCTGATTTCATTCCATTCCTTGTCATTTCATTTGGATCCATTTCGTGCAAAAAAGGTCTCAGGATATGACTGAAGGCATATGATTCTTAAGTTTGATAAATCAGGCTTCAGGTTTTTGACCTTGCTGAGCTGAGTTAGAAAACCTTTTATGATCAGGTTTATCTCAATATTTTCAGTCATTACAAAAGAAGGCATTTGAAGGCCATGTTAGTTTGAAAGTCAGCTGTTAGAAAGCCTGAAAAGCATGAATTTTGAGAACGTGAAGATTGAAACGAGAAAGTGCTAACTTGACACTTTCTTTCACTCTGCATAATCCTCATTTTAGAACTGTGAATGAGATGTTAGTTTAATTTCAATATCTCGGTTAATAGCTTATTATTCTAAATGATATGAGAGGGCTGATTATGCTTTCTGGGCCATTTTCCAGCTCTTTGGCAAAACTTTGCTTGAAAATTGCAAATCCGTATTGTTTTTAGAGCTGCAGGGAAAATAATACGTGAAACTCTCAACTTTGTACTGTTTGAAGAATTACAAACATTTTGTTTTATTGTTAAAGAGCAAGAAATTTGGCTGCAGTGGATCTTCTAAAAGAGAACATCCTGCATTGTTTGTTGTTTGGAGATTCCTTGTCCAACCTCTTGGTGTTATCAATCTTAAAACAGAAATATATCAGAGAGGATAGCCTGATAACCAGACCCAAGTTCAAAGTTGGGTTTGGTTATCAGGCTACAGAGAGGAAAGCATATAAGCTTACCAGCACCTGTACAAGATGCAAGGCTTAAATCATACAATCATTTGTGATAATCAATATTTTGAGGGTAATATTAGCCAAACCTTTCTTTCACAGATATTTGCAGAATCACAAAGAGCTGTCATGGACAAAGCACGTACTTTTGTGGAAGAGAATCTGAATACTGTGAAATCGCACATGACTGAAATAGGACTTGCAGATATGGGTTTATTTTCGTCATGGGACGGCTTCGAAGTTGAGTCAAAAGCAAACAAAAGTGGCATTGTCACACGAAATACACTTGAGAGTTCGAGTTTTAGTCTGAGCCATATCAGCGATGTGTCCAGTGAGGAGATAGCTGCACCACCGAGGGTCGTGAAAAGAGGGAGGAAGCTAAGAGAGAAGGAGACATCACAAAAGAAAATATCAGCCTTGGAAGATGAGCTAGCAAATCTAAGAGCGCAGATTGCAATGATTGTAACGATCCAAGACCAACAACCAAAAGGTAGAGTACTACAATTTTTATGCGGTACTGGGCCATGGATCTGCTTGGTAAATTAGAGTCCAATTGTTTCTGATAGAAAAGGCCTTGGATGCTTTTTTAAAAATTAGAAAAACTTACTTGCTTTTTGCAGCATATTAATCAAATGTTTTGCTGCGGATGAGCTTATTTGTGTAGAATTGGCAGATGATTTAACCAAAGATCCAAGTTTTGTACACGTTTTAAGTTAACTTTGTCAAAGCTTTTGGAAACAGAGCGCTCTGGTACGCCTTTTGTGACACTTTAATTGGCTCCTGGGGAGGGGTAAACAACATGTTGACGGTACGGGTATGTGCTGCCCATATGGGTTGGCTTTGGGCCCAAAATTTTCTACACAAGGGTCCTTTTTCCCGCAGATTTTCTTTTAACATGTTTGACTTTGGCTGAAAATTCGCCAAAAGCTGTTGATAAAATTGGTAGTTTGAAATTAATCATAAAAGTTGGTCTGAAGGCAATTAAAAGCGGGCACCCTTCTGCAAACCGTGTGCAGGACCCTCGTTGGCTCCTTTGACAATTGTCACTCTTAGTAAATGGGGTCTTAAAGCATACCAACATGTGCTTCAAGATAGAACTGGATGCAAATCTTGGTTTCTATATGCTTTAACTGAGCATTATTCAAAGTAATTTTCAAATCCTGCGATGATTCATCAATTGAATTCTTTTCATGTAGAGGCCTTAGGGACCCTCTCCAAATGTTCGCATCAAATTCGTATAGGGAATTCGTAGCATTATATGATATTGATACGATATTTCATTAACCGCATACGAATTAATTCGTATCATCACCTTTAAGAATTCGTATAAATTCGCATGCAATTCGTATATGATTCGTATGCAATAGACGATTCCGCAAAAGATGGCAGACCTCATTTCACGCAATGCATGATAGGAATATGCCCCCTAGTAACGCATAGCTACCAAAACTTACAACTGCAGCATAAAATCTTGACCGCAGCTACGATAGATTTAGGCCGTCGCAACTTCATCGTGACATTTACACTCTCATAAGCCTTCGCTAGAAATATAAAGTAACAGTTTGCTTTCCAGCTATGTCAAGATGTAGTGGCCGGCTGTTTTCATTGTTTCGTCAAGATTTTCAAGAAGATTTTGACCTTGTTTACATAACTGATTGGAGAGGTGTTGAAGAGATCCTGAATAAAAAGTTCTGAAAGCATTCGAAAAAAGAATGAAGTGTTGTAAATTCTGTTCTCTTGAGATTGCATAGCAAAAGTATTGCAAGTATTGCAATGGCTTCAGTTCACTCGACAGAACACAACATTCGAACTCTTTAAACTTTCTTTCAGAGTTCTCCTTCTTTTGAGATTTCTCTCCGCCATGTCTGCTGACTCTCGACTCTACTGTTTTCAGAATTTGCATCCTTTGGTAGCAGAGGTATTTATCTGTGAAGTCCACCGTTTTCAGAAGACTTCGCAGACTTCAGGTGTCCAAAAGAATACCCGTGAATTTCACGATAAAGTTGCGACGGCCTAAGTTTATCGTAGCTGCGGTCAAAATTTTATGCAGCAGTCGTAAATTTTGGTAGCTAGGCGTTGCTAGGGGCATATTCCTATCATGCATTGCGTGAATTGAGATCCGCCATCTTTTGCGGAATCGTCTATTCGTATCAAAATCATATAGGCACATTTTCGTATGCATTCGTATGCACATTTCGTATCAAAATCGTATCAAATTCGTATCAAAATTTGTATAGAAATCAAACTATTCGTATACAATTCTTATCTTTGCTGATAGATCGTATTATTGAATCTTTTTTGGATAAAAGGTTCGCACCTAGGCCCCCTGCCCCTCAAGAAGCTAAAACGGCCCTTTTGTTTTGTATCCCATATCTAGGCAGGTATAGTTTGCAGATTAAAACTAAAATATGTCGAATAATTAAGCAATGCTATCCAGGCATTCAGCTTAATGTTATTTTTCGGTCTCCTAAAAGAATTCAGTCATTTTTTCCATTTAAAGACCGCTTTCCAACTCTCATACGCTCCTCAGTTGTTTACAAGTTTCAGTGTCCTGGCTGCCATGCCTCGTACTTTGGAAAAACATCTCGCAATTTAATTACACACTGCAGAGAGCATTTGGGAATAAACAAAGCAGGTCAGAAAATAAAAGCAAGTCCTTCCGCCATCGGGGACCATGTCAGCCAATCAGGTCATGCCGCGTCGTTGGAAGATTTCTCAGTGTTGGACAGAGCTGACAATGAATTTGATTTACTTATCCACGAAAGTCTACTTATTTTACGCGATCGTCCTTCACTTAACTCCCAACAGTCTTCTATCCCCCTAGCTCTGTTATAATTATTATTCCTTTGGGCTTGCCTTTTCGGTTTTTTTATACGTAGGAGCTGTAAACATGCACTTTTAGTTGTTTATCGTTATGAGTATAAATAGAGCCTCGTGCTTTTGAACATTTAATTCTGATGATGATACACGGAGAATTGCTTCGAAACGTCAATATAATAAACATGGACTAGTCTAACATAAACCTTATTCTAACTATCTTCTAACTATCGGACTGTCTTAACTGGAAATGTCGTAATATTCTTGGAATTGTCAAACTTGGAATGTCTTTTTTGAATATCAACATGATTATCGTCGCAATTCTTGTACTCCGTTTTTTGGTTAAGCTTCGATTTCCTGCGAATACTCCGATTACAATTCTTATCTCTTGTGCGGCTATACAAATTAAATCGTATAACACCTTTTCACGCATACGATTGAATTCGTATCAATTCGTATAAAACCTATACGATAATTTGGAGACGATCCCTTACAATTTACCATTTACGATTTTCGTCCATCGCCGATCCCTGCGATGCAACTTTCTCCAGGGTTGTTACATTGTTAGATTCTTATTTTTCGTTGCTATAGGAAGACAGATATTCGGGAGAAAGAAGACAGGTACCATTTCATGAAAGCTTTTCAATGTTTAGGTTCGTTCATAGATACTGATGAATTTTAGGGAATGGTCCAAAGCCCTGATAGTTTCTTAACCAGCATCCACAGGAAATGGTACGTAAGATGTGAAGCTGAAATATATATATAATGACGATAAACAAACAACCAAGCAAAGAATTTATAGATTTATGTAAAAATGTCCCTTTTGTGGAAATGAAGTACCCACGTCGAAGATACGGTAGGTTCTATGCAAACTTATCATTCATCTGTAAAGGCTGCACGCAAGTTAGGATACGGCTATCCTGAAATATTTCTTTGTTCGTTTTAGCTCCTGAACCAGTTATTCCAATGGCACCACCACCACCACCACCACCTCCTCCAATGATGCCAGCAACGCCACCTCCATCAAGTCCAGCAATGCGAAAACCATTGCAGCGAATTAAGGTTTGTATGCAGGCATCACCAAAGTACTTGAGCTTGCGAACAACGCTTGCAGGCACATTTCTAAATCCAGAGAATATCTGCAGGCACATTCAAAAAAGATGTTTGCTAAAGTTTTTCGCGATTAATTGGAAGGAACTGGGAAAAACTATCATTAAGATGTTAGTTTAATAAATGTGGTTTGGTTATCGTAATAAAACGATATGATAGGTCAAGAATAATGAAAGGATAAATCACTTAGACATCAATGTAATCTTTCAACATCTCACAGGGAAAACAGTTTTTTCACTTATCACAGCTCTTGAAGAACATTTATTCAGCGAAATTTTATAGAGATTGTGTTGATGTTGACCATATTGACGATACCAGAGAGTTTACAATTTCCAGAGTCCCACTTCATCAAAGTTTGCTTCTTGTGGTGCGCAAAAATAATTTAAATTCTAGATTATGTTGGTTGGAAACATTGTTTGTTTATGGTAGAGTGTCTCGATTTCCGAAACAGGTATTAAACAAGTTGACTACAGCAGTACGCTGTCAGGGATTTAAACTGAGAATTGCAGTAAGTCAAATAAATTTGGGGAGCATTTGACAGTGATCATTTGCAGGGACGTAGGAAGCATCTGAAACTTGGAGGGGCACGACACTTCGAGGGCACTTTTTTCTTAAGAAAAAGGGGGCACTTTCTTAAAATGAAAAGGGCACTTCTTTGTTTATTGCAAAATCTTTGGGGGCACGTGCCCCCAGCGCCCCCCGGTTCCTACGTCTGTGATCATTTGTTTAAAATCGTAGCTGGGGTTCGAATCTTGCAAAACTCTAATATTAACTGTGTAAAATGTTGTTGCCTACTTTATTTATGTGAAATGTCCGTAAATTTTAGGGTATGATTGCACAAGTCAAAATGGCACACGTTGTCATCTGATTACTGAAGTGACGCCTCTCCCTTAGCTAGGAGAATATCCGAATAAAAGCAGTATCTCACCATTTTAACTCAATGTGATATGTACCATGTTTACATCAGTTCTCATCATTCCAATATCATTTGATACCCTTTTCCAAGACTGATTGCCAAAAGAAAATCGTATGATTGATAATTTATTATGCATTTACTCTCGAATGGAATGTCACTATATAACCTCACACGTGTATCTTTTATTTAGCCGAAGACGAGACAAGCTCGCCTCGAAACTAATATGTTTAAGTTGATATTAATAATAAAATCAGCAATATTTTACCTTTTATGTCTTGACTAATTGGAAAGGTCGATTTAACTACGATATTGGTTTGTCTTCTCTGAAATGACCCTCAAAATGATGTTCGTCGTGGTCCTAATGTTTACGATAGAAAATGTTGTTTACTTCAATTATGTATGAATCATTTATTTCACACAGAAAGAAAACAATCTAATGAACTCGAAGGCGAAGGAAAATGGCGTTCCTGCAATGAGAGACGTGCTCGCTGGACTCTCAAGTGTCAAACTAAAGTCATCTTCTATACAAAGGTATACCGTTGGTCCTATCCATTAATAGTACCAAAAGTTTAAGTTTATAGGAATCCATAAACTAAGGTTTTCTTAAAAATTATGTGGTATTTCGTCAACAGATGTAGAAATTACGATAGTTTTAAGTTTTTTTCGACAATTATCTTTAATTCTAAACAAAGAAGAAAAACACTGATTCTGAAAAAATATTGAAAATTTCAGAAATTTCTTACGGCAAGTTTACTGTAAAATAGTTCAAGTTTCTTTGAAGCCGTTCAGTTCAAAGAAATAGGTCACAGAATTTTACACCAAGCTTGTTAAAGATTTGAAACCTATGCTAATATTTTATACAATAAAATTGTCATTATAATTGTTTTTCGCTATTTTGCTATCTTTAGAATTAAATTTCAAAATTTAGATGTAATATCAATTTGAATTGGTATTATGAATGGTGAATGGGACGACGTATAAGAGACAGACTCAACGAACATCGACGAGACATTATAAACAGACGTTCCGACACATCCGGGGTTGCAGAATACTTCTGCAGACCCGGACACTCAGTACAAGACTTGCAACTACTACCGCTACTCCAGATACATGACACCAGAGAGAGTGTTAGACGAGCCTAGGAAGCATACTTCATTGGCTTGGCCAACACTCTGTCACCTAACGGACTTAACAGAACCACAGACCGCTAACATAAATAATTCCACACTAACCGAATCTACTGGCACACTTTCCTAACCTTCCCATCTTACTCTACAGCACCACCATCATCATTATCGTTGTCATCACTTCACATTATACTACCATATCATCATCATTATCACCATCATCATTCTCATCATTATCATCACCAACTACATTATCATTATCATTACCACATAACGTAATCCTCATAACCTACCTACATAGCCTCTGCGTAGCCATCATATCTAACCAATCACATGTAGCCTCTCCTATTCAAATCGCTGTACATATTCTAATCTTCAATGTAACTATCCCATAACAGCCCTGAAGAAGTCCTGCATGGCAGGACGAAATATTGGCAAAACATATATAATCAAATAAATACGCGTTAAATCGACTCATTCTTTGCTGTTGTTCTTCGTCGTGTTGCGGTGTTACTACCTACAATTTATTCCTTATCCATCATCGCAAGCATCTGCGGATCCGACGAGCGACGTTTATATCGTGGCCTTTTCTTTTTCGATTTATCAATTTGAATCTCTATGTTGAATGTTGTGGCCGCTGGATTGCTATGAATTTCCATACTCCTTCATGGCATTGTTTTGGAACCTTTGTTCGTTTATTGTAAATTATTATGGGAATGATGAGAAAGAAATGAAATGATTAGAAATTCATTAATAAGTAGAAGCAAAGCATAGTGGTTTGTGTTCATTACAGATCACCAGGAGGCACGCCCATGAGAATGAAATCAACAGTTTCGACAACGTCATCAACAAATCCGGCAGATGTTATCGCTAATGCGTTGAGAAAGAAATTCGCCAAGGTGCGGAGGAGTATTGGCTCACCTGCCGTGGGTAAGCTAGAATTCTTGATTGGGGACTGTTCCGTATTCATTTTCTCATTTTTTTTGTTGAAAATGCCGACCGTTCATACTGCTCCGTTTGCAAGTAAACACACTATTGAAATGACTGACATTCACATTGCTCTCCCAAACCGGTTTGTTAATCCTGTTTCTCAACACAAAATTCATTGTTAGCAGTTCTCAAAACAGCGTCAATCCAGTGTTTTGAAATAGCCTTAAACGGACTTATCGTACTAACCCCATGAACTAAACGCATAAACACAAGCTCACTAGTAAGTTCAATAAAAACGTCGTATAACCGAAAACGCCTTTCGTCACACACACACGTCAGTCAGTTCGGTTAATTTGACGAACAATTTAATGATACAAACAGGCCGCTTTATGACCAGACAAACAAAAGAATTTGAACATCAGGTGTACATCACACCTGAGCCAATCATTGGCTGATCTAAATCAATAACCACCAAAGATCAGACTTTGGGACCAGCTTAAATCAATTGCAAATTGAAAAGAAAGTCTTTCTGTCAGCAGAGGAAGGGATTTCGAAGTGTAATTGACGCCGCTTCTAATAGGCAGACCTTGCCTACTCACAATTTGGAAACCCATGTTTAAGGAAAATCTGCTGAAAGAGGACCCTTGTTTAGAGAATTTTGGGCGAAATCCCACCCATATGGCTGGCACATACCTGTAACCTCAACTTGTCATGTACCTTCCCCGGGATAATTGCTGTAGATGAACTTCGAAAGAGAAATTGTGTCAACTCCCTCCTCTCCTGTTGTTAATTACGTTAAAAGCGAAAACACGGGTTTGTCACGCATCACAGCTCAATAAATGTTAACACCGGAACCAGGGAATGAAACCTGTGCAGCGAATGCGATGACTTTTGTTATTGCTGGTTTACTCTCTTATTCATTCCAGATAAAGAAAACCATCTAAGCCCTCATGCTGGATTTTCTCCATCTCCGAAGAAAGGGATTGAAATATCTGGCATTTCTCCTGTGAGTCATTGAATGTTTTCCTTAAGGATCTTTCAAGTAAAGATAGTTGAATCAGGCTTTTCAGCCTCTGTTTATGTTTTAATTTTGGGACGACTCTTTTCTTAAGAAATC
This sequence comes from Aurelia sp. 4 Dawson et al 2005, assembly GCA_964019985.1. Lineage (NCBI taxonomy): Eukaryota > Metazoa > Cnidaria > Scyphozoa > Semaeostomeae > Ulmaridae > Aurelia > Aurelia sp. 4 Dawson et al 2005. The sequence continues at coordinate 7,810,095 of OZ026511.1, read as the reverse complement.
CGTTAGCGTAGAAACAACAAGTCCAATTTAGAGATCTTTCACTCTCGAAAATACTTTAAAATTTTGGCCATTAAAGGCAAATGACGGAGATATAAGGTGACTTAAAAAAAATCAGGGGCCTGGGCAATCTAAATATGGGCTATTGTCTTCCATTAAATTTGATGATATCGAGAGATTATCAAAACAATTGGACAAATGATGGCAGACGCCCATCTTTTGTTCTATTTTTAAACAAGATGATATATAACCGTCAATTGTCTTTAAAGGCACCATATCAAAATCATATTTTCAGATGTTCATATCAGACCTTCTCGCTAAGAATTGGCTGCTTTTGAAAGTAGCTATTTCCCACGATCAGTAGGGCTATAGGATTCCCCTTTTGCTGAAATTAGCTAATTTTCATGGTATATGTCCCGTTTTCCTTTAAAAGTAACTTTAGCATACCAACTCCCCAGTTTCACACTGTCACTTTTTTTGCTTTAAGTTTTTACATAGGTCATACAGGGTTGAAAAAATAAAGTTAATTCGTTTGGTGGGTTGTGGAATAACAAGTATGCGGCTGATATTCAAAATGAACCAATAATCTATCAGTCAAAGGCTAACTTAGATGTGAAGGCTTGCTTGGCAAAGTCACTAATTAACTGGACCCAAAAATTAGAAAAATGCTAGGAGAGTTTATTTGAGAACAAGAATCCCGCATACCATTTCAAGTTTTTTATGTTGTTTTTGATTGATAAATTTTTGTTTTGAATATTACCCAAATGTTATTCCGCAACTCATCATGCAAATTAACTTCCTTTTATTCACACCGTTCCTTTATTCCACAGCCTAAATGTGTTAGCTTATCTACTTACTTGGCAGATTTTTCTGCTACTAGGTGTCCCAGAAAAAAACGCAACAGATTTGAAAAATTCCAATAGAAAATGTTACATACTCGTTATCAAACGATTATTTTTATTGAAGTCTGCAATAATTTGAATAATATTGATATGTTTTTCTGGTGACCAGAGGTAAAATCAGCAAACTTCAAAATTGCCCTCATGTCAAAACCAGAGCTAGCTACGAGATGACCCGTTATTGAAGAGAAGAAAGGGTCTACGAAAGAACGAGCGAAAACTGGCTACGGCCACTCAAGTAATTATCTTTATCCTAATCCGCTGTTCAAATAATGTGTGAAATGCGTCTCAACAAAGGCTGCATAAATTAAGTTCTATAAATCTGGAACTCGCTGTAGCAAGCTTTTGCTCATTGTTTCATAGACCCTTTCTTCTTTTGAGCAACGGGTCTAGGAGTGTCAGGTTGTAAATCATGGCTATCCCAGCAATTGCTGAAGATTACTGACAAGAATGCAAACACACACGTTAATTGAACATTAAACAGATACTTCTATAAAGATTTCAGTGAAGACACACTTGTTTTTGCTAAAATGACTAGGCCATCATTAGAGTTACACTTTCAATTGGAAATGATGAACACTGTGAGCTCCCTTGAAACAAGATAACTTATCGATCAATAAGGAATCCCTTCGTTAAAGTTTCTTGATCCAATTATGTGTTTGTCTGTAATTGTGTGAAGTTGCAGATAATGCCATACTTGTAATTTTGCAGTATCTTATGCACTAGTTTGAAACAGCATGTGTCAGAGTTTTTAAAATGTCTTGCTATTTATCTGGGACGCCCAGTCTAGATGACTATTTGAAACTAAAATTATTTTGCAGATCACATCAAGCCCTGAAAAAGGACGAAAGTCTAGAAGACGCTCAAATGCATTAACAGGAAAGACCATAATTCTGAGTCCAGTGAGGGAAAATGCAAGCTGACTGAACGAAAAAGTACCTAATGTCAGAGTCATTGCATAGATGGTATGCCATTATGTTAATACATCATTTAAATAGATTGCCAAAATTATGAAGTTTTCAAAATGTGCTTGTTCGAAAATGCCAATCCCATGAAATTTGTTGCCGGTTTGAGAAACCATCCAAATTTTATTCCACGGTTATTAATGTTTTTTTGTAAAATTGCTGGCATACTTATGACAAAAGCAGTAGCTTGGCTCCAGTGAGTCCTAGACCTCGTAAAACCAACTCCAGTGGCCTGATCTGAAAACATTGGTTCCAGATCATTAAAAACGTTGATGTAATATTCAAGGAGCTATTCAAGTGAATGACTTGAAATAGACCTTAGAATTTTTTTTCTAATCCCACTATTGAACGTTTCTAAAACCTTCAATATTTTCAGAGTAAGGGTGCTTCACTTCTCTTTCAAGATTTCAACAAATCTTTTAAAAAAATTTTAAACCATCATGATTTTTATACTATTAGACACAACATGAAATAATTTCCAAGGAAACTACACCAGGTGAGTCAAAAGAAGTTTACGCGTTTGGAGAGTTGTGGAATAAAGTGTGCTGCCAATATTCAAAACTGAAATGGTAATCTATCAATCAAAGGCTAACTGTGAAAATTTTGTTTGATAATATCACTCATCTTTAAGATGGCCCAGAAATTAGGAAAATGCTGCAAAAGAGTTTGTTTGGGAACCAAGATTCCACATTCCGTACTGGTCCATGATTTACTTGTTATCAAAATCAAAACCCATTTCTGAAATTGACAATTGCATTGAATCAGAATTTTAATGGTAAATAAATCATGGACCAGAATGGAACGTGGAATTTTCGATTCCCAGCAAACCGCTTTCAGGCATTTTTCTACTTCTTGGGCCTTAAAGATGAATGATTTTACCAAGCATAATTTTCTCATCTAAGTTAGCCTTTGACTGATAGATTAACATTTCATTATTGAATATCGGCCACATGCTTTTTATTCCATAGCCCACCAAACGCATAAACTTTTTTTGACACATCTGACAGTTAATGAATGTCTACAATAAGGCATTCAGCAAAAGTCAGTCATTCTTCTAGCTTTTGATTTAGAAATTTGATGACGTCACATCCTCAAATGAGCCAGAATATAATGTAAAATGAGTGGGAACTTGAAAAATATACAAAATTTTGAAAAGCAACACCATAGAGTTATGGATATATATGTAACGAAAGTTGGTGTTAAGCCATTCAATCAAAAGAAATTGGGCAGCTAATTTTACACCCAACTATTTACACTGATTTAAAGATTTGGCACTTATGCTGATTTTGAGCCATGTTATGAAATGGGCTTTAATTCTTGCCTGTGACTTACTCATTGTAAATTTGTTCAGTTCCAAATATTGAATTCAAAATATTAGTTTCCTAACTCTACATAATTCATTGTATTACGTTGTGACCTTTGAACCACCTAAATATTCGCACAGAATTACCTGACGTTTTCCGTAATGTCGTGGCTTGTGTCAAGATTTTACGGATTTGAGTCCGCTGCGAAGGTAAGCTATGTTACCTTTCAAACAACAGATTTGGCCTTTCATGTAATAAATGAAAGCGAGAGTGTCAGGTGTCGTCATGATGAAGTTGTACAAAACCCTTTCCAAGAATTTTTCTGTCTTCTTAGGGTACATGATGAGTGCTTTAATCAAACCAGATGTGAAAATGGTGAAAAATGTGACGTAAAGGCCTCCTGGTCACACGAAAACGGCATAGTTTTTGCCGGAAGAGTTTGAAAACGCAACTCTAATGGGCAATAGACTTGCCCAAGTCGTCATGTAAGAAAGAAAGTCTCTTCCTTTCTTTCAGGACGACTTAGGCAAGTCGAAACCGGCACATTTTGGAAACAGCATCCTGTGAATACTTGAAAATGATGAAAACAGAACATTTTCTTGACGCTTTCGGAACAAGACCGATTGATGCTTAAGGCATTTCTTTGGCATCAAGGTCTTGCGTATAACTTTTTACCGTCAAATTTTCAGCAGTTTTCAAATTGTTCCGGTATCTTGTGAACATTACCTCAGATTTCGCTACCGCCACAGTTTTCACCGTTTTCAAAATGTGCCGGCATCGTGTGAACGTATTTGGTCTTCGACTGATTCTAGTTTCCCAAGGACAGTGCAATGGGATCGAATTGACTGTCAGGATATAGGCTAGGGGCGAGAGTGTAGTCCTATCATCATATTGATCTGATAAGTTCTGCTCAGCCCAAGAGTCCAATTATCTTGAAGAAAAGTCAGGATGTAGTTTTTATGAATTTAAAGTGTTTTCATATACATTTATTATTCTGTTTCCTAGTTGTTTGAAATATTTTGAAATATTTTCGAAAATTCATTGAATATAAATTTTAGCCAACACATATCACTTATTGTTGACTTTGCCTTGAAACGGGTAAACGCGGCCAAAACGCAAAAACGCGAAAGTTTATCCAACGAATCCCTGAAAAAGTACATTCAGACATGCCCTGTCATTGAGCTGCCTTATGCCGTGTTTTTTGGGAAAACTTGGCCCCTTTTGAAAGTACCTATTTTTGGGCAAATGTAATGCTACACTCTTCCTTTTGGCAAAAATAGAGAATTCCTTGAGAATCCTTATTTCCGGCCAACAGTAAGACTTTACCTTTTGCTGTTTGGCGAAAATTGACCCCTGTTGAAGAGCCCTTTTTCATTTTAAAAAATTTTCATTTTAAATTCTTTATACACGAAAGTCCCTTCAGCCAAATAAGAAAATAAAATAAATACCTTAATTACATCAATACAATCTATATACAGTTAGAGCTAAATCATATACAGTAATCTATCTAATAGCAGCTGCTCTTCCAGGGAGTTGTGTTTTATGTTTTGTTCAGCTCGTATAATAACTTTTCAATTGCTTTTTGAATCTATTAAGTGTAGGGAGCTCTCTGATGGGAAAAGAAGGAAAGAAGGCTATGTTTTTTTCGCCGAAAAGAAGGCTATACCTTTTGCTAAAATAACAGCTATAACTTATCGGCCAAAATAGGGGATTCATCAAAAATTGCTATTTTCTGGTCAAAAAGGAAGGCTACCCTCGACTTTTTAGGGGAAGTTAACCAGTTTTAAAAATCTATATGTTGGGCAAAAAGTAAGCGTATACCTTTTGCTCTTTTCTAAAGTAGGGGATTCCTCAAGAAACCCAAGTTTCGGCCAAAAAAGTAAGGTTATATTCCTTGTTTCTTGACGAAAATTGGCCCCTTTTGAAGGACCATACCTTTGGGCCAAAAATAAGGCTAAAACCTTTGCTTCTTTGCAAAATAAAGGATTTTGGAAGATCATTATATTGGCAAAAAGTAAAGGTAAGCCGTTTTCTTTTTAGCAAGGCTGGAGGATTTCTTGAAAATCCTACTTTCCGCACAAAGTAGGGTTAATAATCTTGGGAAAAAATTGTCACATTTGAAAATCCTAAGGCTCTCCCCTTTGCTTTTCTCTAAAACTTCGGAATTCCTCGAGAATCTCTATTTTCGAAAAGATCGAAAGGCTTTACCCTTTGCCTTTTGGAAAAAATAGAGAATTCTTAGAAAATCCTTGTTTTCGGCAAAAGTAAGGTTATATTCATGGAAAAACATGGCCACATTTGAAAATCCCAATTTAGGGCCAAAAAGTGAGGATATACCTTTCACTTCTTGCATAAATTGGCGATTCCTCCAAAATCCTTATTTTTAGGAAAGTGTAAGGATTAACTTTCGCTATTTTGCATCAATTTGGGATTCCTGGAGAATCCTTATTTTCAACCAACTTTCTTTGCTTTCTGCAAAGAAAGCACATTGCCCGAAAATCCCTATTTTTGGATAAAAGCTAGGGTATACACTTTGCTTCTCGGCGAAAATCGGCGATTCTCCAAAAACCACTATTTTTGAAGAAACTAAGGGCGTACCCTTTGCTTGCTTTTTTAAAAGTACTGTTTTCCAGAAATCCCTATTTTCAGCTGAAAGTAAGGCACTCCCCTTTGCTTTTATCCCCAAATATGGAATTTCTCTAAAATCCATGGTTTTGGCAAAAATGTAAGTGTATACCCATTGCTTTATGCGTACATTAGGGATTACTGCAGAACCCCTATTTTCAGCCAAAAAGTAAGGATATACCCTTTGCTTTTTTGCAAAATAGCAGATTCCTAAAGAATCCCTATTTTCAGCCAAAAAGTAAGGCTATACCCTTAGCTTCTGTTAAAAAATAGCAGATTCCTAGAGAATCCCTATTTTCGGCCAAAAACTAAGGCTCTAGCCTTTGGTTTTTTGCAAAAATTGGTGATTCTTAGAGAATCCCTATTTTCGGCCAAAAAGTTGAGCTATACCCTTTGCGTTTTTGCGAAAATAGGGGATTAATAGAGAATCCCTATTTTCGCCCAAAAACTAAGGCTATACCCTTTGCTTTTTTGCAAAAATAGCAGATTCCTAGAGAATCCCTATTTTCGACCAAAAACTAAGGCTATAGCCTTTGGTTTTTTGCAAAAATTGGTGATTCTTAGAGAATCCCTATTTTCGGCCAAAAAGTTGGGCTATACCCTTTGCGTTTTTGCAAAAATAGGGGATTAATAGAGAATCCCTATTTTCGCCCAAAAACTAAGACTATAGCCTTTGGTTTTTTGCAAAAATTGGTGATTGTTAGAGAATCCCTATTTTCGGCCACAACGCTGGGCTATACCCTTTGCGTTTTTGCAAAACTAGGGGATTAATAGAGAATCCCTATTTTCGGCCAAAAACTAGGGCTATACCCTTTTCCTTTTTTGCAAAAATAGCAGATTCCTAGAGAATCCCTATTTTCGGCCAAAAACCAAGGCTATGGCTTTTGGTTTTTTGCAAAAATAGCAGATTCCTAGAGAATCCCCATTCTTTGCCAAAAAGTGAGGCTATACCCTTTGCGTTTTTGCAAAAATAGGGGATTACTGCAGAACCCCTATTTTCAGCCAAAAAGTAAGGATATACCCTTTGCTTTTTTGCAAAATAGCAGATTCCTAGAGAATCCCTATTTTCAGCCAAAAAGTAAGGCTATACCCTTAGCTTCTGTTCAAAAATAGCAGATTCCTAGAGAATCCCTATTTTCGGCCAAAAACTAAGGCTCTAGCCTTTGGTTTTTTGCAAAAATTGGTGATTCTTAGAGAATCCCTATTTTCGGCCAAAAAGTTGAGCTATACCCTTTGCGTTTTTGCGAAAATAGGGGATTAATAGAGAATCCCTATTTTCGCCCAAAAACTAAGGCTATACCCTTTGCTTTTTTGCAAAAATAGCAGATTCATAGAGAATCCCTATTTTCGGCCAAAAACTAAGGCTCTAGCCTTTGGTTTTTTTGCAAAAATTGGCGATTCTTAGAGAATCCCTATTTTCGGCCAAGAAGTTGAGCTATACCCTTTGCGTTTTTGCAAAAATAGGGGATTAATAGAGAATCCCTATTTTCGCCCAAAAACTAAGGCTATACCCTTTGCTTTTTTGCAAAAATAGCAGATTCCTAGAGAATCCCTATTTTCGACCAAAAACTAAGGCTATAGCCTTTGGTTTTTTGTAAAAATTAGTGATTCTTAGAGAATCCCTATTTTCGGCCAAAAAGTTGGGCTATACCCTTTGCGTTTTTGCAAAAATAGGGGATTAATAGAGAATCCCTATTTTCGCCCAAAAACTAAGACTATAGCCTTTGGTTTTTTGCAAAAATTGGTGATTGTTAGAGAATCCCTATTTTCGGCCACAACGCTGGGCTATACCCTTTGCGTTTTTGCAAAACTAGGGAATTAATAGAGAATCCCTATTTTCGGCCAAAAACTAGGCCTATACCCTTTTCCTTTTTTGCAAAAATAGCAGATTCCTAGAGAATCCCTATTTTCGGCCAAAAACCAAGGCTATGGCTTTTGGTTTTTTTGCAAAAATAGCAGATTCCTAGGGAATCCCTATTCTTTGCCAAAAAGTAAGGCTATACCCTTTGCGTTTTTGCAAAAATAGGGGATTAATAGAGAATCCCTATTTTCGCCCAAAAACTAAGGCTATAGCCTTTGGTTTTTTGCAAAAATTGGTGATTCTTAGAGAATCCCTATTTTCGGCCAAAAACTAAGGCTATAGCCTTTGGTTTTTTGCAAAAATTGGTGATTCTTAGAGAATCCCAATTTTCGGCCAAAAAGTTGGGCTATACCCTTTGCGTTTTTGCAAAACTAGGGGATTAATAGAGAATCCCTTTTTACGGCCAAAAACTAAGGCTATACCCTTTTCCTTTTTTTCAAAAATAGCAGATTCCTAGAGAACCCCTATTTTCGGCAAAAAACCAAGGCTATACACTTTGGTTTTTTGCAAAAATTGGGGATTCTTAGAGAATCCCTATTTTCGGCCAAAAAGCAAGGCTATAACCTTAGCTTTTTTGAAAAAATAGGGGATTCCTTGAGAATCCCTATTTTCGGCCAAAAAACTAAGGCTATACCCTTTGCGTTCTTGCAAAAATAGGGGATTAATAGAGAATCCCTATTTTCGCCCAAAAACTAAGGCTATACCCTTTGCTTTTTTGCAAAAATAGCAGATTCCTAGAGAATCCCTATTTTCGAGCAAAAACTAAGGCTATAGCCTTTGGTTTTTTGCAAAAATTGGTGATTCTTAGAGAATCCCTATTTTCGGCCAAGAAGCAAGGCTATAACCTTAGCTTTTTTGAAAAAATAGGGGATTCCTTGAGAATCCCTATTCTCGGCCCAAAAGTGAGGCTATACTCTGGGTTTTTGCAAAAATAGGGGATTAATATAGAATCCCTATTTTCGGCTAAAAACTAAGGCTATACCCTTTGCCCTTTTTGCTAAAATAAGGGATTTCTAAAGAATCCCTATTTTCGGCCAAAAAGTTGGGCTATACCCTTTGCGTTTTTCCAAAACTAGGGGATTAATAGAGAATCCCTATTTTCGGCCAAAAACTAGGGCTATACCCTTTTCCTTTTTTTGCAAAAATAGCAGATTCTAAGAGAATCCCTATTTTCGGCCAAAAACTAAGGCTCTAGCCTTTGGTTTTTTGCAAAAATTGGTGATTCTTAGAGAATCCCTATTTTCGGCCAAAAAGTTGAGCTATACCCTTTGCGTTTTTGCAAAAATAGGGGATTAATAGAGAATCCCTATTTTCGCCCAAAAACTAAGGCTATAGCCTTTGGTTTTTTGCAAAAATTGGTGATTCTTAGAGAATCCCTATTTTCGGCCAAAAAGCAAGGCTATAACCTTAGCTTTTTTGAAAAAATAGGGGATTCCTTGAGAATCCCTATTTTCGGCCAAAAACTAAGGCTATACCCTTTTCCTTTTTTGCAAAAATAGCAGATTCCTAGAGAACCCCTATTTTCGGCAAAAAACCAAGGCTATACCCTTTGGTTTTTTGCAAAAATTGGGGATTCTTAGAGAATCCCTATTTTCGGCCAAAAAGCAAGGCTACAACCTTAGCTTTTTTGAAAAAATAGGGGATTCCTTGAGAATCCCTATTCTCGGCCCAAAAGTGAGGCTATACTTTTTGGGTTTTTGCAAAAATAGGGGATTAATAGAGAATCCCTATTTTCGGCCAAAAAACTAAGGCTATACCCTTTGCCCTTTTTGAAAAAATAGGGGATTCCTTGAGAATCCCTATTCTCGGCCCAAAAGTGAGGCTATACTCTTTGGGTTTTTGCAAAAATAGGGGATTAATAGAGAATCCCTATTTTCGGCTAAAAACTAAGGCTATACCCTTTGCTTTTTTGAAAAAATAGGGGATTCCTTGAGAATCCCTATTCTCGGCCCAAAAGTGAGGCTATACTCTTTGGGTTTTTGCAAAAATAGGGGATTAATAGAGAATCCCTATTTTCAGCCAAAAACTAAGGCTATAACCTTTTCCTTTTTTGCAAAAATAGCAGATTCCTAGAGAATCCCTATTTTTTTCGGCAAAAAACCAAGGCTATAGCCTTTGGTTTTTGTGAGAAAATTGGGGATTCTTAGAGAATCCCTATTTTCGGCCAAAAAGCAAGGCTATAACCTTAGCTTTTTTGAAAAATAGGGGATTCCTTGAAAATCCCTATTCTCGGCCAAAAAGTAAGGCTATAACCTTTGCCTTTTTTGCTACAATAAGGGATTTCTAAAGAATCCCTATTTTTGGCCAAAAAGTAAGGCTATAACCTTTGCTTTTTTGAAAAATAGGTGATTCCTTGAGAATCCCTATTCTCGGCCCAAACGTAAGGCTAAATCCTTTGCTTTTTTGAAAAAATTGGGGATTCCTAGAGAATCCCTATTTTCCGCCAAAAACTAAGGCTGTACCCCTTTCCCTTTTGCTAAAATGAGGGATTTCTAAAGAATCCCTTTTTTTCCTTGCCAAAAAGTAAGGCTATAACCTTGGCTTTTTTGAAAAATAGGGGATTCCTTCAGAATACGTATTTTCTGCCCAAAAGTCAAGCTGTACTCTGAATTTTTGCTTAAATGAGGGATTTCTAAAGAATCCCTATTTTTGGCCAAAAAGTAAGGCTATAACCTTGGCTTTTTTAAAAAAATTGGGGATTCCTTGAGAAGTCCTATTTTAGGCCAAAAACTAAGGCTATACCCTTTGCTTTTTTGCAAAAATTGGTGATTCTTAGAGAATCCCTATTTTCGGCCAAAAAGTTGAGCTATACCCTTTGCGTTTTTGCAAAAATAGGGGATTAATAGAGAATCCCTATTTTCGCCCAAAAACTAAGGCTATAGCCTTTGGTTTTTTGCAAAAATTGGTGATTCTTAGAGAATCCCTATTTTCGGCCAAAAAGCAAGGCTATAACCTTAGCTTTTTTGAAAAAATAGGGGATTCCTTGAGAATCCCTATTTTCGGCCAAAAACTAAGGCTATACCCTTTTCCTTTTTTGCAAAAATAGCAGATTCCTAGAGAACCCCTATTTTCGGCAAAAAACCAAGGCTATAGCCTTTGGTTTTTTGCAAAACTTGGGGATTCTTAGAGAATCCCTATTTTCGGCCAAAAAGCAAGGCTACAACCTTAGCTTTTTTGAAAAAATAGGGGATTCCTTGAGAATCCCTATTCTCGGCCCAAAAGTGAGGCTATACTTTTTGGGTTTTTGCAAAAATAGGGGATTAATAGAGAATCCCTATTTTCGGCCAAAAAACTAAGGCTATACCCTTTGCCCTTTTTGAAAAAATAGGGGATTCCTTGAGAATCCCTATTCTCGGCCCAAAAGTGAGGCTATACTCTTTGGGTTTTTGCAAAAATAGGGGATTAATAGAGAATCCCTATTTTCGGCCAAAAAACTAAGGCTATACCCTTTGCCCTTTTTGAAAAAATAGGGGATTCCTTGAGAATCCCTATTCTCGGCCCAAAAGTGAGGCTATACTCTTTGGGTTTTTGCAAAAATAGGGGATTAATAGAGAATCCCTATTTTCGCCCAAAAACTAAGGCTATACCCTTTGCTTTTTTGCAAAAATAGCAGATTCCTAGAGAATCCCTATTTTCGAGCAAAAACTAAGGCTATAGCCTTTGGTTTTTTGCAAAAATTGGTGATTCTTAGAGAATCCCTATTTTCGGCCAAGAAGCAAGGCTATAACCTTAGCTTTTTTGAAAAAATAGGGGATTCCTTGAGAATCCCTATTCTCGGCCCAAAAGTGAGGCTATACTCTGGGTTTTTGCAAAAATAGGGGATTAATATAGAATCCCTATTTTCGGCTAAAAACTAAGGCTATACCCTTTGCCCTTTTTGCTAAAATAAGGGATTTCTAAAGAATCCCTATTTTCGGCCAAAAAGTTGGGCTATACCCTTTGCGTTTTTCCAAAACTAGGGGATTAATAGAGAATCCCTATTTTCGGCCAAAAACTAGGGCTATACCCTTTTCCTTTTTTTGCAAAAATAGCAGATTCTAAGAGAATCCCTATTTTCGGCCAAAGACTAAGGCTCTAGCCTTTGGTTTTTTGCAAAAATTGGTGATCCTTAGAGAATCCCTATTTTCGGCCAAAAAGTTGAGCTATACCCTTTGCGTTTTTGCAAAAATAGGGGATTAATAGAGAATCCCTATTTTGGCCCAAAAACTAAGGCTATAGCCTTTGGTTTTTTGCAAAAATTGGTGATTCTTAGAGAATCCCTATTTTCGGCCAAAAAGCAAGGCTATAACCTTAGCTTTTTTGAAAAAATAGGGGATTCCTTGAGAATCCCTATTTTCGGCCAAAAACTAAGGCTATACCCTTTTCCTTTTTTGCAAAAATAGCAGATTCCTAGAGAACCCCTATTTTCGGCAAAAAACCAAGGCTATAGCCTTTGGTTTTTTGCAAAAATTGGGGATTCTTAGAGAATCCCTATTTTCGGCCAAAAAGCAAGGCTACAACCTTAGCTTTTTTGAAAAAATAGGGGATTCCTTGAGAATCCCTATTCTCGGCCCAAAAGTGAGGCTATACTTTTTGGGTTTTTGCAAAAATAGGGGATTAATAGAGAATCCCTATTTTCGGCCAAAAAACTAAGGCTATACCCTTTGCCCTTTTTGAAAAAATAGGGGATTCCTTGAGAATCCCTATTCTCGGCCCAAAAGTGAGGCTATACTCTTTGGGTTTTTGCAAAAATAGGGGATTAATAGAGAATCCCTATTTTCGGCTAAAAACTAAGGCTATACCCTTTGCTTTTTTGAAAAAATAGGGGATTCCTTGAGAATCCCTATTCTCGGCCCAAAAGTGAGGCTATACTCTTTGGGTTTTTGCAAAAATAGGGGATTAATAGAGAATCCCTATTTTCAGCCAAAAACTAAGGCTATAACCTTTTCCTTTTTTGCAAAAATAGCAGATTCCTAGAGAATCCCTATTTTTTTCGGCAAAAAACCAAGGCTATAGCCTTTGGTTTTTTTGAGAAAATTGGGGATTCTTAGAGAATCCCTATTTTCGGCCAAAAAGCAAGGCTATAACCTTAGCTTTTTTGAAAAATAGGGGATTCCTTGAAAATCCCTATTCTCGGCCAAAAAGTAAGGCTATAACCTTTGCCTTTTTTGCTACAATAAGGGATTTCTAAAGAATCCCTATTTTTGGCCAAAAAGTAAGGCTATAACCTTTGCTTTTTTGAAAAATAGGTGATTCCTTGAGAATCCCTATTCTCGGCCCAAACGTAAGGCTAAATCCTTTGCTTTTTTGAAAAAATTGGGGATTCCTAGAGAATCCCTATTTTCCGCCAAAAACTAAGGCTGTACCCCTTTCCCTTTTGCTAAAATGAGGGATTTCTAAAGAATCCCTTTTTTTCCTTGCCAAAAAGTAAGGCTATAACCTTGGCTTTTTTGAAAAATAGGGGATTCCTTCAGAATACGTATTTTCTGCCCAAAAGTCAAGCTGTACTCTGAATTTTTGCTAAAATGAGGGATTTCTAAAGAATCCCTATTTTTTGGCCAAAAAGTAAGGCTATAACCTTGGCTTTTTTAAAAAAATTGGGGATTCCTTGAGAAGTCCTATTTTAGGCCAAAAACTAAGGCTATACCCTTTGCTTTTTTGCAAAAATTGGTGATTCTTAGAGAATCCCTATTTTCGGCCAAAAAGTTGAGCTATACCCTTTGCGTTTTTGCAAAAATAGGGGATTAATAGAGAATCCCTATTTTCGCCCAAAAACTAAGGCTATAGCCTTTGGTTTTTTGCAAAAATTGGTGATTCTTAGAGAATCCCTATTTTCGGCCAAAAAGCAAGGCTATAACCTTTTCCTTTTTTGCAAAAATAGCAGATTCCTAGAGAATCCCTATTTTTTTTCGGCAAAAAACCAAGGCTATAGCCTTTGGTTTTTTTGAGAAAATTGGGGATTCTTAGAGAATCCCTATTTTCGGCCAAAAAGCAAGGCTATAACCTTAGCTTTTTTGAAAAATAGGGGATTCCTTGAAAATCCCTATTCTCGGCCAAAAAGTAAGGCTATAACCTTTGCCTTTTTTGCTACAATAAGGGATTTCTAAAGAATCCCTATTTTTGGCCAAAAAGTAAGGCTATAACCTTTGCTTTTTTGAAAAATAGGTGATTCCTTGAGAATCCCTATTCTCGGCCCAAACGTAAGGCTAAATCCTTTGCTTTTTTGAAAAAATTGGGGATTCCTAGAGAATCCCTATTTTCCGCCAAAAACTAAGGCTGTACCCCTTTCCCTTTTGCTAAAATGAGGGATTTCTAAAGAATCCCTTTTTTTCCTTGCCAAAAAGTAAGGCTATAACCTTGGCTTTTTTGAAAAATAGGGGATTCCTTCAGAATACGTATTTTCTGCCCAAAAGTCAAGCTGTACTCTGAATTTTTGCTAAAATGAGGGATTTCTAAAGAATCCCTATTTTTGGCCAAAAAGTAAGGCTATAACCTTGGCTTTTTTAAAAAAATTGGGGATTCCGTGAGAAGTCCTATTTTAGGCCAAAAACTAAGGCTATACCCTTTGCTTTTTTGCAAAAATATCAGATTCCTAGAGAATACCTATTTTCGGCCAAAAAGTAAGGCTTACACTTTGCTTTTTTGAGAAAATTTGGGATTCCTTGAGAATCCCTATTTACGGCCCAAAAATAAGGCTATACTCTTTGCATTTTTGCAAAAATAGGAGATTCCTAGAGAATCTCTATTCGCGGCCAAAAAGTAAGGCTATAACATTTGCCTTTTTTGCTACAATAAGGGATTTCTAAAGAATCCCCATTTTTGGCCAAAAAGTAAGGCTATAACCTTTGCTTTTTTGAAAAATAGGGGATTCCTTGAGAATCCCTATTTTCGGCCACAAAGCTGGGCTATACCCTTTGCATTTTTGCAAATCTAGGGGATTAATAGAGAATCCCTATTTTCGGCCAAAAACTAGGGCTATACCCTTTTCCTTTTTTGCAAAAATAGCAGATTCCTAGAGAACCCCTATTTTCGGCAAAAACCAAGGCTATATCCTTTGGTTTTTTGCAAAAATTGGGGATTCTTAGAGAATCCCTATTTTCGGCCAAAAAGCAAGGCTATAACCTTAGCTTTTTTGAAAAAATAGGGGATTCCTTGAGAATCCCTATTCTCGGCCCAAAAGTGAGGCTATACTCTTTGGGTTTTTGCAAAAATAGGGGATTAATAGAGAATCCCTATTTTCGGCCAAAAAACTAAGGCTGTACCCTTTGCCCTTTTTGCTAAAATAAGGGATTTCTAAAGAATCCCTATTTTGGCCAAAAAGTAAGGCTATAACCTTGGCTTTTTTGAAAAAATAGGGGATTCCTTGAGAATCCCTATTTTCGCCCCAAAAGTAAGGCTATACCCTTTGCTTTTTTGAAAAACTAGGGGATAAATAGAGAATCCCTATTTTCAGCCAAAAACTAAGGCTATACCCTTTTCCTTTTTTGCAAAAATAGCAGATTCCTAGAGAATCCCTATTTTTTTTTCGGCAAAAAACCAAGGCTATAGCCTTTGGTTTTTTTTAGAAAATTGGGGATTCTTAGAGAATCCCTATTTTCGGCCAAAAAGCAAGGCTATAACCTTAGCTTTTTTGAAAAATAGGGGATTCCTTAAAAATCCCTATTCTAGGCCAAAAAGTAAGGCTATAACCTTTGCCTTTTTTGCTACAATAAGGGATTTCTAAAGAATCCCTATTTTTGGCCAAAAAGTAAGGCTATAACCTTTGCTTTTTTGAAAAATAGGTGATTCCTTGAGAATCCCTATTCTCGGCCCAAACGTAAGGCTAAATCCTTTGCTTTTTTGAAAAAATTGGGGATTCCTAGAGAATCCCTATTTTCCGCCAAAAACTAAGGCTATACCCCTTTCCCTTTTGCTAAAATGAGGGATTTCTAAAGAATCCCTTTTTCCTTGCCAAAAAGTAAGGCTATAACCTTGGCTTTTTTGAAAAATAGGGGATTCCTTGAGAATACGTATTTTCTGCCCAAAAGTCAGGCTGTACTCTGAATTTTTGCTAAAATGAGGGATTTCTAAAGAATCCCTATTTTTGGCCAAAAAGTAAGGCTATAACCTTGGCTTTTTTAAAAAAATAGGGGATTCCTTGAGAAGTCCTATTTTAGGCCAAAAACTAAGGCTATACCCTTTGCTTTTTTGCAAAAATATCAGATTCCTAGAGAATACCTATTTTCGGCCAAAAAGTAAGGCTTAAACTTTCCTTTTTTGAGAAAATTTGGGATTCCTTGAGAATCCCTATTTACGGCCCAAAAGTAAGGCTATACTCTTTGCATTTTTGCAAAAATAGGAGATTCCTAGAGAATCCCTATTCGCAGCCAAAAAGTAAGGCTATAACATTTGCCTTTTTTGCTACAATAAGGGATTTCTAAAGAATCCCCATTTTTTGCCAAAAAGTAAGGCTATAACCTTTGCTTTTTTGAAAAATAGGGGATTCCTTGAGAATCCCTATTTTCGGCCACAAAGCTGGGCTATACCCTTTGCGTTTTTGCAAAACTAGGGGATTAATAGAGAATCCCTATTTTCGGCCAAAAACTAAGGCTATACCCTTTGCCCTTTTTGCTAAAATAAGGGATTTCTAAAGAATCCCTATTTTCGGCCAAAAAGTTGGGCTATACCCTTTGCGTTTTTGCAAAACTAGGGGATTAATAGAGAATCCCTATTTTCGGCCAAAAACTAGGGCTATACCCTTTTCCCTTTTTTGCAAAAATAGCAGATTCCTAGAGAATCCCTATTTTCGGCCAAAAACTAAGGCTATACCCTTTCCCTTTTTTGCAAAAATAGCAGATTCCTAGAGAATCCCTATTTTTTTTTCGGCAAAAAACAAAGGCTATAGCCTTTGGTTTTTTTGAGAAAATTGGGGATTCTTAGAGAATCCCTATTTTCGGCCAAAAAGCAAGGCTATAACCTTGGCTTTTTTGAGAAATAGGGGATTCCTTGAAAATCCCTATTCTCGGCCAAAAAGTAAGGCTATAACCTTTGCCTTTTTTGCTACAATAAGGGATTTCTAAAGAATCCCTATTTTTGGCCAAAAAGTAAGGCTATAACCTTTGCTTTTTTGAAAAATAGGTGATTCCTTGAGAATCCCTATTCTCGGCCCAAACGTAAAGCCCTGGCCAAACGACTCAACAAAGTTGAGTCAACAAAGTTGAGTGAAATGTTGAGTGAAAAGTTTAGTCGTTTGGCCACTTCGTTGAGCGTTGTTGAGCGATGTTGAGCGTTGTTGAGCGAAGTTTGATCTTGGTCAAAAATGTTGAGTGAAAAGGATTAAATTTCTATTGTTCTGACGTGTTGTTGAGCGAAGTTCAGTCGTTTGGCCAGGCACTCAACAAAGTTGAGTGCGCGCACGTGCACAAACGCTTGAACTTTACCGCCAAAAGAACTGACACTGAACTTCCCAATATTGAGAATTGTGTTTTTTTTAGCCAAAGCATGTGCGAAGAATAGATTCTGCCGAGAAAAGAAAACGACGTTATGACGACGAGAGTGATCGGGTCACAGAGGAGGACTATTTGGAGGATTCTGACCCTTGCAAACGGATTTGCAGTGGAGAAGAAGGATGGCGTAGTAGTCCGTGTGTCGGTGAAGACGATATTTTTCTCTGTATGCTTTTAAACGTTAGCCCTGGGCCCAAAAACGAAGAGGCAGACTTTATTTTGATTTGGAAACTGAGTTCCAGACCCCCAGCTTGGCTCCAAGCTCCAACCGCGTTCACACTTCGACATGTTGAGTCAAATGTTGAGTGAAAAGTTCAGTCGTTTGGCCACCCCCTACTCAACAACGCTCAACAACACTCAACATGACTCAACATTGTTCAGTGAAATGTTGAGTGAAAAGTTCAGTCGTTTGGCCAGGCCTTAAGGCTATACTCTTTGCATTTTTGCAAAAATAGTAGATTCCTAGAGAATCCCTATTTTCGCCCAAAAATAAGGCTAAATCCTTTGCTTTTTTGAAAAAATTGGGGATTCCTAGAGAATCCCTATTTTCCGCCAGAAATTAAGGCTATACCCCTTTCCCTTTTTGCTAAAATGAGGGATTTCTAAAAATCCCTTTTTTCTTGCTAAAAAGTAAGGCTATAACCTTGGCCTTTTTGACAAATAGGGGATTCCTTGAGAATAGCTATTTTCTGCCCAAAAGTGAGGCTGTACTCTGCATTTTTGCTAAAATGAGGGATTTCTAAAGAATCCCTATTTTTGGCCAAAAAGTAAGGCTATAACCTTGGCTTTTTTGAAAAAATAGGGGATTCCTTGAGAAGTCCTATTTTCGCCCTTAAAATAAGGCTATACCCTTTGCTTTTTTGCAAAAATAGCAGATTCCTGGAGAATTCCTATTCTCGGCCAAAACCTTTGCCTTTTTAAAAATTATGGGATTCCTAGACAATCCCTATTTATGGGCAAAAGTTGGGGTACACCCTTCGGGTTTTAGCAAAAATGGGGGATTCCTTGGGAATCCCTATTTTCGGCCAAAAACTAAGGCTATACCCTTTGATTTTTTGCAAAAATATCAGATTCCTAGAGAATCCCTATTCTCGGCCAAAAAGTAAGGCTATGACCTTTGCTTTTTTGAAAAAATAGGCGATTCCTAGAGAATCCCTATTTTCAGCTAAAAAGTTGGGCTATACACTTTGGGTATTTGCAAAAATAGGGGATTCCTTGAAAATCCCTATTCTCGGCCCAAAAGTAAGGCTATACTCTTTGCATTTTTGCAAAAATAGCAGATTCCTAGAGAATTCCTATTCTTGGCCAAAAAAGTAAGACTATAACCATTGTATTTTTGAAAAAATAGGGGATTCCTAGAGAATCCCTTTTTTCAGCTGAAAAGTTGGGCATAACCCTTTGGGTATTTGCAAAAATATGGGATTCCTTGAGAATCCCTATTTTCTGCCCAAAAGTAAGGCTGTACTCTGCATTTTTGCAAAAATAGGAGATTCCTAGAGAATCGCTATTTTCGGCCAAAACGTAAGGCTAAAACCTTTGCTTTTTTGAAAAAATTTGGGATTCCTACAGAATCCCTATTTTCCGCCAAAAACTAAGGCTATACCCCTTTCCCTTTTTGCTAAAATGAGGGTATTTCTAAAGAATCCCTATTTTTGGCCAAAAAGTAAGGCTATAACCTTGGCTTTTTTTAAAAATAGGGGATTCCTTGAGAATACCTATTTTCTGCCCAAAGGTAAGGCTGTACTCTGCATTTTTTGCTAAAATGAGGGATTTCTAAAGAATCCCTATTTTTGGCCAAAAAGTAAGGCTATAACCTTGGCTTTTTTGAAAAAATAGGGGATTCCTTGAGAAGTCCTATTTTCGCCCTTAAAATAAGGCTATACCCTTTGCTTTTTTGCAAAAATAGCAGATTCCTGGAGAATTCCTATTCTCGGCCAAAACCTTTGCCTTTTTAAAAATTATGGGATTCCTAGACAATCCCTATTTATGGGCAAAAGTTGGGGTACACCCTTCGGGTTTTAGCAAAAATGGGGGATTCCTTGGGAATCCCTATTTTCGGCCAAAAACTAAGGCTATACCCTTTGATTTTTTGCAAAAATATCAGATTCCTAGAGAATCCCTATTCTCGGCCAAAAAGTAAGGCTATGACCTTTGCTTTTTTGAAAAAATAGGCGATTCCTAGAGAATCCCTATTTTCAGCTAAAAAGTTGGGCTATACACTTTGGGTATTTGCAAAAATAGGGGATTCCTTGAAAATCCCTATTCTCGGCCCAAAAGTAAGGCTATACTCTTTGCATTTTTGCAAAAATAGCAGATTCCTAGAGAATTCCTATTCTTGGCCAAAAAAGTAAGACTATAACCATTGTATTTTTGAAAAAATAGGGGATTCCTAGAGAATCCCTTTTTTCAGCTGAAAAGTTGGGCATAACCCTTTGGGTATTTGCAAAAATATGGGATTCCTTGAGAATCCCTATTTTCTGCCCAAAAGTAAGGCTGTACTCTGCATTTTTGCAAAAATAGGAGATTCCTAGAGAATCGCTATTTTCGGCCAAAACGTAAGGCTAAAACCTTTGCTTTTTTGAAAAAATTTGGGATTCCTACAGAATCCCTATTTTCCGCCAAAAACTAAGGCTATACCCCTTTCCCTTTTTGCTAAAATGAGGGTATTTCTAAAGAATCCCTATTTTTGGCCAAAAAGTAAGGCTATAACCTTGGCTTTTTTTAAAAATAGGGGATTCCTTGAGAATACCTATTTTCTGCCCAAAGGTAAGGCTGTACTCTGCATTTTTTGCTAAAATGAGGGATTTCTAAAGAATCCCTATTTTTGGCCAAAAAGTAAGGCTATAACCTTGGTTTTTTTGAAAAAAATAGGGGGTTGATTGAGAAGCCCTATTTTCGCCCTAAAAATAAGGCTGTACCCTTTGCTTTTTTGCAAAAATAGCAGATTCCTAGAGAATTCCTATTATCGGCCAAAAAAGTAACGCTATAACCTTTGCCTTTTTAAAAATTAAGGGATTCCTAGAGAATCCCTATCTATGGCCCAAAAGTAAGGCTGTACTCTGCATTTTTTGCTAAAATGGGGGATTCCATGGGAATCCCTATTTTCGCCCAAAAACTAAGGCTATACCCTTAGCTTTTTTGCAAAAATATCAGATTCCTAGAGAATCCCTATTCTCGGCCAAAAAGTAAGGCTATAACCTTTGCTTTTTTGAAAAAATAGGCGATTCCTAGAGAATCCCTATTTTCAGCTAAAAAGTTGCGCTATACCCTTTGGGTATTTGCAAAAATAGGGGATTCCTTGAAAATCCCTATTCTCGGCCCAAAAGTAAGGCTATACTCTGCATTTTTGCAAAAATAGCAGATTCCTAGAGAATCGCTATTTTCGGCACAAAAGGGAGGCTAAAACCTTTGCTTTTTTGAAAAAATTTGGGATTCCTAGAGAATCCCTATTTTCCGCCAAAAACTAAGGCTATACCCTTTGCCCTTTCTGCTAAATAAGGGATTTGTAAAAAATCCCTATTTTTGGCCAAAAAGTAAGGCTATAACCTTGGCTTTTCTGAAAAAAATAGGGGATTCCTTGAGAATCCCTATTCTCGGCCCAAAAGTGAGGCTATACTCTTTGCATTTTTGCAAAAATAGTAGATTCCTAGAGAATCCCTATTTTTGGCCAGAAACTAAGGCTAAAGCTTTGCTTTTTTGAAAAAATTTGGAATTCCTAGAGAATCCCTATTTTCCACCAAAAACTAAGGCTATACCCTTTGCCCTTTTAGCTAAAATAAAATAAGGGATTTCTAAAGAATCCCTTTTTTTGGCCAAAAAGTAAGGCTATAACCTTGGCTCTTTTGAAAAATAGGGGATTCCTTGAGAATCCCTATTTTCGCCCCAAAAGTAAGGCTATACCCTTTGCTTTTTACAAAAATAGCAGATTGCTAGAGAATCCCTATTTTCAGCCAAAAACTAAGGCCATGGCCTTTGCTTTTTTGCAAAAATAGCAGATTCCTAGAGAATCCCTATTCTTTGCCAAAAAGTAAGGCTATAACCTTTGCTTTTTTGAAAAAAATAGGGGATTCCTAGAGAATCCCTATTTTCGGCCAAAAAGTTGGGCTATACTCTTTGGGTTTTTGAAAAAATAGGGAATTCCTTGAGAATCCCTATTTTCGGCCCAAAAGTAACGCTGTACCCTTTGCTTTTTTGCAAAAATAGCAGATTACTTGAGAATCCCTATTTTCGGCCCAAAAGTAACGCTGTACCCTTTGCTTTTTTGCAAAAATAGCAGATTACTTGAGAATCCCTATTTTCGGCCCAAAAGTAACGCTGTACCCTTTGCTTTTTTGCAAAAATAGCAGATTCCTCGAGAATCCCTATTTTCGGCCAAAAAGTAAGGCTATACCCTTTGCTTTTTTACAAAAATAGCAGATTGCTAGAGAATCCCTATTTTCGGCCAGAAAATAAGGCTAAAACTTTGCTTTTTTGAAAAAATTTGGGATTCCTAGAGAATCCCTATTTTCCACCAAAAACTAAGGCCCTTTTAGCTAAAATAAGGGATTTCTAAAGAATCCCTATTTTTGGCCAAAAAGTAAGGCTATAACCTTGGCTTTTTTTAAAAAATAGGGGATTGCTTGAGAATCCCTATTTTCGCCCCAAAAGTAAGGCTATACCCTTTGCTTTTTTACAAAAATAGCAGATTGCTAGAGAATCCCTATTTTCGGCCAAAAACTAAGGCCATGGCTTTTGGTTTTTTGCAAAAATAGCAGATTCCTAGAGAATCCCTATTCTTTGCCAAAAAGTAAGGCTATAGCCTTTGCTTTTTTGTAAAAATAGGGGATTCCTAGAGAATCCCTATTTTCGGCCCAAAAGTAACGCTGTGCCCTTTGCTTCTTTGCAAAAATAGCAGATTCCTAGAGAATCCCTATTTTCGGTCAAAAAGTAAGGCTATAGGGGGTTTCCTTTTGCTTTTTTTTCAACAAAAAGGGGATCCCTAGAGAATCCCTATTTTCAGCAAAAAAGTAAGGCATATACCCTTTGCTTTGTTGCAAAAATAAGGTATTTCTAGAGAATCCCTATTTTCAGTCAAAAAGTAAGGCTATACCGTTGCTTTTTTGGCAAAAAAGAGGATTTTGGAAGATACCTCTTTTAGGCAAAAGTAAGTTGTACCCTTTGCTCTCTTTGGAAAAATAACAGGCTCCTCGCAAATCCCTATTGTTGGCAAAAACTATAGCTGGATCCTTAGTTTAATTTGCAAAAATAGGGGATTTCTGGAGAGCTCATATTTGAGGCAAAATGTAAGGATACTTGGCAAATTTAGGGATACTAGGCAAATATAAGGATTCTTGGCAAATGTAGGGATACTTCGAAAATCCCTCGTTTTCGCAAAAAGTAAGAGTGTACCAATTGGTTTTATGCAGCGAATGGGGATTCGTAGAGAATCCCTATTTTTGACCAAAAAGTAAGGCAACGAAAGCAAGTGTAAGCTTGATACTATTCAGGTGATTTGAAAGTCATTTGACTATGTTATAAACACTTCAAAAGAGATCCACGTTATCTTCAATAAATACTTTACTATATTACTTAATGACAAACGACAGCGCATGATAACTGTTGGACCTCGCTTAAAAGGCTTGTTTCATCCGGCATGCCTAGCAGATGGCATTTCTTGGTTTGCCTTTGTCCTCGCCATTTTCATGGGCCATGAAAATGGCGACGACAAAGGACAACCAAGAGATAACACGTGCAAGGAATGCTGGATGAAACAGACCCTTAAAACGAGAGGACTAAAAACATTGCACCGAGGCGATTGTAACACCATCATGTTTAGCATCGGGCTCGCATCTTTTCTAAAATTTTAAGTCATTCGTGTAGAATTCTATGGCCCCTTCCTGTATCTGAATTTGTCAAAAAGGAACTCAATTAAATTAGCATAATCCCAGAGAGAGGATTATTTCCAGAATTATGGCATTTATTAAAAATTCCTGCTGGTTCCGACGTTGTGGCGTCATCATATTGCTAAATCGTAAACCATAAAAGCTGCGGACTTTTGCTTGCTACCATCCTGTAGACCTGCAAAATCTGAGTACAGTAATGTCCTACCTTTAAGAAACTGCATTGTAAAGAAACTCGGGCTTGATTTCGATGAATAAAGTACCCCTCTACAAGACACTTTCGAGGCTGATTCAGTGCAGTTTCTTTTACGGTGGTACATAGTAATATTATAAGGCGTATATTTAGAATATGTCTAGGTCTCAATTTTCTAGAAACAAGAATGAAAGTTTTATGCCCAAATTTCTATTTCAAGAAACTTTCAGTACCTACTCAAACTATTAGACCTTTGTGCAACAGTACATATTTTAAGAACGTTTTCTGAATACATTTTGTAGCTATTTGGAATATAAAAGCGTTTATTATACCATGGTATACACACCCTGTTTTGAAAATGTATATCTTAACATGAGAAACCAATGAGGCTGTTTTTGTGAAAATAGTTTCTTAAAGGCGAGACTTTACTTTATTCCAACTTTTGTCATACTGATTTTCCTCAATCAGTTTGGTTTTCATGGAGTTTTTAGTGTTGGGCTAAAATTTCAGATACCTCTTCTCGTACATCCTTACAAAAATAATGTGTACGGTAGAAACCCGCATTAAAGAACCTAGGTTTTTCTTGGGCAACCTGAGTAGGTTCTTAGCTGAATGGCTATTTTAAATTCCAGCCTGCAAGGTTCTTAAGAAGGTTCTTATACATAGTACACACCTTCGAAACAATAATGTCGTGTTTCAGCACAAGAATTCTGAAGAATTCTTTTGACTTCATGAGAGCAGTTTAAGGCTAGAATCTCGGGGGGGGGGTATGGGGGTATCTCAACTTATCATCTGACGGGGACGTGCCATTTTGCCCAAAAAAATTGGTACCCATAATTCCGTAAATTCTGCTGGATTTTAGGGTCATAATTCCGTAAATCGAATGAAAATCCGGGCCATAATTCCGGAAATTATGAAAACTCCCCTGGGAAGGACACCCATAATTCCGTTAAATGTCTGAAAATTGTGAAAAAGGTACCCATAATTCCGTAACGCTTTGAAAAATTACCCCTAAAAAAATTGCACGTCCCCGCACCATGAAAAGTACTAAGTTACCATATCCCTCCCCCCCCCCGAGGCTAGAATTCTCGTTTACAAATCATGCAGTCTTTTGTACCACTGAAGAATTCTGAACACAATGTAAGAATTCTTGACAATTCTGAGGAATTTAATTGCATGAATCCTGTTATATAAGAACCTCTCCTAGTTTCAGCCTCTGGAGGCTTCTTATTTAGGGGGTATAAAAGATAAAATTTTAGCCTCAATGCTCTTATAAAAACAGGTTCTTTTATGCGGCTTATGCGTCTTTGATGAATTTTGACAAAAAAAATCAAAATGGCGCCATTTTGAAAACATTGAAGAAATCATAAAATTGCAGCGGCAGATTTACAGCAATTACCAAAAGTTCCTTTCAAATCATCCAATTTATAGAAAACTGCGATACAATTTTACACTCACCAAGATTTCAAAGATTTGAGCCTCATACTAGAATCCTTTTATTTCAACTCACTTGAGGTTGCAACGTCACAAAATTTTCCGGTGCAAGTGATCATTTTACTGTCTAAAGCCTACTATTGAATTCGTGCAATTAAAACATATACAGCATTAACTTTTCCGTATCTTAACTATTGATGTATTTACACTTACTTTTTCATTTGAGAGTTTGAAGGTAAACTTTTCTCTGATTGTCTTGTTGGAGGTCGGTCGTAACTGTAAAAAAGAAAACCATCTTTGAGATAAGCCAAATTCAGACAGAGGAGAAGGGCACTGATTTTTCTCTCTTTTCCACTCGCAACATTTCAGAGCAAGCGTTTTATTTATTATTCATTTTATTTTCAGTATTCTGTTCATTTATAGGAGGGTAACCTTTCAGCAGAGGCTGATTCATAAGCGGCCCTCTGTCAAGAAATCTTACAATTTAAAGAATATGCTATTCAAAATATTACAATATTTGAGTTCAAATGGAAAGCTAAGGCACACCAAAGTGCTCGCATTTACACTAACTAAAATGCAAAATGGAACAATGTCATTTCCTAAAAAGTTTTTATATAAAACTAGTCAGTTTTACGGCTTGTTTAGGTCTAGCTCAGAGGCTATTCCCGAATTTTACTCCTCTGAATAAAACACAAATGTAAGCATTTCCTGAATGGTTGTCATGGACGATGGACGATGAAGTATGGACGTCAAATCTTCAAACGGCTAGTGAAAATGACTAATTATCCTTTCCTTTGACTAAAAAGCTTCAACTTAGGCTACTTTGTAGCGATTTTATCGTTGCTGTTTTGAGAAATCCTCAATTTCTAAAACCCAGAATGAAGATTCGTTGCCAACCGTGTTCCTGTGCGACCAAAAAGTCGACTTTTGTATAATATGAGAGTCACTTCTTGCAGAAGTTCCTTTTGCTTTTCTTGCCATTCGGAGGGCAAAGGATCATTGACAAACTTAAAGTGCCACTAAACGTTCCAGGGAATTTTCGCTTTTCGGAAGATTGATACCAATAGAACATGATAAAACAAAAATTCTTGATAAATTCGAATTCAAGAAAACAATGAATAATTTTCATGAATACCATCGTTTAGGAATGTCTGCAATGTGATATGAAGCAAATGTCTGGCTCCGCTGGCTTACGATTTAGAAATTTGATGATATCACATCCTTAATTGAGTTGCAATGTAAAGTAAATTTTAATACAAAACGTATTCAAGACTAGACTGATGACGATGAGTCCCTTGTATCCCTGCGGTAAACCTTGCTCAAGAGGGACTCATCATGAAACAGCGAAAAGCTTGGCCCTATTTCCTTCAATCATCAATGGAATTATGAAAGAATCACGGCTTCGAATCTCCATCCCGTGGGAGTGATCTCAATTCTTCAATCGAATCGAAAATTCTATCACATTTACACCTTAACAATAGTAATTCACAAATCTCGCAACCTGATTGGTACTGGAGGAATTGCGAAGTTTGGGCCTAAAAAGGGCCAAGTTTTTCAGAGTAATACGAGTCTCTATTGTTCGAAGCGCCATCATCATGTCAAAGAGCACAGGGCAACAAGAGACTCATCGTTATAAGTCTAATTCAAGACCAGCGAAAAGCTCAGCAGTGCAATCATAGCAAAGTGACATTCACACTAGCCTTTCAGAGATATGAAGGATTTCTTTGTGATTCAATCAAGGCCCTTTTCGTGCATTTGGCAACAACAAACTTCATAGTAGCATTTACCTATGCTTTCCGTGCTCATAAAATCAAAAAGAAAAAATGCAAAAAACTTTAAACTCTCGACTTTCAAGCGAGCAGTGCCGTGAATTTGCAAGTGTTTGAGGTTTATTGGATCATCGAGTAATCAGTTAAAATGGAAGGGGATGTCTATGAAAGTGAAGGTAGGCCTAAAACAGAACCGAAAACAAGATCTCGGCAAATAAAGTTTGACAAAAAACATTCCGCGAGGCTAAACTATACCTTTGCAAATTTTTGACTGAAATTTTGCAAGATAATAAAATACGGGATTTACTTTTTGACCAACAAAAAGACTGTAGTCGATCAAAATAGCCAGATCTTGTTAGCTACCATTAGATTTCAGATAAAGAAATTTTTGGAATCAAATTTGGCTAAAATTCGTAAACTGTAAATTTTCATTCAGAATGAGGGTGGTTAGACCTGCAGTTTTGCTTGACTGCGGAGGAAATTCTATGTACTACCACCGAGGAGCTAATGCCTCCTCCGGAGGAATAAACAAAGTTTCCTCCGCAGAAAAAAGATTTGCTGAAACAAACTGTTACGTCTAGCTACCAATCTTTAGAAAGAGAGAGGGCAGAGTCAACGCGAAGACCAGCCTATAGAATAAATAAAGAATATCTCACTTACTTACTCTTTTGCTGAATTTCGTAAAAAGTCATCAACTATGCCTTCAGGATCGTCAGGTGTGGCAACTAAAAAGGAATAAAATCAAATCAAAATCGAAAAATTTCAAAGAACAACAAACTTCTGAAAAAAATTCTGGCTGAGTTAGATGACTAAGATAGACAAAGACGATAATCTTGAAAAAGGGGCTTGCATGTATTTTGCTGCACTTTTATTGCTGTAACTTTGATACCGTGATTATTTTCAGAATTCCAGAGTTTTCTTTATTGAAGGAACCTAAGAACAACTTTGAAAAAAATACAAATTAAATAAGAGTAAATTCTGAATTACTTTGGGAATACGGTTAATGTGAATTACTATGGGAATGATATTCTGTTCTCGAAGAATCAACAAAACCTCCCTTTTCGTTTTTAATGTTTCTTTTTTAAATTACTTTTAACGATTGTAATTAGGTAACAGATTAGTTTTATTTTTGTGTAAAATATTTAATTTAGTTATAGTGTATTTTATTGCATGGCCCCCTGTAAACCAGTTTTCTCTAACTGAGGGGCTACCATGCCTAAAAAATTGAAAATGAAGATGAAATGAAATGGTTGAATCTTCAGGAAAACCATTCTTAGGGCCTGTTTATATGCGGAAAAACACCTCACTTGCCAGACCCGGGGCTGAGAGGTGAGATTCCACCTTCCAATAGAATCCTTTGTTTTTTCATTTTGCGTTTACATGACGAACGCAACACCACCGGTATAGTGAAGTCCCATCTCACTAGAGGTGGAGTCTCACCTGGGTGAGGTGAAATTTTTCCATATAAACGAAACACCACCGGTATGGTGAGGTAAATTGAAACTATTCGTTGCTTCTTATTGGTCAATTCATTCTGATTTCACGGTAGAGAGACTTTACCTCGCCTCTCAGCCCCGGGGCTGACAGGTGAGGCTAAAAATCTCATATAAACAGTGGCTGAAATTTACCTCGCTTGTCAGCCCCGGGTCTGGCAGGTGAGGTGTTTTCCCCATATAAACAGGGCCTTAATGATTTCATTAAGCATTACACAGAAATTACCACCTTCTCTGCTTTACGATTTAGGGACTTGATGACGTAAGAACCTTAAAGTAGTTGAAAAATAAAGATGTTGCAATTCTGAACATACTTGAAGGGAAGTAACTTCCGGAAAATAGAAAAAAGGGGGAAATTTTGGGAATTATCTATTGCGAATTGGCCAAAATTGGAACTAGCACGGGAATAAACAGTCACGTTTTGCAAAATGATGCAATAAGAAGAAAGAAAAATTAGCGAATTTCATGCTTTATAGAATTTTGTAAGGAGGAATTTTGCGAATCGTATATTTGAGGCAATTTCCTGAGGATAAAATTTCGCAAATTTAGCATTTTAGAAATTCCATGAAATGAAATTTAGCAATTTCAGTCAAAAATACAAAAAAGCGAAAGTTTCTGCTCAAGGACAAAATCATATCAAATGCCTAAAGTTCCTTTTAAGCAACCCAATGCTTAGGAAATTGCAATGATGATTTAGGCAATCTTGTTTTGCATAAATTCAAACTCAGCCTGAAGATTCGAAAAAGGAAACAATGGAAATTTCACATACCATTTCGACCACTACCATTCTGCAATTTCTTCAACCTGGCCTCATTTTTGGCAGCCATTTCTTCGATTGCTTGTGATGTCATTGAGTTAACAGACACCCCTCCCGGCGTACTCGGCTTTTGAAGATATGGATCCTAAACGATAAGAAAAATGTTTGAATATCTCCATGAGGGATGAGAGCATTTGCAGGAAGTTTAGTGTTCTTCAGTACACTAAAATTAACTTGAGAAACTTCAAAGATTAAGAGTACTAGACTGCTTTTGAAGTCCCAAAAATCGCTCATCAAAACGAGACTCACATCAATCTGAGATCGCTCATACTGGATCACTGCCCCTACAGAAACTTTCGCAAGTGGAAAAAGGCGAAATTTTCGGAATTAAAGGCCGTCTGTCCCCTTCGAAGAATGAACATAAGCTCGATAAGAATCTCCATTGTACACTCCACAAGTTTGTGCTAATTCGCTTTATCCAAAGAAGTCCATGTCATAGAGACTCAGTGATGCATGAATTTCGCTCCAGCGTAAATAAGGTAAATAAAGCCGTTGCTAAGGTCAGAACAATAGGGGACAGACTGCCTTTAACCATCACGAATCGGCCAAAAACGAAACTTGAACGGGAATGAACTGTCACATATTGCAAAAAATACAATCTTAGGGAACAAAAATTAGCGAAATTTATACTTACAGAACTTTGCGGGAATAAATTTTGCAAATCATATATTTGAGGAAATTTCCCGAGAATAAACTTTCGCAAATTTCGCTACTCTGCGATCTTCACACTACTTTAATAGGATTACTTTGCGATCCACTTTGCACAACTCTAAATCAAGCACACAACGAGTGCGACCTGGCAAACTGAATTGATTCTAGTCTCTTGTTCGGGATACTGCGAATTCCCCCTTTTGTGAATGACAAAGGAAAAGACGTTAACTCTGATTGGCTCGCTGATCAATGGGATGAGCGAAGCGTTTTGAGGCATGCGCGAGTTAGAAAAGGAAGGATGAAGGGCGATGACCCTCAGATCGATACTGCGCAGACTCCAAAGTGCTTCGACTGGCGTCTGGCTCTTCAGGGGAAAATCCAAAAGACTTTCGCTGATAGTATCCCGAACAATCTCGCTTTGCTACCTGGGGATGGCATCGTTAACTAGATTTGATCATTCAAATTTCTTTGAGGACATATGATTCTCTAAGACTTTCAAAGTCTTAGGAATCAAATCCTCATGAGGTGCACCAAAGCAAAATATTGACATAGCGAGTAAATAGAAACAACGGCTGCAAAAACAATGGAGCCAGTACATTGCTATAATCAAGACATAAAATTTCACTGTAAACGGGCACAAATTCAGTACCTCAACTATATACACCAAAGAGCTTACGAAATTTTGACGTCATTGAGTTAACTCATGCCCCGGGGGGGTACTCCCATTAAAGTCTGAAAGGGGGGTCCAGTCAGGGTTTAATAGGGCCAAAGCTAAAAAATTGAAAATTACCCTCAAATGGTAGTGTCTCTTTTACAATAACCCCCAAATGGTAGCATAAGAACTAACAGTATCTTCTTCGTTGTTCGCAGTAAGTCTGGGTCTCAGCTCAGCAGTCGGTTAGAATTACCCCCTAAAGGGTAGTAACAACTAGAAATACCCCCAAGTGGTAGCGTTATTTCTCTAAATTGGGCCATTTGGTAGCCATTTGGCAGGAACCTCAAACCGACCGGACCCCCCTGTTAGGCCATAATGGGAGTACCCCCCCCCCCGGGACTCATGGAACCAAGATGGCAGCAAAAACGCATGAAGTAGAGCGT